>CM023481.1:182896428-183630885 GCA_013339685.2 Hyalomma asiaticum | reverse complement strand
TGGCGAACACAGCTCCGAAGATAATTTAAATGAATATTGAAGTTCGCATGCGCAATCGAGCGCTAGACGCCGTACATCGCGACATCGACAGCAGCAAAGGTGACCTGAAGGTAGAGTGTACTAGAATATTTTGAGTGGCGCGACCGCCGGCCGGAGAGGGGCCCTCTCCGCATGGAACGCAGCGGCGGCGCTGCAGTCGTCAGACCTTTGTTGCTCCGGCCGGCCGGCACGGCCGGCCCGCCTCGCGGGCGTCTGCTTGCCGGCGCGCTCACAAAAATGTTCGCAAGAGTGGCGCGAGTTTATATGAAAGGAACGTAAAAACGAACCGTTTCATCACACCTGAACTGCATTACCACCCTGATGGCAATTAATTTGCGCCGGGAGAGCGCCTGGCAGGTGTAGATAGGTTTATTTTGGTTTTATAATGAAGCGCGAATGGATCACTTGAGCAGCGATGCGCCACATGCAGCTTCATCAACTTTTAACTAGGCGATCGATGTCTTTTTCATATTGCTTGCCTGCTTACTTCCAAGGTTTCTGCTCAAACCGCAATGTTATTACCTATGAACACGGCGAGCGTGCGAGCATTGCAATCATCAAATATAGTTTTAAATCAGCCCGCAGTTCTACTGCACGCTATATATCGGTGCTCATTTTTCGTATGGGCATTTTACTCAAACACAAAGACGGTTCTACCTATCGCCAACTTGTGAAAAGTGAGATATTGTTTTGCTGCGTGCCACATCACCCTTCGGTGTGACGTACCTGATATAAACATGCTGTACCAAGCATAATTATTCACACTGTTACTTTCGTTTCCTATAAATATAGGTAAACTGAAGAAACCATACACTCACTCCTATAGCTCAGAAATCTTAGAATGAAAAGGGTGTAGTGTGACAATGTTACGTTTAGGTACTAACGTTCAAGTGTGGTGAAGAAACTTTAAGGATCAATTCAGGTATTCTATGAAAAATTAGGTCCGTGCTGTGCGAAGTCGTGAGAGATAAACTATTCCATTCAGAAATGATGCGAGGGAAAAATAGATATTCCGAAGAACTTGTTTTGGTACTAAAAGGGATTAAAGATTTAGTATGGTGATTTCTCCTCAGCTGCGACCGCAGTGGTAAAGCATACAGCTCAAGGAAAGACATTTTAATTAGTCTGGATTTTCTGGCACACTCAAAATCTTCATACATGGTGCTCTTTAATTAGGTCCGAAAGGTCAGTTCCGCTACCGTACTTAGAATATAACTCGCGCCACTCTTGCGAACATTTTTGTGAGCGCGCCGGCAAGCAGACGCCCGCGAGGCGGCCGGCCGTGCCGGCCGGCCGGAGCAACAAAGGTCTGACGACTGCAGCGCCGCCGCTGCGTTCCATGCGAGAGGGCCCCTCTCCGGCCGGCGTCGCGCCACTCAAATATTCTAGTACACTCTACCTTCAGGTCACCTTTGCTGCTGTCGATGTCGCGATGTACGGCGTCTAGCGCTCGATTGCGCATGCGAACTTCAATATTCATTTAAATTATCTTCGGAGCTGTGTTCGCCATTGAGATTTGGTAGATGACATCTGTATGTCCACGAAAATCGATCTCGCAGGCTATCTTAGCAGCGAAATTTTGGTGTCAGTGCCCCTTTAATATCAGGAACTCCTACCCAGGAAAACGAAATTCTCCGTAGAATAAGGCTGGGCTGGAGCGCATTCGGAAGGCATTACGAAATCATGACCGGAAACTTACCGCTCTCATTAAAGCGAAAAGTATTCAATCACTGCATTCTCCCAGTACTAACGTACGGTGCAGAAACGTGGAGGATAACGAAAAAACTAGAGATGAAACTGAGGAGCACGCAACGTGCAATGGAAAGAAAAATGATAGGGGTAACGCTACGAGATAAAAAACGAGCGGAATGGATCAGGAGAACAGAAAGGAGTAGCCGATATTATTATATCAATTAATAGAAAGAAGTGGACCTGGTGCCCAGGTCCACTTCTTTCTATTAATTGATATAATAATATCGGCTACTCCTTTCTGTTCTCCTGATCCATTCCGCTCGTTTTTTATCTCGTAGCGTTACCCCTATCATTTTCTTTCCATTGCACGTTGCGTGCTCCTCAGTTTCATCTCTAGTTTTTTCGTTATCCTCCCGTTTCTGCACCGTACGTTAGTACTGGGAGAATGCAGTGATTGAATACTTTTCGCTTTAATGAGAGCGGTAAGTTTCCGGTCATGATTTCGTAATGCCTTCCGAATGCGCTCCAGCCCAGCCTTATTCTACGGAGAATTTCGTTTTCCTGGGTAGGAGTTCCTGATATTAAAGGGGCACTGACACCAAAATTTCGCTGCTAAGATAGCCTGCGAGATCGATTTTCGTGGACATACAGATGTCATCTACCAAATCTCAATGGCGAACACAGCTCCGAAGATAATTTAAATGAATATTGAAGTTCGCATGCGCAATCGAGCGCTAGACGCCGTACATCGCGACATCGACAGCAGCAAAGGTGACCTGAAGGTAGAGTGTACTAGAATATTTTGAGTGGCGCGACCGCCGGCCGGAGAGGGGCCCTCTCCGCATGGAACGCAGCGGCGGCGCTGCAGTCGTCAGACCTTTGTTGCTCCGGCCGGCCGGCACGGCCGGCCCGCCTCGCGGGCGTCTGCTTGCCGGCGCGCTCACAAAAATGTTCGCAAGAGTGGCGCGAGTTTATATGAAAGGAACGTAAAAACGAACCGTTTCATCACACCTGAACTGCATTACCACCCTGATGGCAATTAATTTGCGCCGGGAGAGCGCCTGGCAGGTGTAGATAGGTTTATTTTGGTTTTATAATGAAGCGCGAATGGATCACTTGAGCAGCGATGCGCCACATGCAGCTTCATCAACTTTTAACTAGGCGATCGATGTCTTTTTCATATTGCTTGCCTGCTTACTTCCAAGGTTTCTGCTCAAACCGCAATGTTATTACCTATGAACACGGCGAGCGTGCGAGCATTGCAATCATCAAATATAGTTTTAAATCAGCCCGCAGTTCTACTGCACGCTATATATCGGTGCTCATTTTTCGTATGGGCATTTTTACTCAAACACAAAGACGGTTCTACCTATCGCCAACTTGTGAAAAGTGAGATATTGTTTTGCTGCGTGCCCACATCACCCCTTCGGTGTGACGTACCTGATATAAACATGCTGTACCAAGCATAATTATTCACACTGTTACTTTCGTTTCCTATAAATATAGGTAAACTGAAGAAACCATACACTCACTCCTATAGCTCAGAAATCTTAGAATGAAAAGGGTGTAGTGTGACAATGTTACGTTTAGGTACTAACGTTCAAGTGTGGTGAAGAAACTTTAAGGATCAATTCAGGTATTCTATGAAAAATTAGGTCCGTGCTGTGCGAAGTCGTGAGAGATAAACTATTCCATTCAGAAATGATGCGAGGGAAAAATAGATATTCCGAAGAACTTGTTTTGGTACTAAAAGGGATTAAAGATTTAGTATGGTGATTTCTCCTCAGCTGCGACCGCAGTGGTAAAGCATACAGCTCAAGGAAAGACATTTTAATTAGTCTGGATTTTCTGGCACACTCAAAATCTTCATACATGGTGCTCTTTAATTAGGTCCGAAAGGTCAGTTCCGCTACTACTTAGAATATAAGTAGCGAACGGCGTTGCGCTTTAAATTTTCTCCGGTCTTTGTACTACGATTAAGTGGCACGGCGAAAAAACGTCTATTCAAGGTCGAAACCCATACATTAGAAGTCGTAGAAGAATATCTGTACCTAGGACAGCTACTTACTGGAGAACCCACCCATATAAAGAAATCCACCGTAGAATAAACATGGGATGGCGCGCATATGGCAGACATATTCACAACTCATGAACGGAAACCTACCACTGTCACTCAAACGGAAACTATATAACTACTGCATCCTGCCAGTACTGACTTACGGATCAGAAACCTGGAGAATTACAAAGAAGCTAGAGAGGAAGTTAAGAACCGCGCAGCGGGCGATGGAACGGAAAATGATGGGCGTTACACTAAGGGATAGGAAGACAGCCGAGTGGGTCAGAGAACAAACGGGGGTCGCCGACATAATGAACGATATTAAGAAGAAAAAATGGACATGGGCAGGCCACGTGATGAGAAGGCTAGATAACCGATGGACAGTTAGAACGACGGAATGGATACCAAGAGAGGGTAAGCGCAGCCGTGGGCGGCAGAGAGTAAGATGGGGGGACGAAATCAAGAAATTCGCAGGCATCAAATGGAATCAGCTCGCGCAGGACAGGCAAGGATGGCGAGGATTGGGAGAGGCCTTCGTCCTGCAGTGGACATAAAATTGGCTGATGATGATGATGATGATGATGATGATGTACTACGATTTATGCAGGAGTCCCAAACTGCGCATGCATGTCCATGTGCTGGTCTGAAAAACGATATGTATACTGACAAATTAGGTTTTGCAAATGTTTCTGTTAGTTATTATCTAATGGAACCAAAATTACGGACTGGTGACGCTCTGGTGAGAATAGTGTGACCTTTCCAAATGAGAGAGTGAGTAATGCGACGCCTAAGTACTTGCATTCAGATATACCAGGGAGCGATTTCCGATTGAAAACCGTAAGTAAGAAGGTCTTGTATCGTGTTCTTTTTTTTGTTCTTATAAACACTGGTTTATCTACATTCAGCTACATGCGTAATGAGAGCACCAGGGAGAAATGTGTCCATTCCTCATAGTTGTTGATTTCTTTAAGATGGACGTAATAGTCTGCTAATAATTCGATCTCAAATGGTGCCCTAATAAGTATAACTTCCATCAATATGTCGTTAATGTCTATTAAAAATAACAGCGGATTCCGAAAGGTAGTCCAAAGTACTCAGAAGTAACGAGTAGCTCACGAGAACAATCACTGTAATGCTGTCAATGCGAACGCATCTATAGATACGTAGGTCATCTATTAAGAAGCAAGTAGGTAGACGGGTTGAGACCCTATGAATTAGTATTATACATGTGGAACCAGTTCAGTAGCGCACCCAGGATCTCTGCCGGGGGGGGGGGTTCAATCTTTCACGAAGGGCCGGGCATGCGATTACACAATTGTTGCGTGTGTAAAAAAAGTAAATAAAATGCCAAAAATAATAACATCAATGATGATGATGATTTTATTATTTTTTCGGCGTTTTGCTGAGACATTAGCGCCACATTCTTCTAGGACACAGGTGCTGTTACGGAGTGGGAGGGGGTTAGGTCGGCCTCAGGGAGGGTTAAAGTTAGCACCATATGGGGGGTTACAACCCCCATAACCCCCCTCCCCCCCTCCCCGTCGGTGCGCCACTGAACCAGTTAAACTGCTCTCTTAAAATATAAAAAATGACGTCGACTTCGCCTGACATAACGAGAGCAATTACGGCAGCAAAAATATACAAAAACAGAAATTACAGAGGTATTTAAGTTGGGTCATTTTCAAGAAATCTTTACGAAAGATATGGCTGCGATATGAACATAACTATCGGTAACGAACTAGCTAAATAATTGTTAGACGTATTCAATAATTTTACAGGATGAGAATAAGGAAGTTGGTAATTCCGGGCAGTAACTTGTAACAGTTTCAGTATTAGCCAAACGGGACCCTGTACTCAGCATAAAACAGACCTAGAAGGTCTTGCCGTTTTCGACATTGGCCTGCTAGAGCAGATTGAAACTAATGTTGCTCATTTCGAGCTCTCTTCCCGTACTCTCCACATCTTTATGTATAACATCGGAATGACGGACATCCGTGCCTCCACTCTTACGACGTTTTCCTTGTTTTTTTTTTCTTATTCTTCTTCTAATTTGTGCAGGCTGCGTTTTTGCGATGTTATATCCCCATCCTAAAATATGTGCCGTCGTCACCTATGCCAGATTTTTGCAATATATCCCACAAAGTAATTCACTGCCTGACGTTTTCCTGCACGCCAATCATGTATAAGGAAGTTCTGATTAAAAACTGCTTTATTTTCAATAAAATTAACGCCTCCATCGCGCCCCGCGAGAGGGGATCGTGCAACGAAGCTGCGAGCGCATCAGATGCTTGCAAGGCGCACCGAACGGATCTTTATTTTATTTTATTAGATGTATCTGTAAAAACGCCGGCCAGCGTGACTGTGCTGCCGTACCTATGTTTATACAATATTTATTGCAATGTGCATGGCACAGCACGCACGCACACGCGAAAAAAAAAAAGAATTAGAATGAGCACCACAGCTCGGGCCACGCTGGCCGTGCCCGCCGCGCGCCGGCTGCCCCAATGGTTAGGCACGCCAGCGCCACCGCTACTTTCCATGCGAGAGGGGACACCGGTTTGCACGGCGCGCCCGCTCCGGTCGCGCCACTCAAAATATTCTAGTACACTCTAACGAAGGTCTGGTCTGCCGAGGCGGGCGACCTCAGTGAGGATATCGGGGCGCTATGTCACTACGGGAGGCTCGGCAGAGCGGCTGACGCGGGAGGCGCTGTCGTCGCTAGCGCGCACTCCGCAGCGGATCGAGTTGAGGAGGAACAGCAGTGGTAAGGAGGAAGGCGACAGAAATAAGCCCATAGCTGCCTTAGCGCATTGTGCTTCGCTTTATTTATGGTGTGAATGATTTCGCAATTGTGTTGCCTAATCAGTGACGCAATGTCAAAAAAGCGTTTCAGGGACCCTTTAATGAACCCGTTCCGGCAGTCGAATCATCGTCCTGGCGCGCAAAGGAGGGGTACGTAGGGCACGTTGATTAATAATGCGTGGAAAAATGCGGCGTGCGTCAAAAGCCTCAGTGCGGAGCTCTTACAAAGTTACAGGTTTCACGAGTGACAACCCCTGTCCGTGTTCTGGAGCGAGACAAGCTGAACACAAGCTTTTGAGCAGATGTAACGTCGCCGTGCGTTTCACGAATGCTTCCCGTTGTTGTTTTTGTTCTGTTTAACAAAAATTCGCAAGGGCGACACTTACTTGACATGCCGAAAAGCGGCGATACACTTCTACCGCCGAGTTGCTTCCCACGGTCTTGATGGGAGCGATATATCATGATGCCGACATCCCCTTCTCTGTTGTGACAATCCTTAACGCAGCAGTATCTGCGCTTGTTCTTTTTTTCCACACCTCTCAAAAAGCTGTCAATAGGCTGCGGCGAATCCATTGAAAAACCGCGCGCTGTGGTGCTCTTCGCTGTGCGCACAACGGTGAAATGGCGCGAAGGGCCTACTCGCGGGTTCTCATCGCCGCTGCTAGACGGCGCGACGTGTACAAGCAAACTGCATTGCCGGGTGCCTATGGCTGCCGCAGCACTTACAGTCGCGATGAGGTCGCTTTTCACAAGTTTCCTCGGGATCAGAAGATGGCTGCAAAATGGACCGCTGCAGTTAAAAGACTTCAAACCTACGAGATCAAGCGTGCTGTGCTCCAAGCACTTTCGTGACAGCGACTACGTACGAAACCCGGCTCTCATGCAGTCGCTGGGATTGACGATCAAGAGTGTGCGACTGAACAGCGACGCGGTTCCTTCTGTGTTTCCGCACCTGAAGGGGCCCTCGCCGCCACCACGACTTGCCTTCGTGAATTTTAAATTTCTTAAATTTTTTGTTGTTGTGATGCACCTCGGATGTTTCTGGCGGTCGCGAATCTGCCGAATTTCGAGGCAGCAGCAGCAGTCCTCTTCTTCCCCCTTTGCACGCAGTGCGCGCATGAGCACCTATGGCGAAAACACGTGTACACAGATATCAGCACGCAGCATCGAAATCAGCTACTCTACACGACAGTCGCATGCTTCCATCACTGTAGTACTGGGCAGAATTTAGAAAAAGCGACGGTATTATAAAAAACAGAACTGCAATATATGAGCCAAACTATCCTTGCGCAATTTTTCAGCGCAGTTCAGAGCACATGTCACCACTGCGGCGAGAGCGGCACTCGTCTGGCTTTTTTTTTTTTTTTTTTCCTCGCGGTAGCATACTGACTCATCGCGTGCGCCTTGCCCGCTGCGAAGTACGATACTGACTGCATTAACAACGCTGCACTCTGAGCTGTGAAATCCACGAACAGCTGATGTTTCTGCACGATGCCCGCGCGTCGCGGACCGTGCCAATACGCGGCTAAAAGCGAGTGCCGATGCTGCTGTTTCTTATCAAATTTGATATCCACGGATATCCACTTTACAGTGGCAACCAGCTCGAACATGTACGGATGTACAGAGAACTCGTTCCGACTTTCACAGTTCGCCATACTAACAGCAACTACCCGATTTCAACAGATAAACACGGCATTGCCTGCCGGCGAGCGCAGTCTGCTGTCCTCACCTTCCTGACAATGATGTCATGGAGCTTCGACCAATCACAGCGGCGGCGAGGCTCGCGATGGCGGCCGCGGCGCCTGCTGCTTGTTTTCGGCAAAATAAAGTTATTTGCGTTGGTTTATGCAAATTTCCGACTTGATTTTCGAGTTCGCCGCACGAAATTACGTATCATGACACCATAATCTCGTTTTTTTTTAAAAGTGGTTCAGTGTCCCTTTAAGGCTTCCTTTGATCAGCAAGAATTTTACAAGGCTTTGCTTGTTTTTCACAGAACAAGAAAGTTCACATACATTTTCAATGTTGAGTTGCTCACCTAGATACGTGGTGACCTTGGCTTTTGTAGCTTTCACTGTTGGTTGAGGCTTCCATTTCAACACTAGCTGCTCTGGGAGAATGTTCACATCCGACCCCGTGTCCAATTTGAAGTAAACGACACGACCGTTCACTTCCACACTTTCGAACCAGTCAGACGATACACTTTCCACAGCGTCCACTGTGAGGCTTCCCAAGAATAATTCTTGGTCGGAGTCGTCCCCTTGGTCGGCGAGTACGCGAACTTTTTTGTGCACTGTTCGTTGCTTCTGACGGCAAACAGTCGCGTAGTGTCCGAACTTCCCACACGCTTAGCATGTAGAGAGGCGGGACATTGTCGGGGCTGGTGTATGGTTCCACATCTGCGCACGTACGCTGAGGTACTGTTACTGTGAGCTGTCTGTTCTTCCGATGATACGCTGGTTGCCCTCTCGGGTGATGCTTGTCAGGTTGTCGAAATTGCTTGCTTTTTCTGCTCAAGTAGTCCACAGTTGCTTCTTGTCCATCCGAAGTCGTTGCTAGCGAGGACGCATGCTGCTTTGAGATTTCTGCCGCTTTGCACGTAGCGACGATTTTCTCCAGTGTCAAGTCATTCTCGCCGAACAGCCTTTCTCGAAGCGCTGCGTCTCGGATGCCGACGATAATCCTATCGCCTAGGAGGCGGTCATGCTTGTCGCCGAAGTAGTGCCGCTTGCATACTCTGAGCTGTTGCTTCGGGGGCACGTTATTAGCAAGTCTGGAGTACGCCCTGATTCGCAGAAAACAGCTGCGATTGCCGACTTTCCTCCGCCCACCGACGAGATGGCAGTACGCAGATTTATTGGTCTCTGCGCTTATTACAGGCACTTCGTCAAGAACTTTTCGCGGATCGCCGAGCCACTAACGTACCTCACGAAGGCTGACGTCGACTTCAAAGGGAAACGCCGAAAGTCTAGGCATTTCAAGAACTAAAGCAACGCCTGCAATCGCCGCCAATACTCGCGCACTTCGACGAAGAAGCGGACACCGAAATCCACACGGACGCAAGCAGCGCAGTGCTCGGCGCCTAGCTTGTGCAGAGGACCGACGGATTGAAAGGGTTATCAGTTACGCTAGCCGGTCACTTTCGAAGGCGGAAATGAATTATTCCATCGCAGAAAAGGAATGCCTTGCCATCATCTGGGCTACATCAAAGTTCCGCCCCTACCTGTACGGCAGGCCTTTCAAAGTTGTGAGTGACCATCACACCTTTGCTGGCGAGCTAACTTGAAAGATCCATCACGGCGCCTCGCACGACCGGTGCACACTAGCGGAAAACGCGCCCGGCGCGTCGGCGTCGGAAGAACGCGAGTCTATGAGGCTGCCGCGCGTCAGGATTTTCGTGCCGCGAGAGCTATCGCTCCGTGAGCGATTTCTCGCAGCGAGCCATGGCGCACCGCGTGCCGCCATGGAGGAGACCAATCAGAGAGTCCCGTCCGTTACGTACACGCTCCATCGCGGAGTTATAGTGCCTAGAATATAGTATATTCTAGGCACTATAGCGGAGTCATGCGGACCCGCCCGGAGGCTCGTTTCGTAGACGTGCGGTGGCTCGCTTGCCTCTCGCGCTCGTTCGCCCGAAGGAGGCGAGATTTCTGAGGGCTGCCGCCGCGGTTCGCCGCGAGCAGTGTGGCTGTGTCGCCGCCGAAGCGCTTCTCCGCCGGCGGTGCGCCGCGCGCGTTTTTCTGCTAGTGTGCACGGGCCTTTAGACTGCAAGAATGTTACATCACCGTCGTCTACAAGAGCGGACGAAAGCACTCCGACACCGACTGCTTGTCTTGCGCCCCCGTCGATCCGCCGCCCCAGGGTGACCAGGACGATGGCATTTAATACGAAAGTGTTTTATGCTGGGGTCCACCAAGAAATCTGTGACGTACTTCCGTAACGGAACTAGTGTGAAAAATAAACACCCCTTGGTGATTGAAGAAGTACCACTCACTGGGATTCGATTCCACAACCAGCCAGGGTGCGACGGTATGAACTGGAAGCGCTACCACCACACCACCGCCGGACTTGCAGTACGGAGGAAAAAAAAACGGGCCTTATATCTTTACTTTAGCGCTTTATAATTTGCATCTAATTGTGTGTCCGGCTAAATCAAAGGTATTTAGGAACCAAATTGTTCTTAAATTGACGTCGCCTCCCTTTCACTGCACCCTTGGTTCTCAGCGGTGGTGCCGTCACCTAGGAATGATGGAGCGAAGTCGTAAGTAGCGTTAATATGCGCGCCAGCGCATATTAACACGCAGAAAACAGTCTTCGCAGAAAACAGCCTCGCCGTATTCTTGAACGCGTTGCCGTCATAAGAAGCAACGTGCGTTCACCAAATTCCAAAGAAACCCATCACAATGGCGCCCAACGTGGGGCGGGGCTGTTTTCTGCAACGTTACTAGGTTTTCTGTGTGGATCAAAAGATCACAACGACTGCGACATGGATTTAGACGAGCTCACTATTCTCGGCGAGAAACTTGGTTTATCGGGAGACGCATTTCGGGCATGGACTGAAGAACGGACTGCACGTGAGAGGGAGGAGCTGGCTGAGGAGCGCGAAGCGCTGCGCGAGGAGGCTGAGCTTAAGGAACGTTCCCTGGATGTGGAGCTGACGTTAGAACGTGGAAGGCGCGAGCGCAAGGAGCGTGCACGAGAGGCGCCATGTTGGGAGAAGCAAGGCGGCGTTCCACCAGCGCGGACATGGCAAGGGAGCTCTCCGCCAGAACCACGGTCGAGGCATAGTCCCGAGTGCCTGGCGGGCGCCAAGAGTCGAAGTGTATGGCTCTGCTTGGCACCGAGCTCTCGACTATGTCCACGTAACGCCTGACGAGCCGCCCGTACCATCAACAGCACCGTCGGGTGTAGGCCCGAGTGCTGTACCACAGGCCTAGGACCTCGTAGTCATGTCCACGACTCGGTGGGGCCTCATCTCCGTCGCTACCTGCAGCAGGTCGGGCTTAGTCCCGAGTGCTGCTCTGCCTCTTCGGGCCACGAGTGCCTTGAGTACCGGGCCGGCTTCAGTACCTCGTTGTCCCTTCGCTGGCACCACGGAGACACCAGTGTAGACACTGCATACTCATCGACGACCTCCCGCGACGACCTCCGGCTCGCGCCGACGCTTCACCTGCGTGGACTTCTCGCGCACTGGTCGACCAGCCTCGGTGAGACTGTTCCGAACTCTGACTATACTCGCGTGTTCTTTCGTGTTTTTCTTTCATTCTTTTCCATTTATTAGTTTGTTTAGCCCATGTCGCTGTTTGTCATTGGTTTTGTTATAAAGTCACAGAATATACACCGGTTCAGCACACACCATTCGCCAGAAGCCGATATTATTGCACGCAGGAGTCGCATGCGGAAGTTCCAGCGCGCTACGGTTGTACTGCCTGGTACACTCTCGAAGGGCCCTTTCCATTGCTGTCGCTTCAGTCAGGAAGTCCGTAAGTGTTGCCGGTGGATTTCGCACAAGACCTGCGAATATCTCTTGCTTAACTCCTCGTATGAGATGTCTGACCTTCTTTTGTTCCGTCATTGATGCATCCGCACGTCTGAAGAGGCGAGCCATATCTTCAGTATATACGTCATGACACTCTCGTTCAGGCGCTTGAAATCTAGACATCGCCAGCTCCGCTCTCTCCTTGGTGTCGGCGTTAGAGTACGCGGCATTAGCTGGCGTCGAAATTCGTTCCATGTAGCCAGTGTCGCTTCATGATTGTGAAACCACGTCCTCGCAGAGTCTTGAAGCGCGAAGTACACGCGCCGCAACTTGCCGTTTTCGTTCCATCCGTTGCACGAGGCGACCCGGTAGAAATGGTCCAGCCAATCGTCAACGTCTTCAGTAGCATCACCATGGAAGACAGTCGGGGTCTGTGGCTGGCTGAAAATGTAGTGCTGGACAGGGGCAACACCGGCAGCGGGGGTTTGCGAGTTCAGATTCATCATCCGGGAATGATCAGGCAACAGACCGTGCTCAGGTTGAAGCCCTTGTAGACAACGGTAGTGGTACAGGGGTGACCTCACCGGGACTACTCACAGGAGTCGAGTCAGGAGTACGCTGCGTCTCCGGCGATGCTATCATTTACCCCGTACTTCCACCAGAAAAATGTAGGCATAGTGGGCGGTGTCAATGGCTGAATTAAGGGGACCCGGTGCAGCAGTGGTCGATCGCTCGTGACGTTGGCACGTTTCACAACTAGCCACAAGGTGCTTGGTTGTCTGGTACATGTTGGGCCAGCAAAAGCGCTGACCAGATGTCGCAGTGTCATGCATGGCGCGTAAGACGAATGCAGCAACATGGCGGGAAGAAACTTGTACTAGTGCTTGACGCTCGGTTGTAGAGAGAGCCTTGCTGATCATACTGAGTAGTTCTTCAGAAAGGTGATAATTGCGAGGCGAGAAAGCAGGTGCGGCCTCTGTAGTAAGTGCCGCCACTGAGCTGCATGAAGCTTTGTCGAAAATAGCAATTCTCATGCTTCTGACAACTGGCGTGGCCGAACAATTCAGCGCCCACAATGTTGCGACTCCTTTCGTCATGCACACGACAGAGCAAGGCACAAGTATACACTTTTTAGCACAGTTTACGTTGATAGGCCTAACTACGACGTCAACACAAGCATCGTCAACAGTAGATAAACACGAACACACGTTAGGCACCATGAGGGGGCCAGCACATCATCAAGCACACTGAGTGTATCCCTTTCTTCGGCACACCAGCTTTGTTCAGAGAGCGCGGGCGAAAGCACCTTGTTCACACATATGTCACTACTACCACAGTCCACAGAAGCGCCGCAATGTTGAAGACAGTCTATGCTGAGAATTACATCGTGTGAACACCGAGAAAGTACTAAAAACTCCGACACAAACACCTTCCCAGCCAACGTGACACTGGCGGCGCAAACACCAAGAGGATGAAGCCACTCGCCGCCCACTCTACGAAAGGCAACGGTACGGTCCCATGAAAACATAACCTTGTGCCTAGGCGGTTCTTGAAAGAAAGGTTCATAACAGAAACATTCGCACCAGTATCCACTAAAGCCATGGTCGGTATACCGTCGACTAACACGTTCACTTTGTTTTTAAGCATGGCAACAGGCAGAGGTATTTCTCGCAAAGACCGTCCGGCGACCTCACCTCCATCGGCCGCGGATGCTAGTTTCCCGGAGGAGGCGGAGATGAACGGCGCCGAGGGGATGGAGAACGTCGAGGACGGCTACTTGGTGGCGTTAGGCTGCGGTCAGGCCCTGGCGAATCGCTTCGTCCGACCTCTCGCGGGAAACGGTTCTCCGGCAGCGAACTGGTCGTCCATGGGCCATGGGATGTACGGGTTTCGGGTGGCGAGAACCGCGGTGGAGTCCTTCGTGGCTGGCGGCGTTGGTGGCAAAAATGGGCTGTATGTCCCGTAGAACCGCAGCTGCAGCACACGAGAGGGTCACGGTTCAATGCATATTCCTCAAAACCGGTGCTAGATCGCTGTGGACGGTGAGCGAATTCATTTCCCCTTAAAGGAGTACTGACATGAATTTTTGGCATTCTCGTATTATTGCTGTAAATGAAAGCACTGGCTTGGAGAACCCCAAAAAGAGTCATGGTGCCTCGCAAGGCAAGCATATATTTTTTCAACGTCTTCCTTAAAAGCTCACTTTCGGTTTCGATTTCGAGGGGGCGGTTTCCTAGTGACGTGTTAACGTAGTCGGACGTACGTCTGAGTCACGTAGGGACAGCAATTCGTGATAGCGTCGCTACAACTCTGTCGTCTGTGGTCAGTTACACGTGGGGCACGCAAACAACGACAATTTCACGGTCGTCCAGTCACTCTGACAGCGATTTCGGCGATTTTTAATAGACTGTGCTCATACGTCATCGTAGTGTCTATTGCGCTGGGGCTGGCTTACAGTGCTGGGCGAGGAAAACTTTAAAACCAAACTAAAATATTTTGTACGTATTTCCTGGCTTCCGTGTGCGGAGGGCGTTAACAATACATGCCTAGAAAACGAAAAATGTACATTTTGAGCCGCCGCAAAATCGTGTCAGTACTCCTTTAAATAACCGGCCTGTGATGGTCGCTGAGCCCGGTTGTATCGGTCGAAATCCGTGCCGTGATAGCAGGGTAGACTTTGTTCTGATCGCGCGCCGACGTCATAAGTAACAGAACTTGGGGAATAACACCCTCGCTCTTCCCATCGTGGTTGGGTGTCATTGATGGGGCCTCGTGCATAGATATGTGGTTGCTGTCGAGGAGCGATTTCGTAATCCGCCGGGTAGGCGGAGAAAGGTGAAACCGTTGTTTCAGCAACTGGGGGCGGCAGCGGAAGTCAGGTATCTCGGTGAGCCCCTTGCGCGTGCAGGATAAGCTCTTCGCGAACTATCTGAGGAATTGTTGAAGCAAGATCGAAGGTCTGGTCATTATCTATGCAGGCAATGGTCGTAACGTTGGCTAGCCTGCCAAACTTCGGTGCAACACGCCTCGTCTTAAGCTGTTCGAATGTGCGGCAGTTGTGTGGCACAGTTGGAGCAACCGTGCTCAAAGATTGATAAACAGTCTAAAATAAAACGGGGTGTCTCTAGAAAAGGCTGCGGCGTAAACCATGTCGAGCCTTACACCACTTGCCGTTGCAACGTAGTATATTCGATCCCCCTGTCCTGTGATAATGTATATATTGGGCAGACAAAACGTTGCATTAATGTAAGGTTGCAGGAATGACGTCGCTGACGGAGGCTAGATTGTCCTTTGCGATCAGGAAACTATAAACATCCTCGGCGACCCCCTTTAGAATGTGCCCGACTTTGTCGTCTTCGGACATTACAGGGTTCGCCATCTTGCAGAGTAGGCGTAGTGGGCGGTGTCAATGGCTGAAGGGGACCCGGTGCAGCAGTGGTCGGTCGCTTGTGAACTGGGCCGCATGACGATTCTCAAGATACTGTCCGACCGCTGCATCACAGCTACGCAGAACGTTCTTGTCTCGAGATAGCCGACGAAGGAGGCAGCAAAACCACTTGATCGCTACAGCGAGGTTATCGTGCAGGTCGGATGGCACCGTGCAGGTCGGATGGCACAAGGCAGATGAATTTCATATCTCTTGTCGCACAACTCAGTGGTTTCTTTGAAAGCTTTAAAAACTTGCTTGTCATGAAAGGATGGCTCCACAGCATCTGTGGTCCCTAAGCTTTCGAGTTGTCGAAACTTTCTAGTGTCGAAGTATGTCGCGTTTGTATGCGGACGAACGGCTTCATCGTTGTTTAAGGGTCCTTGGATCGTCCAACCCAGTGCCGTTTCAATGGAAAGAAGACCTTTGCGTTTGTCATCCCGCGTGACGTCTTTTCCAAGAATTTTCCACGGCTGGTCTGACCCAATTAATAAGCTAATGCCTTCTTCTTGTTTAATGTGCGGGAAACAAACAGCATCAGCCAATCGGATGCCACGATTCTGCAAGTCTTTGATGAATTCGTGATCGCTAGGTACTTCGACAAGGACTTCACAAATGTGTGCAATTTCTATTGCTTGAATTACATGGTGAACACCATCAAATTGACTCTGTAAGGTTACTTCGACAAGTCGGCGACGAGTAGTTTGACCTGCATCTTTGCTTCCAAACACATTGACGGTAATAGTGAGTTTTAGTATATCGGAAAGCAGCAAACGTAAAGATTTAGCGTTAAGGTTAACGTTACGGTAAAGCTGGGTGCACTTAGCGGCACAAACTAGACTTTTAGTATAGCGGAAGGGAGAGAAACGCTAAAGCTAACGCAAGGCATGTACGGCGCGACAACTACACCTTAAAACAATTCTTATTAAATCCCTAAGTGCGCCACAAGATCATTGAGCCAGTATCGTGTAAGTGTGTTGTTGTTAGTGCTGTGTCGGCAGACTCCGAAAAACATCGCTTCGTTTCAAAATGCCGCCATCGAGTCTCCTTTCTGACCCGTACTGCCTGTCATTTCGAAGTTGCGATGACATAGGAGCGCTTAATTTATACTTTGGAAATCAGAGAAGCTACGCAGGCAGTCCATGTCGTCGAGGCTATGCCGTATACGCGAAATTTCGCCGACATTTCCGCTTTCAGAAGGCGGATTTTCCACTTGTCATCAGTGCCGCGGAGCTTCTGCAACATTTCTCCAGTGCCCAGGGGGCGCGCATCTGTGCATGTGCCTGCGAAGGCTGGCTTATCCAAGTCGCCTTTGTGACTGAAGGAATACTTCGCCAAACAATACTGTCATTTCAAGCATTATACATACAGTAATGCACCACACTACTCGTCTCGGCTTTATTTAATTGGTTGTAGCTTGAAACAGCCGATGTACAAAAAGAAAAAAGCCCCGGTGGCAGTGCCGCCATCTCGACGAGACTACAGTAAACGTGAGCAAATCGACATGGCCTCCGTGATTCCGGGCGCCGGCACGGGCAGTCTCGAAGGCCGTGGAAGCGAGTGCACTCACATTTTAAGCCTTGTGTGCCGCTTACTGAGAGCGTATCTTGAAAACGGCGACACATTGTCACCAATACACGGCTGGCGAAGCTTAATTAGCCAAATCTAAGGCAAATGAGAACATGAGCGGGTAATGAATGAGCTTAACAATGCAGGCCGATGTCCCGACAGATCTGAAGCGAGTGGTCTCACTTCGACTGACGCCGCCATCTTGCCAGCCGTACGGGTCCCTTTGCGAGCGTTAGCGTTGAACGATATCTTCCGAAAATAGCGTAGGCACGTAAGGGTATCGTATACGTTAACGTTCTGTGCATGCGCGGTGTGTTCCACGGTAACGTTAACCTTACGCTAAATCTTTGCGTTTGCTGCTTTCCGATATACTAAAACAATGTCAATCTCGCCTAACACTTTGAGGCTGGGCGATAGAGACGCCTCTATCGCCGCCCAGGCTTCGGCGTCTCTCCGGCGCGTTGCTTATGCCACGGCCGCTACATAATTTCTTTTGCTACGTATATGATAGCCAGTTGCGTTGCGAAGCGCCTCTATTCCAGGAACGCAAACATGGCCGCCGACAAGCAAATGATGCTCCTTTCGCACCGCGAAGTGTGCGTTCACAAAACGATCCGCTGACAAACATTTCGGTTTCGCTTGCAAGGTTTCACCGTTAGCGGACGCTCCTGGTTTAAAGCAGGTTGGCTGAGGGCGTTGGTGCGTTCAATGCAGTGTCTCCGGATGATGACTGTGGCCTGGTTAAGGAAAGGACGCTAATTTCTGCAGCCGATGTCGGGAGTACGGCTGGGGTAGGGTAAAAGGACTGAGAGATAGAAAGGAGAGAAAAGCCGTAGTGGAGACCTCCGGAAATTTCGACCACCTGGGGTTCTTAAACGTGCACTGATAACGCACAGTATACTCGGGCCTCTGACATTTTCGCCTCCATCGAAAATGCGACTGCCGCGGGGGGGATAGAACCCGCGTTTTTTGGTTGTCAGCCGAGTACCGTAACTACTACACCGCCGCGGCGGACAATGTGAGTAGCTCGGGAGCTTCCACTTGCGTGCAACTGTCGGGGATCTCTGTGAAGTGTCGATGTGCTTCAGACGTGTACATCCAAGGGGTTCACATTTCCGAGTGGCCACCCTGTCTCCTTCCCCTCGATTCACCAGATTGCTGCTTTTGTGCGAAGATAGGTTTCACTTTCGTGTTATACCGATTCGTGTGACAGAGGGATCAACCACATTTTTTTTCTTGAGACCCATAAGTAACGACTACTTCGTGGAACGCCAACGAGCTGACCCAGAGCTCAAGAGCCTCATAGACTACCTGGAAGGGAAGACCGTCGTCGGGCCAAAAGTATTCCGTCGGGGACTCATCCCCGTCGGGGCCTTCGTCCCCGTTTGTTTCGCGCAAGTACCACCATGAATTCGTTCCAACTAGGCCGGCTAGCCGTTTTGCATCGGGCAGTGGCGTAGCCAGAAATTTTTTTCGGGGTGGGGGCTCGGAATTTTCGACGGGTAGGAGGAAGGGAGTCGGAGCCTCACTGTATATATATATATATATATATATATATATATATATATATATATATATATATATATATATATATATATATATATAGTGGCGTAGCCAGGAATATTGTTCGGGTGGGGGGGGGATGACGTTGCAGCGCCACCTCCTCATTGAATTTTTCGAACGACTAAGTATATGAATAACATGTATTACCAATGACAATTTAGAAGAGAAGCTCAGGGGAAGATGGATGCTTGAATCGATGAACAAATCGAAAAGTACGATTTAGAACAGGGAATGTCGCAGGAGCCAACGTTTCGACAAGCGGACTTGTCTTCGACATGACAATTCACGACATGAAAGATCTCATTGCCGCTGCACCACGGAACATTACGCACTTCATCATTCACTGCGGAACTAATGACTTGACACATCACACGGGTGAGGACACTGTGCAGGCCATAAAAACACTCATAAACAATTTCCAGACCAACAGGCCAAACACTAAACTTACCCTCACAACAGTGTTCCCGAGGATCTCAAACAAGCATAAACCGCTTGTCGTACAAACACACACACTCCTAGCTCACGCACAGGGTACGCGCAAGGTTAATGACTTTCTTCTCGACACTGAACACGGCCACGAAAACGTTGACGCCATCCATCACGCTGAAATCCATCAGGACCCTGACATTCTCCTAGCTCGGGACGGACTACACCCAAAATTTTCAGGCGTCGCAGTGATCAGCAGAAACATTAAGTATAGAATCAAGAATGAATTTAAGGAGACGCAACCAAGGACACGATCTAACGAAACGTACCATACAGAACAAGACGCAACACTATCGACCAACATTAGCAACAACACGCGATCCACCAAAGTTAAGTCACAGGATGCATCTACTCAGACGGTGGACGTGAAGCCAACACCACCAACAAAACACATACAACAAGCAGAGGTGACAGAGACACGCACTATCTTTACACAGACACCTACATGTGTTAGCAAACACACAGATACACAGACCGACATCGTGGCAGACCTCACCACCAAAACTAGACGCAGCAAGCAAAGACTGCCCGTAAACTCTAGCCCCCGGAGGTCTGCTCGAAACAAACACAAATGACTAACAAACAGAGAACTCAACTTAGATAATCTCAAATCTCGTTCTTTCCTACAATCACGTAAGCTCGCCGCCAAACGAACAAACTACAGATTACACTTAGCTAAATACTCTAGCTACACCAAGGAAAATAAAATTCCGAAAGGTTTAAGTATTAAGGTTAGATGTGCGCTTGGTGTACTTGCTCCTAGCCTATTGAAAAAATAGAATGGCGTCCTAGAAAATGCTTCATTTTCGCTAATAGATATCTTAAAAGAGCATTGCCGCAATCAGCTTATTGTAATAACCGACCAATTGAATGACATTAAACTAACTGGTAAGGAAACAGAAGAACTAGCCGAATTTGTCGAAAGGAAAGAAACAAAGATAATAGCCACCAGGCACGTAGGCAAGAAGGGGCCCAGGCCCCCCCCCCCCCCCCCCCCGAAATTCGTCAAGTCAGGCATCAATGCAGGGGTATATAGGCACAAGTACAAGTAGCGCCGTGCGCATTTAAACAAATGAAAAACAAACGATAGTCAAGGAACTCACTAAGAACAGCTACCCAAGAACCTTTATTCCGAAAGCACTTCAATTCCAAAAGCACGGCTATGCTTGCCGAGAATTCAGCGTCCTCCGGCTCCTGAATCAACACCACAACAGAAACACCACACTCCCATATGTCCGAGGCGTTAGCGAAACTATCACCCGTATATTCTCAGAAAAGAAGACATCCGATTGACTCACAAGCCCACGAGCACATGTTCTCTACATATTGCCGAAGGCCATTCACCGAAAGAGAGAGCCCAAGCCGCTGTATACAAATATGTGATGCGAGCTACATCGGCGAAACGAAAAACCTCAAAGAAACATTTCGACAGCACAAGAATGGCCTCTGCAATTTTGCAACAGATCGCAACCCGATAGCCAAACACTCCCAAGATAGCGACCACAGTATCAATCTTCCTGACTCAACGGTCATACCAACTGAAACCAATTATCGGAAACAGTTACTGCTTTGTGATTGCGGAAAAAGGCAGAAAACTTCGCGACGCAGGACATTTTAATATATGTAAGACAAGCTTGTTGGAAACGAAATTACCAGAACGAACAAAATGTTGCCATACGTACGGCTTCGAAACCAAATAAAACGACGTTATCTGTCGATACTTCGCGCTACTTTTCTTCGTCGCATCAGTTATGTATAGGAAGGTGGTTCGTTGGTTGTGTCGGGTTTTTTGGAGCAAAAGTGACCATGTCTATATTGCCCCAAACGAAGATTCCCATCTACGGTCAGGGCGCTCGGTAATTGGATTGCTTCGAGGAACAGTGCAAAGAATGACAGGACATACAGAAAAGGATAGCGTTGACTCCATCGGTGGATTCCCTGAGGAAATGTCTTTCTTAATGAGAGGAGCGGTGTCTTTGTTGCTGCAGAGCAAGCAGGCGGAATAATGCGGGCATCATTTATACAGTCGCGTAGTCGCGGCAACTTAGGGAACATTCAGGTGCTTTCTTCAACTGACAGCTGCGCGGCGTGGGAAAACGCATGTGTACGGCTTGGCTTTGCCGCAGACGCAGAGTTTTTCCACGAACGGACGGCGGAAGCTAACCGAAAGCTTGGAAAAGGGGGCTTTTGTATGGAAAGCGACGGATTCGACAACCCATTAACCCGTTCAATCCCCCTGGCACCTTTGCGAACCCCACCACCCTTTTTCCGCCGCCTGTGTCGTGGGGGCAGGCGCCCGCGTGGCGGAAGGAGTAAACAAGGTAAACAAACAGGGTAAACTGCGCTTGTAGTTCTGCGGAAGGGTACTACAGGCGAGCCACGTTCATTCCATAGATAGATGACCTGAAAGCTTCCCTCCAAACGGCGCTTTGGAAACCATCGGAAAACACTGCAAAGTTTGCAATTCGTGTTGCCAAAGCACGCCTGCAAGGGCAAATTTGAATCTGTTCAGCCGCCCTTCGATTTTTACCTCAGTGATATGACAACAGCACATATCGTTACGCTAAAACATGACTGGGAAATCTGGAAAACTAAATAGCAAGCCATGCAAGAGGAGGAACTTCCCCGCTCTGCGACACACGTGCGCTTTAACTAAATGCGACAAAGCCCTCTCGCCGAACGTTCACACACTCAAGATATTGGCGACAATCCCAGTGAGTACAGCTGCTGCATGCAGAACGCAGCTTCTCGACAATGAAAAGAGTAAAAACATATTTGAGGAACCGAAAGCGGCTTAATGGCGTGGCTCTTATGTCCATTCACCGGATGCAAGTCAGTGTCGACGAAATTATCACTGTGTTTATAGAGAAACCGCGACGCATGAAAATTGCAGCGTGAACCACTCTCTCGGCCAAGCTGCTTGCTCGTTTTCTTTTCTTTTGCATTGGCTTTTGCTATATTGTAAAACCACTCGCAATGTCATTCTTTAATATTGCTTCCTAAAACGACTTTTAAGCGTTCTGCATCTTTTGTGTCATGAAAGCATCCGTGTTTTGGCTCTTTATGGTTCAATAAGGTTGTTTCCGCGAATATGTCTGTTTCTTTTTTCTTTTAAGAATTGCTGTCATAAAGTGGCTCACGTTTTTCTCGAAGGCCTGTAGTTGAGACAAAGTGTGAGAAATTTGGTAGAGAAAGCGTCGGACGAATATTTTTTTTATTTCCTGAACATCCGTAAGTGAGCGCCTGATTCCTTTGCATTGCTTTTTTTTTCTTTTTGTCGCCCTCGTTCTGTCACTGGCTCTGTATGGCCCTTCTTCGTCCAGATTACTTGGTTACAAAGTATTCTTTGTCGTGCACATGCACTAGTTTTACTACAGAGTCAAAAAGCTTGCTTTCCATCTTGGATGATCTCGCTTCTTGGGCTGCATTCCACTCTGTTCTCTTTCTCGTCTAATCATTAAGCGCCTTCTATATTCCCGGGCAAGTTTTTTTAAGCAGTTTATAATAATGACCATGCTGTTATTGATGCTTTTGTCCCCCCTTTATGTAATACCCTGAGAAGGGCCTTTAAGAGTGAATAAATATGATGATGATGATGATGATGATGATGATGAAGCTTTCGGGCCCACCCCGAAAAAAAATCCTGGCTACGTGCCTGATAGCCACACAAAAGCACAAAAGCACTCACGCAACGAAGTGCGTCCAAAATAATTCTATAAGCGCAATAGAAACAGCCTGTCCCTCGGTGCAGCACCGAGAACACACTAGCAAGGTGGTAGATATATCACAGAGCCTAAATACAGTTGAAATAGGTCTTCTAGAACGCGGTCTAACATTCTGCCCGACTAATGCGGTTAACGAATTTGAGCTACACAAAGACATAACAGAGTTTGCAAGGCGTCTACGGATCAGAGAATTCTTTTTTGATAAAGTAGAGGCAGGAGACACAAATACTGACGCGCTCCGACCGCCAAGCACGTGGACACCAGATTCTGAGCAATGCCAAGAGCTAGATCAATACATAAAACTAGTCACAAGGGACATCCTGAGTACAACTAGACAGAGTCGCAAACCAAAGAACCTATCCAGCGAAGAACACGATTCCTTGAAACAACTCGCGGACAGAAACGGCATCATAATAAAACCAGCAGACAAGGGTGGTAGTATAGTAATATGGCCAATAGAAAAATACAAGAACGAGGCAATCAAGCAGCTCACTAACAATGCACATTACCGAAAATTAGATTCCGACCCAACTATTGGATACAGCAACAGGATACGCCGTACGATAACAGATCTTTTAGCCAGCGAATTAATCACACAATCCGAGTACTGCTTCTTAATGCCTGATAATAAACAAGCCGGCCGTTTCTACCTCCTTCCTAAGATCCATAAGGTTAGCATAGATGAACTACTTATCGCTGAAATACCGGGCAGACCCATAGTATCTAACAACAACACCCCAACGGAGTCATTATCAAAGTTTCTTAATCACCATCTATCTGACATACCGCCCAACCTTCCGTCCTTTATTCAGGATACACCTCACTTTCTGCGGATTATAGAGTCTATTAACGAAATACAAACACTTTCGGATCAGGCCGTTCTGGTAACGCTAGATGTCACCTCCCTATACACGAATATACCTATAACTGAAGGAATCGAAGCGCTCTCGAAGGCGATACAGAATAGCAAACGTGCACGCGCCGCTGAAGTTTACATGACGTTACTAAAATTAGTACTTACACTTAATTACTTTGAATTTGCCTCGACCAACTACCTACAAATTTTTGGCACCAGCATGAGAACTCCTTTTGCGCCGACCTACGCCAATATCTTCATGGGGCAACTATAAGCACAGCTTTTGGAATCGTCGCCGCTAAAACCGCGCACCTACCTCCGTTACATAGACGACATCTTTATTATTTGGGAACATGGTGCAAGTGCACTAAGCACATATTTTGAGCATTTTAACAACTTTCATCCCAGCATTAAGTTTTCCATGCACCACTCTTCTAGTAAAATTGATTTTCTCGACACGACAGTATCCATCGAAAAAGGCAAACTAAAGACGACACTTTACAGAAAGCCAACGGACAGCCAGCAATATCTAGATTATAATAGTCAGGACCCGCGACACTGCAAACAGGGGATATTTATAGGACAGGCAAGGCGCATAAGAAGGATTTGTAGCAACGACGCGGATTACGTTCACCACCTAAGCAATTTACAGGCAACCTTAGCTGAACGAAATCACCCGCACGACGCTCTCAACAAGGCATACAATGACGCGCGTAAACTATATAGGACACCAGCACTAGAAAAAAGAGCCCCTAAAGCGCAGGCCAACCAACCGCTAGCATTCATAACGAAATACTCCAATGCGCTTCCAAACATAAATAATATTCTTCGCAAATACTATCCAACACTGACAAGCAACGATCGCCTTAGAAAAGCGTTTCCGGAAATACCAAGAGTCACCTACCGCCGTAATAGAAACTTTAAGGACCTGTTAGTACATGCCAAAGTAAACCCTCAGCGCACCGCCAGCGTAATAACTTGCTCCCGTCCCAGATGTAAGACTTGCAAGCATATTCAAAATGATCTTAAAGTTAAAAGTACGGGAAGTGACTATGTCCATCATGTAAAATGTAGTTTCACTTGCATTAGTTCAAACGTTATTTACATGTTGGAACGGTTCACTCTGTCACAAGCAATACATCGGCGAAACTGGTCAACCAATTAATGTTAGATTAAACGGGCACCGAGCAGACACCGCGAATAACCTGCCGAAGGCAGTGGCGCAGCATTTTAACATGACAGGTCATAGTTTCGACGAACTGAAACTCTACATACTTCAGGGAAACTTCCGCTCGCCGAGGGACAGAAAATACAGGGAATCTTATCTCATATACAGGCTCAGTACTCTCCAGCCGACAGGCATAAATCTTTCAAAGGGAACCCTTGAGTCCATTAGATAGGGTGGGGGGTTAACAAAGACGATAAAAGGTTAAGGTCATCATCATCATCATCAGTCTGTTTAGGTCCACTGCAGGACGAAGGCCTCTCCCAACGATTTCCAATCCACCCTATCTTGAGCGAGTTGGTTCCACTTTATGCCCGCAAACTTTATAATTTCATCGCTCCATCTAACTTTTTGCCTACCTCTGTGGCGTTTTCCCTCTCTTGGTATCCATTCCGTCGTTCTTACTGTCCACCTATTATCCTTCCTCCTCATGAAATGTCCTGCCCAGGTCCACTTCTTTCTTTTAATTGATAAGATAATATCGGCTACTCCTGTCTGTTCTCTGATCCATTCCGCTCGTTTTTTATCTCTTAGCGTTACCCCTATCATTTTTCTTTCCATTGCACGTTGCGTGCTCCTTAGTTTCATCTCTAGTTTTTTCGTTATTCTCCATGTTTCTGCACCTTACGTTAGTACTGGGAGAATGCAGTGATTGAATACTTTTCGCTTTAGTGAGAGCGGTAAGTTTCCAGTCATGATTTCGTACTGCCTTCTGAATGCGCTCCAGCCCATCCTTATTCTACGGAGAATTTCTTTTTCCTGGGTAGGGGTTCCTGTTATTAACTGTGCCAGGTATACATATTCGTTTACACGTTAAGGTATACACAGGTTAAGGTTAAAGGGGTCGTGAAACGTTTTCTGAACATTTTGTACTAAATGCGTATTCGGGATCCTGACCCTCCAATCAACAATATGCATTGTTCCGTTGCACCGTGTGCGTTGATTTAGAGCGATAAAAAACGCGGTTTCGGTTTCACTGCACGCTTTCCCCTCAACTCTGCAGATGACGTCATCTTAGTAGCCGTCATACCTCCGAGATTGGCGCGCCCTCGGAGGCCATGGGAAAACAAACCGTGCTGCCGCTTTTCTTCCGAATGGTGGCACCGCACGGTTTCCAAGTATTTTCTTCCTTTCTAGCTTTCAAGTAAATCGATTCCCTTAGAGCAAACGCGAGTTCACTGTGCCTTTGAACTTAAAAATATCTTAACTCAACGTCACCAAATAGTACCACGCCGGCCGGTAGTGTCGCATAGTCGTTTCGGGAGCGCAAGAAAGCTGACATTTAAAACGGGCGTTGTTAAATGTGCACTGAATATTTCGCCGAAATATTTCGGAATCGGCCTGTCCAATGCGTATTGAAGCAGTGAAAATTACAAACCGGCATATCCAAATTCTTTTCATGACCCCTTTAAGGTATACACAAGCTAACAGTGTTTCTCCCAGAAAGTCTACTTTCAGGTGCGGAGCCCCCATCCAGTTGGACGAGAACAACGGCGTTAAACAGTGTAGTTATATTTTTATCCACAAGCTTTCAGTGAAATGCACTGTTGGTGCGGCGCAGGTGGTGTGGAATGGAGATGGGGGCACATGCCATAGGAGCAACTTCTGTTCCGAGCGTGTGTTCCTTTTTTCGTCCTGCTTTCTGGCACTGTGCACACAATGCATTTGCAAGATATGTACAAGGAGCGGATTCTTTGGAAGCTTTCGCTCTTGCCCCTTATATTAGTCACGCTAACACCTGTTACCGAACTACCCCTCCCCCCCCCCCTTTTTTTTGTTATTGTTCGCACGTGCTGCTCTTCTTCTCCTCTCCTTCTGAGGACGGGGGAGAGTGTGCAAAGGCGTACATAAACGAACGCTGGAGAAGGCAGTTGCCGCCCTGACGAAGGCAAGTCCGCTTGTCGAAACGTTGGCTCCTGCGACATTCCCTGTTCTAAATCGTATTTTGCGATTTGTTCATCGATTCAATGACAATTTGTATTCATCATCATCATCATCAGGCTGTTTAGGTCCACTGCAGGACGAAGGCCTCTCCCAACGATTTCCACTCCGCCCTATCCTGAGCGAGTTGGTTCCACTTTATGCCCGCAAACTTTTTAATTTCATCGCTCCATCCAACCTTTTGCCTGCCTCTGTTGCGTTTTCCCTCTCTTGGTATCCATTCCGTCGTTCTTACAGTCCATTTGTTATCTTTCCTCCTCATGACATGTCCTGCCCAGGTCCACTTCTTTCTTTTAATTGATAAGATAATATCGGCTACCCCCGTCTGTTCTCTGATCCATTCTGCTCGTTTTTTATCTCTTAGCGTTACCCCTATCATTTTTCTTTCCATTGCACGTTGCGCGCTCCTTATTTTCATCTCTAGTTTTTTCGTTATCCTCCACGTTTCTGCACCGTACGTTAGTACTGGGAGAATGCAGTGATTGAATACTTTTCGCTTTAGTGAGAGCGGTAAGTTTCTAGTCATGATTTCGTAATTCCTTCCGAATGCGCTCCAGCCCATCCTTATTCTACGGAGAATTTCTTTTTCATGGTTAGGAGTTCCTGTTATTAACTGTCCCAGGTATACGTATTCGCTTACACATTGTAAGGGTTCATTGTCGATTTTGAATTCCTGTTCCTTAGCTAGGCTATTGAGCATAACTTTGGTCTTTTGCCTATTCATTTTTAACCCAATTTTAATACTTTCCTTGTTTAGGTCATCAATCATGTTTTGTAGTTCGTCTCCATCATTGCTAAAGAGTACAATGTCGTCTGCAAATCTTAAATTGCTGAGATATTCTCCATCTATTCGAATTCCCTTGTCTTCCCAGTCTAGACGTTTAAAGATTTCCTCTAAACATGCAGTGAATAGCATCGGGGATATCGTATCTCCCTGTCTCACACCTCTCCCGATCGGGATTTCTCTGCTTTTCTGATGTAGGAGTAGTGTGGCTGTGCAATCTTTGTATATGTTGTTTATGGTTTTCACGTATACGCCAGGTACCCCTTGTCGTCGTAGAGCTTCTAGAACTGCTTGTATTTCTATGGAGTCAAATGCTTTCTCGTAGTCGATAAACGCCATATAAAGAGGTTTGTTATATTCGGCATACTTCTCAATTACTAGGTTGATAGCGTGGCTGTGGTCCATTGTCGAGTAACCTTTCCTAAAACCAGCTTGTTCTCTCGGTTGGTTAAAGTCGAGGGTTTCTCTTATCCTCGTAGAAATTACTTTTGTAAATAGCTTGTATATTACTGGGAGTAGGCTAATTGGTCTGCAATTCTTTAACTCCTTTATGTCACCTTTCTTGTGGATAAGGATTATATTAGCATTTTTCCAACTGCGCGGTACACTACATGTCTTGACACATTTCGTGAAGAGCGATGCAAGTTTTTCAAGTAAAATATCTCCTCCGTCTTTGATCAAGTCGGCTGTTATACCATCTTCACCGGCTGCTTTACCGCAGGACATGCCTTTGGCAGCTTTTTTTACTTCGTCAGCGGTTATACATGGAATTTCAGTGTCTTCCTCTGATTCTAGTTCTTTTAAGGTTGTATGGTCTGTCTGAGAACTGTACAGTTCAGAGTAGAAATCTTCTGCTACCTTTACTATTTCGTTGAAATTATTGATAACGTTACCTTGTTTATCTTTTAGCGCATGCATTTTGTTTTGTCCTAAGTGCAGTTTCTTTTTGACCGATTTAATGCTGGTGCCTTTTTCTACTGCTTTCTCTATTTCTCTCGTGTTAAAGTTTCTTGCATCTCTTTGCCTGGCTTTACTGATCAACTTTGATAGTTCTGCGAATTCAATCTAATCTTTTGGCGAAGTTACTTTCATTTGTTGGCGTTTTTTTATTAAGTCCTTGGTAGATTGGGACAACTTACTTCTTGTTTGCTTTGCTGTTTTGCCTCCTAGTTCTATCGCTGTTTCAAGGATTGTTTTCGTTATGGTTTTGTTTATTTCTTCTACATCGTCACCATTTTCGCCTAAGGCCTCGAACTTGTTGCTTAGGGCGACTTTAAATTCTTCATTCTTCGTTCTGATTACCTCTAGATTACATTTTTTTCTAGTAAATAATTTAGTTCTTGTTTTCTTTAGGTTAAGTACAACCTTTGCTCTTACTAATCTATGATCGCTGCATTTTTATCTTCCCCACTACTTCTGTGTCTTGAATTATACCTGGTTGTTCGCACATTATAAGGTCGATTTCATTCTTTGTTTCCCCGTTAGGGCTTTTCCACGTCCACTTCCTATTCTTGTGTTTCTTGAAAAACGTGTTCATTATTCGGAGTCGGTTTCTTTCAGCAAATTGTAGGAACATATCCCCACGGTCATTCCTACAGCCGACGCCGTAGTTGCCAATCGCCTGCTCTCCACTTTGTTTTGTCCCTACTTTGGCGTTGAAATCCCCCATGACTACTGTGTATTGTGTGCGTACTTTTGTTATTGCTAATTCGATATCCTCGTAGAATTGCTCCTCATCGTAGCTCATCGTAGCTCATCGTAGCTCGTTGTTGGCGCATATCCCTGGATTATCTTAAGTTTATACCGCTTATTTAGTTTTACTACGACGCATGCTACCCTTTCGTTAATGCTGTAGAATTCATCTACGTTGCCCGCTATATCTTTGTGAATTAGCAACCCAACGCCATATTCTCTCTTTTCGGGTAATCCTCTATAGCAGAGGACTATGTAAGCTTCACCTGCTCTCCTAACTTCGCTAAGGCCAATGACGTCCCAACTAACTCCTTCTAGTTCCTCGAGTAGTTCCGCTAATCTAGCTTCGCTGGAGAGGGATCTTGCATTGAACGTTCCAATGTTTAGTTTCCAGTGGCGGCCTGTCCGGGTCCAGTGATTATTACTGCCCTCTGCTGCTTCACAGAGCTGACCGCCGCCATGGACAGATGTTCTGTAGCTGCTGGACACTGAGGGCGAGGGTTTAATTGTAGACATCGTGTGGGAGGTGGTGGCCAAGTACTTCACCAGGGAGGCCAATTCCTGTTCTGGTGTAGGAGTGAGTCGTAAACGGCAGTTGAACGACTGAAAGCATTTCAGGTACCCAACCGTCGCCAGGCCCCCTGCCGACGTGATTTCGAGCAGTATAATAATAAACCCTCAAAAAAAAAAAGAAGGGGGGGGGGGGCGTCGAACCTGTGACCCGTGGCGGCCCCGGTTTCAGCGCCTCCGCATCGTTAAACGTACATTCTTTCAAGGCCTTTCATGGGCGATAATTTCTATCGGAATTACTATTGCGTACAGTATTTGGTCTCAAAATGTCCGCGATCTTCTAGTTTTGCTCAGAACGTCATGGTTCTTAAAACTGCTCTGACAGGTAGATTGACGCGCGTGGAAAATCGTGTTTTAGCGAATCGTTTTAACTTGTCGGTTGTCACTAAACAGACATGTTTTCGCGTGCAGAGTTCTGCGTGTTGGCGAGCGCAGTAGAAGTTAGGGTAAAAGAAATTATTGAAAACCTTCCATGTGGTCCCTGTTGTGATCGTGGTTCTTCCACAAGGTCCCCGCGGCTGATGCAGCTGCAGCGCAGCCTCCCCGGCGCCATCAGTACGACCGGCCTAATGTGTTCGTGGATCGCCGACCAGATAACATCGGCTGCTGCTGCCCCAGCAGGGGGGCGCGGCTGCGGCTCAGCCTCGCCGGCACCTTCAGGCCGACCTGCCCGCCAGCGCCACCCTTTGTTTCCCGGGGTTGGGGCGCCTCGGCCTGCCGTGGAAGACTCCCGCGGCGCTGCTGTACATTGTCCGTCCCCATTAGCCCTCTTGATGACCTTCGGGCAACCAGCGTCGCGGGAAGCGGAAAGGAGGCGACGACGTGCAGCCGGCCAGAGCGGGGGACCACACGTGCAGTCAAGGAGGTGCAGTTCGGAGAGGCACTGATTGGTTAACCAGCGTCAGATGACTGCGGGCCTCCTTCCCCTCCTCCTGCCTGTCTTCAACCTATGGCAGGGGAGGCAAGTTTCCGTCGGAGGCCACGGAGCCCATCGAGAGGAGACGACGACTCGGATCCCGAGAGCGAACATCCTCCAAAGTCTTGTACTTTTTCTGTAAATACCCTGTCTATTTTGTAATATAACATGTAAAAACCAGTTGGTCTTTTTCTTCACCCGAGGGTCCTGAACGTCGACCCCACTCCGGACTCCACCGCCTTCATGGTGGCATAGGCATCCCACAGGCAATCGACCCCCAGTCGCAACATCCCGTATACAGAAATATTTTTAAGTGCGAATGCACTTCTTAAGCGACCCCGAAAACTCCGCCGGCATCCGCGCTCCTCCTCCTCTCCCCTAGCAACGGCGCGAGGAGCGGAGAGGAGCGTCTGTAGCAACGGCGCAGCGACGTCACGCCCCACGTGACTGCGCGCGCTCCGCCCTCCGCTCCGTGGCTGCGCGCGCCCCGCGCCGGCTCCGCACCGCTCTCCGCGCCGTGACGTCACGGCGCGTTGTGCAGCTGGCGCCTCCGCGCCGTGGCTGCGCGCGCCGCGCCGGCTCCTCGCACCCTCTCCGCGCCGTGACGTCACGGCGCCATGCAGCTGGTGTGCCTCTCCCCCCGTTAGGTTTGCACTCACCCTACTTCATATATAAATGTGTGTGTGTACAAATGCATCATGACAACAACACTTTAAATCATTAATTACACTTAATCATCATCATCAGTAAAAGTGCTTTGCACTTAAAAACGGCCAGACCTCCGTGGGTCGGCTGGCGCGTGCTCTCTCGCTGCCGTCTCCTTCGCTCGGCTCTGCAGTTTAGTCGCGCGCGCCCCCTCATAGCATCACCCCGTGCTTCGCACTTCCTCATACTCCCCTTCGGGGAAATGCGGGTTTTTTACGACGTACGTGAATATGAAAAAAAAAAAACAAAACAAATTGCTGGTTGTAACAAATCGCGGTTGCATGATATGCAATGAGTAATGAGATCTACCATTTATTATGCCGGAATGGATGTGTGGAGACGAAATGGAAATAGACAAGCATCAGGGAGGTAACAGGCACACAGATACATACACACATATCTATAAACACGCAAACACGCAAGCATACACCCCATCAGACACACGCAAACTTTCTATTGTGGTGGTGAAGGCATAGTATCGCGTTCATTCTTATGGCCAGGTTGCACCCGCCAGGAGCCTCCACCATCGCATAGCCCGCCAGCGCCACTGTGGCCACTATTTCGTTAGCGTCGGGGGAGCACGGCCGGTCTGGACGAGCCCGCGGAAGCTCCCCCCACGGCCGGTCTGGACGACCGGCCGTGGGGGGAGCTTCCGCGGGCCCCCCTCCGCTACTCCGAGAGAAGTGAAGGCGCCGCGCCCGCTGAGCGCAGTGTTGCGGGATGTAATTGCAATTTTTTTAAAGCTCTACGTGAAATTGAACACGTATTGCGAGAAAGCTAGATGTTCGGTCTTGTGGGCAGCGTATAAAAAAATGCTAAGCGCTAGCGAAGGACAAGAAGGCATATGTATACTACAGAGAGGTGCAACATGAGCGCTCGTGTTACTGACCTTCGTCTTTTCCATTATCGGTAAACAGTTGTAACTTTCTGTTGGGTGAATGTACTGGGAACGGTCAGCTGCTGGATCGGGCAAGCTCTGCGCATTACATAATAGATGAAATAAAAAGAAGCTGGCGCTGAAACCACCCGCCGCCGCATTCCGCAAATGTGGACGAAAAATCTCTCAAAGAATATGGAGTTGGCTGCACGTTCGGCCGTTTTATTTGTTAATTGGTTGAGCATTTTCGCAGCAACCAGTGCAAGAGCACTTTTGTAGTGCACAGTGATGTTGAGAACCCGGCCTTTCCCCAATTCGGCGGTTTAGTCTTGTGGGGATATTGTTTAATAAAGTTTGCGTTGTTCACTGTCGCGTCTACATGGGGATGAAATAAACAGTTGGCGCCAGATATCCACCACCCGCCGTCAAGGGCACATATGCAAGAGCAAACGAAATAATGCGAACGACGGAATATATGCGAATTATGTGACGATTACAAAAATTGGTAATGGAAATTCGATATCGAAGGGGAAGTAAACTTACTGTTTTTATAATCGCTTTAATTCACTCCTTATATTAAAATTGATAAAAACTAACAGACATTAACTTGATGCTCTAAACAAGCTATGTTTGTTGAACGTTTTCCTCTTTTTTTTTTTTTTGAACGTTTATTGCGCGAAAACAGCCTACAAACGTGCATATCTGCACCCCGAGGTTGCTCCAAAAGCACGTAGATTTTCCCAAATTTGTGTCATCTGAAAAGTCTATCATCTACAATTCATGCAAACAACACAAAATTGTCTTTTAAATTAGAAAAAATCTGCTGCAATTCATAACTCGCTGCTATAAAGCACTTACGGGCGAGTTGGGAAGCTTTGATATTTCGTCTACGGAAAGCTGCTGTAAATATCAGCTGTTCGATTCCAGAAAGCTACAGTTGCCACTTCTACAAAGAACCGTTCGGACACGCTATACTAAGATTTAAAAAATTTTTTCGCTGCGTTGCAGGGCGATGACAGCTTTTTAGCTGCCGCAGTCGCCAAGGGCAAGCAGGCGCGATCGCTCTCCGCTCTCCCGACAGTAACGCGGCCTCCGCCGCAACGGCGCTGGCGTCGTCGCGGGGAGTTAGATGTGCAACCTGCCTATAGGAAGTGGGTTCAAAGTGTTAATGCGTCATCCAATTTACATCGACCAGCTAAAAGATTTGTGTGAAGGTTAGTAGTGTACGGCTTGAGTCTTACGGCAAGGAGGAATCAAGGAGTAATGTATAATCCTTATTGCGCTTGTGATGTTATTTTGTCATCTATCTATCTATCTATCTATCTATCTATCTATCTATCTATCTATCTATCTATCTATCTATCTATCTATCTATCTAGATAGATAGATAGATAGATAGATAGATAGATAGATAGATAGATAGATAGATAGATAGATAGATAGATAGATGACAATTTGTATTAGATGCTGCAAATCACTTCTTGAATGGTGCGCGCTGTCAAGAACGGATAAGAAATGTGTTTTTTTTTTCATAAAAATATTACGTTGGCATGCCCGCAAAATCTTTCCAGGAATAATTCTTCAATCTTTTTTTTTGTTTTTTGTGTAAGAGGTACGGCAAACGTCACGTAAACTTTGGAACTGCATCAGTTTTAAACTGAAGAAGCGCCTGATAACAAAAAAAAAAAAGAAATGAAGCCCACAAAATAGACAGGACGAGATCAAATATTTTAATACAGATTGTTTACGCGAAATGTTCATCTTTTTGCACAAATGATGCGGCCAGGGAAAAAGCAAGAATGGGAAAGTACACCTCGAATACGGGCAAAACATGTCACCGGAAAGTGTGCGCACAATGTTTACACAAAACATCACAAATGTACATTTAAATATGCAATCAATATACGGAACTAAGCAATGATCACTGTATATAATGCCCAAAATAAGGCAAGAGAACATGCTGCACAATCACAGAAACTGATATGTCCTTGGGCCAAGCTGCTGTCTCGGACGCGGACAGAACTATAAAGGAAGAGCGCAGAAATAACGAACGAAACTATCTCAAAACTATTTTAAAGGTGCGAACCACTATTGTGCACTCAATATAAAAGGAGGGTTGTCGCTGCTAGTTCAAAAAGCAATGAAGAACAAAAACGACAAATGAAATTAACAAACATTGCCGCTAGTATGGGTTCCCAATAGCTGAATTTGGTAACGCCGCGTATGCCGACCTCTCAGTGAACAAGGTGAAGCTGTCGATTGGCTGTTAATGTCCACCTGATGCCCGTATTCGTATGTTTATATTAGGTCACGGTGTTAACTGCTAAAAGGTACAAAATCCTCACGGCTTTAAAAGGTGGTGAACAATAATATCGTGTCAGAATTACGGGCTCATTGACCTGATCTCTGGAACACCAATGTCTTTTCCTTTCGTTCGCGCTGATTTTGGTCCTGCTCGGTATCAAAGGACAAAGTTGACCCGGCGGGGAAGCTTAGCAAAGCAGTCAATGACTTCCGACACGCTGATGTCGACATTTCTGTGGGTGTACAGAAGTGCCAGGCCAATGCGGTCCTCACACATCGTGGAGCGTAAGTAGTTCTTAAGTAACCTCATGCTTGAAAACGTTCTCTGTGCTGGCAGTGGTTAATGGAAGGGTGACTAGAATCTGGAGTAGCTTGTACACATTCGGATAGAACCTGCCGTCGCAATGAGAGAGCGCACCGGTTCCTGTACTGGGGCGCTGGTTTGCTGCTTTGTTTGCCCACTTTGTCCACCATAGTCGCAGTTCTCCCAAAGCAGCCCTCGTTTCGACGCGCAAAAACGGTCAGGAGATTTTCTGCTCCTTTCTCCAGATCATCTTGCATTAGTGGTATTACGGATGGCACAATTACTGAAAAGTCCTTTAGAAGTGCCCTGTGCTTTTCGAACCGTTGCTTTAACACGGGCTAGTACGTGGTTCATGAACGGAATGAACAGGGTTCTGCGGAAATATTCTTCCGTGCTTTCGAATGCATTGCTCCCAAAGTTTTGCTTCCAGACACCGGCTCGACGGCTGGTGATCTCCACATTCAGTTTTTCTGCCAATGCCTGCCCATGTGCAAATATTTTTTAGAAAGAAGCATTCGCGTTCTTGCGGTCATTTTCAATTGTCTGCTATACCGCTTCTATGTCGTCAATGGCAGCGCTCATGTCGATACTCCTTATCTGCAGCTTCTTGGACAGTGGCAAAGTTAGTGCTAACACGTGCTCCGCCACATGCAGGCTTATAAGGAACGCTGGTGACAAGAATGCCAATATTAGACTGTTTGCCTGCACTGGACTTTTGCCATTTCCGTTAAACTTAATCTCCTCTAGTGCTGCGATCAACGGCTCAAAGAGGCTCACAAATGAAAGCACTGCATCGTGCTTCACTTGTGAGCTGTTCATCCCTGGGGATTAACAGCTCATCTTAACTGGGGATAAAAAGATCATTCGCGTGGAGTGTGGGGGCGGACCGCCTATTCGTCTGGCGAGGTGATCTGTGAGGGCTAAAAGTTGCCTTGTAGAAGTAACTGCACGGAGAGTAACTGTTAGACCTGGGGACGTTAGTCCTTAAAAAATTAATGTACTTAAACGTGCGTCGCCTTGTAGACCTTCTAGGTTATAGGAATAACACAATGGCAGACGCCGACTGCGTAAAAGTAAGGTAAAGATAGGAATAATCTGACCATAGTCAATTTTCTTTTTATTGTTCAAGAAAAAAAAAGAGAAAAAGATACCCTGTTTAAGTTTAACAAACTGCATGGGTGAAAAAAATCCTGCAGAAAATCCACTTTCCAGAACCTTTCAACTGTCCATGGCACTGTCGTGCTCGAAAAAAAAAAGACATATTAGACGACATCCTGGGTGGTTTTCGGTGAAGGTGGTTATTTCGGACGGCGGTGTATAATAGAAAAAAAAAGAAAAAACGAGGAGGCTGAAGCCCAATAAATCCCACACCCCGGGTGACGCCCCTGGTCCGTGGTGCACGAGAGCACAAAAAATTTCGGGGGGGGGCTGAAGCCCCATAAGCCCCCCCCCCCCCCGCTGGCTACGTCCCTGGCGTCGGGGGCTATAGCTTCGCTTTTCCTGCGGAACAACGTTCTCCTGAAGAACATCTCGCCGCTCCGAGCCGACCACCTCCTCGTGGTGCCTTCAGTATTACGTCCGGAGGTTCTGGAAGCTTTACACGACGATCCGACAGCCGGATACCTCTGTTTTTCCCGCACACTCTCGAGGATACTAGAGAAGTACTATTGGCCTCGCCTCACGGCCAACTTCGCCCATTACGTATGCACATGCAGAGACTGTCAGCAACGCAAGACGCCGCCAACTAGGCCAGCCGGTCTTCTGCAACCCATCGGACCACCTCGACGACCGTTCCAGCAAATCGATATGGACTTGCTGGGGCCGTTCCCGACGTCGACTTCCGGCAATAAATGAATCGTCGTAGCGACTGACTACCTCACCCGCTACGCAAAAACAAGGGCCCTGCCCAATGCAGTGCCGCCGAGGTCGCCAAGTTCTTCATTGAGAACATCGTCCTGCGTCGCGGAGCCCCAGAGGTCATCACCACCGACCGCGGTGCGGCCTTTACGGCTGACGTAACTCAGGCGATCTTGAGGTACAGTCACACAAGCCACCGCCGAACCACCGCCTAGCACTCGTAGACGAACGGCCTCACCGAGCGTCTAAGACCATCACCGACATACTGGCCTTGTACGTCGGCGTCGAACACAAGACGTGGGACGCCATATTTCTGTATGTGACCTTCGTGTACAACACGGCCGTGCAAGAAACGACGCAACTTATGGCATACAAGCTTGTCTATACGGACGGAACCCGACAACGCCGCCCGCGCCATGCTACCGGTCGGCACCGACGAAGAAGACCTCAACGTTGCCCTCTACTTGGAGCGCGCCGAAGAAGCTCGACAGCTCGCTTGCTTGCGTATCAAGAACCAGCAGGCGGTCGACAGGCGCCACTACAACCTTCGACGACGCCATACGGAATACCAGCCCGGCGACCTCGTCTGGGTCTGCACGCCGATACGATGACGCGGACTGTGAAGCTCTTGCGGCAATACTTTGGACCATACAAGGTAATCCGACGTTGTGGTGAACTGGACTATGAGGTCGTGCCCGACGGCTTCATATTATCCCAGCGGCGCCGCGCATGACCTGAAGTTGTACACGTAGTGCGACTTAAACCTTATTACGCGCGCTGATTAATTGTGACGTATTGTTAATTTATTGCCCGTACTCTCACTTTGATGATCTGGCCCCGCCACGGTGGTCTAGTGGCTACGGTATACTCGGCTGCTGATCCGAGGGTCGCGGGATCGAATCCCGGCCACGGCGGCTGCGTTTTGATGGAGGCGAATTGTTGAGGCCCGTGTACTGTGCGATGTCAGTGCACGTTAAAGAACCCCAGGTGGTCGAAATTTCCGGAGCCCTCTACTACGGCGTCTCTCATAATCACAGCTAGTTTAGGGACTTAAAACCCCAGAAAACAACTTTCATGGTCTGTTTTCAGCATCGGGACGATGCTTCTTCAGAGGGGGGTAGTGACACGTGCGGTTGTCTTGGTTTGTTTATGTGGAAAACCGTTATCACTTCCCAGTGACACGCACGCTTGTTTCGGTTGTTTGCGGGGAATGCCGTTATCACTTTCTGTTACGCGCAGGCAGGTCGCGTTTACGTTAGATGTCGCTTCGGGAACAGTGTTGACAGTTCTTGAAACTTTGCATGCCGGACGTGCACATTTGATTGTCTTCTAAAATTTCAGAGATAATGCGAGAACGGGTTATGACGGTGTGTATAAACGCCGGCGCATTTCGCCTCTTCTCAGTCTTTCCGTCGACCGACGGCTATTCACGCCGGCCGCTATTGCTGTGCATTGCGATTTCCTTTGTTTTGCTAGGCACAAGTCCGCCCAGTAAACAGTTCGCCTGACATCGTCTTGAGTGCTGCGTGCGTCACTACCACGTGACAATATTTGCAAAAAAGCGACCCTATTATTTCTACTGATCGATGAAATACGGTTAATTTTATTCCTGAAGTCGGGACCAAATGTTCAAAGAGCGCAATTGTCGCTAACTTTAGTAGGTGCCCTGTGCGGCAATTCCGCTCGCATTGCCGAGAAAGTATGAGCAAGCATCGCTGTAATGCAGCTACTTCGTAAAGCTTGACCTGGCGCAGCAACGATACGAGAAAGATCGCTTTTGATAACGCGAAAGGGGAACATGCTTTAAGAGGTCTTCCTCTTGGGCGAGTTGGTGTTTGCTCAGCATCTTTTGTGGTAGCGATAAAACAAGAAAAGAAAGAAACTATAGACAGACACAGGAAACATTCAGAATGAAATCTTCCAATACATACATACACTTATGTAGTACATCCGCAACGAATTAAAGCCAGACAAAGTGGTGAGTCACCACAGACAAGCGCGTCATTATCCTCATTATCCTCTACTGGTCAACAATCTCATTTCGGCGTCATTAAGCGTGACACGTAATTGTTTGGCTAACACGTGTATGCCCAGGCGATCGGATATAAAAAGCCACACAGTTCACGCGCGGTTTTACTCCTGCTTCTATGCTTACCATCTTAACATTAAAAAACTATGGTTCACATACACAAGACCCGCAATAGGCGGACAGGTGCGCGCTCGTATCTTTCTTTAGATTGTTGGCGTGCTCTCATTTGGTACTCGTTGACGCATCGGGGCAAGTTTGTTTTGATGCAAGGCTTGCCACTACTGAGCGGAATCTTCTGCACCAGTCCAGTGGAGCATTGATTTGATGATTGATTTGTGGGGTTTAACGTCCCAAAACCAGTTCTGATTATGAGAGACGCCGTAGTGGAGGGCTCCGGAAATTTCGACCACCTGGGGTTCTTTAACGTGCACTGACATCGCACAGCACACGGGCCTCAACATTTCGCCTCCATCGAAATGCAGCCGCCGCAGCCGGGATTCGATCCCGCGACCCTCGGATCTGCAGCCGAGTACCTTAGCCACTAGACCACCGTGGCGGGGCCAGTGGAGCATTGCACGTGGCGGTTACAACGGGCCGGAACGTGTGAATGGACCTCTGTACATTTGGAAAGACCCTGAATTATAATGATGTAATCCAGCACCCTCTCGAGATTTGAGTAGGATATTTGTGTCTTTAAATTGAGTTCGAAAATCGCGGAAACGGCTACGTGGCGTCGCCTGGTGGTGGATCCTTGGTGTTGTGGTTTGGAGTCTTTAAATTGCTTTACGTCACCTTCTGGTGTTCATGTAACCACAATTCGGGCTTAAAATTTTCTACGCAGTAAAAGGAGACGACACTGAGAAGCGGCTTTGCGTTCGCGGCAACCGAAGACCTGTGTTCCTATGAAAAACACTCTTTCACAGAAGGCTCCCTGGGCTCCGCCATAACCCCCTCTGGGGTGTGCGAAATATGCGTGACCACCCAAACAAGCACTGCCGAGGGTTTGTACTAGCAATTTTGGCGAGTTGGAAGGTCTTTATTACCAAACAGCGCTTATATGCAAAGACAAGCGGAACGAAACACACAACACAAGCCTTTCTACTGCCGTGCACAGACCCACATGGCGGTGCTACATGCCTCCTGTGAAAGGGTCTGCAGTGAAGCCCCTCCCGCGTCCTCATAACCGCCAGCCATCTGTACCTTTGTGAAACCTCAAATAGTTCCTTCTTTGAACTTTCCCTGTTAGCAAAATAAAGCTAGGGTGCCAACAAAGTGGACAGGTGCATAAATTTTTGTCTTCATTCGTTTGTTGTAATGGAATACAGAAAGCACAATTCTTTATTGAGCTGAAAGCAAGCGCTTACACTGCGTAAATCCGGCGCGCCACAAGCTCCGCCACCCGAGTTTTTCAACTCAGTTGAGTGAAGCTTCACGCGTAAAACGGGCTTCGAAGCGAAATAAACTGTACTGCGGCCTTTTGCAGAGGGAAACGACCACACTCCACACATTTTTGTCCCTGCTTCTCCATCACACCATGGCTTATACCGATGAAAGGACTTGGGAACAGCAAACGCTCCGCAAGCACCGAAGCACCGTGTACAGAAGGTATAAACATGGCGCCATTTTGAAAAGGTTGCATGACGACGACTTTGCTTCTGTGATTGGCTGGCGGAGTAACACTGGTCACTGACGCGCATGGTCCATCGGCCCTTGTTGCCAACTGCTGCTTTAAATGCGAAGCATTTCTTAGCGAACTTCGGCGACTTTGAGCGTATCTATCTATCTACCCGCCTACGATTTTGTGCTCTCCTGGCCGTTTCGTTAATGGGATGTATACGAAAATTGTTATGCCATAACATGGCTGCATGAAGAACATAAATGCCAGGTCATAACATGAAAATCATGACATGCATGTCATGAGCGGCATGATTTACATGCCATGGTCTTGTTACTCTCCTGGCCGTTTCGCTAATGGGATGTATGGGAAAATTGGTATGACACAACATGACTGCTTGACAAACATAAATGGCAGGTCATAACGTGAAAATCATGACATGCATGTCATGAGTGGCATGATTTACATGTCACGGTCTTGGTGCTCTCCTGGCCGTTTCGTTAACGGGATGTATGCGAAAATTGGTATGCCACAACACGACTGCCTGACGAACATAAATGGCAGGTCATAACATGAAAATCGTGACATGCATGTCATGAGCGACATGATTTACATGCCACGCGTTTCGTTAATGGGACGTGTACGAAAATTGGCATGCCGCAACATGACTGCATGGCAAACATAAATAACAGGTCATAACACGAAAATCATGACATGCATGTCATGAGCGACATGATTTACATGCGATGGTCTTGGTGCTCTCCTGGCCATTTCGTTAACGGGATGTATGCGAAAATTGGAATGCAACAACATGACTGCGTGACGAACGTAAATGACAAGTCATAACATGAAAATCATGACATGTATGTCATGAGCGACATGATTTACATGCAACGGTCTTGGTGCTCTCTTGGCCGTTTCGTTAATGGGATGTATACGAAAATTGGTATGCAACAACATGACTGCATGACGAACACATATGACAGATCATAACATGAAAAGCAGGATATGAATGTCAGGAGTTGCATGATCTACATGCCACGGTCTTGGTGCTCTCCTGCCGTTTCGTTAACGGGATGTGTAGGAAAATTGGCATGCCACAGCATGACTGCATGAAGAACATAAATGACAGGTTATAACAAGAAAATCATGGCATGCTTGTCATCGGCGGCATTATTTACATGCTACTCGTTTTGTTGATGGGATATATACCAAAATTGCTATGACACAACACGACTACATGACGAACGTAAATGATAGGTCATAACGTTAGAATCATGACATGCGTGTATGTGCGGAATGGTTTACATGCCACAGCCATGGTGCTCTTGCGGCCGTTTCGTTAACTTCATATGTACCAAACTCGGTATAGCGAGACAACAATGCAAATCCATTTTACGTTCCTGATGCGTGCTTCGCATTTCCTTGATTCCCACTGCACGTGGGATCTGCCATTTTTTTGTACCTGACGTCATCACAGCTTGGCATACTGCTGCGTGAAGTCACCAAAATTTGTACTGTAGCCTGACGTCACACTAGTATCGGTGTCAGTAGGCACGCCATGTGAAAATTGACTTTGATGTCAAATTAAAATATCTTATCTACCCTTACTGAGCTTAACATTTGATCAGAGTTCTCTAGACATACAGGAGAGTTGTGTGGTCGAGTAAATTGAGCTTCGACAATTGGTGTCAGTACTCCTTTAAATGTGTTTGTACTCCATGCGACTCGAATGCGCGACCGTCCAGGACTCGAACTCAAACATAACTATGCAAAGGGCGCTGCGCGACTGAGACGAACGCACACAACACACGAGCGCTGACTGTGTTCTTGTGTGGTCTCTGGTCTCAGTTGCCCTGCGCCTCTTAATAATACGGACCAGCTCGCCGAAATCAGTCTTAGTCGGACTCAAGACCTTGATAGGGGTCGAACCCAATACTCTGCCAGGAATAATGAGGATTTGGCCGTATAAAGGAAGGTAAGGTTAACGCGGATTAGGCAGGACTAAGGCACACTAAAGCAGATTAGTGTGGAATATGGTGGATTAAGGTTGGTTAGGGTGGATAATTAAGGCTGATTATGGTGGACTAGGGTGGATTAAACCATTTCAGAACTCATGAAACTTCTAACTTAGTGATTTCATTCTACAAGTGCATGAATAACGAACTTCCATCGATCTGCTTATCGCCTTCTGACCTGATGGATCCTTGTAACACTAAATTTGCGTACAACAGTGTTTTCATTTTACCATGAGTACATACTGACTACGATAAAGAGACTGCGGAATCGTCCTCGGTGTCGCTTCTGGACACTCTACCACCTTTAATAAAAATGCAAGATTTATATTGCAGTTTAAAAGAGAACTAAAAGCAGGCATAATACACAGTAATATTGTACAGTTATTCTGTAGGCGTATTGTTCACATATCTCACTTGTACTGTTGTTTTAAACACTGTGCACTATCATATTTGCCTTTAACAACAGGTCCCGATACAGCCTTAGACTTTGGGATCTCGTTATGTGTACGAAACATACGTGATGTGTCTACATTTACAAAGATAATTTCTTATTCTTCACCCTTTCGACGTAAAATTATGGCCACATTCCTGATATGCATAATCACTACCCCTCCCTCCTGCCTTTCATAAATTTCATAATGAACGTACTGAATAGCACTCGGCCTTCTTTTGCTGTTAGTTTCTACGCTACCTAGAAAACAACTGCATTTACGGTGAGAATTCGGCGTCCTTCAAATTCAGTTTTTTATGCTGGGTTAACGGGGAATCATAAGCTCCTGCAGTGTAACTCACCATTCACACCCGACAAAAACAATGCTCTAACGCACTAGGTAAACTAGTAAGTTCCGTAAAAGCTTTTTAAATTTTTTTTACAAAAGTATCTTCTCAGAGTAGGGAACCAATACTTGTTCAATTCAGCTCATATTTATGTTTTGTTTTTGTTTTGTTCTGATGACTCATTCACTTGAGCTGACGCGTTCCACACGGCTGCAGGGAACTTTAAGAGAACTTGCTCCTGACCTAATTGGTACTTGCTATAAGATGTTATTGTCACTAAAAACGACACATGCACAACGCAGGGTAGAAACGTCGTGCTTGTGTTACAACAGCGGCAACTCGGAAAAATGCCCTGTGTGGTCCGCACAAAACTAGTTGCACGAGGATGTGCGAGGTAGGTATGTGCCAAGCAACTCTTAGCATAGCCATGCATAATGTAGTACAACAAGGTGATGGGAAAGAGAAGTGAGGGTGAGGAGGAGTGAAATGAGGGTAAGGAGGAATGAAAAAGGAGGGGAGAGGATAAAGCATGTCATAGCCTGGAACGAAACAGCGCTAAAAAACGGAGCACTAGAGAAAGAAGGACACAAACAATAGCGCATCAGAACGGGTACGTTCCTTGCACTGACAAGGTGGCCTATTCAATTGCCCTGTCCTGTGACCAGCGCTATATCGCCCATACGGGTCGACTTTTAAACGACCGCTTCAAAGAACACGCTTACAGACAGCGTTTCTTTAAAGGTATCCGGCCACCTTGGCATCAACTGCCGAGGCTGTGGCTACGTTCGTAATTTTTACCACTGCACTATCGTCCAGCTTCATGGGGGCCATCTGACACGCGAAATCCTGGAAGCTTTGGAAATTGCTGGACTTGGCGGTGCGTGTGTGAGCACGCCTTTGGTAGCTTTGTCTGACAATGAAATGGATTATATTTTACGTGGTTGTCAGCGTGATGTGCCTGGCATGCGGTAATGATGTTGTACTTAAGAGTTTATCACTTTTGTTCTTTCTTTAATTACAGGCCACGCAGCCTGTATTGCGCGCTTTCGACTAAAATATGTGTTGCAAGTGCGAGGTGCTGTTTGTGTCCTTGCTCTCGTGTTCCGTTTTTCTGCGCTGTTTCGTTCCAGTATGTCGTACCAACACAGCCAAGATGGCATAGCCTCCTACAGTATTAGCTTAGAAAGGTGATGGGAAGTGGAAGGGAGGGAGAGGAGGACTTATGTAAGGGTGAGGAGGAGGGAAGGAGGAAGTGAGGGTAAACCATAGCATAGCCAGGTACAGCATATAGAAAAGTGAGGCTGTGTAGGAGTGCCGTGAAGGTGAGGAGGGAAAAGCGGAGAGAGTGCGGTATAGAAAGAAAGAAAGAAAGAAAGAAAGAAAGATGACAGGGAGAAAAAAGAAAACGCAGGAAGAGTTAAAGAAAGATCATAGAAAGAAGAAAGAGATGAAGAAACATGAAGAAAGAACTCAATCTGCGTTCGCAAGGATGGTGGCGCTTGCTTGCCAGCTGCGCTGTTTACTCAGAATGCACATGCATGGAAAGACCCTTTAAAGCAGCAATTATGTCTTTTGACTGAAGAGACGATGTGTCAAGCTTACATGTATGCTCGCACGTACGTACACACAAAAAAATGGCAGATCCCACGTGCAGTGGGAATCAAGAAAATGTGAAGCACGCGTCAGGAACTAAATATGGATTTGCATTGTTGTCTCGCTATACCGAGTTTGGTATATATGAAGTTAACGAAACGGCCGCAAGAGCACCATGACTGTAGCATGTAAACCATGCCGCTCATACACGCATGTCATGATTCTAACGTTATGACCTCTCATTTACGTTCGTCATTCAGTCGTGTTGTGCCATAGTAATCTTGGTATACAACCCATTAACGAAACGCGTGGCATGTATGTCATGCCGCTCATGATATGCATGTCACGATTTTCATGTTATGACCTGTAATTTATGATCGTCATGCAGTCTTTTTTGTCATACCAATTTTCGTATGCATCCCATTAACGAAACGGCCAGGAGAGCATCAAGACTGTGGCATGTCAGTCATGCCGCTCATGACATGCATGTCATGATTTTCATGTTACGACCTGTCGTTTATGTTCGTCATGCAGTCATGTTGTGGCATGCCAATTTTCGTATACGTCCCATTAACGAAAGTGCCAGGAGAGCACCAAGACCGTGGCATGTAAATCATGTCGCTCATTTCATGCATGTCATGATTTTCATGTTATGACCTGTCGTTTATGTTCGTCATGCAGTCACGTTGTAGCATACCAATTTTCGTATACATACCATTAACGAAACGGCCAGGAGAGCACAAAGACCATGGCATGTCAGTCATGCCGCTCATGACATGCATGTCATGATTTTCATGTTATGACCTGTCATTTGTGTTCGTCATGCAGTCATGTTGTGGCATACCAATTTTTGTATACATCCCATTAACGAAAGCGCTAGGAGAGCACCAAGACCGTGGCATGTAAATCACTGTGCTCATGACATGCATATTGTGATTTCCATGTTATGACCTGTCATTTATGTTCGTCATGCATTCATGTCGTGGCATGACAATTTACGTATACATCCCGTTAACGAAACACGTGGCATGTAAATTATGTCGCTCATGACATGCATGTCATGATTTTCACGTTATGACCTGTCATTTATGTTGGTCATGCAGTCATGTTGTGGCATACCGATTTTCGTATACATCCCATTAACGAAGCGGCCAGGAGAGCACCAAGACCGTCGCATGTAAATCATGTCACTCGTGACATGCATGTCAGGATTTTGATGTTATGACCTGTCATTTATGTTTGTTATGCAGTCATGTTGTGGCATGCCTATTTTCGTATACGTCCCATTAACGAAACGCGTTGCATGTAAACCATGCCGCTCACGACATGCATGTCATCTTTTCATGTTATGATCTGTCATTTATGTTCGTCATGCAGTCATGTTGTGGCATACTAATTTTCGTATACATCCCATTAACGAAACGGCCAGGAGAGCACTAAGACCGTGGAATGTAAATCATGCCGCTCATGACATGCATGTGACTATATTTTCATGTTTTGACCTGTCATTTATGTTCGTCATGCAGTCATGTTGTGGCATACCAATTTTCGTAAACATCCCATTAGCCAACCGGCCAGGAGAGCACAAAATCGTAGGCGGATAGATAGATAGATAGATAGATAGATAGATAGATAGATAGATAGATAGATAGATAGATAGATAGATAGATACGCTCAATGTCGCCGAAGTTCGCTAAGAAATGCTTCGCATTTAAAAGCACTTTCACTGCATGCGCGCGGGAGTACAAGCAGACGCAAAAGCACGTACAAGCTCTCACACACACATGCAGCCACACACTCACGAAGAGAGCACGTGATTAGAAGTACATTCAGTAATACACTGGCAAGCACATACACGCAAGATGTTCACATTCATAATTGCACTCGCTCCCTACTTCCTCACTCTTTAAAGTTTACTCGTATACGCAAAAACTGAAGGACACGTGCTCTGCCAGTACCATACTCAATTGCTCTTGCAAATTCTTTGCAGTTTAAATTTGGCAAATGTCCATTCAGTTTGAGTTCTGTTGGGTGAACGTAAAACAGTATGCTCCTGTAGTGTGTCTTCACCGCTGGTAGATCTAACAAAAATTTTTACTGTATCTCTCTGATACAATTGTTTCGAAGCTCTGTGGTTGCATTTCTTGCCACTTGAAACTTCTTGAAACTTGGCTGACATTTTGAGAACAGGTTTACTAAATATGCTAGATCTTCAGTTATGCATGTGTCTGGCCGTGCAGTTCCAGAAAATTCCGAAGAAGCCAATGTTCGATCTAAATATGCTAGATCTTCAGTTATGCATGTGTCTGGCCGTGCAGTTCCAGAAAATTCCGAAGAAGCCAATGTTCGAGATTTCTGTACATGACGTCGTAAGTTGTACAACGTCCAGCACAAACCATGATCAGCCAAGCGTTTGTTCAGGAGGTACGAATCAATGTTTATTGGCAAACAAAAAATACATCACGTGACTAGTGAAATATGAGAAAACATCAGGTGACAGGTGAAGAGAAATGTCTCGTTGGGGCGAGTGGAAAATGAAAACACGGTACACCCATTCACGCACTGGTCACTCGAACTATGTACAGGGATCGCTTGTCCAGATAGTCAAACGCAAGCTGGCATGAACGCGTACATTCTTTCAAATTAATTCGCCTGGTCGCCGGATGCACTATAGCGTTCATACTTCGTCCTGATACGCAATGGGAGGAACGCACATAGTGTCAACGCAAGCCATTCTGTTGCGCGATTTGCAGCGTCCACTGTGCGTCTGTGTGTAAACAGACAGAGCTAAAGCGCAACTTTTGCTGTGCTGGCTGTACAACTAGATAGCCTCACGATGACGTCAGTGTATGTCCCCTTAGCATCCGAGAAATCAACGAAGAGGCAAACGTGTCATGATTTATTATGTACGTAATTGAACCCAATACTCAACGAAAATTTGAAAACACTCATCTCGAACACACAGACACACACAAAAAATAGTGAACGTTTCTTTGTGCTTAGCGCTGCTTGTATAGTCGGCAACTGTTGATGACGCAGATTAAGTGCGACAAGAACCCTTGACGCCACGCTGTAAATAAGACAGCATAAAAAGTGAATCGAATATACTCGCGTAGTTGTACCAGCTATCAAGTGTACCTTTATCCTAAGTACGTTACTGAAAAATGTATTTTTCATTTTCAAGTGTGCAACTCTACCGTTGAAGTCATAACTGTCGCTTACACTTCAAGCAGCAACTGCGCCTCGACGGTACATTCCCTGAAAAACCATTGAGGGAAAATTATCCACTTTGATTAGGGAAGACATGTACGCACTCTGTTTATGGCGCAAGCCTCTCTGCAACGCCAGTGTTTGCACTTTTTTTTTTGGATAGGTAACACCATACCAAACGCGCAAAAGTACCAAACGTTAAGCACGGCCGACGTGGACATTCTTTTTTTCACATAAAGAAGTTGCATCTCATAAACGCCTTCAAAACCCTGTGCCAAGGTACTCGACGCCAGTTTTTTTCTGTTATTTTCAGCTACGTAAGTGTAACTAAAAAAAGAAGAAAAGCACACTGTCGGGGGGAGAAACATTATGTTGAAATAAGAAAAAAAAACCGTTGTAAAAACAGGGCCAGCCCTGATTTCACAAAGAAGTCTTATACTTCAGAATTGCTTTTGAAAGAAAGAGAACCACTAAAGCCTCGCAGATAGAAGATAACCAAGAGGACCTAGAAAAGACAAGAAGAAGAGGGCAGCCACCTTCCTGTCCTTGCCGTCTTTTCTTGGTCCTCTTCTTTTTCTTTTTTTCTGTTTTCGAAGCTTTCATGGCTCTCCTCCTTTCAAAATCACGTTCCAACTAGCCCAGCAAGCAGCTCTCATGAGTTCGGAATTGTTCGCAAGAGGTAATGTCACCCAGTACTTATGCTGGAGGTGATGTTAGGGAAGGCGACGTGCGAATAGGAAGAGCATGCACTTACGTGGGGCATAGTGGAACTTCGGAACCTTATTATTATTTTTTTAGTACCATGGTTAGAAAACTCTGGAGATCATATCTTGCTAATATGAACAACTCTAGATATAAAACAAGTGATAAAAAAAGTAGACGGCACAAACAGTTTGTCTTGCGAAACGCGACTCGTAGCCATAGATACTCTCGCTGAAAGCTCACGAGAAGTGCTTTTAATGTGACACACCGTAAACTAGAGGCGACATCCGATGGATAACGTGGCCTTACAGATGCGCCACATTCTGCGGACCAGTTGGTTACTTCATTTGCACATATTTATCAACCATTTGAGACATCACTTACATATCTGAATTTGTCACCTACCGTGCACCAGCTCAAAACTGGACCTCGCGTTCAGACATCCTACGTGTTTAATTGGGAGTCACACCTCTTACAGATATAGTCCAGGCATGCTATATTAAATGTGTCCGCTCTTACGCGCTTCCAGCGTTTGCATTATTCTTGCCTCCATTGCGTTATATTATCCTTTTTTGCTATCTTGTGATCGATGGTAGTTTATATTCAAAAGTGTACACCGAGGCTGTGAGAGACGGCGTATCGAAGGACTCCGAACTGATTGCGGTGAGCTGTAGTTCTCAAGAAAGCACAGCAAAGTGTCATAACGCGCTCGTTCTTACATCCCTGTTGGAATGTGGTAGAGATTCGATGCCGCGCGCTTGTGCATAGCTTCTTCGGCAGGGAAGGCGGAATCTGGCCCAACGGAAGGCTGTGGTGGCGCGCACACTCGCCTATGGAGGGAACAGTGCGCGTGTGAATCGAGGGTCTAGAGGTGGGTGGACTTCGGTCCCTGGCCGTGCAGACCTTCAGTTCCGTTCGGCTCCTTAGCCGGCTTCTCGGTGATACCGATGTGGGCAACTTGGTTGCCGGCGGCATGCCGTTGGGCCGACGGATCTTCAGCGCGTAGCAGTTTTCCTGCAACTGCCGATGTCGCCATGGTCAGGAACTGCGTGGTGGGCGCCTCGAAGAGGAGGTGGAACACGTAGGCGCCGCTGTACGACAGCACCGTCACTACGATGAACTCGCACATCTGCGTGTTGAGAGCGCAATGGAAATGAAATGAGTTTCGCCCTCCTTGCCATTATGCAAACGTGTGCATATGCGTAAAGTGTAGCTCACACGTAGCCTTATTACATTGGCTACACCAACGTATGTTGAAAGGGCCATTTAAAAGTGTGTGCAGCTAAATACGCAGGACCAAGGAAAAGCGGATGAAGCGTGCATCTTTTTTTTTTTTTCTGCAGCTATATTTATTCATTTGCCTAAAACATTCTTTCTGCTCTCCAACAAACTGTTCCATTCACCCGCAACCTTCTATAGACATTTATGCAGCTCAAATGCGAAATGTTACATATACGCACAGTGCACGAAGGTACACGAGACTCGACGTTGTTTTATGTTGCAGCTGTACAGAAGCTTTATGTATTAAATCGACACCATTGTGTCAGCGTCTTACTTAGCCAGTTGCTTAATCATAAGTAAGAAATGATAGCATAATGATCTATCTGTCTCTAATTACTGCATGTGCAGCAGAATTAACGGCAAAAATACGAAACAAATAACGCTATCCTATAGTGGATAATATTCTGTGGCAATGAAGCTCTGCAAGGGTGGAAAGCCTTTGCGCGCTGTTCTTGAGCCAGATATCCATTAGAGTTTGGTGACATTTTCATGTTCATCGAACATATGCTGAATCAGCGTTACTTACATGTGAGACGATTTCGCATTTTCCCCAAACGCAGAATACTAAAGGAGAAAAAAGAAAAACAAACAGACTCGGCCCATTCCATTGGGGTGCTTATCGTTGTTAATTCGATTAGCACGAAAGTGACGGAACGCATGCAATGTGGCGGTGGGAGACTCATTATACAGTGATGATTCCTGTAACGTTACGGGGCATTGTTTTCACATCGCGTGATACGGCCAGACCGGATGTGCGCGCTTGTCTGTAGTGATGAGCGGCCAAAAGAGTGCGTGCCTTTGCAGGAGCGCGTACTATCGTGAGCAATATGAAAGGAAACACAGGTACTCGGGGCAAACAGCCTCTAAATCGACTTGGAGCCATACAGAGATGGCGTTGTGAAAACTAGGCGGAAAGGAGGGCGCTCTTCCACTAGCTGTTGGCACTCCACGCTGGCGTTTCTACAAAGCAGCAACTTACGCCGTTTCACCGATAACACGGTATCGTCCGATATTCGATAAGACGCAGTAATTGTAGCAGTGACATGCAGCGATTCGTTTCCTTTCCTTTCATTCTTTTTTTTTTTTCTTTACACAAGCGCCCGATGCAATGCCAAGTCCTGCACTTTATACAAACAAACGCGCGGCAAGGAGTGCCAACAGTTGTTACAAAAGCCTTCTTCTCCCCACTATTCTTCCGGCGGTTGCTGCCATCACCGATACCTGGGTTTCAGGCTGTTTGGCACGCGTTTCTGTGTTCTCTTTCATATTGCTGACGATAGTACCTGTGCCTCCATATGTGCTTCGGGCACGCGATATCACGCGTTATTGCTAACACTTCTGGGGTATGTGCTTAATTCATGGAAGTTTTGGTGAATACGCTTGTTGGCACCCCTACTGAAACGCTCGGCATCACATTTTTATTATTTCTTTATGTTACGAGACACATCTAGATTCAGTGTGTTTCCATATACTTCCGTAATAAATACGTTTCAGAATCTTACGGAGGCATACGGAATTATTCTAATGGCTATATGGAATGTTTTAGCAGGGACCGTTTCAAATACTGACGCAACTCTGATCATCCAACCATTTGTGCTGTTCTTATTGTGGCTGCTACTGCTGCTGCTGCTACGACCATATAACTGACCGAAGCAGCTAGGGCGCTCCTCAGTGCGAGCAAGGGGCGCGGCGCTGCCGTCAGTGAAGCGAGTGGTCGCAACGAGCAGGGGTATAACACTGTACTAACCTGTATGAAGTGGCTGCTGTAGAGGCGCTCCCGGATGCTTCCGAAACGCACGAACAGGACCAGAATGTGCAGGAGGTAGGCGCTGAATGATAGCCGGCTCAGTGCCACGAACGGACCCCACGACAGAAACCGGGCGGGAATGCCTGCGCGTCCCGGTCATGGCGTTATGGTTGCCGTGCTGGCGATACTTCGTCGCTGTAGTGTAGCCAGCGCTGGCTACATGCGTGAAGCGACAGACGCTATGCTGAGTCCCGCTCAGATGCACATGCTGTGAGGTGAGCTATCTATCTGATGTGTTTTGGAAAGTCCAGTGTCAAAAACATGTTGAAACGTGGCAGTGGCTTGGTCCGCGGGCGTATTTTTTATTCGTTTATGATAATGTTTTCGATAACGACACGTTAGAGTACTTAGGCGTAGTCCGTTTTAATATCGCTTGATATTAAGGCCCGTATTGATATCATAAACCTATCTTATCCTTATCGCTTGTTTTCCTAATCACGCCTGTAATATCAAGCCGCGTTTAGGGGGCTAAAATGGTAATCGGTGCGAAAGATTATCATATAATGCTTGTTTGTAGATACTGGACTCATTTTGTTCATGAATCATGTTAAGGGCACAGAGGAGAAAAGGAAAACAAGCGACAAGGATAAGGTAGGTTTACGAATATGGGCCTAAATCATCGTGCAACCATCCGACTTTATGCCACCCGCACGAAAGATGTAAAGATGTAAAGATTTGCTATGTAGTTAAACGTCTTTCGGTATGCAATTTCTCCGGATGTCATCAAAATGTGGAATGGACTACTGCACGTACTGTTGAGTGCACTGATGTAAAGCTGTTTGAAACATTGCTATGTAGTTATATTTATTGAAATTCATTCGATGGTGTCTTGATTTATATTCTCTTTCATGCCACTTGATGATTTTGGTATTTTTAATATTTTGTCAGAGTTCGATGTTACTTGAAAGTTTCTTCCGTAACCTTGTTATTTGTGATGTACTCCCTCCCTGTGGATTAAGAGTGGGTGTATAGTATTTTCAAATAAATAAATAAATAAATATATAAATAAATAAATAAATAAATAAATAAATAAATATGTAAGGTTCCCTATTTTTCTCACACTGGGACCTCTTTATAATAAAACATGGCGTTATGCCCATCAATTCCGTGTACACTAATAACTTTTATGTCGCCAGCGAAGATGTGAATATGTTAATAACAGCGCATTCGCAACCCCAGCTAGACTAGAAGCTGACATAACAAAATAAAGCACAGACAAGCCGGAAAAAAGGGAGATTAAAAGACTGCGGCTGATCCCCCTGTTATAGGAATCGGTATAACACGAAAGTGAAATGCGTTTGCACAGAAGCAGTGCATTGTATATTGTACATGGAGATGAACTCGCACATTGGTGTCAGCGTTTCGCTAATGTGGCAACGCATCACGTAGATGCACCTATGTGCGTGTCCGAACAAATGGTTCGAAAAATGGCATTTCGTCTCGCCTCGGAAGAATTCTGCGCTCGATGGCCCCGTAGCCTTGGCTCTGCTGCATGGAACTCGTGAAACAGAGTATAGTAGCGTTCACATTGAATACAGTCACCGCAAGCACCAAGCTGTGCCGACGGAACTGCATCTATCTGCGCTTTCGGGGTAGGGTAGCCTCAGCGAGAGCGCTTACACTACCCTATACCCAGGCCAAGCTATAGATGTTCTTTGGTGCTATGACAAATATTTCGCTGTACCGCTTCTAGGTGGCGGCACGGGCCCGGCCAACGGAGAACACAACGAGAACGAGAGAGAGAAAGTTTAAATGAACGGTTATAAGGCGCGCTCGTACTCCTTTCAACATCGATAGCTCAGTCGGTAGCGCGGCGGGCACCTTACGTCGCGGTTCCAGCGATCGTGGGTTCCATCCCGGCCGCGTTAGTGAAGGTTATTCTGCTTGTTTTTTCTTTGTCATTGTTTATGGAAATTTTATTGCATCATATCCGTTACGAAAGTGACGTAGTGAAGCCGTGATGGACCTCGGCATAAAACACTTTCTTGTTACAAAGTAGCACACGGATTATGGTAGACATTTGTGCAGTTCCTGCTACCTGTTTTACTGAATGCAATTAATAGAGAAAAGCTATTTGACGTCATATAAATTTCACTCATTCATTCGAAGAGTGTTAAGGCCTGTCCACGCTAGCGACATAGCGGCTTAGCGTGCGCCGCTTGTCGTTCTCAGGCTGCAGCGCCCGGGCAGTTTCGCTCGTGCACAAGTTCTTGCAGTTCCGAGGATGGGTACGGGACCCATTTTTGCGATGTTCTTTGACAGCCGTACGCCGACGGGGCCAATCAGTGACGAAAGAAGGGTCGCTATGGGAACGCTCCAGAGGCTCCGGCAGCCTCTACACTGGTGATCGCCTGGTAGATCGTCGAAATCGTTACCAGGCCTTGTCAATCTACTTCGACGCTGCATGGCGCTTGAGAACTCTCCACCAATGCAGCCTATAGACGCAATATATTGTTTACCGTTGCTATCTTTCATTCCCCTTACCCCTCTTCCCCTGCACAGGGTAGCCAGCCGGTCTCAGCACTGGCTAACATCCCTGTCTTTCCTCCTTTCCTCTTCCTCCCTTCCTTACCGTTGCTGCTGCTTTGACTTTCTCCTCGTAATAATGTCACGCAAGGAAAAAAGTGCGCTGGCATTCCCACTGGCGTTGGCTACGATGCCAGCGCAGCCGAGCTGGGTCGCTGCGCTCTGTGTATTGCAGCTGAACTTCCCTTCGTGTGGGACTCTTGTAGGAGCGAAGTGTTTGTAAGTAGAAGTAGCTTCTCCTTGAATGGATCATTTTGCATCACTTCGTTCCAGTAGGCATAATATCGGCTTGATTTAAAACTGTTTGTCCCACGCTCCTGCGACAAGCTCGCGCTATCAGCCTGCGGCTTCCCGGTCGCAGATTAGTCCGCAGCTCGCGTGGTGAACAGCGCGCCGTCGTGCAGCTGCTGTGTACTTTTGCACACCTCTCGCGCGGCTGGTGTTTTACTGCTCCGTATATAGTCAGGTGCGCCGTCACGTCATGCTCGCCACCAGCGGGGACGCGTATTTACCGGAAATAACGTATTTACCACAAATTCAGTCACGTTTCCGTGAAATCTTAGCGACGGTTTCATTATTGCTGTTTTTCGAGATTATTGTTTGTATAACTTGCGAATACAAGGCATTCTCAAGCGTTATTTGTCCAATGCGGACTGGAACGGTAAAGATAGTCGACATTGTGCGCTCTTTCGGTCAACAGCTAGAAAGTTTAACGTGAGCACAGTGCGCATGTAAATATCATTGTTGTTCGTAATTGTAGCTGTATGGAAGGAACCGACCTCGGTTTTGTCTGTTTATTAGGAGAACAAGGTAGCCGCTCCGTTCAATTTTGTATTGTTTCCTTTACGCAAATTGTTTCCTTCACTGCATTACTTATGAGTCGAAGGTGAACGCAGCTTGCCGTGATTCTATGTGCGGTGTTCGGTCAGTGGCACATACCTCAACGGACATGTAAGGTAACCTCGAGCACGCGGTGTACATGAAAACAAAAATAATTTTTCGCTTATTAGCAAAGACAGTCAAGACAGCGCATGTGCTTTGTGACTCGTGAGTGCGAGAAGGGTGCTATAGATGATGTATGTTATAAATCGAAGACTTGACAGAAGACAACGTTGGGCAACGATGAAGCTTTTTTTACCTTAAAATGGCCACACGACACGCCTCCCTACACAGAACCTGTCTCAATATTTGACAACGTCTCAGCTAGTGTGGATGAAGTGGTATTTTGGGAGGTTCACGTCCAAATATGTTTTACGTTACGCGTAGTGTGTATGCAAAGCTCTTGTGTTATGTAGATGTAGGGCTTCTGTGTTAAAGAAAAAAAAAACAGTATAGGTTAGCAGCAGAAATGGTCCACTTGTTCTGTCGGGGCGTACCGTTCCGGTCAGTGCAAACTACGTAGGCGACCCAGGCGACGAGCAGACCCCACGCCGTCTTGTGCAGAGACGCGTAGAGGGCCGCAACAGCTGGTCCGGGCAACAGGCCCTTGTGCCACTGCTCTACACCCAGGAGGACGGCAAAGCCGCAACCCGAGGCTGCGGCCCAACCGGCAGCGCGCCACGCCCCACCGGACCACCACGGGGATCCCTTGGCGTCCCGGCCGAGCCGCCCGGAGGAGCGCAGCAGGTAGGCCAGCAGAAGGCCCAGCGAGAAGGCACCCGCGTGAGAGAAGGGCCGCTTGAACACTTCCGTGTGCGTGCGACGAGACTTCCTGCACGGCCGGAAGAGAAAGGGGGCATTGTTAAGGTGCGCAGTAGGACGGCGCTGTGTAGCACATTACTCCGCTGCACCGATGGCAGCCTCAGAAAAAGAAGAAAAAGAAGAATGTCTACTCCTTAGCATTCCAACTGGAAAATAAATTTGAGCATACACTTCCTAGCCAGATGAGGAGGAAAAGGAAGAAATTGCTAATTACAGGCCACTGCAGTCCAGAAAAGGCGTTCCGGTCGTTCTTCTCAGGGCTAACGCACGTGACGACTCTTCTTTTAACTCGTGTATGCTAATTACGTTCGCAGCATTAAGTGCGGTGCGAGTAAGTTTCAAAAACTTTCAAGAAATGCCAGTAAAGCAAAGAGGACGGAAACAGATAAAACAAAGCCGTAGTGTAGGAAGGATAGCATAGGAAGGATACTATTGGTGCTTAATGAAATATGTTGTAATATTATTGATCTAGCTCTAAGTGATTATATAGTTTCAATTTGCTAAATCAAAATATAGTGCGACGCATCTTAATGATCAAAAAGCGTGTCCAGAGTGATATTTTCACGAATAACTCCTGAAACTCGCTCCCTGCGCTTTCTTTGGCGCACTGCAGCTGAGCAGAAAGAGGATTGCTCGGTTCCTTGTTGGGGCGGCGACATTTCTGTGCAGGCGGAACGCTAAAACGTGATACGATGCAGGAATCCTTTACTAGTGACGGCTACTCCTTTTTCAACGCTTTTGTAACTTAAATTTCGTTAATATCGCACCGGTGGCCTAGTGGTTGGAGCGTCCGCCTCCGGTGCGGGAGGTACTGGGTTTGATTACCGCTGCTGCCAGGCACCCGTCGGTTTTACTAATGGGGAGAGAGGCACCCTGACGTCGCGCTCGGTGCTGTGGGTCCCGTGAAGGTGGCCTCTGCTTTCCACTGTCTTCTTTGACTCCCCTTACCCTGTTAGTGTTTCGGTTGCAGTGTGCTCAGTCGAGAGACAGTTACCGTTCATTCCGAACCCGATTTCCTTTTAAAGGATTTCTGTCTCGATTGTCAGCGAGTAAGTAAAGAGAGCAAATGGCGAGTGTACGTCAGCGGGTCGTTCAAGGCGGCTGGTTTGAATAGTTATAACGGCATGCTGTGCACTGAAATACAATTTTCTTTTGAACTAGGCATCTTCTAAGCACAAAACGAGCGCTACGACGTTTCTTGAATATTATTGAATATTACAAAACAATGAACTTTACATTTTTGTGAAAACCAGAGATCTTCGAATGGGTCGGTGGTTGAATATCGAAAACGTTCGTGTCTAGCAGGCCTCTTAGAAAAATACATCCCCTGGAAACAGATATATCGCAACGGAATTCAGGTGCGTGTTCACCGTCGAAAAAAGAAGTAACGGTGCGGTGCCTATATGTCGAATGATCCTAAATGGGAAAAAGCATTATTTACAATTGCTTGTCATTTACTGAGAGCAAATGAACTGCCAGCGCGCCGTGTTGAATGACAACGCAAGTTCGCATACACAGGACAACGAGGGCAGGAATAATGTAAGTGTGCACATTACAGTGTAAGTGTGTACCGCCGTCACTACTACACTGCACGCTTACAAAAGTACGTCAGCGAGAGTATTCCTGCCGCTTAATTTGAGCCTGAGCAACGCTATGTTTTCTACAGAAAACGAACATAACTAAAATTCACGTATGATCCAAATCTATTAGAGCACACATTTACTAAGCCCATGCTGCTTCCAAACGCGCCCGCTAAATGGCGAGTGTCTAGCTCACATTGCGAATAATTAACCTGCACCAAATGTTGTGTGTTTGTGTGTGCGGAAGGGGGGGGGGGAGGCTCTGGAACGCATAAATTCACGACAAAACATGAACTGACCTTTTTTCACTGCTTCGACAACATCTGCGAGCATTCTTCCTTCAGATATCATTAGTGAAGATTAAAGAGACAAGCAAAAGAAAACTGGGCGCTACGCGGTTAACAGACGCTATAGAACTTGTTGAGTTGAGGGAGGGATTGCATCCGAGCAACCTGTAGGACGTTAGAAATCTTTGCAAGCGCCATAGACTTAGTCGCCGAGCTTGGCTTTGCGGTAGCAGATCACTTGTTATTGCTGATAATGTTAAGACTCTGCACGGACCCAGTAGGTCGCCAATAACAGAATAATTCATTGCCCATCACCCATTGTGCGAACATAACGCCTTTTAACGAAAATAAATGTAGGATGAAGGTTAAAATAGCAGCGAGATATACGCATCCAAACAAGCACTCAATGAACGCGGTCTACAGCGGTGCCACCACAATCTCCGGAACAGAGCACTCCTAATAAAATATTTCGTATGCAATAGACCGACTTCATGCACGTGTACTAGCTTCGCTGTTCTATTATCAAGGAGACGATGCAAAGTACGCACTGAATATTTGTCTTTCGCGCAGGATTAGTACGAAACGCGCGTGGCAACCTTGGACCGCATGAAAATGGACCGTGTATTGGAACGCAGGAACGTACATGACGTCTTCCGCGAAGTATATAGTAACAGGGTAGAGATCGCTGTATAGCGTCTGCAGGGCGATGTACACGGTGCACGCCAGGACCATGGTTAGTGTCAGCGCAAATCCTGCCTTGGGCCACCTGGAAAGACACGCATGTCAACATGTTAGGCGCAGCAAAGTATTCGAAGCCATGTGCGGCCATTCCTTCTGTACACTCTTAGCACGGTAACCTTTAGTTTATTTTATAGGCACAGAAAAATGTCAAAAATATGCTCCTTTACTAAAGGTCAAAGCACTTTCGTCGTCATCATCATCATCAGTCCATCTTATGTCCACTGCAGGACGAAGGCCTCTCCCAATTCTCTCCATTCTTGCCTGTCCTGCGCGAGCTGATTCCATTTGACGCCTGCGAGTTTCTTGATTTCGTCCCCCCATTTTAATCTCTGTCGTCCGCGGCTACGCTTACCATCTCTTGGTATCCCTTCCGTCGTTCTAACTGTCCATCTGTTATCTAGCCTTCTCATGACGTGGCCCTGCCCATGTCGATTTTTTCTTCTTAACATCGGTTATTATGTCGGCTCCACTCTGCTCTCTTCTTATGTCTTAGAGTAACGCCTATCATTTTTCGTTCCATCGCCCGCTGTGTGGTTCTTAACTTCCTTTCTAGCTTCTTTGCAATTCTCCAAGTTTCTGCCCCGTATGTTATTACTGGCAAGATGCAGTAGTTATATAGCTTCCGCTTGAGTTGTAGTGGTAAATTTCTGCTCGTGAGTTGGGAATGTCTCCCGTACGCGCGCCATCCCATGTTTATTCTACGGTGGATTTCTTTTATGTGGGCGGGTTCTCCCGTCAGTAGCCGTCCTAGATATAGGTATTCTTCTACGACTTCTAATGTCTGCTTTCCGATGGTGAAGCCACGTTTTTTCGCCGTGCCACTGAGCATTATCTTTGTTTTCTGCATGTTCATCCTTAATCCCACCTTAGAGCTTTCTCGGCTGAAGTCTTCAATCATCTTTTGCAGTAAGACGGCAACTTGGGCGAGTTGGTATCGGTTCATATTTCAAGGTAACAGCGTACAATAAAACAAGAAGACTGACAGAAGAGGAAACGGTGCACACAACAAGCGCTGACTCGCAACTGAATGGTTTATTGCCCATTACGCACATATAAAGGCTTCATGCAGGTACACGTGACATGGATTGCCGTCAGCGCGAGTCAGCGCTTGTTGTGTGCGTCGTTTCCTCTTCTGTCAGTCTTCTTGTTTTATTGTGCGCTGTTACCTTGAAATATGAATCTATTGCAGTTCGTCGCCATCATTGCTAAAGAGTACTATGTCGTCTGCAAATCATAAGTTACTCAGATATTCGCCGTTAATCCTCAGCTCAGTCTCGTCCCAGTCTAATCTTTTGAAGGTTTCTTCGAAACATGCAGTAAATAGCATTGGAGACATTGTATCTTCTTGTCTGACACCTTTCTGTATTGGGATTTTCCTGCTTTTCCTAAGGAGGAGTAGGGTGGCTGTAGAATCGTTATATATGTCGGCTATTGTGTTTACGAAGACAGCGCATATTCCTTTACGGCGTAATGCCTCCAGAAGTGCTGGTATCTCTATCGAGTCGAAAGCGTTTTCGTAATCTATGAAAGCCATATATGGAGGGGTTTGTTGTATTCCGCGGACTTCTCGATTACTTGATTGATCACATAAAGGTGGTCTCTGGCGCGCTGTCATACCACGGGCCAGAGACCACCTTCGTGTGATCAGTGTTTGAAACCTCAGTGTTTCAAACAGCGCAGTCATACTGCGCGGTTTGAAACACTGAGCGTATCTGGTTACACCAAACTAGACCGTTTACTTTTAGTGTGATTCAAACGAGAAAGTGCATTAGAAGGGGTACGAATGAAAGCATCGTGAAAGCACTGGTAGTGATAAAGTTTATGAGAGAGTGTAAATTGTGTTATTGTGCGACCATGTGGTAAGCGTTAACGTTCATCCAATTGCTTTAGTAGTGTAACACTGGTAATAGTGAACAGTCTGGAAATATAAATCTAACAGCGCGGTGGCGCGAGGGTTTGATGTTATGCAGGATGTATTTTTGGCCGTATTTCCTCGTGTTTATCGAAGCGCGTTTCCGAATTCGTTTGATGAGGCCGAGACAGCAGTTAGCAGATGCAAGGATGGTGAAGATGTGAATATATTACGTCAATTAAAGTAGCGAAGGCCTGTACACATACCTGTATATCTGATTAAGTTAGTTCGACGTAAGTATTGTTTAAGAGCCCCGCCACGGTGGTCTAGTGGCTATGGCACTCGGCTGCTGATCCGAGGTTCGCGGGATCGAATCCCGGCCGCGGCGGCTGCATTTCGATGGAGGCGAACTGTTGAGGCCCGTGTGCTGTGCGATGTCAGTGCACGTTAAAAAGCCCCAGGAGGTCGGAATTTCCGGAGACCTCCACTACGGCGTCTCTCATAATCAGGGCTGGTTTTGGGACGTTAAACCCCACAAATCAGTATTGTTTAAGAGGTACGAAGTGTGAATTATAGGAGTGAAAGGTATAAACTTAGTTCTAGATACAATTAATGACATCAACCGAATCTCGCGCAAAACGTATGCACCATTAAGATCAGATTGTAGGGCTATTGATCATTCAAAGAAACGTTATGATATATTACGCAGTATTTGCAAAAAGTGTGATTCAATATGGAATGCCACTTCTACAAACAGGGTAGAGGCCCGAACACGCTGCCTTGTTGCACGCCTGGCGATACTTGCTCGTATAAAGGGCTGGAACGGTTCACGGTTGTGAACTCTACACGCTATAAAATTAAACTTCTTTAATCCAAGCGAGAACGAGACGATGGATATTATGCACCGTTAGCCTTGTTAGAACACAATGGGGACGAACACGGTCAAAAGCATTTTAATAATTAAGAAATACTACGTCAACCTACATGTCGGTATCTACAGGTAAGTGCTAATGATGAATAAAACTAGTTAGCTGGCTGTCGCATGAATAGCTCTTGCCACGCGTGTACTTAAATGTTTCTCGTCTTAGAAAAATTGACGCGAAAATACGAATGCGTTGTATATTCTATTTCGAAATCGAAACAGCTAACGCAACCACCGTCATTAGACGAACGCAAAACGCCATATGTAAGGGTCACTGGAGTGCGTACACTGAACCGATCGCTGCAACTTCGACCTCCGCCCGGACTGCCCTGCGCTCCGCCTGTCAGCGTAAGATGGCCAGTGTAAGACGCTTGCCTTTCTGATAAACACTCGTCACGCCTCCCCGTTTCCTTCCGTAAACGATGGCGTGCAGATGTACAAGAGAACTGTACCAGATTTGACACGAGGAAGCTCTGAAGCATAACTGGTTCCTGGCTTTTGAATGCATGCGTTTAAGATTACCTCTGTTTTGCGTTGAGCGAGGTGTGGCAGAAGTGCACTCACCTGACAAGTAGGATGACCGCTGGAGTGAAGCCCACTAGCAGCTGCAGGTCAGCCGCGTAGAACCACAAGTGTGGGAGGCACTGCGTTTAAATAAAGCGACCAATACGGCACCTATCAATGCTGTTCATTATGGGAGGGCCTGTTGAAGTGGCCACCAGTAATGGCTTACCACGAATATCTGTGACGCCCATGCTGTTTGAGGATTCGTTACCAAATGCTACGTACTATCTTGCATCTATTGACACCTGTACACGGTCTCACCTAGCAGCGAACAGACAGCCGAAACGAAGCGAACGTAGAAATGACCTCCCGGTAACAGCATATTCTCTAAGGAGAAATTATTTGAGCTACACCGTCTACTTGACTTTTAGTTATGTCTCGAGTAAGGTTGGTAGCGTCCACGTTAGCGGAAATGCCAGAGAAGCGCAGTATAGGCACTTGCGTGACTCTCCATTGCAAAAAAAGGGGGCGCTTATCAAAATAACGAAGAAAATTCAACTATAGCCGTTAGAAGCACGTAGGGTAACTCGTCCACAGCAAAGCGAAAATGTAAGACATGGTATGTAGAGGCCGGCATCACAGTCCTTTATTCGCGAACTATACGGTACAAGCTGTCTTTCTTAATTCGGATAATTTTAAGAATGAAACATTTTTAGCCGAGCAGTCTTGAAGAACCCAATTAGACGCCGCCCTACATGAACCTCATACCTCAAAACGACAAAGCCGTTACTGAAGTTCCTTCGTTCAAGTGATGAACGGCTCCAACATGCTCACTATATCGTTTTAGTCCTCCACTCACGGTATTTTGATTGATCCATTAAGCATTCAGGGAAACCACACAAACACGGCTTGGAGCAGTGGCAAAAAGCACTTTTACGGACATACAGTTCGTCTGGTACAATTTAGTTGCACAAGCAGTGTGGTGCAAACACGGCCGCCGCTGTTGTCATGATGAATACAACCAGGCGACACATTCGTTTCAGATACATTTGTTTCATATACATTTGTTTCTTGCAAGATGCGTGCGTATACACTCACCCTTTACGACGCGTTTATACGACCATGTACAGACCAGTACGATTAGCTTGGTTTCGTACTCACCACGCACGTGCTCATCCAATTAGCGGAGACGTTTCCTTTTTACCGCCATTATTAAATTTAAGTTACGTATCAGTACATGTAATGAGGTCACGTCGGAGTGTCCAACGAAGGCATGTGTTAGCATTTCTAGAAGCCAAATGCTTGCGTTATTCATACCGGGTGTTCGATGTTACGTACAAGTCGTCCTTAGTGTAGAAGCTACAAAATAGATTAACTTAGGAACTCACCGGCTAAAATTTGTACATTGCAATATGTGTCATAAAGTAACTGGTTCAGTAGTTGCTTAACTAACATTCTTTAATTATTTAGGTGTTGCTTATGATTACAAGCAAAAATAATGCCCACTGGTGATAGTTTATCCCAAGAAGCACGTAATACTGCCACATGTCAGCACAGAAAATATTCTGGACACATTCTCGCAGCCCGTTTATTGTTGTTGTTGTTGTCGTTGTTGTTGTACGGAAGACGAGACTTCGTAGACTCACACTTTATAACCACTTATGCGTGCAAAAGTAGCGGGGATTAACAAGCTCGAGCCTTGCTACGGTTTGCAGCCATTCAGTTGACAGAAGAGCCACCTGAGTCTGAGGCACTTTTCGTCAAAATATTTACGTTATAGTCTATAACCCGCCAGGGTGGTCTAGCAGCTATGGCATTTGACTGCTGACCCGAAGGTAGCAGGATCGAATCCCATCCGCGGCGGCTGCATTACGATAAAGACGAAATGTATATAGGCCCGTGCACTGTGCAATGCTAGTGCACCTAAAGAACCTCAAGGGGTCGAAATTTCGGGAGCCCTCCACTACGCCATCTCTTATATCATGGTTTTGGTAAGTGAAAACTCGGCAATGATTACCTCGTAACTCGTATGTTGCGGTTACTTTTGTTGATCTCGTCCGACATTTCACCACATCCCTGTGGACAGCCTTCTGTACATGACAGCTGAATTTAACAGGCTTTTTCGGTGAAATAGACGCCTGACCATTTGCTAAAAACGTGGCTAAGCATGTGCGCATAAATAACACTGGTAGTGCAGTAGCTATTACACAGCGGTTCTTGTAAACGCTTGCGCCATCGGTGACAGGCGAACAACTCCTGAGTACCGAGTGGGCGTCGTTCTGCGACAATTACACACATCACACAGCTGAGTTCCCTTTTAAATTTCCTTTCTCGGAGACAGGACGTTTTATTTTTGCGCGCTGGTTATTCGTGTGGACTGCCCAGAACCACCATCCCACTAGGGTGACGCCGTCGATAAGCGAGACGTGACCGCGAGAACACAGCGAGGAGCTCCTGCCTGCCCATTGAGTGGGTCCACTCGAATGTTGGCTACATGCAGGCTGATGCAGCAACGTCCACTCACTGGAGCATCCATGTTCATTAAGCACGGTGTACTGCGCATCACCTTCTGAACTATATTTGGGTTTCAAGACTTGCGTTTTCGTAAGGATTCGCATTGGTTCACCGTTAACAAATTACTCATAGCTGATACCGAGAAAAACGAAACAGGAACAATTTACGTACATATACACGAAGAGATTCAACGATAACACCTATAGGACACACAAACTACGTTCACGATCGTTCTATTCACCCAGCCTTGGCTTTGTGCCATCGTGACATTAAAATGCTCTCTACTGCCGCACTTGCTGCTGCACTATAGGAGTTTTCCTTCCTGTAATAATTATAATTACTTCATGCGGGCCGTTCTCGCGCGCATGGCGACTAATGCCTTCTTAAAGCTCATTAAAAGCGCATCAAGTGTATTGGACGCAAGAAGGAGTACAGCGAGGTACACGGTTGTGGACAGCGTGAACGGGGTCAGATAAGCGTCGCATATTCCTGACACGGTACATAACAAAAGTACCGCAAAGTATAAGTAAGCGAGCATTTACACAGTGAAGCATACCGCCGCACGTGGCACACAGCAAGCGTACGATACAGTGTGCAGCACGTTACACGCGACGGCATCAGGAAGGAAAAGGTAGAGGTCGAATGGGTGTTGTTGGCACAAATCGCCTATGGATGTGTTCCGCGCTGCTGCCTGCTCTCTGCACGAGAGCTCGCGATTTCTCCCAAGGCCAATTGCCAAAACGAAGGAGGCCGTCGCAGCAGCAGCTCGATTGGAGAGTCTGAAAACCATCGTCGACCATGCCCTCCTTCAGCGACGGTGACTCCGTCACCGCGCTGCGAACGTTGGAGAGACTGGAACGAGGACACGTAGAGACATTGCTGGATGCACGCAGGTCATTTCAGTCTGACTGGTTCATTCAGTGAAGTAACGATTAAACAGAAGGCCCTTTAGGAGGAATGCGCCACTACTGCGCAAAGAAGAGAAAAGAGTAAAAGGAAAGCAATACTTCATTCCGCAATACTGCTTCAAGCAATACTTCTTCACGCAATGGCATCGTTCTTTCTTACCGCTCGTTCAACTTCTTCAGTTGAATCGGGTGAGCCACAAGGCTCGGTGCTGGGGCGTTTGCCTTTCTTCAGATGCATAAACGACAGACATCATCATCATCATCATCATCATCATCATCATCATCATCATCAGCCTGTTTAGGTCCACTGCAGGACGAAGGCCTCTCCCAACGATTTCCAATCCACCCTATCCTGAGCGAGTTGGTTCCACTTTATGCCTGCAAACTTTTTAATTTCATCGCTCCATCTAGTCTTTTGCCTGCCTCTGTTACGTTTTCCCTCTCTTGGTATCCATTCCGTTGCTCTTACTGTCCATCTGTTATCTTTCCTCCTCATGACATGTCCTGCCAGGTCCACTTCTTTCTTTTAATTGATATAATAATATCGGCTATTCCTGTCTGTTCTCTGATCCATTCCGCTCGTTTTTTATCTCTTAGCGTTACCCCCAACATTTTTCTTTCCATTGCACGTTGCGTGCTCCTTAGTTTTATCTCTAGTTTTTTCGTTGTCCTCCACGTTTCTGCGCCGTACGTTAGTACTGGGAGAATGCAGTGATTGAATACTTTTCGTTTTAGTGAGAACGGTAAGTTTCCAGTCATGATTTCATAATGCCTTCCGAATGCGCTCCAGCCCAACCTTATTCTACGGAGAATTTCTTTTTCATGGTTAGGAGTTCCTGTTATTAACTGTCCCAGGTATACGTATTCGTTTACACATTGTAAGGGTTCATTGTTGATTTTAAATTTCTGTTCCTTAGCTAGGCTATTGAGCATAACTTTGGTCTTTTGCCTATTCATTCTTAATCCAATTTTAATACTTTCCCTGTTTAGGTCATCAATCATGTTTTGTAGTTCGTCTCCATCATTGCTAAATAGCACAATGTCGTCTGCGAATCTTAAATTGCTGAGATATTCTCCGTCTATTCGAATTCCCTTGTCTTCCCAGTCTAGACGTTTAAAGATTTCCTCTAAACATGCAGTGAATAGCATCGGGGATATCGTATCTCCCTGTCTCACGCCTCTCCCGATCGGGATTTCTCTGCTTTTCTCATGTAGGAGTAGTGTGGCTGTGCAATCTTTGTATATGTTGTTGATGGTTTTCACGTATATGTCAGGTACCCCTTGTCTACGTAGAGCTTCTAGAACTGCTTGTATTTCTATCGAGTCAAATGCTTTCTCGTAGTCGATAAACGCCATATAAAGAGGTTTGTTATATTCCGCGTACTTCTCAATTACTAAGTTGATAGCGTGGCTGTGGTCCATTGTCGAGTAACCTTTCCTAAAACCAGCTTGTTCTCTCGGTTGATTAAAGTCGAGTGTTTCTCTTATCCTCGTAGAAATTACTTTTGTAAATAGCTTGTATATTACTGGGAGTAGGCTAATTGGTCTATAATTCTTTAACTCCTTTATGTCACCTTTCTTGTGGATAAGGATTATATTCGCATTTTTCCAACTGCGTGGTATATTACACGTCTTGACACATTTCGTGAAGAGCGATGCAAGTTTTTCAAGTATAATATCTCCTCCGTCTTTAATCAAGTCGGCTGTTATACCATCTTCACCAGCTGCTTTACCGCGGGACATGCCCTTGACAGCTTTTTTGACTTCGTCAGCGGTTATACATGGAATTTCATTGTCCTCCTCAGATTCTATTTCTATTAAGGTTGTATGGTCTGTCTGAGAACTGTACAGTGCAGAGTAGAAATCTTCTGCTACTTTTACTATTTCGTTGAAACTGTTGATAACGTTACCTTGTTTATCCTTTAGCGCATGCATTTTGTTTTGCCCTAAGTGCAGTTTCTTTTTGACCGTTTTAATGCTGGTGCCTTTCTCTACAGCTTTCTCTATTTCTCTCGTGTTAAAGTTTCTTACATCTCTTTGCCTGGCTTTATTGATCAATTTTGATAGTTCTGCGAATTCAATCTTATCTTTTGGCGAAGTTACTTTCATTTGTTGGCGTTTTTTTATTAAGTCCTTGGTAGATTGGGACAACTTACTTGTTGTTTGCTTAGTTGTTGTACCCCCGACTTCTATCGCTGTTTCAAGGATTGTTTTCGTTATGGTTTTGTTCATTTCCTCTACATCGTCACCGTTTTCGTCTAAGGCCTCGAACTTGTTGCTTAGGGCTACTTTAAATTCTTCGTTCTAGGATCTGATTACCTCTAAATTACATTTTTTCCTAGTAAATAATTTAGTTCTTGTTTTCTTTAGGTTAAGTACAATCTTTGCTCTTACTAATCTGTGATCGCTGCATTTTACCTTCCCCACTACTTCTGTGTCTTGAATTATACCTGGTTGTTCGCACATTATAAAGTCGATTTCATTCTTTGTTTCCCCGTTAGGGCTTTTCCACGTCCACTTCCTATTCTTGTGTTTCTTGAAAAACGTGTTCATTATTCGGAGTCGGTTTCTTTCGGCAAATTGTACTAGCATTTCCCCACGGTTATTCCTATGGCCGACGCCGTAGTTGCCAATCGCCTGCTCTCCACTTTGTTTTGTCCCTACTTTTGCGTTGAAATCCCCCATGACTACTGTGTATTGTGTCTGTACTTTCTTTATTGCTAATTCGATATCCTCGTAGAACTGCTCTACTTGTTCGTCGTCGTAGCTCGTTGTTGGCGCATATCCCTGGATTATCTTAAGTTTATACCGCTTATTTAGTTTTATTACGACGCATGCAACCCTTTCGTTAATGCTGTAGAATTCATCTACGTTGCCCGCTATATCTTTGTGAATTAGGAACCCCACGCCATATTCCCTCTTTTCGGGTAATCCTCTATAGCAGAGGACATGCCCATTGTTTAAGACTATGTAAGCTTCACCTGTTCTCCTAACTTCGCTAAGGCCAATGACGTCCCAACTAACTCCCTCTAGTTCCTCGAGTAGTTCTGCTAGTCTAGCTTCGCTGGAGAGGGATCTTGCATTGAACGTTCCAATGTTTAGTTTCCAGTGGCGGCCTGTCCGGGTCCAGTGATTGTTACCGCCCTCTGCTGCTTCACAGAGCTGATCGCCGCCGTGGACAGATGTTCTGCAGCTGCTGGACACTGAGGGCGTGGGTTTAATTGTAGACATCGTGTGGGAGGTGGTGGCCAAGTACTTCACCAGGGAGGCCAATTCCTGTTCTGGTGTAGGAGTGAGTCGTAAACGGCAGTTGAATGACTGAAAGCCTTTCACATACCCCAACTGTCGCCAGGCCCCCCTGCCGACGTAATCTCGAGGAGTATTAAAAAAAAAAAATAGGAGGGGGGGGGATTGGGCGTCGAACCTGCGACCCTTGACGGTCCCGGTTGCAGCGGCTTCCCCTCGTTAAACGTACATTCTTTCAAAGCCTTTCATGCGCGATATCTTCTACCTGCGTTACTATTTTGTACGGTACTTGGTCTCAAAATGTCCGCGATCTTCTATTTTTGCTGATCGCGACATCCAGGACGTCACGGTTTTTAAAACTGCTCTGCAAGCAAGGTCGGCGCGCGTGGAAATCGTGTGTTAGCGAGGCGTTTCCCTTCTCCGTTCGCGCAGGTATGCGGCCGCGTGCCTAGTTTCGCGCACTGCCCGACAGTTGTACGAGTTAGGGTAAAAGAAATTCATGAAATTTTCCACGTGGTCCCGTACACAGACGCATTTTTCCTTGCGATGTACGCGCATATGACAAAAAAAATTGTTGGTTGTAAGAAATCGCGGTTGTGATGTGTAATGAGTAATGCAATCCATAATTTCTTATGCCGGAGTGGATGTGTGAAGACGAAATGGAAATAGATAGGTATCAGGCTATGTTAATCAATTAAATTGTTTGTGTCATATACCATCAAATTAACAGTGACTCGGATTTAGGCCTTTTTTCGTCACATATTAACCGTGCTCTAGACGCGGCTAACATATACAGTAGAACATGGTATTAAACATTAACAAATACAATTACATGCGTGTTTCTCGTCGTTGCACTATAGTATACTATAGTATACTATGCACAATATACTGTGCATGCACATTACCTTAATACTACCATCGTTGAGTCTGTGCCCCGTTGCAAATATTCACGCGTATTTATTTCTTCTAACCTTTCTTGCAAGAAGCATTGTCGATCACACACCAACAACACTAATCACATGCTGGGCTAAATACGTTGCAATTTTTGTCTTCCTTGCAGTTCTGAAAAATTACTTCTTAGATAAACAACTATATCGTTCTAAACTCCAATACGCTGCATCTGCCTGGGACCCCAGTCAAGAAACACTCATCCACCAAATCCAGAACCGGGTAGCTCGTTTCATTCTTTCAAATTGTCACCGTACCTATAGCATCACCCTTATGAACGCAAACTTATCATTATCACTGCTATCACAACGAAGAAAAAAATTCTGCCTTTGTATTTTTCTTAAGATATGTTATGATACGCCTTTCCTTAAGAACCAGGCGCCCAATTCACAAAGCTTTCTCTTGCGTAAGAAATTCTTAGCTAAGAAATCTCTTAGCAAGAAGGAATGCGATAGCGGTGGTGCACATTTAACCTGTTCGGCAGGATTGAGGGCAAGGAGGAAAGACGATAGCCGAATAAACGATAGCGAAAGAAAGGCTTGTGGTCACATGATAGCCTCCAAGCAAGCAAAGCGTCTGCTGTCGAGATTGGTCAGAATAGCGAATCGTTTTTCTTCGCACTTCAGCTTCCTGTTCCGGGCGTCTGCTACAGCGCTTCGCACTTTCGCGATGCAACAGAAGCCCGCGTGGTCTGCGTTTCATCGAAAACTACAGCTTGAAGAAAAAAATATACAACGTTGGTGACGATAATTACTATTCACTACGCTATTTCGACACTTTGAAAGGAAACAAATGAAAGCCATTTAAAATGAAATATAAGCAGTGTGATGATGTCACACTAACGTATTTTCCTCCATGGGCAATTTTAGAAACACATTCATAAAATGTTTCTACCTCACAAATAATTCGCCAAATTCGGGCGCGGTGGAACGATTGCAATGATAATTTTCTGTCACTACGACAGAAGTTGTTGCGTGCTATACGTAAATCTCTGCACGAGCTATCGGTGTGCCAGTTGAGAATGCGATGTTTTTCAGCTTTGAAAGGCAGCAGTAAGGCATAGTGAGTCTAATGTCGCAAGTTCGATTACCTGCCGAACTTCAGTACGGCAGAAATACGAGTACGTTATTATGCTTAGATGTAGGCGCACGTAAACCAGAGCAAATTACTCTGGCGGTTAATATTCGGGTACGACTTATCTCGTATGCCGTAGCTGAATGCACTGAACGGTTTGATTAGGTCAAATATTGTCACTTCCATTTCTAATGTAGAAGTAAGCGGAAGAAGAAGAAGAAAGCATTTAATGAGAGGAAAGGAGGAGATGTCGGAGGTTTTAAAACCTGCGTACGCTGTGGTTTAGTGCGTGTAGTACTTGCCTGCTGACCTGAAAGACACGGGTTCGATCTTGGCCACGGCGGTGGTATTTTCGAAAGAGGCGAAAATGTTAGAGGTCCTTGTACTGCGCGTTATCAGTGCGCGTAAAACAACCCCAGGCGGTCGAAATTGCCGATCTCCAGTACGTACGGCGTGCCTGATAACCAAATAACAGCTTTGGCGCGTAAAACCCCAGCAATTAAGGCCTGCGTACATAGTTAAGAAATTACAGAAGCAAAAATTATATATATATATATATATATATATATAAGTGCTTGAGCGTAAATCCAGCTCGGCGCTCTTTCCTCTCACTGTTATTTTTTTGTTTTTTTGTTTTTTTCGTTGCCGCGTTTTGCCGTACGTTAAGCTTCTCAGCCCTTGTGGGAAATAGGGTGTACCGACAACGCAGGAAGTGTTGCCGTGGCCAGTTGTTATCGCGAGCGCCCCGACGATCGAGACCGAGGCTTCATGTACTACATGCCTAAACAACTCTTAACGCCTCCGAGTGCTAATCTATTCTGAGGAAGTTGTCGAGAGAATTGAAACGTTCGCAGCGGCGGTATTTTTCTACAGCAGAAAAAATGCCTGCCTTCGTGGACGGCTATGATCCACAGCAGTGGGCAATGGATAGACATCACTTGTGCCCCAATGGATGATCCACTCTGCTTCCTTACACTTGCCGTGTTTTCATATGTGAACTCGAAATTGCCACCGCCATACAAAAACGCAAAGCGAGAAACACTAAGTACGTCCATATGTCATGCGTGACACTTGGCCGTAAGCCGTTGCCACTTCACAACTCCTCTGAGTGTTTGCACAACACCCCTATTCAGTTCATCCGAACCCATCGTTTTCCACGACTGCTCACAAAAAATTCGAAGTGTATAAGCAGAATACGTTCTCCTAGAGTACGTTTTCAGCATCACTCAAGGAACGCACCCAAACACTGCCATGTAATTTGTCACACGTCACCGACACCAAGGACTGCAAAAGTACTGTTACTGGCATTCAAACTCGCAACGAAGGCTTCGTAAATGCGATTTCGGAACGCTGCCCTGGTGCAATCTCGGATACATAAACACACAGGGGCATTGGCTTGAACACGGTTCACCGCATAATGGCAGACAGTAGCGCTCGTTTTACCACGTCTTTCACGCCCAGAAAAAGCACCGGCATTTACAACACATCTCGTCGAATGCTGAAGCAACTCAAGCCAGAAGCGCTTACGAGAACCAGTACCGACGCATAATGTTTGCATCGCCATGTTTCCGAACTGCAACACAAGGCCAAGCTCTAAGAAAACTCGTAAAAAGTTCTTACGCTTTTTCTACCGTGCGACTAAAATTTCTCGTATGTGCGAGAGGGAAGATGTGACGAACACGGGAGGCGCGCCCGATGAAAGAAGTGAGTGACGTCATTTTGGCAACGTCACAACATGGCCTCTTGTGGAGAGTACCGTTTTCATGACCAATAGCAAGTTGCAACTGTCACCACAGCTGACGTATGCTTGCGTCGTCCTCTGGCACCATAGCCCGTATTCATAAAAAGTACTTGTGATAAAAATGTACATAAGAAGACATTTCAGCCAATCCTGATGTTGGACATATCATTAGAGAAGCCGGCCAGCGAATGACGAAAAACAATTCAGAAAGAGATGTTTTGTGAATTCGACCACATATCTCTATCGTTGGTCAATCCATCTAAAGAAGCCGTGGAACAGCATAGTAGGCTTCACGATGGCTCACTGCAGTCTCGTGCATAATTATCTTGTCAACAGTGCATGCAATAACCGTCCTTGAAAACGTGTGAGGTGGTAGTTGTGATCAATACTGCATATCTTATCACAGATGGGACGTTTTATTGGGAGAAGTAAAAGGCAACACAAAGAAAGATAAGAAATGTGGACCATATTATAAACGGCTTTTCGTACTTTAAACCATTCACACGACATCTTTTTTATCTAGCCTCAAGCATTTGCATGCATAATTTTTTGCTACGGATGCCCGATAGGCTCCTCCAAATGGCGCAGCCACAAACTTATTCGGGCACGAGTGGAAATTATGTCAATGTGTACAAGAGAAATAAAACAACAAACTCAAGGCGGTTAGATTAAGAAAACGTTAACGGCAGCCATCAGACAAGCTTACATTGTCATGAAATCTTTAAAAATTGCCCACGGAAACAGAAAACCCGCAGTGGTTGTTTCTTCCCAAGCGACGATATCGTTCGTAAGAGTGCTCTAGACCACTCTTAGGATTTCCTCTTGGCTATGCTGTTTTTGCGGCCATTTTCGCTTTGTGAATCCACTTACCAGCACTTTTCGCTGATGTAGTAACTGCACTACCATCTCTGACATATGAATGGATGAGGGCAGCGCGCGCCAGAGCAGCGGCCGATGTGAGAACCACGTCCTCTTACGACGTTTTTTTCGCTTCGTGAATCCACTTACCCTAAAAAAATTCTCTTACGCGGAAATTTGTTCGTAAGTGTGTTTCGTGAATCCGGCCCCAGTTGATAACCCCTCTTCTAAGTTTCTGCTCGCATCGACCATCGTCATACGGTTGGTACTCCTTCATGCCACAAAAAGCCTTTTTAACAGCGGAGCTATTCAGGCGCCCGCCACGTCCGCCGTCCCCGGTGTCCCCGATATCCGCTGTCATGCAGAAGGGAAGAGCGGACAAGCTCTTGCCCTCGACCCGCACCTTTGCTCTTAGCCTGGATGCACCACCCACAATCTCGCCCTCAGTCCACAGCTACATCACAGTGCTTATGCGAGCCTCGCCACGGTGGTCTAGTGGCTATGGTACTCGGCTGCTGATCCGAGGGTCGCGGGATCGAATCCCGGCTGCGGCTGCTGCATTTCGATGGAGGCGAAATGTTGAGGCCCGTGTGCTGTGCGATGTCAGTGCACGTTAAAGAACCCCAGGTGGTCGAAATTTCCGGAGTCCTCCACTACGGCGTCTCTCATAATCAGAGCTGGTTTTGGGACGTTAAACCCCACAAAACAACAATCCATCGATTCCCCGAAGCAGAGGTTGGGAAAGATCCAAGAAGGTCAAGACCAACTCGAAAGAAGGGCTCGGAGGGAACGTTAAGCGGCTGAAGCAGTCCGGCGGGACGCATGGACGGTTTTTTCCGGCGTTGGCACAAATCGCATGTGGCGACATAGCGGCGGACAGAGCGGTAGAGACCGGGCCAGTAGAATCGACGCCGTACACGGTCGTATGTCCGAGAGACTCCAAGGTGACCTGCAATAGGGGCGTCATGCAGCTGGCTGATCACGCTCGAACGGAGGTGAGATGAGATGACCAGCAGCAGTTCACGTCCATTCGTGCGGACGTTCTGACGATACAATGTGCCGTCCACAAGCACGAAGAGGTGAGTGGACGGATCTGGTGTCGAGGACTGCAATTTGTGAAGAAGGTCACGTAAGGCGGCATCTTGGCGCTGCTCATCACGAATATTGCTTAGAGGGGTGAGCGAAAGTACACACGCTGGCGCTTCATCCAAAGCCTCGGGAGGATCCACTGGATGGCGGGACAAACAGTAAGCGTCATGGTGCAATCGGCCAGACTTGTAAGAGACCGTGTAGTTGTATTCCTGGAGCCGTAAGGCCCAGCGGCCAAGGCGTCCAGTGGGATCCTTCAAGGATGAAAGCCAGCAGAGTGCGTGATGATCGGTGGAGACGGTGAAGTGCCGCCCGTGTAAGTAGGGCCGGAATTTACCGACAGCCCACACGAGCGCAAGACACTCCCTTTCAGTAATTGAGTAGTTCTTTTCGGCTGGGGAAAGAAGACGGCTGGCATAGGCAATAACACGAGCATTCCCGGTCTGATGCTGGACCAAAACTGCGCCGATTCCGTGACCGCTGGCATCGGTTCGGACTTCTGTAGGGGCAGAAGGGTCGAAGTGGGCCAATACAGGTGGTGTGGTTAACCGGATGAGGGTAGAGAACGCTGTAGCCTGCGGAGCGCCCCAGGAAAACGAAGTGCCTTTCTTCAGTAGGTCTGTGAGAGGACGTGCGATGTCTGCAAAATGGTGCACAAAACGTCTGAAGTAGGAACACAGACCAAGGAAGCTCCGAACATCCTTAGCGCAGGTGGGTACGGGGAAGTGTTGGACTGCTCGAACTTTGTCAGGATCGGGGCGAATACCAGAAGAATCGACGAGGTGCCCCAGCATGGTAAGTTGCTGTCGGCCAAAGTGACATTTTGACGAATTAAGCTGGAGACCTGCGTTGCGAAAAACAGAAAGGATGGAGCAAAGGCGGTCGAGGTGCGTATCAAAGGTCGGTGAAAACACAATGACATCATCAAGATAACAGAGGCAGATGGACCACTTAAATCCGTGTAAGAGGGTGTCCATCATGCGCTCAAAGGTGGCTGGAGCGTTGCATAAACCGAACGGCATGACCTTAAACTGGTAAAGGCCGTCTGGGGTCACAAAAGCGGTCTTTTCACGGTCCATGTCATCAACGGTGATCTGCCAGTATCCTGATGGAAGGTCGATTGATGAAAAATATTTGGCGCCGTGAAGGCAATCCAGGGCGTCGTCTATGCGTCGTAGTGGGTAGACGTCTTTTTTAGTGACCTTGTTGAGCTGCCGATAGTCCACGCAAAATCGCCAACTGTTGTCCTTTTTCTTGACAAGGACCACAGGGGATGCCCATGCACTAGAGGACGGCTTGATTATATCTTTGGCAAGCATCTTGTCTACTTCATTTTGGATGACGTGGCGCTCAGTTGAAGACACGCGGTACGGACGGCGGTGGATCGGTAGGGCATCACCGGTGTTAATGCGATGCGTCACGGCAGACGTTTGGCCTAGCGGACGGACACAAAAATCGAAGACATCGCGGTATGAAGCAAGGGGGCGGAAGAGCGCGTCAGCTTGGTCTGGCAAAAGGTCGGGTGCGATCATTTTCTTAAGGTCAGCAGACGAATGGGGCAACGAAGACGTAACTTCTATGGCGTCGGAGCGGTAATCCTGGGCGGACAAAGCGGAGATAACGCAGTCGTCAGAGCGCGTCAGCATGGCCAGGGCAATTCCACGAGGAAGCACTTGTGGACTCGAGCTAAAATTCAGCACAGGGATGCAAGCACGGTTTTCGTGAAAGTTAACAATAGTGGGCGGGAAGGCAACGCTGTGTGTCAAGAGAACGTCTGTAATGGGTGCGAGCACATAGTCACCGTCGGGCACGGGTGCAGAGGGGGCTAACGGAATGCAAGTGATGGTTTGAGGCGACAGACGGACATGTTCAGCACAGCACAGGCGATTTGAGATTGGACTAGGCGGATCAGTCGGACATGGTAGGTCAAGTTGCAGAGTGCCAGCTGAACAATCAATGAGGGCAGAGTGGGCGGACAAGAAGTCGAGACCGAGAATGAGTTCATGAGTGCAGTGGGTCAGTACTGTGAACAGAACCGATGTTTGGTGGCCGGCAACACTGACACGTGCTGTACAAAGACCAACTACGGCGGCTGTACCACCATCAGCAACACGAACAGTATGTGAAGGGGCTGGAGTGAGGACTTTTTTCAAGCGCTGACGGACGTGAGGGCTCATGACAGAGATATGGGCATCGGTATCAATTAAAGCTGTTACAGGTAAGCCATCCACTTCGACATCGATCCAGTTCTGATTACTAGGGAGCGTCAACAGAGGAATTTGAGGGCAGGTCGTACCAGCAGCGTCACCTCCAGGAGCTGCACCCGTTAGTTTCCCGAAGGAAAGCGGCGAGGGTAGGACGGGGACGGTGAACGGCGAGGCGGCGGGGACCTGGATACTCTACGTCGCGGTGAGGGCGAGCGGCTGTATTGGGCGGGGGTCGCAGTGTTGGCGGCATAATTCGGTGAGTCATCACGGGGCGGTGGCACTTGAGTCGGACTACGGGGCGGTGAGCGTGGCTGAAAGAAGCTTCCCCGAGATGGTGGGAACCACGTTCTGCGACAGAACGCGAGATGTGCCCCGCTCGTCCACATCTGAAGCAAATGGGCTTGTCGTCGGGCGTCCTCCATGCATTCGGATCCCGGGTACTCACAGGGCGGTAGTGCTGCAGGGGGCTCGGGTTGGTCGGAGGGAATGCGTCGGGGCGATGCACGGAACAAATGGTCTGAAGGCCCACTTTGGCCAGTTCTTGACGCACAACAGCCTGTATTAGGGAAATGGTCGGTTGAGGGTCACTGGGTGCCTTCACATAAGCCGGTGATGCGGCTTCAATCTCGCGTCGAACGATTCTAGTGATGTTGTCGGACCGGGGCTGGGCGTTGAACGGTGGAACAGTCTTTGAATGCAATTAGGTTAAATGCATCGTCCGCGATGCCCTTCAGCACGTGCGCGACCTTGTCGGCTTCTGTCATGCTGACATCGACTTTACGGCAAAGGGATAAGACGTCTTGGATGTAGGCCAGGTACGACTCAGTGGACGTCTGTACCCGCGAAGCAAGTTCCCTCTGAGCGGCATGCTTGCTTCCGGTTGACTGGCCGAACAAATCGCGTAATTTGTCTTTGCATAGACTCCAGCTGGTGATCTCTTCCTCATTATTATTGAACCAGGTCTTGGCAGTTCCTGTCAGGTAAAATATGACATTGGCCAGCACCAGCGTTGTGTCCCACCTGTGATTTTCGCTTACGCGCTCGTATCGCCGAATCCACTCATCGACGTCCTCGCCATCGGTGCCGGCAAAGGTGCCCGGATCACGGGGTGGGGCTGCCATGATGACCACTGGCGAGGTGGGCGCCCTTGGTGCGGCGGGCGCGGCCGTTGACGCGTCATCCGTGTCGGTTGACATGCCTGGCGTGGTGACTTGACCGCTGCGGAGCTCCGTCGTGCGTTGATACTGTACCCGGCACCTCCACCAAAAATATTACGGGAAGGCAGTCAGTATAGCGAAAAGCAAGATGGCTCTGCTCGCGCTAGCCTCCACAACTCGTCGTCGTCTTCGATGGCGCTCTCAAGGTTTGCTCCTGCATTACATCTTGTAACAATATTAACCTGAAGGGCATGTGATCGAAGTGGTGGACGCGCTCCCAAACCCGGCGCCGTAAGTTCGGCTTCTTTGAGAACCCAGTCACAGAGGACACTGAACGCAAATGGAATGAAGCTGTCCAAACTATGCATTGTGCAGGAAGCGGAGACCGAGGAGTGGAGCAGTGCAATGCTACAAAAGTCTGCCCATGTACCGGACACACAAGACTGCCATTAACGCCGAGCGAGTCTACGATAATTACATTGGCAGTGCTCTTCGAGGCGCGAGCGGGAGCGCTCATAACATCGGCCTACCGCCACCGCTACGACCAAGCTCCCGATGTCAGAGCAGCATTGTCACAGCAGCAGAATCTGTTCGGCCGAAGAGGTGGGCATCGAACATCTAGCCCTACACTGTAGGGGCCTCGGGCCTAAGCACGCAGAGGGCACCGAACTCTCGCAGCACTGGGATTCAGCAGCGATGCCGGCGCCACAGTGGGCATGGTGTCGACTACGAAGGCGCGCCTACGTCGGTGGTGGTTGCACTGTCGGCGATATAGGATTTGTGTGGTATGTGTACACTTGTGGAACGGTGTAGGGGTAAGACAAGCCGGCCATGACGTTCACGTGTGCGTGCTCGACCTGACTGCGATTAGTTCAGTTCTCTCGTTCTGCTTAATGCTCACACTTTACACTACATTATCTATCGCGCTGTAAGGCTGTCCACCCATTTCAAAGGGTGAAGCCACAAATCATCATCATATCATCATACAATCACCATAATAATAATAATAATCATCATCATCCAATCAGTGTCGCCAGGTTGTGGCGCGCGCTTCAAACGGCCTTTTCCGGCGTGGGTGCCGCTCAGCCCATACCTGCACCGCAAACATCCGATGTTGAACGCGTCTAGAACGCCAGCTCGCGCTCACCCAAGAACGACAACGCCGGCGAAGAGCCAACAATCCCCCGGTTCTGTCCAACGACGCAGCAACGCTGCGCCAACGAAGACAGGCGAATCTCGTACGTAAAGCGAAGGAAACCATAACTCGACGCAAACGTAGGCAAACGAATCCTGCGCAGCGGAAAAGGGAAGTGGAGGCTACGCGGCAGCGACCAGCAAAGACTCAACGTAACATGGAATGCATACATACCACAAATAAACGGGTTCGACAGAATTTTGGTCACCAAGCATGCGTATACAGACGTGCCGCAGGGATGGGGTTATACGTCAAGAAGAATGAGTCCCATTCGGCCTCTCCATTAAACTCCCTGAAATTGGAAACTTCTTAATGGAGAGCACACAGCAATGAGATTAGATGATGGCATAATCTTCACGGTCGTCTACATGGCGCCCAATCTTTCTCAAAACAGCATCATTAATTAATTTGCTTCCGCACTACTTTGGCACGAGTCAGAGGACAGCTGCAAAAACGCCCCATACATTTTAGTCGGTGAAGTTAATCTTGATATAATGCAAAATGATTGGTTTATTCAGTTAACGCTAAATGAAACCGTTTAAGATGCATGCCGTGGGACTGGAAGAACCCCCCCCCCCTCCCCCCCAATTAGGGGGGCGTGCATCGACCTGGTGTTTGAAAATTTCCGACTTTAGTGTGTTTCAGAAGTTCCGTGCAGCACTGTGGAAGCTACAGGCCTCCTTGATCAATCAGGAAGGCGAAAACATGTTAAACGTGTCCTTCCGTGGCTTGTCACCTGCCAATGGCGTGCGCTGCAATGACAGCTCCAGCCCAGAAGGGGGAAGCTGAAGCGGGGTGTGCGTGTCCGAACAATGGCATTTCGTCTCGCCTCGGAAGAACTCTGCGCTCGATGGCCTCGTAGCCTTGACCCTGCTGCACGGAACTAGTGAAACAGACTATAGATCCCATCGCTGAACCCTTGGCTGTCCACTTAAGCGACTATATGGCGATCCGGATAAAAGGGAAGAGGAAACCGGAAATTAACATCCTATACAGGTTACACGAACAAGCAAGGTGATGTGCGCTGCAGCTGCGCCCAAAGGAGCGGAATTGAGAAGAAGCTGTAAAGTTGTGAGCTGCTTGTGTGCGCGCACAAGTGTGCCCCAGTGTGCCCGTGTGTGCGCTCAACTGTCGGGCAATGAGATCAAAAGGTGCCCAACGGTGATGAAATATGTACGTACATCATAAGGGAAACACTGGAGTACTCCTGCTCCGCTGTTTACTTAGATTTCACAGGCGTGGGACTGGCTTCAGCTTTTATAATTCATATTCATTCTTAATGAACCAACAAAGAATGAAGCCTAGGAAAGCATAGGTGAAGTTGTTGAAGTTTTTAATGGTAGTATTGTAATTATGGAGTAAGTAGAAAGGAATTAAAGTGTACGAAAAGACAAACCTGCCTTCGGTGGGAACCTAACCCACGAACTTCGGATAACGTTCCGGTGCTCTACCGCTGAGCTACGAAGGCGGTCGTCCCATGGCTACGAGTGGCGCTGGCTAACACTCCCAGGATTACATATACATGAATACCCAATAAAGTGGAGGGAGGGACGACCGCCTTCGTAGCTCAGCGGTAGAGCATCGGACGCGTTATCCGAAGGTTGTAGGTTAGGTTCCCACAGAAGGCAGGTTTGTCTTTTTGTCCACTTTAATTCCTTTCCACTTACTCCGTAATTACAATACTACAATTAAGAACTTCAATAACTTCCCCTATGCTTTCCTAGGCTTCATTGTTTGATGGTTCATTAAGTTTTTTCTAACAAATAAAACAAGCCCTTGACCTCCTCCCCTTTCGTTATATTCATTCTCAGTGCGCCCGAGTTGCAAGCACCGTCCCCAATCTGTCGTCGATATGTCTGACAATGCAATGTTTAAAGTTGCTCTAACCTGCAGTCGTCATAAACTAAGAACTTCTACCACGGGCACCACCTTTCTTTTGCTTAGCTCATCTTATAAAATGGGTGTTCATTCTTTCACAGGCAAATATTTCTGTTTCTCATGTTATTCTCCTTGTTTGCTTTCTTTGTTGTATAGAAATCACGTGCGCTTTATATTCTCACCTGAGTTCTTTTTTTGTGTTTTTTACATTGTTGAACAGTGTACGTACGTTCATGAATATAAGCACTCCCCCTCTGTAATGCCCTCGGGCCCTCAGGACAAATAAATAAATAAATAAATAAATAAATAAATAAATAAATAAACGACGTCACTGATATTTCATGACATGCCCGCCGTGGTGTTCCAGTGCTCATGATCCTTGACTGCTGGCCTGAAATACCCGGCGGCGGCGGTCGCAAGAAAAACGCCATCACTTATATCATTACTGATCGCTCATGACATCAGTAACATGACATTCTCGTCAGTTATGTCACGATTAACGATAACAAAATAACGTGTGTCTCATACACACGTGATACACACGTATGAGACACACGTGATTAAATGGTAATCCTTACAGCGTATGCCGAATTACACTTACGTGGTGTCCGACTGCCTGAGCTTCCGGGTTCGACTACCGATGGTCTAGGCTTTCGCCTTTACGTCTTTTAAGCGATATCAAAGAGTACACTAATGCAATCCAAAAGTTGACCTAAAGTACACCCGCAGCTAGCGCCAGAACGTCACTTAAATGCAACTTAGTGACGCCTAACAATTCTTTTTAGATGCGGAGCATCTCTTGCTCGCGGGTATGTCACGCGTCAACGGGCGTCCGCACTCACACTACGCATGCGCGACTCTCCTCTCCCTTCCCTCTCTCCAACAGGTGCTGCAATAAATAAAGCGGGTAGAGAGAGCGCGCGCGCGCGGCGTCCGTCCGCACTCACACTACGCATGCGCAACTCTCGTCTCCCTTCCCTCCCTCCAACAGCTACTGCAATAAATAAAGCGGGCAGAGAGCGCGCGCGCGCTTCGCTTCAGTGGTATCTCATCCTTCTCCGATGAAAGAAGTTGGTGGTGTTGTGTGATGGAAGCAACAGTTCCGTCAGCGAGTGGGTTGACGCAAGTACGCATCAGCATCAACCCACACTCTGAAAACGGTCACGCGATGCGTGGTAACGAACCAAGTTAACAACGTAATAACACGCAAGGTTCACCGCAAAGTAACACCGATACACTGCGAACCTGTAAACACCGCCGTTAAATGCACCGTTGAAACTCCCAGCGATGCTCCGCATCACCCCATGGTCCCCTTCGGGGAGATGGTGTAATTTTTTTTAAACATTTTTAATAATATTGTGTAGACTACGCATGACTATATTTATCGCTCGATTGTGCGCGATGTATGTCATCTGAAGAGGGTGCATCCCTTTTGTTAGTTCCTTTCTGTACCGTCCGGGGTTGCGCTGTTGTGTACCTAAATGAAGAGTTGCTTGTAAAACATTACTCGGGAGTGTATCGAATGTTGCGTTTTTCTTGGTCCTTCTACTTGTCCTCGCCAAAGCGCACTGCTTCACCCACAGAATGTAAGGGTCAATCACGAACTCACTCAACTTTCAATCCTATTAATGTTATCAAAAGTTGACCGCGCTGGCGATTCTGACACGCTGCACGGAATTATTACCAGGCCTGGCTGCTGACCTCTCTTCCCTGTGGTTTTCGTTTTTTTTTCTTTTTTCTATACGCGCCGTTTCGCTACCGCGCGTCGCCTTCGAGGTCAAGGGCAGAAGAGCTTTGCCAGGCTGCGGCGTCGAGCGTAACGCTTGGTATATTCACTGGGACTTTTTGATTTTTTCCTCGCCGCTCGCCGCTCGCCTGATAGCGCTTTGCGTTCGTTGCACTGAAACTGGCTGATGGATTTTACGGTTGTTCTCGTCGACATCCATTAATTTCTAGCAGTTGCTGATATGTTTCACAAGCAATCAGAGATATGCGATCGCACACTTCTGAGAGTGCCACTGCTCAGCTGCTCGGAAGTCATAGCCGGAGGTGGTCTATCGAAACATGCGACTTGCAAAACGCATGCGGACAATGCTGTTTAGTTACTACTAAAGCAAACACTAATACTATAGCACATTTTGAAGTTTACTGTTGTGACCTGTCAATAATCGTCTTCGTCACATTGTAGAGTCATCGTTAGTTTTTTTTTTCTTTTTTGAATTGGCATGATGCAAAAGAAGATGTTCACAATGTGAGGCGTCACAGGTTACTTCTCACCATTTAGGGAAGACATGAATAAGTCTGGTACACGCTGTGTCACTGACGTATAACGAAATACAGTGAGTCGGTGCATGGAAGCTTTCTTTGTTTAGCGTTGTGGGGCTGTCATTCCCGTCACTGGTGTTTGCAAGTGATATGTAATCGACAAGAAGAAACTGATTTGCGCACGTTGGTTCCAGCTCTTGACAGGAAGCAAACTTGGCAGGAAGCATTATTGGCTTGCGGAGAACTGTGTATGCTATGCTTTAACTGCTTTTTGCATTGAAGGTCCTACCTGAGGCTATAACCGGTGCGCGAGCACGTGAGCAGGAATTCGTACAGACAGACAGACAGACAGACAGACAGACAGACAGACAGACAGACAGACAGACAGACAGACAGACAGACAGACAGACGGACGGACGGACGGACGCTTTTACCATTACTTGTTTTGTAGATATTTGCCTTCCCTCGGACCGTTACACAGAGATCGAGAATAGAAGACAAAGGTTAACTAATTGTCCATTTCGCCGCTCTACGTTGAAGAATAGGAAATTCAGTAAGACAAAAAAAGTAAAAAATAACGCTGGAATACAATCACGATACAAGGTCACGTGTGTCTAAACCCATAAATCATAAAGCCGCCCTTGCGCACCACTGACAGCACAAATACATCATATGGAGCACAGGGAATTAATGAAGCGCTTTCTCCATACATATAAGGTCGAATCGGGTGCTGTGGCTACAAATGGGACCTTATATTAATCTATATTACTAAGATGTGTGACATTGAACCATCCTTCTTTCCATCGACCCAGCCCTTCGAGAAACCCATCGATCGCACGAGAGAAATGTGACGAGAACCTTGACAACGGTTGATTAGTGCGCGGAGACCGCGTGCTTTTGCAGTCGTGCACGCCAACGGCGAATCTGGGCGGTGCTGGGCCGCTAATCACTTACAAACTGATTGACACGAGCGCAGAAAGAACCCTTCACTCCGCGTTAAATGCAGTTTGTTTGAACTCAATCGGCGTTGCAACCTTGCTCCACTTTCACAGACCTTTCTTGCACCTAAATCTAATGAATCGATCCCAAGCACCTGCTGCTTTCGCATGTACAGTATTTCTTTCGTACTGCGATGCTCTCCCGATCACCAGCAACTGTGTTTAAAGAATAGCGCCTTACCTTAGCGGCAATGGGAAAAGTAGGATTGCCACAGATCGATGAGAATCTGGATCAATCCTGCAGAGCTTTTTTCGATTTTCCTCGAGGTCTGCGCTGCGATTGCTAAAACCGCTCGCATGCGCACAGCGAAAATCCGCCGGCCGCTATAAGCGTGCAGAATGTGCATCACGGGAGAACGCCAAACATTGGGCGAAAAATTGCGGCACGTGAACAGTTCCTCGCGAAACAATATATTCACTGCCCACAGCCGACACCACATCTACATTCACTGCGCCAAACATTTAGTTTGTGTAGGACCTGATTAGCTTTTGCAGTGACTGACTGAGTTCTTTACGCATATAGGGAGTGTATTCAGGTGGTGGCGCTGAGGTCGTAGACTACGTGAGGTCTAATTTACATGACATAATAGTAACACCAGGCAGGTGGGCAGAAGTTGGGGGATGGTGTTTGCGTGGAACATTATCAAAATCGTATTTAGCTCGTCCTACTTTTGTGCTGCATATAGTTTTGGTAGCATCCGTACGGAGGTAATGCCTTTGAGAAAGAGGCGAAAGTTGGCGATGCACAATAAAGCCGACGTGGATACTTCGCGACGCCTTGCCGATAATCAGAAAGCCGAAACATGTGTGCTACTACGAGGGAACGGGTCAGAGAGTGTCGAAGGTACCACCGCGGAAAACTGCTGTGTCTTCGAGTATAGCTTGAAGAGAGAGTTTCAGGCTTTTGGGGCATGGATGGAGGCTCTCTAAGACGGTCTATGAAGTCTCATCGCTGAACTGCGTACAGTGCGTGACGAAGACATGGATGTGACATTGTTGGGTTGGATTATTGTATGTGCTTAAGCCGTACCGTCAAAACGCGAGTTACATTAGTGTGCTACTGGACTGAAGAGAAGGCAAGCGGTCGATTTTTTCCCTCTATATTCTGTAGCGTTTCCTTAACATCCACTGCCCTATACCAGCGAATGCGGGTGATACCGCAGGTACATGGCGAGTCGTTCGTATTACTGATAAAAGTGGGAAAAAAAGAGCGCATTTTGAGTGGTAGAGCTGCAGGTTAGAGTTTAAATGACCTAGTAGCTTTTAGAATACGATTAAGTAATTAGAATGTGATGAAGTAAAGAAAAACGCCTTGTGTTACACTTCTGTAACACTTCCAGGCGAAGACATTCTGCACATTTCCTAATGCATTAAGTAATGCACTATGTCATACTTTTGCAATATACATTTTGGAGCAAAGCGGTTACACAACTTAATGAGCCTCAGTGAAAGAGTACACGTTTTGGAATTCAGGTCAGCATTCCCAGCGTCACATTGCGAGAACACATGCCTTTTCAATGCAGTGCCAATTATTGCAGCAGGCCTTCGCTCCGCGTAAACTCACGTGTAGCGGCACAACCGCTGATCCCTGATTTGGATATGTGGGTATGTGCCACACGTTATCGCCTCAAGGTTACCATTCCATGTAGGTGCGCGCCACACGTGATTGGATGTAAGCACTTCCGTAGTGTTTTGCTGCACTTGTGCGGCTCACCTTGTCTTTAAAGGCTCGAGCGCCGAGTGAGACTAAACCGCCCAGTGACACTCCGACTTAAAAAACGCGCTACGAAATGCTCTAGGAGGTTAAAGAACACTAAACTCTAAGAGAGAGGACACGTTAAGGGTGGTTTATGAGAGATAGTATATCAGAGCAAGGGACTTTTGCACTAAAGGGGTGTTTAAATACCAGGATAATTAATGAAAATTGACTAAAGAAGAACCCAGAAAATCGGGAAGCGCTGATGCTGGTGAAAAGCATTTACTGCTTAGAGAGGTGTTGGACCTGTTTAGGGGACCCTACGGAGTGGGTGGAATGGACGTTCTGGGATCGCGGTTGAAGCCGCCGCCCTGGCTCTCTGCAGCAATGGCTGCTGGGCTTGAAGGGTCTCCTACCAATTTTTCCATATGTTGCCTAGATCGTGTGCCTTGCTGTTCCTTCCTCACAAAATATGGCGCCAAAACATAGCAGATACCAGCGCCGGCTGTTCGTATAAAAGTTCTAAAGAATTCTTGGCTATCAAATTAAATTCGTAGCGAATTACTCCCTTAGGCGCCTCTCATCAAGCGGCCACCCTCTCAAACCAGAATATATTGCACAGTAACAATCATAGGTAAAAAAATAAATAGAATATACTCACTCACGAATTTACGGAATTACTGGTCCAGATTTAAGTCACACGAAACGTTACTTCAAAAAAAAAAGAAAAGAAAAGAAAAGAAAGAAACAGGTTGCAGGTTGTCGCGGTCGACGGAAGCTTATCCAGCGCCAGGATTACAAACCAAAGGTCCATTCTCGGCCCTTTGCGTTTTCTATTATTTATCAACGACTTACCCGTTACACTTCGCCACACAAGTTGCAAGTTGCTTTTATTTATGCGGATGACACAACCATTTATTCATCCCATAAAAACATCGCCGTATTGAAAGAAATGCTTAATATTGACCAAAATAATGGCAGCGTTTGGTGCAAGAATAACTTAATAGGCATCAATCCTTCAAAAACACAATTTGTAATAGTTCATTCACAATTATTAAAAGTTGCTCCCGCGGTGCTCACCTTAGGCCAAGATGAAATACCGGCTAGGAACAGTACCAGGGTCTTAGGCATGACATTGGATGAACATTTAAAATATAAATTTCATGACCATGCAATTATGCAGAAAGTTTCCTCTCACATCCATGTGATCACAAACTCATGTTAATATTTCCAAAGACACATTATTTTCACTATACCACTCCTACATTCATAGCCACCTCTCTCACTGTCTTTAGGGGATACTTATTAGTGTCACATAGATGCGCTTCAACATCTTCGAAATCAAGATCTTCGTATGATGAGCTTTAACCACATTTTCACTCACTCGAAAGCATTATACCAAAGCGTGCATATTCTGCCACTAACACAATTGTTGAAGCAGAAGTTATCACTACTTATCTTCGCACTTAAACGGTGTGATGCCGTAATCACGATTTTCCCCAGTTGCCTTCTTAAAAATACAAATGATACTGGGTTTTCTGCAAACGATAATTTACTTCTTCCCCGCGTTCGGATGAACTCCGAAAAATTAACCGCCCTCTTCGTTGGCATACCGTTTGGAATTCCGTACCACATGAAGTTAAATCATCGTCATCAGCACATGTATTTTTATGCTTCTACAAGAAATACTTACTTGATAACGTATATGAAATGTTGCACTAATTACTTATTCACCATTTCCCATTTATATTTGCCATTGATTACATTGCACGCCTTCGGCTTGCAAAATAATTGTGCACGTGCTCTTTTTATTCTCTGCGTTATTTATTCAGCAACACTTGTTTCTAATTTTCAATAATTATTGTACGCTGTTATGTATAGATATCGTGTTCTTGTTTTATTTGTCTGCTCTATTTTGTACCGATGTGTTCTCGCTAGCTTTTTGTAACATTTATTATGTATACATTTCTTTTTTACCATGCAGTAGTGTAGACTAATCATACATGTGCATTAGTATTAGGAGGTCTCCCTGACATTTTCATAAGTACAGGACCTCCTAATGTAATGTAGACATTTGACTAATGCTTTTACTTATGCAAATACGATAATTAGCTTGAATAATAAACTTCAACATGTCTAGCTTAGGGCTCACTGACAGTGAACTTAAAAAAATATTCAGCTAGACTCATACTCACACATACACGGACACATTCACGCTGACTAGGATTTTTTTAGACTTGCTTAGTCAGACTTATGGGGGGGGGTCATTGTATGAGGGAATTGAATTATGGGTGAGTTTGAAGACCAATTATCGCTGCTTATGATGGCTAGCTTAAACGTTCTTGTGTAGGAAAGTAACGCAGAAAAAGGCTATCAGAAAGAGGAGATGATCTGTATTAAGAAAGAGAACCGTCACTCATACGATTTTCCACGGATGGCCTTGCACTTGACTTAAATGTTTTACAAAGACAGTATATTAATTACATAGCAGTATACCATTGAAAAGCCATCGACAAATCAACTGCAGGATGTAAAACAGAAGGAATGATAACAACAAGGGTCTGTCGAAATAGATCACCGCAACCAACAAGTGCACATAAAAAAGCAGTGCTTCCGACTCAAATACGAGCATATCAAAACTTGCGTTGAGTTGTGCACCTACTAGCACAGAAACTACAATATGAAAAGCTAGCTAGGGTGTCTTTTCATGTAATGTTTTGAAACCTGCTGGGTCAGAAATGCAGCCGCTCACTTCTTTCTAGTATGGTAGCAAGGAAGAAGACCTAATAGGTAGCTACTAACCGTCGACATTGAAAATTGCACTCCATTGCCCGGGGTGCGTAATGAACAGGTTTTCAACTGAACTTAACTCACTCGCTTGAAATGGTACAGAATAACGCAGCACGCTTCATTCTATCTAACTACCATCGCACTAGCAGTGTTACGTCAATGAAACACATCCTTTCGCTACAGTCACTTGAATCACGTCGCAAAGCATCTCGTCTCATACTTTTTCACAAGATATTCAATCATCCACTTTTGAAAGCTCAGTTCATTACCACTCCATCCTATTACTCAGCCCGTTTAGATCATCAACATAAGGTACACGTCATTAGCTGCCGCACTAACACTTTCCATCATTCCTTCGTCCCACGCACATCCAACGACTGGAACCACCTTACCTCGGACATGGTTTCCATTTCAAATCATGACTTGTTTTCTTCTACAATACAGAAGTACTTACGTGATGACGCGTGAAGTGTATATTGTACATATATATTTTTGTACTCTGTTTCCCCCATGTTTCTGATGATACTTACACATACATTCAGTGTATTGCCTAACATCGAATTTTCATGTCTTGTAATCTTTATTATTTTGATGTTACTATGTTTGCTCTTGTTTATAGTTTATTATTTTTTGTACCCCACTCCCCTCTGTAAAGCTATGTGCGATTGAGGGTAAAATAAATGAAATGAAATGAAATGAACATACCACAAAAGCAGAATTATTTAGGTGTTGTCTATTTTTTGAACTCTGGCGAAGGTTTATGTTCGGTACGTTTCTTTCGGTAGTGTATTAAATGGCGTTACTTTTCGATTAACTCTCACACTGGCAGCCCTAGTCAGTAAAGAGGGCAGTGTTCAGGTATTCAGTTCACATTTATACAGGACTTCTTTTGTCTTAACGTAATGCACACGGGGAAAAGGTTCTTTCGTTCTGACTGCTAAAGGTGCTGTACACCTAATACTACGGGTTTGGCCAGTCTGGCAATACTTGTAGTAGTAGTAGTAGTAGTAGTAGTAGTAGTAGTAGTAGTAGTAGTAGTAGTAGTAGTAGTAGTAGTAGTAGTAGTAGTAGTACTCTTTATTTCTTGCAAAATTGTACAAGAAAAAGGAGCAGAAACAAAAGGCGTACATATGCCTGACGGAGGCCTCTGCACCTGTGGTTCGGAACAGATAGATAGACATGTTTACAGAAAATAATACATTTGACGCTGCTATAATTTCAAGAATAGTATAGTAACGGTATTTCTGACAAAAATGTGACTTCTACTGCTCCGTTATCATATTCTTGATGCCTCCAATATTTTCCCAGAATGACTGACTGAGTATGGTTTTCTCTTTTATAGCCACATTAGGAAGGCGCCGTTTTCCACCCTTGATTAATTTTTCCTCATATAAAACAAGAAGTGACCATTGTGCATCAGAAATGTGTCAAAGTTCGTATGTAGTAAGTTGGGGTCACATTTACATAATAATTCTCTTTATTCTTTAGAGCTGTGTACCACCAAAATAAAAGTGTCATTTTATTTATGTTCGCGTATATCAAAGGCATTCACTTTTTTAATTATCTGCATGTAGCCACATCACTGCAAGAAGCTGGGTTATAGACTGCTTCACGAAAACTTTGTAAAGCTTTGTTGTTCTTTCTACTGTACAAAACTGCAGCGTTGAAGAACAAGATCTGCGGTAATGCGGCGTGCTTCGGCGTCAACAAAGCCAGTTGGTCAGAAACACAGAATAGTGAGCTCGACCAAAAAAAAAATATATTCAATGAAAAGAGCCCGTGAAATTTTGGCACGGAAAGGTTAATAATTGAAATAAACCAAATATTCGAACTGAAATAGTGGTCTAAGCGTCGTGCCCAGTATTGACAGAAGTGCTCACTCACCGCAGGGACACTGCCGGAGGCGCTCGCTTGGAGCTGCATGCATACGATCTCACGTGACCGTATCTCAAGTTAAGAGAGCCATTTTATTGTGTATAACTTTACAGCGAAGCTGTTATAGCCTCACTAGGTTGGTTTTGACGTCTGCAGCTCCGAGTGAAGTGTAGAGAGTATGAAATCAGGAAAAGAGGTGCAGACATAGGAAGAAAGAGATGGAGAGCGAGAGAAATAAAGATATAAATCAAGCAAAATAAAATTCCTTGGCGAGGCGGGACTCAAACCCGGCTACCACGGTCCGAATGCGAGCGTCATAACCACTAGGCTATACACCCACGCTTGCAGAACATGAATTTATGGGAACCATATGATTCCGCTATACCGATGACTGTAGCACAACATGCTGTGGGCGAGAGAAAGAGAAACTGAGAGGGAGACAGAGTGAAGGAAACAAAAGAGAAGAGAAAAGAGACAGAATGGACCTGGGAGATGAGGAGGAGTTATGGTAAGAGATAGAGAAGGTAGTGGAATAGGTGAAGGTGATAATGACATTGTACAATGTCATTATCACCTTCATAGGCAAAATAAATACTTCATTTGCACGGAAAATGATGCCCTAATGATTTCTTTGCGTCTATGTGGATTATATAGTACAAGGAAAGTTAGGCGTCCATTTGCTAAAAAATCTCTTCACCTTTGCATAGCTTTGCAACGTTCTGCTAAACGCCCACAGCTTCGCTTGTCATTCGTGTTTGCGATAGCGGAGCCATTACTGATTTACTTTTTCATTATGCGAGAAAACCATCCAATTCATGCGTCATTCCCTCTTACCCATACGTTGTTCTGTGTCCGAGCAGTAGCTCCATCCATCCTAGGAAGGCTGAACTGCTGCTGCCTCTAGTACAGCAGTTCAGCCTTCCTAGGATGGATGCAGTTCAGCCTTCCTAGGATAGTAAAGCAGGCCTGCCCAGTCTTCAGATGCGCCGCAAAATCGCAAGGCTTTCACTCTATCATAAGTTTTTTCATGTTCTGCGTAACTGTTCTCCCATCAACCCAGCTCATCGCATCTCTCAACGCACCAGCCATGTTAAAGCGGTGTACCCTCCCCGTGCCCGCACCGCCACGCATCTGCAATCATTTTTTGTCAAGACCGCCATCGACTGGAACAATCTTCCCTCGGACATCGTCCTTCACGTCAATCATACTCATTTCAAGAATTCCGTCGAGTCACACTTTGTAAATATGAACTAACTTGTTTGTTTATCCAACCCCTCATGTAAAACCCTGTGTACAGGGTCCTTGAGGTATTTTCAATAAATAAATAGTATGAAATTCAGCGGTCGCCTTGCTGGGGTATTTACCTCTTCGTTAGCTGACGAGGCTTTGTGTCTTATTCGTTTCATTTGGTACCGCTTCACGAAATGATTTGGCCCAGCCTTACACCGTACCAGATTTAAAGAATAATCATTGTAAGTAGCCAGCGTTAACAGCAAAAGAAACATCTCAAAAGAAGTGTCTGCAAATGTGTGCAACTTGGACCTGCAAAGTGCAGTTCGCATTTGTGCCTGAAACAAGCAACTGCAGTCGCACCTTGCATTATGGATAGATTTTAACATAAAAATGTATGTCCCTAAAGCCTTCAAACTTATTATGAACGCTTCTCATCATAGAAGCACTCGCCTTCCGTTGTAAAAGAAAGAAATGTGTACCGAGAAAAGCAAGCAGCATATTCACCACAGCCTGAACTGTTGGAAATATGCCGATCGCATACGGCTGCTTTTCACAGCTACTCACAGAGTCGAGGCTGTACTCCCAGTTGTTGACGAGGGCCGGTATCTTCCACCAGCGGGCCTCACAGTTTCCGCGCAGTAAGGCGTAGTTGTCGCGCCAGATGGGCCCCGACGACACCAGGCCCAGAAGCGAGAACACCAGCAGCAGGCAGAAGCACGGTACGATGACCCTGTCTCGCCCCCGGATGCATGAAGGACGAGGGCGGACAGAACCCAACCAGAGAGCGAACGGCGTCATTTTCAGCGCAACCGTCATGCATGTCACCGTGCCTTTGTGTGGTGGCAGCGGGACCAGGGTGATTCACGCGTGAATCGTGCACTCACTCACTCACTCACTCACTCACTCACTCACTCACTCACTCACTCACTCACTCACTCACTCACTCACTCACTCACTCACTCACTCACTCACTCACTCACTCACTCACTCAGCCTAAAATTTCACAGTAACATTTGATCATCATAAGTGTAACACTGTGCAAGCATCGTGTGTCAAGGATCGTAACTAATCGTACATACTTTTTTTTCATTATTATATATATATATATATATATATATATATATATATATATATATATATATATATATATATGTGTGTGTGTGTGTGTGTGTGTGTGTGTGTGTGTGTGTGTGTGTTCGTACGTTTGTTCGTCTCACTTCTACAATAGCCTCACTGAGGCAGCTGCAGTATAAATAAATAAATAAATAAATAAATAAATAAATAAATAAATAAATAAATAAATAAATAAATAAATAAATAAATAATGGTAGGTGCCTGCAAATTCCGAGGCTTTTATATCAGTCTCTACATTTCATTTAGGTGAAAAGGAGGAAGAAAATTTAAATCACGTACACCGTGATAGGATTTTTGCTATTCAATTACTATACTATACGATGGCCTGCAATTTGACTCTGTATTCTAAACACGACAAGCTGGCTCACACAAGTTTCCTTGAATAAGTGTATATCCATCGTTCCGCTCTTCAGTTGAACGAAGCCCAGACTATTGACGTTCACTGAAGCGCGGACGTCGTAGAAAAGTTACGGTGGATGCACTGTGCGCGGTTGTTCCGAAGACCCGCCCCGAAAGACCCCTAACAAGGCGGCTGCTTTGCCGACTCACCGCACGTATCTCCTGATCAGCAGGATTGGCAGCCACTTGCTGAGGTTCCGGCGCTGCTTGAAAACGCTGTAGCCAAACAGGAATCCGCTGAAATAGAGGCAATTTATTCGAACTGCTAAAGTAGTGCTATCTAAACATGCCTGCTTAAGGACTCCGATGGGCTTAATTATTGAGACAAAATATTTTCTTCCAATTTATTGGCTTTTAGCATCGTGCAAGGAAGCGCAGCACAGCAGACAACTTCTGGGTCATTATTCAAGTGTGAACCGTGTAAATAACCTAGAATATTATTTGCTTTACGTTTGCAAACACATCTGAAATTGTGGCAGTATACGCAGGCATCTTTGTGACCGCACATTGCTAAAAAATTGACTGCGATACAATTGATCAAGCGATAACAAGTGTTCTGACAACTCTTTCTCTTCTGGCATTATAATACATGCTGATGGCACATAATACTACTGACGTTGAGCTTTACATGGGAGACACTGACGATTTTTTCTGAGCCCCACCACGGTGGTCTAGTGACTATGGCGCGTAGCTGCTGGTGCGAAGGTCGCGGGATGGAATCTCGGCCGCGGCGCTGCGTTTCGATAGAGGCGAAATTTTGGGGCCGGTGTACTGTCGAAATTCCCAGAGCCCTCCCCTACGGCGTCTCTTATAATCATATAGTGGTTTTGGGACATCATCATCAGCCTGTCTACGCCCACTGCAGGGCAGAGGCCTTTCCCATATATCTCCAATTATCCCTGTGCTGTGCTAACTGGGCCCAATTTATCCCCGCAGACTTCCCGACCTCATATGCCACCTAACTCTCTGCCGGCCCCTGCAACGCTTGCCTTCTCTAGGAATTCACTCTGTTACCCTCACAAAAAGCCTCACAAATGAAATCAAGAAACATTTTTAGGTGTCAGATTGATTTCTGTAGCCTTCCACTACCGCGTCTCTCATAATCATATCGTGGTTTCGGGGCGTAAAGCACCATTAATCAGTAATTCAGTTTCAGATTCACATAGAAGCAGAAGTTTTATATGGTGTCCGTCGATAACAATCATGGAAAATGTTAACACTCCTTGTATCGCTGTGCATGTGTGCGTTAAAGTTTTCGCATTTTGGTTTATGTATGCGCTAGCAAAAAAAAAAAAAGGAAATAAAACACTTGTCTCGCTGTCATTATATCAGTGGCACATACCTTAAACAGAAGAAAGTGTCGGCAGCTGGGTAGGCGTTGGCAATAAACATGAATGGCGTATGCTTGACAAAATCAAACATGTTGAATATTCTTCCTGCAAGAGGTCGCCAAGAACGACAGGTGTACTACACGAACCGAACGAGAAGTTGAAAAAAAAATTGAAATAAAGAAGCAGTGCTAAGACGGGACAAGGGAGCGAGAAGACGAGGAAAGGTGCTTGAATTTCAAGTACTACACTATGAACAGATCGCTAAAAACGATGTAGAACAGGGAATGTCACCAGAGCCAACGTTTCGACAAGTGGACTTGTTTTCCTCAGGACGGCAATTGCAACTGTCAGGACGGTTGCTGTCCTGAGGAAGACAAGTTCACTTCTCGAAATGTTGGCTCTGGTGACATTCCCTGTTCTACATCGTTTTTAGCGATCTGTTCATCGATTCAAGCCTTCATCTTCCCATGAGCTTCTCTTTTGAAGTGCTACACAAGCGTTTTAACTTCAGGTCTTTCAACTTTCAGTATAAGATCAATTAAAAAATCACTGATGACTACACTCAGAAGTTTAGGTTTAAAAATTGATTGGCTGAAGTGCATACAAAAAAAAAAAAGCTTACGAGACTTTATTTTTTAGATCATAACATTGTCTAGTGAAAGACATCTTCGAAGTATCTCTCAGCGGCATTTCTCGATAGATTTAATGTGTGAAGTCGGTATATACAGTCTGCCAAACAATAGCGCGACCTTGCGCAATGGTTAATACACCTGTTCTGACGCGCCCTTAGGGAAGACAAGCCAGCTTTCGAGGCATTGGGTGAACTGCAGTGCAAGAGGAAACAAGACATCCCGCAACAGTATACTGATACATGGTAATATTCAAGAGCGTATTATGGCCAATGTCGGCACCCCCATCAGGAAATCGCTGCGTCGAGCGTTTTACAACGTCCCGACCAGCGTACGACATGCGAAAACAGTAAACTATGCTTTTCCAGATGCTGCGTGCCTCAGTGGCGTGCAGTTTTTACGGCGCTCAGATGCAGAACCAAAAGAACGTCGGTTCGATCCCGGCCACCACTGTCGCATTTCGGTGGAGGCGAAACGCTAGAGGCCCGTGTGCTGAGATTTTCGTGCACTTTAAAGAGCCCCAGGTAGTTGACATTTCCATCCATTAACTACGGCGGGCCTCCTAGTAGCAAAGGGGTTTTGATAAATTTCACCCCAGCATCAGATTTACGGGCTTCCATTAATATATTTGGCGTAGTCGACAGTATTTCGAATGCGAATTAAATGACTGAGTCATCTGTTTGGCAGTATTCTTCTAACTGCATAGCTTTGTATGCCCGCTTCCCGTATGCTTGGTTGCTATCTTCCGGGAGAAAGCCTTCGTTCTGCAATGTTTAGACTCGACAGACTTATTTATTACCTATAAGCCTCAACAGCTGCATCGAAGGAAAGCCACGGAGTGAAAATGGTTACGGTTCCCATAAGCACTGCGTGACGACTCCGGCTCTTCGAGCCATGCGTTTAAATGCAGGTTGGAGTGTTGTATAATATCAAGATATGTGATTTCCAAACTACCTTCTTTAGCGCATATAGTAATACACCTAGTCGCGTCATCACATGCGTAACAGCATGGAGGGCCGGCGTTCACGATTGCGCTGGCGGCGCGTTGAAATGGATGCACTGCATGCGCGCAGTCGGAAACCACTGACAGACGCGTAAGTGAAAATGCAGCTATATGCTCAACTGTCGCGAAACGGAAGATTCGAGCCATAGAAGGCATGTTATTCTCTATACTTACTGCGATTGGGAATGGGCGTCAGCGCGTAGCAGTAGCCCAGGATGATCCATAGCATAGTGAGGAAGCGCACGCCGTGCAGCGCTCGCAGTCGCGAACCGTCGTCGGAGACGTCGAACAACCGCAGTGTGTTGCTGTACGCGGACCAGGATGTAAGGGTCCCGAGCACCACATCTGAAAAACACGATCAGACATGAGCTCTCATCGCTGCTTCCATATGGCATTCGGCGCGCTTTTGAATAGTTCAACTGCATCTCCGTTTCAGCGCGTATGCGGTGTAGTGAAAAAGTGAAGAAGTGGTGTCCATATATATTTGAAGAGCAACAGCGAAGAGCAACAGTGAGAGCAACATATACGAAAGCAACTTTACGAACGTTTTTCTGCTATACCACGCATTTTAAAAAAAATATTTCCAATCTTTTCTAGTGGTTTTAGTTATATACGTCATGCACAGAAGAAGTAGACGCGGCGCCATAAAATAAACTATATACGAAAAAAATGGCGGTTAGGATGACATCAGTTCTCGTGTTTCGATTAAAAAAGGTGGAAGAACAGACTTGACCGGAAGGATATGAGGAAGGATAGAAGTGAATAAAACGAATCGGAAGATGCTCAAAAAGAGCGCACTCTTCGAACTTATAGGACATAGCTGACAGAATATTACGAGAAGTTGAAGGTTTATATAAATACGGAAGTAAGTGTGTGACGTAAAGTACATATGAGGAAGTCAAGAAAAAAAAGTCATGCGTGAAACACCTGTGTTAATATTATGTGCTTCCACACACGACGCAAAGGTCCGTGAATTCTTATTGTCTTTTATTAGTGAGTACTGTAAGAATGAAGGCGTGTAGCCGGGATGAGCTGATCTCTAACAAACGCGTGTTTACGCATGACAAAACAACCTGCGATTGTGATAAGCGAGGTGCTTCCGCGCACATCTTACACTGGCGTTGAACTGGAGTAACATTGTTCCTTAACGAAAAGAACTGAACGTAGGAAAAGCAATAAGTGGCACCAGTTTAGCACTCGTGGTCATATTCAACAAACGAGGGAAAGCTAGGCACAAGGTGAAAGAGACAATGCAATCAGTATACGCACGGGGCTTACGATCCTTGTCTTGACGGCTCCTTAGGAAGACATCCACCAGGGTGCCCAAGCCCACCATGCTGAGCACCACGCACAAGCAGATCCTGTATAAACAAATAAGCGGCGATTCCGCACCCCAAGAGTGTGTAGTTCACATTCGTACACTACAGCAAAGAAATTTGTGCTCGTCTCTAGGTCAATATGCTTAAGAAAATTTCTATTTTACTAAGTGCAATGGGGAGCTATATGGTTCTGAGTAATCCGTGTGAAGATGTGCGTCTATAAGTACCCGTTGCCGGTGGTTCAAAACGCCAGAATTTGTGTTTCCCGAGACTAACATGAACGAGCGGGCTTTCGCGCATCTGTGTGCTTCTTTATGTCCTATTGTGAAACCTTCTTTATTCTTTGCAACGCGCGTTGCACATGGGAGGGCACCATCTTGATGGCGCAAGAACGGAAGCCAAGTCTGCAAGCCGAGGCATGACGATCGTGCGCGCATCGGCCGCAGATTCTCTTCCTCTCTTGGGGAGTAATGTTCCGCGGAGGACGTATAACGCGGTAATCGCCTTGGCCTTTCGTTCTCGATCAGCTTTTGGAGCTGGCTACTGTTTACGTTAGGACACATCTTTCTCAGCCTCCTATGCCGCCTCCCCACTGCCCAATGACTTGGACTGCCGGTCCGACTAGGATCTAAGCGCCCTGCCAAGCAGTTCATTCGGAGCAGCGTCCTGACTTGTGAGGGCCCAGTTATGTGAGAGCGTGCAGCCGAGCAATCACTACCCTCTGAGTGCATGTGCATCACGGTCAGCAGCTTGCTGTAAGGTTCATTCAGCACAAGTGGTCATATGTGGTCACATTTGTTTCGCAGCTTGGAGAGCCCAGTCGTGGCGGCTAATAGCTTTAAAAAGTGTGTTTGCGCTCTCTCTCTCGCGCGCGAACATGTTTGCGTGCGTGCGTGCGTGCTCGCGCACGCGCGCGCGTGTTTATGTGTGCGTGTGTGCGTGCAATATACTGTATATTAACATATAATAGGTGTCGATACATTTGGGGAAGGGGTTGCACACCCCATCAGCCCTGCCTATGGTTATGCCAGTGAGCAACAAAAAAAAAAAAAAAAGAGGGGGGGGGCGCTGTCGTAGACTGTCAGCGCCTGTCAGGTGCCGTTATGTTATAGTCCGTTAAGTTTCGAGTTATTTTTCTGCTATAACACTCAAGTCATTCGCAAAATAGAACCGTTTCTTTTCAGATGTTACGTTTACACATTGGCAGCAGCGTCGACGACCGGAAGGACGACAACTAATCAGCTATTCTGCAATGTTGCAGTGTCCGGCACTTTGCTGAAAGCCACTGTGAGAAGATTTGCTTGCTTGCTGTGGGACGACCAGCTGCTCAAGGTTTTTGTAGACGACTTGTCGTCGTTTTGCATTTTTCCCGCTCTGGTCTTCGCCAGGACGACTTACGCCTACCGTCCCATCTACCTTTGCTTGCTGCAAGTTTTTTTTGCGACCCTTCGTCGGCGGTATCAACCTTCATCTCGGGGGGCGGTACCTGCCGCCGCTACTCCTGCACGGTTTTCACTTTGGCAGCAGCGGCGACGACGGAAGGACGACAACTAATCAGCTATTCTGCAATTTTGTAGGTTGGTTTGAAAATCTCATTACTATAATAATGTACAGTTTTGAAGTTGTCGCTGTTGCGGCCAAGATCGCAATTTGAGTGCTCCGCCACTAACATTTGTGCTTCCATAGCTTGTACACTGGGTTTCGTTTTCCATTGTGCTGTGTTTCTTTTGAGGCAATGAACAATAACAACCCTGATAACTTAGATGATGTCGCTAAGGTCCTTGCAGAAAAGCAGTCTACTAGCATCAAAGAGGTGGTAAAAGTCTTAAATGAACTGGTTGCTAGGCTTGGAACATTCGCGATTGACTGAAGGAAAGATGTCGCCAAGTTTGGAGTTTCGGGAACTGAAATACATGCCGAACTTGCAGGAATCAGAGACTCGATAACTTTCATGAACGAAGGATTTGAGTCCTTCAGAAAAGATGTAGAAACTTTCCGGCAGGAGCTAGGGAGCGTGAAATCTGAGAATGAGTGCTACCGCAAGGAAAATGAACAGCTGTCGAAAGAACTTCAGGAGTATAAGAGAGAAATTGTGGAGCTTAAACAGCACTCCAGAAGCATGCATATTGAAATACAGGGCATTCCACAGGTCCACGGTGAGGACCTAAGCAATACACTAGCTGACATTGCCGACTCCTTGGGCATTGAAGTGAATGCTCGTGATATCGATGTTGTACATAGAGTACCGTCTAAAGGCAGGGAAAAGAGAAAACCGAACGTTGTGGCGAAGTTCCTTACGCGAACTGCCCGAGACAAGCTTCTGTCAGCTGCAAAGAAAGTAAAGTACAAATCAGCTGGTATTTAGTGAGGATGAACCCGTGTACATAAATGAACATCTATGCCTTGAGAACAAAGTCCTTCTAAGCAAAGCACGACAAGCCAGGCGCGAGAAAAGTAGGAAGTTTGTCTGGGTGTCGTAGGGTAAGATTCTCATGAGGAAAACAGAAAATTCGCCTGTCTTGCATGTCACCTGTGCTGCGGACCTGGTGCAAGTCGTGTAGACTTATATAATGAGTAGAGTCAAATTTGCCACCATGTTTCTCTTTTTCAACTGTAATAGTACTAAAATAATATCCACGAATTTCGCCTGTGATATGCACCTACCAGATGTATTGAACGAAGTCACTATATGTATCAAGACTTGGACTTTCCTATATTGCTAGCAAACTATTTGCAGATCACGATGTTACTATAATGCTTACGCGAAACTTTTCCTGTATCTCAAAATGGCAGTTGTTTTTTAATCTTTATGTTTATACTGTGCTGTTCTTTTTTTGCACACTGTGTGTGAAAATACTAATTGTGTTACGAAGCTACTGTGCACAAAGGTTGCTCTGTGTAGGCACGTGTGTTTTAGACTTTCATGGTTCCAAATGTTAATTGACTTTTACTTCGAGGTAATTGTTATGAATATACTCTCCGCCTACCTCTGTTTTATGCAGCAATGAATGCACCATAAAAAAGCCCGACTGCATTACATTTACTACTAGCTGACCAGAGGAACACGCCTATAACGTTTCTGCACATTAACGTGCAATCAGCACGATCAAAGAAAGACGACTTAATTACTTTCCTTGAAGCATTTAGTTTAAAATTTTCAATTCTCATGTTTATGGAAACATGGTACCGAAATGGCATAGATACTATTGATATTGAGGGCTACAACCTGGTTAGCAAAAACAGAGAAAAACGAAGAGGTGGGGGTGTCTGTATTTATGTTAATAATCATATCACATGCAAAAGTTTGACTGATTGGCTTTTATGTTCTGATGATATTGAAATACTTTCATTGAAGTGTGAAAACTTTGTGTTCTCTGTACTATACAGGCCACCAGATGGAAACATTAGCAATTTTTTTGAGTATCTTGAGAACTTTCTCACATTTATAAACAACGAAGAATACACATTAGTTATGGGCGGCGATTTAAACATTGATATGCTAGAGAACACGACAAAACGCTCAGATCTATTGGCTCTCCTGGATTCAAACTTTGTTTCTAATAAAATTTCAGTTCCTACTAGAATTACGACGACAAGCGCAACTTTAATCGATTTGTTCTTAACAAACGCTCCAACTGAAGAGATATATTCCGGTGTTCTTAATACATGATTAAGTGATCATCAACCCATATACCTTGTTTTGGCCAGACATCTGAAACAAAAACACAGTACTTCACCACAACTAAAATTTCAACAAATAAATTAAAACTCACTTTTATGCTTCCGAGGTGAAACTAACTCATTAAATTGGGAGGCTGTATTGTCGTCTTCTTCACCTGACATAGCATATAACTTTTTCATAGAGGTCTTATGCTCAGTATATAAAAAACACTTCCCATACAAAACCTTGAAAATACCTAAACGTGCCCGTAAACCATGGATAACCACTTCCATCCTTAAAATGATAAAAGAAAAAATAGGCTTTATAATGCATTCCTTACAGGACGAGACCCAGCTGCTTTTAAGGCTTTCAAAGTATACCGAAATAATTTAACGAAGCTTCAGAGACAATCTAAACGCAACTACTATTTTACTATGTTTGAAGGCGTGATAAACGCGAAGGAGATGTGGAACAGATTAAATGCTGTGATATCTGCAAGGCAACCGGAAAACAGCATTGATGTGCTTACAATATGTGATAACGTATACAAAGGAGTAGCGTTGGCATACAAATTTAATGAGCATTTTACTACACTAGTAAATAGTACATATGATGCTGAAACGTTGAACTACCTGTCCCCTTCTGTAAAGAATTCCCTATTTACCGCGCCAACAGATGAACATGAGGTAATTAGTATATTTAGACATTTTAAATTAAGTAAGAGTGAAGACATCGATGGCCTAAAACTACAACCTATTATTTTTGTTATTGATCTCCTCAGTCCGTGTTTAACACATATTTATAATCTTGCTTTGAGTACCGGTACTTTTCCGTACCGCATGAAAACCGCTAAGAGAGAGAGAGAGAGAGAGATGATGGGCGGAAGGCAGGGAGGTTAACCGGAAGAGAAAACCGCTAAAGTAACAGTAATAGATAAGGGGATAGAGAAAAATAATCTGGGTAATTACAGGCCAATCTCAATATTGCCAGTGTTCTCAAAGGGTCTAGAAAAGATTATTTTTATTAGGCTGTCAAGGTTTTTTGACGAACATCAAATTATAGCACCATCACAATTTGGTTTCAGGCCTGACTTCTCAATCCCAAAGTGCGCTGCTTCATCACAAGGAGTTATTATTAAAAAATATAGAAGCGAAAAGATTAACGTAAGGTGTCTTCATAGATGTCTCCAAGGCCTTCGATACTATAAACCATGTAACATTACTGCAAAAGTTAAAAAACTATGGCATTAGCGGTGTCGTGTTAAATTTAATTGAAAGTTACTTAACTGACCGACACCAGTGTGTGTCAATAATGAAGGAACTATCCCCACTAGCAAAAATAAGACATGGCGTACCACAGGGTAACATACTTGGCCCACTTTTGTTTATTTTCATAAACGACATCACAAGAATAGACATATCAATAGAATATGTTATTTATGCAGATGACACAAGCTTGTTTTTTTTCTGGAACGAATATAGACAATATCATATCATTTGCAAATGACACATTAGGCAGACTGTACACTTGGACAGTTAAAAACTCTTTACGAATTAACTGTTCTAAAACTAAAGCTGTTATTTTCCGAGCAATATCTACACCATGTCCTATACTTAATTTACTGTACCTAAGTAATGTGAAAATAGAATTCTCGCCCTCTGTAAAGACGCTAGGAGTTGTGTTTCACGAACACATGTCTTGGGAGCATCGCATCGAATACATAAGGAATAAACTTTGTAGAGTAGTGGGAATCTTAAGGAAATGTCAACGCATATTACCAGAACGACAAAAACTTATGATATATCATGCCCTATTTACATCCCACTTGCGCTATTGTCATTTAGTTTGGGGTACCGGGACTAAATAATCATTACATAACTTGATCATATCACAAAAAAACGCAGTACGTTCCATTTCAGGTATTTCATACTATGCACATACGTCTGAATCCTTTGTAAGAACTTGAATTTTTCTATGAATACTGTCTCTTAATTAACAACATTTAGATCAGAACTAATCCGTAAGAGCCGCTACATACGTAAATTAGCAAACATAACTCTAAATCCATCTACACGTACAACGAGACACACTGTTAACTGGTACACTCCACGGCCGCGTACAAACTATGGGACACAACTACTGCAGTATTGTCTACCCAGTGTACTAAACAAATTCAAGCTAACAGATGATACTCTTCTTGTAATGCCTAAAAATTCTATTCTAAGTATGGTGCCCTCTAATGTCTCGTTTTCTAATGGAAATACGTCTTGAGTGTTGAGTGGAATACATGTTGAGTGTGGAAATACATCTTCATTGTTGCAATGCGAGTGCAAATATTTACTTCAACTAACCACCTTCTGTACCGCTCGTTGCTGCAAATGTATTGTATCGGGGTGGCGGGGCTTGTCAAGCTGCAGATATTGCAGCTTTTACCCTGCTATCCTCACCATAAATGGTACTTTTTCTTTTTTATTTCTTCTTGTTCAACCTGGTAATTGTTATAATTGTATCGATTATGGTGAAATAAACCAAATATCAAATCTCAAATCTCAAATGTACACATTGGGATGCCATGTATTACGTCCAAAGTACCTATGGTAGTATGCCGAAAAAGCCTGTATCAGAAACAACTTTCACCAAAGTGTCGAATACAGGGTTACGGGTTCACCGTGCTTGTACTTACAGTGCCGCTTGCTGCAGATGATCGAGTTGGATGTCCCTCTGCACGTCGCAAAGAGGCACCGATGCGTTCACACCGTAGTTCTTGAAAGCTGAATCGTGGAAGAAAAGGCAGATATGAACAAAATATACTGATGTACTGTAGAAGCAATTTTTAGCATGGGTTGTGCGCTATTCAGTGCTATCCTCTGTCACCTTGATGCAAGCCTCACATATTCGCATAGCACACGTGACGCTGCTGAACGTTCGGTTGTGCGCGGAATGTAAAAGGGATGAATCGCTAAAGAAGCGAGCGTGCCGACTTGCTGCAGAAACTCAAAAAGGCGCTATAGCGCTCAGGGTCTCCGCGAGAAATGCAAGATGAAAAGAACTAGGCTGTGTTCTCCGCTTCTACAGAGGGCGGGCTCGTTCAACTTGTTCCATATTTTTACCGCGTCTTTCTTATACGATGAATAGAATGCACTATTTCAGATACTTCACGTGATCAGTGGCAGTTTCACGAGGTGTGTCCTGTGTCTGACGTTTTGACAAGTACAGTTGTCTTCACCATCGCCCTTATGAGTACAAGCTTGTTCTCTTAACATTGGGTACATTGGAAACCGTTGTGCCATCAGTGTATATAAATTCAAGCCTGAATACATTTGCGAATGGGCGCCTTGTTTCTATTACAGATACCGGTACGAGTAAGTCACCTGTTAGGTGTCGCACCCACTGCACTTTTTGTCTAGGAGATTAACGGGAGTTTCACTTGTTCATGCCAACAAAATACGCAGATTTTGGTACTCGTAATTATTTTGTGAATGTATAATCAGACACGCGCGCGGAGCAATATGCCGTGTCCATTGAAAGCCAGTAGCCCTTTCCCATTCTTAGGATCCTTTACCGCATAACGCAGTTTATTGCAGCAAAGCTAATTGAAAAATAAAGCTAGTCGTTTCGCATTTGACTGCTTTCGTTTCCATAATGACACTATTATAGGCTTGGAATGCGGAGTCTAGAACGGCAGTCGATGTAGGCGTGCGCTGGAGGTGCTTCTGTTTCACTGGAACAGCGGGAGCAGAGAACGGCGAGCACTTGCACACGCAGGCAAACCGAACAAATGCGAGACAACGACAGCGCACGAGGGCACGATAGCGGCAAGCGGTAGCTTTTGTACCCGCTTCGCACGGCACCTGCCTAACCATACACAGTCCACCCCTCAAATACGTGCAAAAAGCCCCCTTGCGCGAGGCAAAGCTCTCCCTTTACCAGAGAAAGCCAACTTCTCGAGGCGTTTTGCGATGTCCGCTGCTCGATATATTGAAGTGTGGTCCTTATGTGGGGTTTAACGTCCCAAAACCAGCTCTGATTATGAGAGACGCCGTAGTGGAGGGCTCCAGAAATTTTGACCACCTGGGGTTCTTTGACGTGCACTGACATCGCACAGCACACGGGCCTCAACATTTCGCCTCCATCGAAATGCAGCCGCCGCGGCCGGGATTCGATCCCGCGACCCTCGGATCTGCAGCCGAGTACCATAGCCACTAGACCACTGTGGCGGGGATATATTGAAGTGTTCCGACTGCATTTGTTGGACGTATATATCCATAGATTTTCCCACAGATTGACGTTAAATAATTGTTGTGCTCAAAGATAGTTCGATATGAAGGATAATTTGGTTTATTCAAGTTTGATATAGTAGGGTTTGACTGTATACTGTTAGATCACTACAAAAAAAAAAAAAAAACCGGCAAGAAAAGTACTTCAGTAAGATCGTTTAATATTGCCTTATTTTTACGCGCTTATACCATAACGTGTCTGTTGAATAAAACTGTATCAGCCAGCGTTTCTTTATTCTAGAATAGATTTCACAAATACATCACCACTACCTCGTATTTCTTAGAAAGAAGCAGTTCAAACCGTCTGTAGGCAGCTCTTGTTACTTACGGAACAGCTATAGGAAAAACGCACACAGAAGTCTGCATTAAATTAACATTCATTACACTTTCCTGCCTTGAACATCGCTATAGGAAAAACGCACACAGAAGTCTGCATTAAATTAACATTCATTACACTTTCCTGCTTTGAACATCGCCACCTCATCAGGTGTGCCGCACGTGCACCCCGAAAGATGCGCACACGGTTCCTGAACGAGCCAGACGCATCGTACGCGATCGACCGAAGTCGGCGGAATCATCAACGCAACGCTATTATTACTGAGAGAACAGGTAAGGGCAGAGATTTCGTGGGAGGGAAGCACCCTTCAATCACCGCAAAATTTCCGCCGCCAAGTGCGGCCTCCGCACAGCCAGTGTGCGGCAAAATTGGATTCATAAGGCGACCGCGCAGATCCAAGGACGCATTGCGCGCATGCGGAAACATCGGCGCTTCCGGCGACCGCTCAGCGGACCGCGAGAAATGAAGCACATGTGCCGCTTCGACTTCGCGAGAGGCGGTCTCGGCAAAACCACCGAAGACGTTACTACGCATAGCGGCTTCGCATCCTCCCGTGCCTCGTTCTTTTTTTGTTTTTGTTTTATTTTTTGGCTCCGGCCAACCTTTTATTACTGGAAGACAACTTATTGCATGCATGTCAAACATAGCGAGGCTGAACCCGAGCCAAGAAGAACCTAACAACAACGGACGCGTGTTTGACCGCCGGTGTTTTTAAGGCGCCTGCCTACCTCAACCAGTCTCCTCCCCCTTCGTTCCCCGCGCGCGATAAAAATTGATGTCAGAACATCAGGCGGGTAACTTAAGTGCATTTAAACGCATCTCACCGTTCTACGCTTGCGTTTCCATCTGCGCGTTTTGTTTCATACTTTCTACGCTGTTTGTAAGTCGGTTCCATTAGTGTACAGATCTTGTGAGATATCCACATTTTGGACCCCCGTCGCCTTATTTGTGTATGCGTCTTCAGACGTAAAACTGGTGGAGACAACCTTTCCGAGTCCCTGCTTCCTACTCATATCTCACTCCCATTCACATTGTTTTGATGCTGTGCACCTTTGTGTCAGCACAGAGGCAGTCTCGCCGCTGTGCCCTGATAGCTTGCCGACGTACTTATTTTGTTCCTCCTAGCACTCTTCCTCATATTGCATATGCGTATATATTTATTTAACTTCGTAGCTTCGCGAGGATGACGTCGCTTATGCGTCTTCTTCATTGTTGTCGCAAAACACCTATGTTTAAGAAAGACTCGGGCTTCCTATGATTTCCGAAAATGGCTTCCGTGGCAAGGTGCCAAAATATCCATTAGTTTAATGCCGTGCCCTTATGTGTTGTGTTTAAGTTCACGAATGCTGTACAAGTGCATCAGGCGAATAAAGTAAGTCGCATACACTATAGTTGTGTGAGAAGTTCGTGACATTTGTGTGTGCCGTGACAGCGTTCCTGTCCCCTGTCTTGAATCCATCGTCTTAACGCTGCTATTCATATAAGTACGAACAGACTAGCCGGAAAAAAAGTTTTGCTAGGAGTTGTTGGAAAGAATAAAAAGTAAAGAGAAATATCTTAACATAGGCCCCTTTTTAGCGCATGCTTAAGGGGACACTAAAGAGAAACACTAATGTGATTTAGACTGATTGGTTATTATCGGGAAACTCTATTATCGTTACTTCGGCATCTTATGTTCAGAATTGGAAGAGAGAATCTGTATAAAAATTTCATCTCAGTTTCATCTCTGAATCCCGCACCAGCACTTTTAGGAGATGACGTCACGAGCCTTATTCCTTCTTTTCCCCGTTTTTTTTTTTTTCTCGCCGAATTCGCTCAGTCAATTGTCTGAAACAGGCCATCTGTTTAGTCTCTGGCTTCCTTATAACGCAATGTGTATCTCTTTTACCCGTAAATAGCTGTGTATGACTTAGTAGTCGCCGTCAGAAATGTATGACGTCACGCATATTAGTGCGGGAGCCTCCGAGCAGGCGTCGCCACTCGTGTTTTCTTTATGCGCATTTTCTAGCTTACCAATCGTGTTCTCCTCGCGAGAGTGTTGCCTTTGGTAATGTGAAAAGGTTATTTACCTATACGCGAAAAATCGTAATTAATTTTAGCGTCCCTTTAAAAGGAAAAAAAGAAGATCACCTGTGGTTTGTAAAAGTTCCACTTTGTGGAACACCGTGCATATCGTAATAAAGCGTAGGCATATATGTTCAGAAAAATGCTGAGAACCATGTACGTATATCGCATCACTCTTCACATCTTCTAGCTGCTTAAACTTTTTTATCTGTGGTCGTCGCTCTTCCACAGTTCTGTCTCTTTTGAATTTTGTCAACGCTCTTCTTTTATCGCATTTATTTTTTGACTGATGCAAAGATATGTGATTGAAGTGTGCATTTATATAGCACCAGAGAACGCTACGCGCACCATGCATCGGGCCATTACTCTATAGTGAACCCACCAGAGAGAGAGAGAGAGAGAGAGAGAGAGAGAGAGAGAATATTTTATTAATGACTCCAGAGATGTGAACCTACCAGATTTTATGAGCACGTCAATGTCGTTCCTGGAGCAGGCGGATGGCACGCAGATGCCCAGCCGGAATCCCGGAAACCAGATGGACTTCATGATACGGCTCAGGTTCTGCGTTCGAGCGAGCTGTGAGGGATCGAGGCGACCACCGTCACCACAGGCGGCGGCGCAAACACATAGAGGATAGTGTTTCGTACCCTGCGGCTGTTTCTTAGGAAGCTGATGGGTCGGCTGGTGTCGATGTTGGGCTTGAGGAACAGCGAGCAGTACTGGCCGCGGAACGACTCGTCACCCCACGAATCCTGGGCGCGCACCTCGAGACACTGGTCGAACGAACCGAAGTCCGTGATGGTGCCCTCGAAGATACCCGCTGGAGGTCGACCCATGGCGTCCACCACTAGGCGCACGGGAAAAGGAGAGAAACGATAAATGTTACCGTGACCTGTGAGTGATATGCTATATATTTGTGCTTTTCTACCACCACTGTTGGCGCACCGCACTTTTGACGCGGATAATTCTCTAAGGAGCGCGTTCGGTCAACATATTTAGTATTTAGTGTGGACATCGCATGAGAAGTCGTGAGGTGGCACGTCATGTTTTGAAGGGCGGTTTTTGCATTGCGGCTGGAACGTCTTCGGAGAAACGGCTCTCTGTAATCCTTTCTTAATGAGAATATAACAAAGCCTAACTATTCCGTTATGATAAGATAACTTTCTTGCGCTCCCCTCCCCCCACCCCCCACCCCCTCTTTCCGACGCACACACACGCACGCAGGAGCACAACCTCGCCACCCCTCCCGAGTATGCGCGACACGACAGTGCGAGGCAAAAAATCAAGCTGCTTTATTCTTATCACACCGTCCACCAGTACCACTGAAAAAAGAGATATCTTGGACCATGGCCAACAGCGCAGCCGCAGAAAACACTTACGACATATCAATTTAAACCGGTGTTTAAAATACAAAATATATTAGACGCATACGTACGTATTTTGGGCTAAGAATTGTCTCTCTCATTGCCATATAGATTATACATGTGTATCTAGCTTCTATGAATGTCGGCCACGTCTGCTTTTACTACGTGTTTTTTTTTTTTTAACGTAGACATTTGTAAGGTAAAGCGTGGCACAATTTGACTCCGGGACAAAAACGACGTTTTGACAGTGCTGCAATTTGCGCCTAAAGTGGACTTAAAAAGAAAACATTACTTTTTTTCTTCAGCGAATCGACAGGTACCGGTAGTTGTCTCTTCCTTTTCATGAAAAGCTTCGAGATTGTTCGAATATTCCATGCAGAAGGAAATGAACGGCTGCTGTCAGTGAGCTGGTGATCCGCCTAAGCGGAGTGAAGTTCTGCTGGCTGAAATTTTCGCTACTCCAGCGTCAGTACGGAAACGTTAGTATTTGTATGGTTGTCTGCCAAAAGTCTACTCTGGCAAGTGGTACGGGCTAGGGGAGGAATTTATTTGAATTCGGGAGCCTGTAAGTGATGCATCCTCACTGGCACATGTCATTGCCACTGCGCACGCTGTATGCGCATACCCTTCAGAGGCTATAAAAAGCCTCACTCCCAGTAAACGCAGTTCACTAATGTACGCCCGCGTCTGTACGCTTCAGTGGCGACGAGGGTGGGACGTTATCAAAGCCTTCGAACAGCACGGAAGGCAGGTTCTCCCCGTCGGAATCAACGCTGCCCCCGGTAAGCCATCCTCTACTAAGGACGAGTTACAAGAGCAGCAGTTATTAGACGAGTTTCTGGACTTGTTTTCGGAACAGCTATAGGGTTAATCGAAGGGCCGCCCGTTGAGTTACGCTTGCGCGAAGGTGTCGTACTACGTTTCTTTAAGCGGCGTGCTGTGCCTTACCCGATGAGGGAAGCCGTTAGCCGAGGGATAGATCTTGTTCAGACAGGAATCTTGACACCAGTTGCTTGCGCAGACTGGGCAACGCCTCTTTTTCCGGTAGTAAAGAAAAATGGGTCCATACGACTTTGCAGTGAGGAGGAGCCAGTTGGATTTCGGTCATGCACTCTGACTGCCACAGAGCGGAATTACGCACAGATTGAGCTTGAAGCGCTGGCAGTTGTCTTTGGGGTGACCAAATTTCGCGAGTACCCACTGGGTAACACTTTCACGTTAATTACAGATCACAAGCCGCTGCTACGACTGCTCCGCCCAGACAAGCCCGTATCTGCTCTGGTCGCTGCACGTATCCAACGTTGGTCTTTATTGCTCAGCGGCTACACGTACTAGATCGAGTACAAGGCAGGAAAAACCCTTCCGGTAGCGGATGCTCTGAGCCGCCTTCCGGAAACATACCAGCACGATGTCAGTACCATGGGGTCCATCAATAACGACGCCCGTGAGTACGCACTTTTCGCTGAGCAACTCGACACCATTTATTTATTTGTTCGTGCTGAGCATAAGCCCACGAATGCGCAGGTTAATGATGTAAGGACGGTCCAGAATATCACGCCCACGGCGTTAGATGCGCTCTACGTGTGCATTGAGAAAGAAACTTGGTTGGACATTCTACAATCTTCAACTGCTGACGTTGCATATGATGCTTTCATTTTAACTTTCAAACGCATTTATCTCGAGAATTTTAAAGAAGAAAAAAGTTTGCGAACATGTAACAAAAGCCAGAAACCTTGGATTAACCATGAATGTATAAAAGAATAAAAAAGAAAGACTGTTAAAAAATTCTAAAGACCAGGGGCCGAATTGACAAAACTTCTCTTTCGTAAGTGCTTTTTGCCATTGGTCGGGAAGCGTCTCTAATGATATGTCCAGCAGCGGCATTGGCTGAAATTTTCTCTTAAGAGCTTTTTTGTCGTAAGTTGTTTTCGTGAATACGGGCCCAGATTAGCAGATGATTTTACTACTTATAAAAAATATCGGAAATAAGCTAAACGCTTTTCTGAAAAATGAAAAACGTTGTTTCCTGCATGAACAGTTCAGTAAACAGTGCTGTAAAAGCAGGGCACGGATGTGGAATAAACTGAACACTTTGCTTAATCGCACACGAACCTCGCCAGCACTCACGGAGTTGAGTATTCAAGGACGCCGTATTGAGGGAATAGAACTTGCTGAAAAATTTAACAAGTTTCTTAGAAAGATTGTGTCCTGTCCTCAAAACCCGTGTATGACTAAACATCCTACAGTTAAAAATTCTTTCAGCATATTCCTTGAACCAAACGATGAGGAAGAAATATGTTCTACATTTAACCTATTTGAGAATAGTAAAGCACGAGATATAGATAACATACAGACTGCTCCACTTTTACACGTAATTCGAACAATAGCTCCTGTGTTGACTTACATATATAACCTGTCGATATCTACAGGATATTTTCCAAAGCTAATGCAGGTAGCTAAAGTCAGCATGCTTTTTAAAAGTGGTGACCGAAATGACATGGCTAAGTACAGGCCCATTTCTATTCTGTCCATTTTTTTCAAAGGGCTTGGAAAAGATGATACACAAGAGACTAATGAAGTTTTGCTCGAAGTTTAACATAATTTCTTCGTCTCAGTATGGCATGCTACCTAATAGGTCCACAGAAACAGCTCTTCTAAAGCAAAAAGAAGTAATTTTAGAAGCCTCTGAAAACAAGGAAGTGTGTATCGGTGTCTTCATAGATTATTCAAAGGCGCTCGACCGAATCAATCATGACATACTTTTGCGAAAACTTGATTATATGGCATCCGCGGTATCGCAGCGCTCCTCCTAAAAACGTACCTCCGATATCACTGTCAGTGTGTGGCAATAGGAAAACATTTTTCTGCTTGTCAGGATATCTCCACAGGAGTCCTGCCAGGAAGCATCCTTGGCCCATTACTTTTTATTTTGTATATTAATGATATAACAACCATCAGTGACAAACCGAGTTATATTTTGTATGCAGATGACAGAAGCCTACTATTTAAAAGCAGCCACATGCAGTTTATTATCCCGTGTTATTAACAAAACAATGGAAAAGCTTAATGAGTGAAGCGCTTCGAACTGTTTATTAGTAAATTACAAAAAACAAAACAAAAGCAGTGTTATTTCATGTTCGTCAAAGCTCAATATCTATAGAACCTGTCATAAGGTTTCAAAACTCTGATATAGAAGTGGTAGAAACGGCAAAAATGCTAGGCATAGTCTTTAACAAGAACATGAGATGGGATTCGCATATCATTTCGGTAATGTGTTATTTAGCTAAGTGCGTTGGCATGCTAGCGAAATTTCGCTCGCACCTTCCTATATCAATAAAATTGCTAATCTATAACGCACTGCTCTCGTCACATCTTAACTACTGTTTTCTGGTATTGGGAAATACCACATTATCAAATACCAACAAACTGTAGTACTACAAAAGAAAGCATTACGTCATATTGCTAATGTAGATTATGATGCTCACACTGCGCAACTTTTTCGGCAGTTCAATATTATTCCAGTGCCTAGACTTCACGAATATTTTTTGTGTATTAGGTACAAGAAATCTGTGTATAACTGCTAGAACTCTTTTCTAACTATGTCATCTCTGAAAACTAATGCTGTGGTATACCCATTTCGCAACAAGGAATGTTGGCGCATTCCATTTTGCCGCACTGAACATGGACGACAGATGCTGCGTCACGCGCTTGCACTTTTATTAAATAAATTGATTGCCCAAAATATTCCTATTCAAAAGTGCAGCGTACGTAGCATACGACAGTATTTGTTAAAGTGATCACACTGTTTCTTTTATTATTGTATTTATGGATCTTTCATGGCTTCCTCTAGTTTCGTTTCACCTTGTATTTTCTGAAATAACACTTGACGTACTTGTATTCCACAATTGTCAGTTTGACGTAATCCTTACTGTGTGCCATAACGCCATGTATTTTGTTACCTTTGCTGTATGCCTTGTATAGGGGGCTCGGGCGCTCTCAAGTGAATTTATTTTCACTTTTTGCCCGAGCACGCCCGCATTGTGGTGATGCAAATAAAGGAATTGTAAACTTCTAAACCGTGATGTCGTGTAGTGATTTGGCCCGGGCGACAAAACCTGATAGCACCCTCAAACTACTAGCTGTCTATATTCGCGACGGCTGCCCTCGGAAACTACCGAGGTCGAATCCAGACTTACGTCCATTCTTTTTCAAAAAACATGAACTTGTGTGCAGTAGTAACATTGTCTACTGGGGCCACCGAACAATAATTCCAGTCGCCGCTCGGAAGGCCGTCCTACGCAGGCTGCACGACACGCATCAAGGGATAACGTCGATGACGAGGTTGGTGCGTTCACTTTTTTGTTATCCTGCGCTGGACCGGGACATCGAACGTATAGTAAAAACTTATCATGTATGTGTGCAGTGTAGCAGCATGCCACCTGCCACGGAGCCTGTGCTATGGCCGGAAACAAAGGAAAAGTGGTCAAGGGTGCACGTAGACTATGCCGTTCCGGTTGATGGACATATGTTGCTCACCGCGGTTGACTCGCACACGAAGTAGGTAGAGGTGAGCCCAGTAAATATAGCCAGCACGGGACGGACTATCGAAGCCTTACAATCAATGTTTAGTAGGTTTGGCCTGCCACGAACCGTGGTTTCGGATAATGGACCACAGTTCACTAGTGCGCAGTTTCAGTCGTTCATGAATGAAAGCGGAATTCGCCACTTTCGCACCGCGCCTTATCATCCGCAGTGCAGAGAGGGCAGTGCGAACGATTAAGCTGGGACTGCGCAAAAACGCTAGTGGCACACTGCAAGGCCGACTGGACCGAATCCTGTTATAGTATCGCCACACCCCCCTGCCCAGCGGGAAAACACCATCCTTCATGCTGGTTGGTTTCGAGCCTCGATGCAAGTTGGATAACATCGTGTCATGAGCCCATTATCTCACGCAGATACTGAGCACCCCAGAACCACCCACCAAGTGGGAGACGCTATTTGGTACAGGAACTACGGGACAAGAGCCAGGCGCAAGGCTGGTGTTGTACAGGCCCCCGAAGGTCACCGCATGGTAACCATCAAGGCCGCAGACGGCGAACGTCTTCGCCGGCATTACGACCAGCTGAGAGCAAGGAAAACCGACAGCGCGTGACTTGCCGTCGGTGAAGCAGAATTCAAGCAAGATCCCGGTGCAGAGGCACCGCAGACGGAAGCTGGTGAATCCGGGGAACCAGTGACCTCATGAGAAGGACTCTATAGCGCGGGTGTGCCAGACGCGGACAGCCAACCAGATACGCGTGGCAACAAAGTTGGAAGTGACGTCAGCGGCGCGCAATCTGATGGCAGTAAAGAGTCCGATCCCGGCGAGACAATGTTACGCAGGTCCACCAGAAAGCGACGCCCGCCGGATAGCTACCACCCTTAAGGGCAGAAAAGGCTGATGCATCGTCACTGGCACATGTCCTTGCCACTGCGCACGGTGTATGCGCATACCCTTCAGAGGCTATAAAGAGCTCACTCCCAATGAACGCAGTTAGGTGTTGTACGCACGTGTCTATACGCTTCAGTGAGGGGTAAAATGCGACAAGAAGGCGTTGAATCGGCTTAATTTCTTACTAAGCAAGTCGTATGGTCGCATTAAAGTATTGTATAGCTCTTTTAGTGCGGTGTGGACGTCTTTTAAGCCTTGTGTGGATGTTTTCAGGTGTTGCAATGACCACAAAGTAGTGATTATTATGCATGGTCGTTCCAGTCATACCATAAGTTTGCATGCCATCCCATACGCCAGTGTCAGAGGAATCAGCATCTTGGCGTAAGTTATTTTGATGCGAATGAATGTTATTCTTTCTTTTTCTTTCTTTCTCCACATAAAGCGCACAAGCAGCGACAAGATGACATCAGCTTGTTCGAAGGATCATATAGAAGAGATGGTCTGCGAGTGACTAATACAGTGTGTGAACATATTGAACTTTCCCGCTGTGTGTGGACAGTGCGGTTTTGTGAATATTGGTACTGTCTGAACTCTCCTGCTGCTTGAACAGTCATATTGAAGCATTGACTATGCGTACCTGAATGTCAGTGTGCTTATTAAAAAGAAAGCCTTATGTCTCTGCGAGGGTGACCTAAAATAAAATAAAAAAATAACGATGATAAAATACACTGAGAGTATAACGGAACAAAAAAATAGAAAACTCGCATCTCGTTCACGTAGTATATGCCAAAATTGACGTGGAAGGGTACGAATGTATGACGATCATGACTGATAGGTCACAACGTCAATAACTTGGCATAGTACCGATTTACTTCACGATTAACGGTAATTTACGTGCGGATCATGCCCCCATTGGGCATGTGAGTGGTGTCGGGTTTGCGAGTGGTACGTATCCTTAAATACATTTAATAAAAAAAAAAGGAGAAGCATACAGCAATGTCCGTTCTGATATGTTATTAGCCACCCAGGAGAAACAGTCGCCATGGACAGAATTGGCGGGTCAGTGGCAAAGTCTTTTGAAAGATCGTACAAGATCAGCAACATTACAGCTGGATTTCGAAAGTGTATTTTTTCGGCTATTTTATCACGCCTTTCAAGGTGACCTTAGTTAGATGAGCCACCGTCCCCTACCGTACCAGGAGAACATGTGGACGACGATGAAAGCACAAACACTGTAATAGACTTCTAGAAAAACACCAAAAGAATCGGAAGATTACTCCAATAAGCGTTACTTTGGATGATGTTTCTCCACTTGCGAAATGAGGAAGGACAAAGGCAAGGAACATTAAAGATAGCGTAGTCCTCACCGTCTCACAAAGCCAAATTGACAATGACGAAGGAGGGAGGGAAGGAGAAAACAGAAAGGCAGGGAGGTTAACGAGAAAGGTGTCCGGTTGGCTACCCTACACTGGGGGAATGGGAAGGGGGAATAGAAAGATGGGAGAGAGAGAAGGAAGGGGAATAATGAAAAAAATCACAGCATATCCACGGGGTGAATGATGATGAGTGGGCGAAGCTCCGGAGGGAATCATCGGTAAACCGTGAATCTTTCGCGTAAATCGCCCAGTCGATCATCATGTAAAGGCGTGAGAAACACTGTATTCGTACGCTGGGATCTCGCGTTTAAGGGGGATATGCTGTGCTAGAGCCAGGCCTGCGCGGAACTGCAGGACAGTGACAGCGTAAGCAGGAGGAGCTACTTTATTAGAGGCCACTTTCAACGCTTGAGGAAACTAGTGCAAGTAGAAGTGGTAGGTATCTCCTGCGCCATAACTTATCATTTCGCCAAGTAGGGAAGTACCCACTACGCCATAATTACCAGTGCCTCCGTAATGGGTTCAAAGCTACAAAGCACGCAGCTCTGTGTTCTTTCAAATGATGTCTCGACCTCGTTATACAATCCATTTTCGCGTCGTGTAGCGGTGTATTACTATTTTTCAACGTAACATTACGTTTGTTAATGCGTTTCCGCGGGAGACATTATACCTGTTTAGGTCTTTTAGCGATAATTTTTCAACCACAGGCGCAGCTCAGTGGTAGAACGCTCGACTGCCACGCCGAGAGCCTGGGTTTGAATCCAGGCAGAGGACACAACTTTCGGAATTTTTTTTTTCATAAAAGTAGACGTGGCTACGTACATCACCAACAACGAACACCATGGGATGTACAGACCCACGCCCTAAGGAGCTTCGCCCCTAAAAGACGTTGTAGGACAAGTCCAACTGTCACAGGCGTTCGCGCAAACCAGTCATTTTCAAAAAGCGCAAAAGTGCTTTTAGTGCCTTGTGGGCCGACGAGCGGTGAGGGCGGTGTTCGAGTATCATCTGTAAGGAAAGTGGCCGATCGTCAAGGTGGCGTAGCGTCTCAGCAAGCGTTTTCCTTTCCTCGACGAATCGCGGACAGTGGCACAGCAGATGGTCCAGGGTTTCGTCGGTGTCGCACATCTCGCAAGTTGCACTGTCGATCGCTCCAATTAATGCGGAGTATGCCTTTGTGAAGGCAACTCCCAGCCAAAGTCGACAAAGAAGCGAGGCCTCATGTCGAGGAAGTCCTGATGGAGGGCGGAGATGCAGGGAAGGGTTTAGCTGGTACAGTCGCGTTCGTCTGATGTTTGGCGAGTTCCACTCAACCAGTGAGAGACGGCGTGCCAGTTGTCGAAGCTGCATAGCAGCATCTGTCCTTGAGAGTGGAACTGAAATAATGTTCGCTTCTTGATGTGAAGTGCGAGCTGCGCCATCTGCGGACTCGTTGCCGCTGATTCCGCAGTGACTGGGCACCCACTGAAAGTCAATCTCGTGGCCATTATTTCTGAGGTGGTGGTGAAGCACGATTACATCGTACGTCAGCTGCTCGTGGCATCCGCGCCTAAGAGCTGACCGTATGCACTGCAACGCTGCCTTCGAGTCCGAAAACACAGCCCATTTCCTCGGCCTCTCAGTACAGATGAATTCTAGTGCACGACGTAGAGCCGTGAGTTCTGCCGCCGTGGACGTCGTGACATGAGACGTCTTTAGTCGAATCGTTATCCCCTGCGTTGGTACGACCACCGCTCCGCCAGAACTGGAGGACGTGGTCGATCCATCGGTGTATACGTGTACGTGGTTACCGTACCGCTCGTACAACAGGTGTAAGCTGAGTTGCTTTAGCGCAGATACTGGTAGATCTGTCTTCTTCTGTATCCCAGGAATTGTGAGGTGTACTTGTGGGAGACTCAAACACCACGGAGGGAGCACTCGCTTAGCCGCAGGCGTGTACCCTGGAGTAAACGCCGCACTGTGTGCATTGACATTAGCGCTGAATGACGTGCGGGGCCTTGCAGCAACGAGGCTCGCCAGATGGTGTGAGGGAGTCCTAGCCGCATGCCTGAGGTAAAGTCGCATGGTCTCAACGGCGATGTGCGTCGTGATAGAGAAATCCTGCGCTATGGCAATGGTTTCAGCCGTTGACGCGCTGCGTGGTAAGCCAAGGCATATCTTAAGAGCTTGTGCTTGAATGCTCTGTATCGTGCGCAAGTTAGTCTTGCAGGTGTTGGCAATAGCAGGTAGGCTGTACCGCAGGAATCCGACGAACAGCACCCTGTACAGCTGTAGCATAGCGTGTATGGACAGGCCCCAGTTTTTCCCTGCGAGGAATCTGAACAAGTGGCAGATAGCAGTCAGCCGTTTCTTCACGTAGTTCACGTGCGGAGTCCAAGACAGGTCTCTATCAATTATCACTCCCAGGAACCGATGACTTCGGCAGTATGGTATTACTTGTCCGTTAATGGAGATGTTATATGCAAACATCGGTTTCCTGGTGAATGCCACCATTGCACACTTTTCGCATGACAATGACGAAAGCTGCAAAGCGTCTGCACGGCTCCGCATGAAGATGATAAGAAGAGACAAAGAAGGGTTCGGGAGGACAGATCCAGGCTTATTTCGTTGAATGAGCCAGTAAAGTGCAAATAGTCAACAAACGCCAACAAATGCATAAAAAGCATTAGAGCGGTGGTTGGTGTTGAATAAGTTCTTGATGTAACACCAGTGGGGCAGGCTGTTTGTAACAAAGCCGTGCGGTATATTCATGAGGGCCACGTAGCTGCTCACGAAACGAGTTTAAAGTTCTTTTCCTTAACGAACTGAACTACTTAAATTTTACTAGACTGTCTAGCGTTTCCCCCTGCGGTGTCTCATACTGCTCCAGAGGCTGGAACAGAATGGCACATTTGCAACATTTCGCGTTCACTTATTCTTAAGGTTTGGAATGGTTGAAACATGACCCTGTTTATGTATACCACGTACCTCGTATCCAAGAGAAAATTCCTGTTTTGTTGCTTTATGGAATCAAAGTAAGTAAAAAAAAAATTCACCATCCGCAAAATTCCTTCTCATTTTGGCACGCAGCACGCTTTGCCCTACATCCATCGGCCACCTTATAGCTGGCTGTCAGCCTTATGTGCCGGTTTTCTTTCCCTTTATTGCAATATTGCTTATATTGACACAACCTTGTGGGTCCATTCTCTTTATTCTCTTCCTTTACTCGCACGGAGAACTTTGGAGACATTTTGCGAAGTGTCGGCTCCCTCCCGTGTTTTTCAAGCTTTTTGTGCACGTAATTCTTCTGTTTGTCGTGGGAAGACAAGTAGCCAGTGCCCAATGACGGCCTCAACTCGTCCTATAAGTCATTAAACAAAGAATGCCACCATTCGCAGTTACTGGCACCCCTCGGTAAGTGCTTCGAGTATAGGGACCCAAAGGCGTACTGCACCAGAGCTGCGCGTTTTATTCATGCCTGTTGTGACTCAGTGCAGCATTCGCCCGCATTTCTTAACGCTGTATGCATGCAGCTCTGAGTTAAGGACGTGGCTTGTTTCCTGGAGTGAAAAACGCACGCAAAGGAATTTCCGCTGCTTTCAACTCGAATTGTGAAAATAAGCGTTACCGGGCCCCGCCAGCGCGCCAAGACAAGCCTAACAAATTCGCACTCACGATGTCCTGCCAAAAAAGAAAGAGAAGAAAGAAAAAGGACCACGGCGTGAAACGAAAGTGTGAAAGAGACGTTTCGCAGCACGCGTCGGAAATCTTTCCGCGGGTGCTGACATAACTCGGAAGGTACGCGTGAACGTAATTACAAAGACCACACGTCACGTCTCTCTGTCGTGTACAACCGAACGCAATCGCGCCGACCGAGGTGTTGATGAAATCACGTGTACAGAGAGTCCCGCGTGCTCTGCACAATTACAGAAACGACGCTGCGGCCTGTCCTTGCACCTCATTCCGTGATGCTGCCCCATTGATGAAAGAGTACTACGGAAATATTTTCTTTCTATTCCTCTGTTTACTTATTTATTTTCTTAACGATTCGCGGTTGCGTTCTTAGTGTGGCGTTTTCACATCCGTAAACAAATGCCGTTCCGATCGCTTTATCAAATGAGGCTGGCGCCTTGCATCCTTGCATCACGTTATGTGGGTCGGCACGCACTGCTAGTATCGATGGGCGCCGCCGATACCGGTACGTGCGAGGGATCTCGACGACCTGCGGGAGAAACAGCGCACTGCACCTCCTCACCGTAACTCTTGCGATGTTATAGCAACGAGCGCTTTTCCCGCTTCGACCAGCTGCCGTGGACCGTTTATCAGGCAGCATCCATTTGCGGAAGCGATCCCAGTAGCGGCCATAAGCTTGTTAGAGTGAAATCGATTAACTCGTGTATGATCTGTACGCATCGTTCCCTAAAAAAAAAAAGAAAGAAAAGCTGTTAAACTGCTGCCGGGACAGTTGGAGGTTTGAGGTCTTGCGGCCACGCTGTGAAAGCCTGCGCGCCCTCTAGACATTTTACAATACGTGAACTGATCCGTGTCTAGCAGCTTCACCTCTTGCGTCCTCGTTTTTTTGCGCTATTTCATTGTAATGCTTTAGAGCTCACTTCGACTGCGGTCACTGTATTTCGCGCAGTATAAAGCATAGATAGATAGATAGATAGATAGATAGATAGATAGATAGATAGATAGATAGATAGATAGATAGATAGATAGATAGATAGATAGATAGATAGATAGATATCTAACAAGCTAAAAAGTTTGCGAAATTGCTGAAACGAGAACTTGACTACTCGTCCAAAGTGATACGCCGTTGAAGAGGAGCTCAGCATGCACGTAATCGTAAGATGAGCTAATTCAAAATAACGCTGCACGTTTTATTCTATCGGATTATCACCGTACGGCAAGCGCAACAGCAATGAAGCACCATTTGTCACTGCCACCTTTATCACTACGTCGCAAGTACCTCCGCCTTTGCCTTTTCCATAAGACCTACCATCATCCATCGCTGCGTAGTGAGCTCATTACGCCTCCCACATATCACTCCTCTCGGATAGACCACGAACACAAGGTTAAAGTTACTTTCTGCTACACAAACACATTTTCTTGCTCCTTCATACCGGTCACATCAAACGATTGGAATCAGCTACCAGGTGACATCGTTTCCATTTCTGATCACTCCCTTTTTCGTCATTCTTTATCAGCTCACCTACTTCGCGATAGCTCTCCTTAGTTATCCGATCTATTCCCCCTCCCTACGAATTTCTGTCTGCTCGTGTCAAGATGCCGATGTTTTCTAGTAGATTTTTGATCTTTTGTGTGTGTGTCATTTCTCTTACTTCTACATTTTCTTGCTAGTACTGGATAATTTTACCACATTCACTATTTGCTTTTTGCGATTTCCTTATTTTTTACGTTTCACTTTTGTTGCGTTTCATTGAGTAGAGATGTTACTTGCTTTAGTCTTGTTCATGTATAAAATAGCACGTATTGTTTCGTTGTTTTGTATTTTCATGTTGTAACCCGCTCCCCTCTGTAAAGCTTCGGCGATTGAGGGTAACAAAAATAAATAAATAAATAAATAAATAAATAAATAAATAAATAAATAAATAAATAAATAAAAGTGGTGATAACCACTCGGGTAAGGACAGCGCGCTCACACAAGACAAGAAAGACAAGACGACACGCAAGCGCATGTGTGTTGTCTTTTCTTTCGTTTTCTTGTGTGAGCAGGCTGTCCTTACCCGTGATGATCCAACTAGCTCGAAATGTGTTTTTCGATAACTACTCCTTTTCATGTAACGGTATTCATACTGTGCCGGGCCATCACCTTCGGAAGGCATCCGGAACATCTACAGCCAAGAGAACCATCGCATGACTCAACGAGAGACTCAACAAGAGTGCAGCCAAGAGATCACTGAAGGGGACCGTAGCCGAACACCTCGGCTTATGTATCGAAGCTGCGAACACCCAACCCACGTGACAGCAGGCACAAAGTGGTCGACCAGACCACTTCAACGTTTGCACTGTCTTGTAAGGAACGTGCCTGTTGTCTTCAGTCTTACTGTGGTCACCCAGATGAAGACCTTAAATTAGAAGAACTTGTTGCTAGGCGAACTTCTTCCGCCTACTTTGTTCGTTTTTGTGTTCGTACGTTTGTACGCGCAACATTTCCTAACACAGACAGATGAAGGTGTGCATCATCTTCAAGAGCGCGCAAAATGATTCACCGCAACGTGATTACAGTCAGATGAGTTGCTCTTAGGAAGATGATTTTCTCTTAAAAAAAAAAAAAAGACTTGTTCCATCGCTAGCGGCGGGCCTCCAGAAGAGAGCGCTCGTCGCCTTGAAAGCATTCTTTTGCCGACACAATTATTTTATAGAAATATTAATTTTAGTGTATCTTGAAAACTAAATGAGTGGAAGAAATGGCTTTGTTTAAAAAAAATAATGCCAGTGTTTCCATCGGGTTTCAAGTTATGTGATTTACTTGTGTCCTGTGTTAAACTGTATTATAGGCCATTCAAAACATTATGACATTACATATACGCATTCTTACTTGTTTTGCTTGAATGAACTCATGCACTTGACTTGGTGATTCGTGTACGGTCCGTTTATATTTAGGCACCTGGTGTAATCATTGCCACATTGTGTGAAATAAATTCTGTCTTCTTTCTTTCCTCTATTTCTATTGCTCCGTTTCCTAAGCTACAACTAGTAGCCCGTGCCACCCCAAAGGAGACAACGTTTTCTGTTCATCATTCCAATTTTTCATAAGGGAAGCTGAAGAAAGGCACAAACATTATCCTACGCACGTGTGGTTTGTTGCCCTTCTCTCGGGGAAAGAGACACAAGGACAGGGAGTGAAGGAGAGTGAGGAAGAGAGAGAACTATATGATGGTGCGGATCAAGTTTATAAATTAACTAAACGACGTGACGCAACGTTACAAAAGAAATAAGCGATCGGAAGAAACAGACAGGCTCTTCCGCTCTCCTATTTTTTTGTAACGTTGCGCCATGTTGTTTAGTTAAGCTATGTGACACCTAGGCCAACACAGTTGATTGATTGATTTGTGGGGTTTAACGTCCCGAAACCAGCTCTCGTTATGGGAGACGCCGTAGTGGAGGTCCCCGGAAATTTCAACCACCTGGGGTTCTTTAATGTGCACTGGCATCGCACAGCACACGGGCCTCAACATTTCGCCTTCATCGAAATGCAGCCGCCGCGGCCGGGATTCGATCCCGCGACCTTCTGATCTGCAGCCGAGTACCATAACCACTAGACCACTGTGGCGGGGCTAGGCCAACATAGTGCTCTGTTAAGTTTATAAATAGTCGCAATGAAATACAGACTTGAAGTTCCTCGTAGCTCTCTGCGCCTTCGACGCTCACGGTCATGGTTCAAAGGTCGTATACGAAAAGCAGTAACGTCCACCTGAGGGTCATGCAATCCAGAAGATGGATGGAATCCTGGTACATATTGTAATACGCCATAAGTATTTACCTTACAGATATAAAATGCAGTGGCCGGATTGAGAGGGGCCAACAGGAATGGAAAGCAACAATTGTTTACGCCCGCCCGACGACAAGTAATATCACAGTTTTGGAAGGGTCATTACCTGTCCGGCGTCAGTCTGTAACACTCTCAAATAGCCTACAGACGGAAGAATAGAATTGAGTGTCCTACTTTTCTTTTTCTTTTGCGGACGCTCATTGTACTGCGTAGACCTGTATATCGCTCGCGAAATGTAAAAAAAAGAAGAAAAAAATCATAGCTCTTGCCATACAGTAATCGGCACTTGTGACCTTTAATGATTAATTGAAACTTGCGAGGACAGACTGTTATGCATCTTTATTAAGTATCGTTAAACGCCGTCAGCGCCTCCCGTAGAACGTGTCATGTCTCTTAAATATGAGATAAATATGGAGAACGATAAGGTAAATACGAGCGATAAATTATATGTCATGCGGTGAACGTTCGTGGCCCGAGTGTTTTAACTTGGGGCTAAATTAACATTACTATTTATAAATGTTGTTTGTTGCGCTCAGTAGTAGAAGAATATATCTCGACTGATACACCGCGGCCTTTGCGCTTTCGGAATCGGTTATACGATCTGGCATTCAGGGGTAGATATTTTGGGGGTAGTCGGTTTTTAGCAATAAATGAGAGCGCAGCTCTGAATTCACAGGGACCACAAGGACGATGTGGCATGCAACAGGAAATTGCGTACATTCTGTCGCCTTTCTCGACCCCTCCTCTCCTACCCTCCCAGCTTAGCGCTATGTCTTCAATTAACACTAAATGACATTGTTTACATTCCCATATATCAGTTAAGACTCATACAGAATTGTGGTATCTAAGCATTTCTAGCCAATGCAGCCACGCCATTCCGCACCTGGCAGCGGTTCAAATCTGCAGCTGAGCCTGTGCATTGATGCAGGTTCAGCGAGGGGTTATAGTACTGGAAGCAAGCGGGATGAGGCTTGATGCGCTAAGCATTTGATACATAATCCGGTCCAGGGGCGCAGCAAGAATCTTATTTCTGTTGGAAACCTATCCGTTTATATGCAGGTGTGAGCGGATTATATATATATATATATATATATATATATATATATATATATATATATATATATATATATATATATATATATATATATACATGTGGCGGGGGTGGGTGGGGGAATTAGCATTGCCTATTGCAGACAATCGCGCGCGCGCGTCCCTTTGTACCCAACAAGTAACAAGCGTATCCCAGGGCTCAGTCCTCGGCCCTCTGCTCCTGCTCGTCTACATTAACAATTTGCCCATCTTGTAGTCCCTTATATTTTACGTTTTTTGGCGATGACTATAATCTTGGATAAACTAACTGGACCTATAACGACGTCCCTCTTTTTCAGTCTGGCCCTAGCGCCGTTTTTGGCTCGTGTAATAGAAAAATGACTTACGGAAGTTAGCTATAAATTTACGTAAATACATGTGTGTGCCTATAAAAGGTACCAGCTTACTTATTTTTCAGTTGAATAGCAAACAATTCGACAGCTTATCTTCGTACTAGTACGCCGGGGTTCACATGAGAAACTATACGTAACATGCAAACATGCTATAGATATGTCTCACGTTGTTTGCAACGCTAACAGCAGGCTCCTGCGTCGTAACTTCGAAATATTACCTTCATTTGCCAAGCTAATGTCATGTGAAACACTCACTCGCCCTAAGTTAAAATAAGCCGCGTCGGTTTCCTATGCATATCACAATAATTTGGTGCACCCTGTGCGAATAGTACAAAATATTTCGGCCCTTTTACCTTGTCTAATTAAAATTGAAATTCGAGGATCACACTACTGAAAGCCAAACTTAACCGTTCTTGAGTGACGTGGTATGTCATACTCAAACTGGTACGGCGCAAGGAGGAGAGGCAGAAACAGTCGTGCAGGCTATTTTTCTTTTTCTTTTTTCTTTTTTGTCGACACGGCTTCTCCTGCCTTTACTTATTGCGTTGTATTGCAGTTTGAGTAACATTAACTGCCTTAGAGTGCGTTATGTTGCACGATAGTGCGCTTCAGCCACTTTTTTCCCTCGCTAAGATTATCATTACATTTATCTACATCATTCACGAATACGTCTTTCCCATTACGTGTCTTACCGTTTGGACAGTGCTCATGAGGTTGGCATTCAGGTTTGACGTGCGTAGCATGCCACGTGCATCAAATGATTGCCAATGCCTTCGTAAATGATCAGTATAGCATGAAATATTACCGGAAAACTCCGTCGCACGGTGGCTATTACGCCGTAGGCTCACTGCTCATAGCGCGGAATGGGACGCTTTTAGAAATATACCGTATGCAAGAGAGCACTAAGACAATTGGTGCATTTTCCGCAACGCTGGTGGTTTCCCGAATAATTTTCGTTTCGATAGCCCGCGCGTTGACACACTTGGCACATGCGCATCGTTGTTGGAGCCCACACGCAACACCATACGCACGACTTGTGCTCATTGCTCCTCAAGAACAAGAACGCGGCAAAATTTAGACTCTAGGGAGAGACAAACGAAGGGGAGACAGCGGGAAATTGATGACTTGACTGTCCCAAGCACACCTCACAGCAACGACGACTCGAACAAGAGCTACGTTTACTAGATACAGCTCGATCCTTTTTGCTTGCGAAAATATTATGTCCATGGACACCAACGATCCATCACAAAGCCTTGAAAACCCTTCAACGCTTCCTTGCAGAGAGGGAAATCAGTTATAAGTACTGAGTGGACTGTGTGTACACAGTGTTGCTGTGTGTGAGGCTCGAGCGAAATCCTTTAAAACAGCACGGACCACTTTTGTTTCTGTGTTTCCTGACTATTTGTTTCTTTAATTCCGTCTTTCTTTCCTTCTTCCGTAGGGGTAAAATGCAAGGGATTCATATGGCTCAGATATGTTGACATCTTCGTTTGCCGAGCATGCTACAAAGGGCGTACACGTGCTACGGGAGCGCGCCTTGCGCTTGAATACTCGAAGCGCAGGAGAAGAAAGAGGTACATACGTGCGCACTGCTCTCACGATAATGACTGTTTTCGCGCACGCGCCGCGACGCCAACACTTCTGAGTCATGACAAGCTTCGCTTGAGCAATTCACCGGCCATGCACCACGTACAGATGGTAAACCAGCGAAGCTGAAATGGGCTTCCCTGGCGTTTTATCACTGGGCTAATCCCGATGGTTCATTGAGGCCTTTCTCAATTATTTCGTCGCATAATGATTTCCGGAGTTTTACGTCACAAAACCAGCTATGCTTATTAGAGACGCCGTAGTGGAGCGCTCCGGAAATTTCGAGTCACCTGGGGTCCTTTAACGTGCACTGACCTTGCACAGTACACGGGCCTCAACATTTCGCCTCCATCGAAACGTCGCGGCCAGGATTCGATCCCGCGACCCTCGGATCAGCAGCCGAGTGCCACAGCCACTAGACCACCGTGGCGGGGCGTCGCATCACTACCGTCATGTACATGTAGTCGTGGGCTGAAGGAACAGTGAGTCGAGCGCGAGAGAATGCCGGCGCAAAAGAAAGAAAAAAAGTGCACTCGGACTGCTTTCTGCGAACACCGCGGACGCCGCCGTCGTATGTTCGGGATAGTTATAGACGAAGACTAGTCCTAACAAATGGGAGAAACTGCGTATTCCTGTATAAATGAACAGAAAGCGTTTACTCTCCATAAGAGCCGTGATGGATGTGACTACAATGCCCATCCGCTATTGGGGAATCCTTTCTAGGAGGTTTCCCTTTTTCTCTGTCTCTCTCTTTTTTTTTTTTTTTTTGGTCGTCCTTGGAGAGCAAGCCCGGTGTTATGACCTCCTGTGTGGGTCACATATTCAGTTCTACCTGCATGACTTCGTTGATTGCTGTATAATTTGCGTCCATCTTACCCTTGAAACGTTTGCTTGATTTCAGACATACCAGTCTGATGCGTGAGACAGGGCGCACCCTACTTGAGAACATTGACACCGAACAGTTGATATAGCGTGGTAGCTGTCGAATGCTAAAATACCGGTTGGTCGGAGACAAGACACGAGCAGGGCTCAGCATGCACAGTCCCAGCAGCATCGAAAGAAAGCAAAGGAAAGAACCTAACTTAATGTTTAGTGATTCAGCGTGTTTTTCTCATGCTTGACTTCTCCCGCAGGAGAGATAGTGAACTGGCCGAAAGGCACGCGCCCCGCCAGCACACGCGTGTACAAACATTTAGGGGAAGCGAACGCAGCCAATTGCGATATCTCCTACTTTTTCTTCTTCTACTTCTTTTTTTTTTTTTTTGCGCCGGTGTTTGCTTTTCGCTAGCGCCGCTGTGTACATATTGATCGACAGCACCGAAGGAGCGGCGTTTGTTTCACCTTGAACCAAGGCCATGCGTATGCAAGTTAGAAAAAAAAAAAGAAGAAAAACTTATGGTCGTTCCCGCCTTTCTGATGAGGCCGCTGAAACACCACGTCACGCAGTCTCCGTTATTGCGATGCCCTCCGATTCCTCATCTGCGCCAAAACATTCGAGGCCGGCTTATAGTTGTGAGGGATTGGATGGAGGCTGCCGCGATTAATTTACGTGCGGCATATGCACGCCGTAGGAGCTTGTTTACTTTCTCCTTGATATTATAGACGAGCAGCAAGTCTCTTCAGGTGACGTTTAGACGAAGCGGGGAATCAGGGATGTCACGCTGAGTGCTGTTGGTCTCGAGGAAGAGCAACCTTCGATAAGTGTACGCGCAGAAAGAGCGGTGAACTGCTCATCGCTCCTCGCGACGACTCGTATTGTTTACAAGAAGACGCATGCAGATACGGAGAAAATGATGTGGTGAGCAAGAGAAACATCGGGAGTTCTAAAAGAACAACAACAACAACAACAAAATGCTTCGCTCATGCTGCCGAAGTTTTGTGGGAAGATGTTGCCACGGGAACGTCGAAAGGAGGTGAGGCAGGCTCAGCAGTGGAATATGCGCCTTCGAGAGTTCGATATGAAAAGGACGCCACCAGCATTTTCGACGGTTAGTTAGCGTTGCAAAAGTATGTACAATGTGACAAGCTAGAACAGAAACTGATGGAGGCTTGAATCGACGAACAGATCGTTAAAAACGATGTAGAACAGGGAATGTTGCTGGAGCCAACGTTTTGGCAAGTACTTGTCTTTGTCAGGACGGCAACTGCCTTCTCAAGTGTTCGCTTCTGAGCGTTCGTTTCGTTGACAGAAACGAACGCTTGGGAAGGCAGTTGCCGTCTTGACGAAGGCAATTCCACTTGTCGAAACGTTTACTCCAGCGGCATTCCCTGATCTACATGGTTTTTAACAATCTGTTCATCGACAGAGTGCAACAAGTCGCTCTTACGCCCTTGGATACCGAAGATGTAGACCAAGGCTAAGTAAGGATGTCTGTAGTTATTGTTTGCGTGCCTCCTTTAATTCCTTGCGATTGGTCAAGCTCACTACCATAAAAGACGACGTAGTTTTTTATATAAACGTAAAACCTGAATGCGTATGCCCTTCTCGCGCGCTTTTCTAGAGTGCGTCTGTCGCTATCGGGAATCGAACCAGCGAATTCGTGCTTATAGCAGCAGGACGTCGTAGACATTGAGTCACTGCAGTATAGCTTCTCGGTGAATGCTACGCATATCCATCGTTCTTTGTGTTTATTGTGGAGAAAAGAACCTACGTTTCAGCCCAAGAAGAGAAGCAGCGATTTGCAAGCCACGCGGATTTGTTATCGCGAGAGGTGGTGCGAGGATGACAACAGCGGCAGCGGCATATAACGACACCAACAAAGAGAGTACGATACCTCGAGAAGAGCAACAAATGTGTACGCCGAGTAGAAACTGGCTGGATAGCAGTCCTCACAATCAGCGGCAGCTTTACAAATCAGCTGGCATAAAGGAGCGGCGCCGTGTGCCACTTCCTTTCCGCACGCTCCGCCTGAGCACTTGCGTCAGTGGAAGCGAACACTCTCTCTCTCTCTCTCTCTTTTTATTGCTTCGTGATCGATTGCTCACTGCAGCTCGACCAGTGTGCCTGTCCTATATACCCGCAGTGGCACGTTTAGTTTCGCAGTATTTCTTGCAGAGAAACGATTCTTTTTTCTACCGTCCTTGAGCGACGCAGTGCTTGTCTCGGCCGGAGAAAAAGCGCCGGCCGTATCGAGACGCGCGCTGGTCTGACGCGCGTTGCGCCTACTCATACTGGCGTAACGGAATGCGGTTGGCGAATGAGGGGCTCAGCGAAGCGGTCGGTGACCGCTCAGGGTTGGAGAGCGAGGCGCTAACCCCAGCAAGGACGTTGAACACTACATGTGAACCGTGTTGCATGGGGCGTTTCAGGAAATTATGCAGCTGCGTTGCCTACCCGTGCACGCACGCACGCACGCACGCACGCACGCACACACACACACACACACACACACACACACACACACACACACACACACACACACACACACACACACACACACACACACACACACACACACACACAATCTTCAAGGCGGCACTTATCCAGGTACTGATAGTAGGCTAGTGCAGATTGCATATACTGTCGACAAAATAGGAATGGAAAAAAGATCTGCGTTCACACCGGAATTCTCAGAAGTAGTCGGGCGTCCGGCTTACATTTGGTTACGAGTGCGCAATAGACACGCTCACACTCTCTGTACGACGCTTCGAATGACAACCCGTTCGCACTTTGTACCACGGGAACGTGACAGAACAGCGAAGACCAAGGAACCGCTGGTTTATGTCAAACTCTCTGGCGTCGCGTAATTCCACGTGTCGCAAAACATCACTTACGTTACCGTAAAAAATGTCACACATTTACGCCCATTGTCTTCAAAAAGGTTTTATTTCACAGATTGGGATAAAAAACGCATACTATTAACTAACACCATCATATATAATGCAAATCTTTTAACTACATGCCCTCAGGACGGTATCGTACACTGCTCGCTTCCGTAGTTTCTTGGACATCTACCGGAGACGATCAGAGCGTATTGACTCAAGCGACCCTAAATGCTGACCTCTAGTTCCAGAGTAAACGCGCTTTTGAAGCACGTGATACAAACGAGCAGTTCGATGTGTCTGCTATCTTTTAACCGTCTTCTCCTGTCAAGTGCAATTGTGGTACGAGTCGTGAAAATTTGGCTAATGTTTTTATATTTGTCTCCCTCTCTATCTCTCTTTTGCCAATTTTGCACCCTTGGAGAACCATAGTAATATAAAGGAATGTAAGCCTCGCGGTGAAAGTTTTGGTCAAGGGGGGGGGGGGGGGGGGCATAACCAGCCACTTTGTATCAGGATAAACTTACCAGCGATGGCACAGCGGAGGTAGCGGTTCATTCTGTAAGTCTGGAACAGCTATTTTTCCGCCCGAACGCATCTGCACAAACCGATAGCAGACGGCCGGGAAACCGGCGTAACGGAGACAGCGGTAGAAGTCGCCAGGCGTGCAGCGTGTTTGTGTCACGCAAGGAGCACGCGTGACACTTCCTTCTGCGCTACTGCAGGACACACCTTATGTTGCGTACTCGAGTGCAGAAGGCCTCAAGCTGTCTAGCCGTCTTTGTCAATCGCCGCCGTGGAGTAGACATATTAAGATGTAATGTTTGGTTGCTTTTATTTATCTGCATAATTTAGAAATACCGTCCCTGCCCACAATGATTACTCATCAACATATTTTGAGACATTCAAACGCTACTATATTTTGTGTCAGGTCATTAATTTCAGTCTGGTCATTACTAATTGTCTGGTCATTTTTAATTTCAGTCACACCGTTCCTATGCTTCAACCCCGAAACATCGTCATCGCTTAGGACCAGCGTGAGCACATCCACGAATATATAGGTAAATTGCTGTGGCTGTTTCTGGTCGGCAGGTCGGTTGGCGGGTTCTGGAAGCGACGCGACTCCGACTCGGCGTCGGCCGAATAACGCGCAGAGGTTGGGAAGACGGAACAAGCAGTCGTCGCGGAAAGGAAAGTCGACATTTGAGTATAAGGCCAGTGCTCGCTTCACACGGCAGCCAAGTAGCCGCCAGCGGGCTCAAGGAATCGGGGTTGCGCGGTGATGCAAGGGAGAAAGTGGATCAGCCGCCGACCGCTGCAGCCGACGGCGCGCGCGGCTAGCCTTGACCTATAGCGGCCGCCTCGGAACGGGCCCGCTTCCTTCGCGGCCCTTGCATAACGGCATGACGAGCGGCGGCCGCGGAACCGTAACCCGGTAAAACGAGGACCCCTCTCGCTCTCCTCTCGGCCGTCTCTGTATACGCGTCGATACACGCACCGTTACGCGAGCCGCCGTTGTTGCGTATTACGACGCGGCCGTGGATGCCGTCGCCGCATCGTATGCGCGCGCCCGCGTGCGCGAGCTGAACCGGTGGGTGGAGGCTTCGCCCCCTTGCCAGGACACGCGGTGACGGCATCGCTCGCTGGCGTCGTTCACGCGCACTGCTGGATGAAGCCGACCGAAAGCGGAAGATGATACAGGACGCTGCGCGGGCTGGGGAGATAAAAAAAAAAGTTTGCCCAATCCAAAGCAAAGTCTGACAGAAACGCAAGGAGGCACGGGAATTCGTCCCATTACCGGTATTTTCGAGGATATCTCTGAGACAGAGCGTTATTATTTTTTCCCAGTCCCGCACCTTTTGTGAATGCGGAGATATTCGTAAAGATGCAAGAAGGTTGTAAAATAAAGTAATTATGACGAAATAACTGAGACGGCAACCATCAAGATTGATTGTCAATGTCAGCAATAGCTTTAACATCCTGCATATTCCCTGGCATTCTTGAATCACAAAACATTATGGCACAACAGCAAACGCACGAAGTGGCAATCTCCATGCCAAATGCAATGTGGAATGACTGGCACTCCATTTGAAATTACGCAGTAGCGCACTCTGTAATATCCTGCCAACTAATCTGGTGATATCTGATGATGGTGTATATATATATATATATATATATATATATATATATATATATATATATATATATATATATATGCCCGTGTGCGTGACTATCGACGATAGCGTAAATATAGCGCCAAATTGAATGATTCGTGGCTCACTAACCGTAATTACGCTGCCTTATTCATGCAAGCAAAACCTGTCATCCGTGTATGCAAATCTTCCGCATTGATCTGCGGCGGAATTAAAAAAATTCAACAATGTATCGGCTGTCTATGCATGTAGTTCCTGAGGCGCTTTTAACCAAACAGTTTTCACTCTATAACAAGCTCGCCAAATTTAACTCGCCAAATCTTTATTATCGACCCGGCATACACCTAAATAATTCTTGTGGTCAGAGATTCAGCTTTGCTACTATGGATCCTAAGACTAAGTTATGGCCCCATGCTTATGAATTACAAAGTTCTTGCTATTGCATTGCACCGACTTGTTTTGTGTATTTCCTAATGTCTTACCGGGAGTAAACGTTTGGAGGCATTGGAAATCATACTTTGCGAACGTTAGTATCGTGATCGAGAGTTTGTTACTCTGGATGCTGGTGTAGATCATTGGAGCAGTCGACAAATAATAATTGATGTTAAGCTCATTGGGACTGAAGGCATTGAAAGAACCATAGAGGAAGAAATAAAACACTGTAGTGTGGCCGGTTTCTGGCGACTGGACGGAACCTCCTAAAGAGAGCAAACACCTCCCTTCTTTCGTCCTCCCCCCCACCTCCCCTTTCTCATCACCGCCTTCCAGCCAAAAGGAAGGGGTATGTAAAAAACTGAGGAAATACTGGATAGAATCGTTAGCCGAGGTGTCAACACAAACACTACCGTCACACTAGTGTTGGAGCACAGACACGACGAGGGGATATTACCATTTAGAATAATTTACAAAGATTCTAAATGATCGCGTTAGTCGAATGGGGCGTGGGAGGGGGGGGGGAGAGGTTGCTTGGGCTGTGTGAGTTCCACCCTACAACCCTTTTCAGGGCTGTTATCAGTCTGCACTTCAGGCGAGTACTGACAGTTGTGATCACGTGGTTTCACACAATTGGCGGTTGCAAGTTGTCGCGACTTATTCTGCCTTTTCGTCTACTATACGGAGGCGGAAAAGCAGAAGAGGAACGGATCCTACTGTTCCTTGTTTGGAAGCAGTGGTGGCTTGTCTTCAGACGACCAGATGACGCCCAATGCCTCACTTGCTCTGGTCGAAGCAACGCCCAAGGCCGCGAGATGTATGCTCGCCTGGAGCTTCCTCTGATGCCGGTTACCTTGTAGCGCTGTCTAGTAGAAACCGTCGTGCATTCCTTACGTTTCGCGTTAGCACAAGGAATGAAGGTTACAGGAACACGGTGCTCCGCAGACTCCGCAGAGGCTAATCTTATACAATAATTCTGTCGGCTTTTTCCTAGGGCATAGCTGTCTGTGGTTTGATTCATGTTTGCGACGGAGAGGGTCGAAGTGGGGAGAGAGTCGTGTATATTTGCGTATGCTCCTAGTCATGCTGCATAAGAGGAGGAAACGACGCACTTGTAGGCTAGAACACGGACATCCTGAGCAGCTCAGTCCTATGCCTCAGCGCCGTACGTAGGGCAACGCGTCATGTGCAGTGCCTCTGCCGCGCGTAACTTCGGTTGCAATAACCACATTATGCTTTAAACAAATAAACTATATATAAGACAATGGTAAATATGAGTTGCTCTGACTGTGCGGACTGTTATGCAGGAGAACTAACTGTCCGTTTGAGAAAAAAAAAAACTAACTCTTATTTATACAGACGGCGAGGTAAATGTGGCACAGAAAATGAAATTGGACGTCGAAAAATAAAGAAGGCAAAGTGGTGTATTCGACTGCCAATACTATGCAGTCTGATGGAGTTCACTCAAACGGGCCAACACGCATACCGAAGTTCCAAAAGCCAGAATGTGAAAGTGAGGAGCTTTCCGTTGTTAAGCACTGTTTGCTATTGATCTATCGTCTTCTTCAATCTGTCAACATCGAGATATGCTCTTATGAACTACAGTGGCGTAAGTGATTCTTTTTTGTGAATTAAGGATTCAGTGCTGTAGATTATATGTTTCGAGATGATAGTATCGAGCAGCGGTATGCTGTGCCTCTACTATATGTGGTTGGTGCATGTTGTGTGCTGCATTTTCACGTTGTATTTAAGGAACTGAGGCTACTTAACTTCTATACAGGGAGCTCTGGCTTCTAGAGCCCAATTTAATTCTGTATTAGCGTCAACATACATACATACATACATACATACATACATACATACATACATACATACATACATACATACATACATACATACATACATACATACATACATACACGCAAATATGCCCATGTTCACGAAACTTGTCTTGCCTAAGAATTTTCCTTCATGTGGTCATCGTTTGGGCAATCTCCACCCATTTTGGCAACTGGCACAATAAAAAGACGAGAAAGAGCATACATGCGATGCGAAAATGAGTTGTGGCTACGAGGTAGGAGCCCGTATTCACACACACACACACACACACACACACACACACACACACACACACACACACACACACACACACACACACACACACACACACACACACACACACACACACACACACACACACACACACACACACACACTTGCCGACGGCTCATATTCACCGAAATGATCTTCTGTGGTTTCTTCGTTGTTATCACGCCGATTGTTAAAGTTTGGAGCACAAGTTAAAGAAACAGATCGGGCTGCTGATAGGTTCGTCATTGCAAAAATTTTTCACGTAATTAATGTTCCTAAGATAAAATTGCAGGCGTATCCGTGGTCTACACGATATTAACGAAAGCCACCGACGAATGGCAACAAGAACTTTCGAATGAAAAGTTCTTTTAAAAATAATGAACACCTGGTTTTTATTTTCCCTTCATTAGGTGTAATGCCGGCTAATACGACCACAATTCTCGATTTTCACCAGGTAGAATAACTGTGGGACAAATACTAATCGTGTGGTAGGAAGATCTAATGAAGTTGTTCCAAAAACAGAGCCTCGGTTGAGATTGTTCGCAAAATTACACTTGAATATGCCGTTAGTTCACCATAGCATCAAAGGCAATATGCGTGCTTCTTACTAAAAACTAAAAACGAAATATAGCAGCCGACATGGCCCAAGATGTGAGCATCGTATAAAGATACATTCCGTGAATGACGAATATTTAACGCCCCGCCACGGTGGTGTAGTGTCTATGGCACTCGGCGTCTGCTGCGATGATCGCCGGATCAAATCCCGGCTGCGGCGGCTGCATTTCGATGGAGGCGAAATGTTGAGGCCCGTGTACAATGGGATGTCAGTGCACGTTAAAGAACACCAACTGGTGGAAATTTTCGGAGTCCTCCATCACGGCGTCTTTTATAATCGCATCGTAGCTTTGGGACGTGAAACACCAGAAATCAAGCATGATGATTTAACTTTAATTATAACGTTAAAAAAAAGAAACTGAAAGTTTGTTCCATAACCACAGAGATTGCCCGCTAGACACGCGTGGACGTTATTATACATAATACTAACGCTCTATTTGTCGCTACGAAAGTCACAAGCGCACATTGGCCATTGTGCGGGCCCCGAGTCTGTCGAGGCGAATAACGCAACGGGTGTGATTGCAGGACCGTCTAACCCCGTGCTGGAGTGAAAAACGAGTGTCCAGCCTTGCGTGACCCCTTCGAGACAAGTGCGCAGTACGCGCCAACGCCGACTGACCTTGTGCACGGGGACACCTTGCCGAGAGTTGTCTCGCCTACCAAGAAGTCGGTGTTGTCTAAAAGGGGCACATGACGGAACAGCGGGAACATTTTGACAGAGGGAATAAGAAAGCGAAAAATTCTCAGTCGGTAGAAGCGGGAAGATAGGCATGGGTATTTGTGCGCACAGATTTTTCCGGGTACACTCGTATGAGAACGTCGTCTGCTGTCAACGCGATGTGAAACACGAGTAAGGCAAAACCGACGCAAATATACGCGACGGGACTTTGCGTGGGCATAAATTCCTGCGTGTGCGCACAACTGACGTGAAAGACAGAGGCTTGCGCGTAAAAGCGCGTCAAAAAACATGGGGATACGGCGGGCAGCAGCGCAGGACGACCAACAGCGTCGTCTTCTGTGTGCCGATGGCACTTCGTTCCTGTGTTATACCGCACGTGTGTGCAGTGTTATGAAGTTGGCCAAGAATCTAGACGTTGCTCCGCTTGTCAGTTCTTTTTTTTTCTATATATCTGTGTTCATGACGTCAGCAACGAGACAGCATGTATTCTTATAGGCGAATTCAAACTGTAAAAGTTCTTACTTGCCTTTATTTCCTGTGTACCCCCAACCTCGTTTAGTTTTAAGCGGACATAATTTTATTAGGAGAAAGTAACCTCGTTATGACTTCTCTAGCACTTAAGCCTTGTTGTGAAACCCACGGGCAAAACCATGCATTCACCATTCACGCTTCCATGACGAGAACAAGGAAACAGCATGCAGAGCATGAGTTGGATGCACTGAGGTGGAGCCAAGCGGCGAAGTCCAGACGAAAAGAGCAAAAGCATTTGGGGGAGCATAAGTGCGGCGCATACGCGGGAAAGAAAAGGTTGTGGTTATATATGAGAATTTCACTCGCTGGAGCATTACTAGCATCATCTAACTTGCAAGCTAAGCCTAAATAAGTGACACGCACTACGGGGGTAAGAAATGAAAGGAAGGCTGCATTCATAGCACAGAGGAACTGTAGTATGCAAAGGGCACCAATAAATGTTGATGCATGATTAGCGTTCTGTCTTTCATAACTCAGGACCGTTGACGCGCCATATCTCTTGTTGTTCTTGTTTTTGAATTTTTGTTTGTCAGTGACCACTTTCTCTTTGCTGTGGTTTACCAGAAACATCTTGTTTTATTTTTTTTGCGTGCCCCATTACTTCTATGGTAGCTCATCATCTCGACATGTTCGAACATTTCAACGACCAGTACACGCATACGTTGAACGCCGCAGGAAAAGAATGAAGTGATGGGCTTTGGAATGCGGTTCCCACCATTCAATCGCACATAATTTGTGCCAGTTCTTCAGTACCGCAACAACACTGAGGACTAGGCTAGCGCCATTAAACTGTAGTGGGATGTTTCTTCTGTTATTTTCTCCATTTTATTTGGGCAAATTTATTATTGGCCATAGTAGTAGACACATGTATACTTAATGTGTATTAAACTTTCCGCATAATGTAGGAAATTAGTAGAATATATTGCCACCTGTCGGACATGACTGTACAAAGAGCCCAGGGTTCATATATGAACTTCCAACGCCTTACCGTTGCCTATGTTCTGGCAGATATCAGTGGATATACATATTCGACAATCAGTGTACTTCCTTACGTCGTTCCCTGCAAAAATCTAAAAAAAAGTATTTGATAATAACGAGAAAACGACAGAGAATAAAATTCTGCAGATGACGGACGTCTTCTGCGGCTTAGGGAGCAGCTGTACTATAGGAACGGCATTTGGCGCGTATTAAGGACCATTAACGCATTACATGAGGGCATGTCTTTACGTCACGTCAACAAGAAAACATCATGTTATTGGTTAGTAGACAGATGCTATGGAGACATTGAAGGGAATAACATATCTAAAAAAGTTTACAACTATGTCACTTCTACATCACTTCAGCGAGTTTGCCTAAAATATTTTTTTTTATGTGACACGATACTGTGGAGACAAAGATTACGATATTTTTTCGTCGAACAGGATGCGGAAATAGGGAGATCGATTACTCCCGAATCCCGGTTATTGACGCGACAAGGTCTATAACTAAATATTTTAACTTTAATTAGGCACGTTGCAAATGGGCAGCCTCAAATATATGAACAAGAGCAGTGGTTCTGCTCTTCTCTTCTTGAGGTGCGTTAGCAATGTGAACTCACTATTAGTCACTCTAGTTTTAATTAAACAGAAACCAAATATGCAAGGACCATTATTCTACAAAAACGTTTTTTTTATGTTGGAACGAATTTCTGTGGTTACCTGCTGGTGCCTCTCGGAGCCTTTAAGGTAAAACCAAAGAAGTCACAAGGACACGAAGGGCACCGCGCACACGACTTTTCATTAGCAGTTTAAATTCTGCTACAGCTGCCTGATATCTGTTGTTGCTGCAGACAAGGTAGATGCTCCTCATGACAAGCCTATTTATTACGTGCGGTCATAGTACACTGGAATTCATGCACAGAATGTTGTTTCGCGCCACAACATGTGGTTATCACAATATGCAATAACGTTTGCTGCCTTCCTTCACGGTCATCATTGAAGTAAGCTCGCCGTATTCAGCGTCGTAAGACGTGTACACAAATATGGCTTCGTTTGCGTGTAATCTTTGTTTGCCTTTGACATTTATTAGCGGTCAACATGTCATGCGACGCAGCATTAAGTACTAACTGGTCTAATCTAACGCTCTTCTCAAGCGCAAACAATGTTCAACAACATATAGCAAAAAGGTAGCAACAAAATTCGTTACTACATTTTTACTAATTCTGTTTCATCCTCATGAATGCCTTCGTTGCTAAAGCGAAAAGCACACAAAAAAAAAAAAGCCGCACGAGTGTTGCTGTAGAATCGAATGACGCTTACTTGCGTAATGAAATCAGGATTGATCATTGACATTTTATTTGAGGGCTTTCGCCTGCACACCAGAAAGATAATACTTAAACCGTCGCGCCTCTTGGATTCCACGCGAACTTAAGATCAAGAAAACAACTGCTTGAGAAATCGCATATATCAGCATCACATTACGTTAACGCTTTCACACCATATAGCAGCACATAGCGTATCATAACAATTTAAGCAAAGTAGCACACAGAGCTGTACAGGGTCAATACTGCTATTTACGGTGCCACGTGCGTGTTGCCCTCCATAGGAAACAAAGCGCACCTAACAGTGCACATATTTTATGTGCGGAGTAGCAAAGTTGTAGTTTGTATTATCAAGGACCTAAACTATTTTGTTCATACCGTGCCGCGAGACGACGAGGAGCAATACGTATGGATTACTTCTGCAACTTTTGAGCGTTGACTGACTGTCTTTGACAATGAACACAGAACATTTGCGACTTGAGCGGCACCGCAGTGATCTTTCTTTCCTCCCCTCAAACATTTCCTCCTTTCCTCTCATCTCCAGTGGAGGGTAGGCAACAGGGCGCAGCCATGCACCATTCCCTCTGGCTTTCCTGGATCTATTGAACGTATTCTTTAAATGGGGCTTCTGAATGCTTCGTTAATGCCACATGCGTTGCAACATCACATGAACATAAACATTCTGTTTAGCAAATCTTTGGAGACTGTAAAGTTACTGAATTTTATTGTGTGCACCTGCTAAAGGGATGTACCTGAATCGAGCAGAGACTCCTCACCATATGAAAACGAGCTACTTAGAACAACAGTGGTAGTTTTATTCATAAGCTCTAACGACAGCGACAACCAGGAACCATAAAGATAATCTGTTTCATAGCTTTTATGCAATGTGTTCTCTACAGAGGGCTTAGGTAATAGATATCTTCAATGCTAAATTTAATAATGCAGGTACGAATTCTCCTGACGCCTGGCTTCTTCAACAGGCGTGCCCTCCCTACGATCACGATAGACAATCATGACTGTATAGCTGAAAACGCTAACGTATACAATGGATAAACCTTAACGAGAAAAAGGTCAACTCACTTCTGAGGGCCCATGGTTCGAGCCGGCGGATGGCCAGAACCCACTTGAATAGTGCGCCCATGCAATCGGGAGAAGAGCCGGCGCCGGTAGAAAAGCGATACACGAGCGGCAGCGCCTCCTTGAATATACGCTCGATGACAGCGCGCAGGTTCGACTCCAGGTCAAAGCCACCAGCTGGAGGAGCTTCCGTGGTTGTAGTCGCCGTGTCCCCAATCTCCCCTTCCTGCTGTTCCCCGTCGGCCTCTTCCTCGCTCGCATCGTTCGGGCTCGCACTGCTGGAAGCCATCGTCTCGACAGAAGTTTGGACCAAGGCCTCTGCTGAACTGTGAAGAGCCGGGCCTTTAGACTCCGCATCAAGGCTCTGGCTCGGGCTTCGGGGCACGGGCGACGATGCTGTGGGATCTAAGTTTGGCGAAGTGTCGCTGGCAGCATCCCCTGGAGCGCGCAACGACGATAACGCAGACGAATCGGCATTGTCACGGTCCGTACGGTGAATCGATGTGATGAGTTCGGAATGCCGAGACTTTTCTTCCGGGTCTTCAACAGGCTGCCCTCCTGGAACGGCCTTCAGGGAGGGAGCTCCTGCTCCGGAGTCCTTCCGCGCCGCTGCCTCTGCCTGGGCGATCGGCCTCAGGAGCATGATCAGCAGGAGCAGCGGCCGGAGGAACGGCTCAGCGTTGCGAAGGCGAGCCATGCCGTGGGAGCTTCTGTGGCAGCAGCGGTGTGGCAGCCGCTCTCTGGTCGGCCGTTCAGGTCGCGCAGGAAAGGGAAGTGGCTGCTGCCGCCGCCGCCTCCGGAGACGCCCGCCAGGCGAAGGTCGACGCGTTCACCTTTATCCGAGCTCACCGCTCTCGCTTTCCGCGGCGATCGGCGACCCCGCGGGGCGTCACTGGGGGCTACGCTGAGCGTGAGCCACTAAATGGCGACCGGCCTCTCGAGCGAGCCTTCCTACTTGTCAGCGCAGTGAACTCTGTTTAGGATGCCCCGCGGCGGCGGAAGCTCTGAGAGATGCGCCGCACGAGCGGGAGGCGCGCAGCGCGCGTGCCTAATTTCCGCATCACTCACTTACATGATGTGACAGTCACTTACGTAAACTATTGTTGATTGATAGCGTTTTGCCTTGCAGGAATGAAAGAGTCAATGTGCGGTTATATAAATACGAAGTCAGCGCTCTTATTTTAAGGCTATAATGATTCCGCAAAAACAGGGCACAACTAACGTGGCCAGAGATGCAGCTTGAAAATGCATCACTTGTTTGAATGACACACGATCCACCAGATACCGTCGGACTATTTTACATGTCAGACATTCTGTCATTTGTGCGCTTCTCTTTTCAATTTGTATGCCACGAGAAACCTGATTGAAAGAAGAAATATTCAAGGTCACTCTTGAAGATGTAATCTTTAGGCTTAAGTTACAAACCTTGCGGTTCGTAGATGCTGTTTGCGTCAGTCTACCATATTCAGTCGCTTAATTATATGTTCAGTCTAGAGATCAGACTGAACGTATAATATAAAGAACGTGGTTTAACTCAAGCATTATGCTAGATATAGGATGTTAGCGAACTAGGCATGAGCGTTGGCAAGAAGTGCGAGGGGGGAGGGGGTGGCACTTGCCCCACTGAAGCAAGCGCCACCAGCATCTGCCCCTCCACGCCCCAACGTCACACAAGCACTCCCCTCTCCCCTCCCCCCCCCCCCCCCCCCCCCCCTTCGGGACAATATCCTAGTGACATCCATCGAAAGAAATGCTTTGTGAATTCTACCTCGTGCTCTCAAACGGCAGATCATGATCATGAAATCGAGTGCAGACATAAGTTGTATATTCCTTCTCTGAGGCACTTCGGATGAGAGGGATACGCATCAGGGCCGTGTTGTGGTACGTCGGACACGTATATAGAAGGTGCGGTCTTTCAATGGAGATTACGCGTATTTGCATGGCAGATTAGCTAAGCCAGTTTTCTATCGGTCAAAAGAGATCGTTGAGCATCCACGTATGCCTATAATGCGCGACATTATTTCGACTAGGAAGAGCAGTACTGCTCGTGCAATATTGTTGTATCACTGCTCACATGGTTCACGTGGTTCACGTGGTTATTTTGGCACCTTTCATTGTACTGAGAGATCACAGAGCTATAAACTTAGCGCGTAAATGCATAGAGATAGAACCTTTATGCGAATACATAAGTGTTCACCATGCTTGCTACTCCCCATGTCTTTGTCAAGGACAGTCTGTTAAGACGGCGTTTTGAACCCAGCGGGATAAACTATCTTTCTTTGGGCCATTGCGTGGGAGCAGCTAACACTGAGAAATTGCCACGACTTCAAAACAACGCACATATAACGATGAAGGACCCCGATAACAAAATAGAAAGCTCTACAATATCCACCTGTGTTGATACCATCTTGCAACCACTGCGCTACGTGCGCACTACTGGCCAGGCGTGTGGCCGCAACTTGTTCGGCTATATAGGTCGCTACCGGCACCCCTTCAGGCAATTTAATCCGTTCAGCCTCACAATAAGCATGCTTTTCTGGCACAGTGCGCATTCATTATTTCTAAACGTCGAAGTAAGCAGCCTGCTGGACACAGATGCTGCAGGGTGTGGGAAATCCTTGCCTCGTGGACTGCCTATATTTGAGGCCATACAAGGCAGTAGCACGCGCGCCGCGCTATCAGAAATGTTCTGGGACGTATGAAGGCAGACTACGCACGAATGCGGTCTTCATTATTGGCACAGAGTGAATGAGTGACGCCGCACAAAGGGAGCTCTTTCCTTCTCCCTACGGAGCGGCTTGAACGTGAAGGATGTATTTATGCTTCGTCGAAAGCGGAATGGCCTTTGACCAACACGTCTTTGCCCCTAATTGCACATCAGTACTTGCACCACGTGGCTTAGTAGAACATGTCTCTGGGCGAGTTGGTTTGTATTTGTGTCCCTCGATCTATCTTCTGTGTCTGTCGTTTCTTAGCCTCCGTTTTTTGCTTCCACCACAGACGATCCGGGTTTTCTGAGCTCATGCAATCTACAAGGCATTATAATGGGAAATTAATCCTCGGCTGCGTCTCACTTATCGGAGGAGCCTACGTCTCGGAACCCTCCTGGTCCACTCGTTTACATACACCAAAACTGGAATGGGAAGGTATAAATGCATTACGAACACGAATAATATATCTCGAAATCAATAATTTGATATACTTGTGGTGCACGTGACCATTGAATACTAAAGGTCATACCCGCAGTGCTCTATTAGGGGCATGTGGGTATGGACCACCTGTCATGGGATGTTCGCATTACAGCCTATATATTTATATATAGGCTGTGACTGCCCACGATACAGCGTAGAGAGGCAACCTCTTCGCCTTGGACTCAACAAACTGGACGACCAACCACTGTCGGAAGAAGGCATCCTACGCCATCGACTAGACATCACGTCGCAGAAGAAGGCCATGCAAGCGCTACTGCGCTTCTTGACATCTACCGGCCTTCGTGAACGTCTATAAGTGGAACGTTCTTTGTGTGTGTGTATGTGTGTGCGCGTGTTTTTTGTTGTGCTTGTCTTGAATCTTGTACCCTCTCTCGGCTGTCATCTTTCTAACCCCCTCCCCTTCTCCCCAGTGCAGGGTAGCAAACCGGAATCTAATATCTGGTTAACCTCCCTGCCTTTCTCCTCTTTTCTCTCTCTCTCTATATGCCAATCAAGGACCAACCAAAGTAAGACTGATGTTGAAAATCTGACGAGAAGACGATTCGTGCGGGTCAAACAAGAGCCGCGTACTCTTTACAGTGACTTGGGATAGCACGGGGACAGACACAGACAAACGAATTGTAATGAGCGAAGGTAACCTACAGGCTTTGCAGGGGTAGGAACCGAACCCAAGTCTCCGAGGTGCAAAACAAGCACGCTACCACTTCGCCACGGGCGCTCTCCCAACATAGTACATATCGTAAATCAACCCATTCTTTCAGCATTTGGATGGCGCTTGTCTGACGTCAGTTCTGGCTGTTGTGTGCCTTCACCTCTCTTATAGCAACGTAAGAAACAATACGCATGGAGTACTATCACCCAGAATAATATTGTCTGTCTTTGCTCGACCACGTATAGGTAAACTCAAACAAACGACGTTTATGATATGGACATCAGCGCACCATAGCGAGCATTTCTTGTCGACAAAACGCACGTATGTACACTAAAGTGAGAACCGGCGTTACGCCGTCTATGAACAGTCCATTAGTCGCCACAGTGCTTTCTACGTTGATTGATTTACGGGGTTTAACGTCCCAAAACCACTTCTGATTATGAAAGACGCCGTAGCGGAGGTCTCCGGAAATTTCGACCACCTAGGGGTTCATTACCGTGCACTGATATCGCACAGTACAAGGGCCTCAACACTTCGCCTTTGTCGAAATGGAGCCGCCGCGGCCGGGATTCGATCACGCGACCCTCGGATCAGCAGCCGAGTACCATAGCCACTAGAACACCGTGGCGGGGCATGCTTTCTACGTGCCTGGGAACACTAACGTACGCATTCAATTGCAACTACTCGTTTTGCACAAGGACATCGATCATACTCGTAACAGGTGGCTCAATGCCAAACAATTCGACATAAGGAATGTTCTCGCAGGCTGCTTCGCGTGACACCGATTTCCATTTTGATAGATTTTTTAGGGTTTAACGTCCCAGAACCATGATCTGATTATGAGAGACGCCGTAGTGGAGTGCTCCGGAAATTTCGACCACCCGGGGTTCTTTAACGTGCCCTGATATCGCAGCTAGAGCACACGGGTCTCAACATTTCGCCTCCATCGAAAGCATCCGGCCCGGCAGGGATTCGATCCCGCGACTTTCGGATCAGTAGGCGAGTGCCATATCTACTAGATCACGGTGGCAGGACAACATCGATTTCAACAATACGTGGGATATGCCGGATTTCTTTTTATTGTTTATCTCTTTTCATCTAGCTATTTTTGTTGAGTCATGGTCATTATGAAGTCCTTGCTATATTATGCTATCATTATGATTACCATCATAATTTTATTTGCCCCACTGCCGACCATCAATTCTCTATTCTTGAACACTTTGGGTATTTTTATCTACTTTCCAGGTTTGTCATGCTCTTTATCAACCCCGCCACGGTGGTAGAGTGGCTATGGCACTCGGTTGCTGATCCGAAGGTCGCGAGATCGAATCCCGACCGCGGCTGCTGCGTTTCGACAAAGGCGAAGTGTTGAGGCCCGTGTACTGTGCGATATCAGTGCACGGTAATGAACCCCTAGGTGGTCGAAATTTCCGGAGCCCTGCACTACGGCGTGTCTCATAATAATATCGTGGTTTTGGGACGTAAAATCCCAGAAATCAATGGAATCGATGCTCAATATTAGAGAGAGCGAGAGAAACGGCAGACAAGTGTACCAGATGTAAGTCACTCCATGGTTTACTACCCTCACGCTGCATGGCTGCAGTGAAGAAAAATTAAGCCAGTTCCACGCCTGTGAAATCTGAGTACACGGAGGAGCTGGGGCAAGGGTGCCAAGTTGAGTATCATTGTCACTATCAGTATTTTATAATGATGAGCTGAGGGCATGGGTATGGGCGGTGCATCGATGGCAAGCGTGGGTCCGCTTTTCGATTCTGCACAACCCCAGGCTTTTTTTCATTATTTTTTCTTTATCTCTGTCTATATTGTCTTTCGCATTATCACTATGACGTAGCAGTGTGGGTAGTGAGTCGAGCGCAATAGCGGGTCCACTACTTCCTTCTGCGCCTGTCAGCGGACATCGGGGACATCGGAGATGGCGGGCCCCGCAACAGCTCCGCTGTCAACAAAGGTGGGCGAGGGGTAGGAGGAAATGACGAGGAGAGAGTGAGCGAAAAATCGTTTTCTCCAAACCAAGAAATACAAAGCAGAGAATGAAGAAAAGTTTAACACTGAATGGTCTGTTTGTCCTTGTCCTTCAGCTTTAAATGCGATGCTCGCGTCATATTCTACCAGCATAAGCTAAAGAAAATAAGAACGCGGAGGATTTTTCAAAGAATGCTATTGGCCGTGAGATTGGCCTATAAGTGGCAACACCGTTAACGCGTTAGTCTGGATGGTCGGCAGCACGCATTGGAATGTACGCAGCGGCGCAACGTTGTGAGCTGTTTTAGGCAATGTGTTAGCTAAATGATAGCGTTGACTGCAGTTTAATGGTTATATAGACGTGCTCCAATGCCACGTTAGTGCTTTGAAGGACGCCTAACGTTCCCATTAAATGTGACAGAAACGTAATCTACCATTGCACGGGGCAAAGGCATCCCTCAGTGTCACAGTCTGACTTCCTCGGCGTTCCCCTCTCTCTTTTTCTTCGGCCTACTTAAGTTGTGTTTTCTCTACAATATTGTTATCGGTGTTACTTGAGTGAAATATGGTTCAGTATTGAGCTCTCGCACATTTCTTGCAATTGACTGCGGAAAAGAAAAATACTGTTACTGCGCACTCAGTTGAAATAGCAGATTGTGTACCGGACACAAACACATATCATGTCTCTCTTTTTTTCATCTTCCATCGAATTAACCAGCTCAGTCAAACTACGTTACTGTCACACTGCTTGATTGGTAAGCATAGTGAACGTTTTATTAAGTAAAATTAATACTAAGAAACGTCGCTTTCTTCGAATGATTACTTACGTGGCCGCGACACGAAAATAGTCCAATTAATTTAGACCACAAAACCACGTGTTCTTCAAGCGAAAAATGTGCGCTATTTTCCGCCACGCTAGTTACTCCAGAATAACGCTCAACCTATATTAAAAGGCGGGCGGCCGCGTCATGCATGATTTTCATGCAACGCAGTATTTATTACTTTTGGCGGACAATATAGGTACCTAAGTGTCAATGTTTACTTGTGAGGCGGATACTTCCTCTCTAAACTGCACGATAAAAGGACGCCTTAAGCATCGATTAAGGCCCATCGTGGAACCGCTGACAGTCACGCTTCTATAGAAAAGGACGTCGTCACGGAAGTGCATCTATCGGATTGTTCTTTTTCTCTACCACTGACAGATATTTGCATCCAGCTATAGTGTCGTGAAACGACACCACTACTGCACTGCATTTACGCGTTCATGCTTCTCGCGTAATTTGTTCAGAAGAACGACAGCTGCTCTTTTTCGTGTGCTTAAAGGACGCGGCGTTAGCTGATGTGGAATAATTGTGCCGGACCGGGCGTGCGAGAACGACGTCACGTGCTTCCGAAACACGAACTCAGGGATCTTAACAAATAACGAAGACTGCAGCGCAAAGCCAAATGTTTTTATGTATTTTCATAAGAATACATGTAAGCATTTAACACTGCTGCAGCAGAAGGAACGAACATCCTGGAGGCTATGCACGACTTACGCGATCATGTAAACTCGCAGCGGCTAGCAACGACGCGAGGAGCCATCTACACTTGCTTCCGCTCGCCGCTAGGCGCCGACTCTGTTCGGCCTCGAGGCCAATACACTCTGTGGACGCCTTGCTTTCGTGACCTTTACGACGCTGCAGAAAGGTATCACCAACTTCTTGAAGGAAAAAAAAAACAAGAAAAGCTGTGTTTAAAAACGAAATGGGTGCACACGCTGCGCTACTGCGGGACAGCGCAAGTTTCACAGCAGGTTTCTGCGCGCTTCGTAAAGTATGCGGACACATCGGGATTTATTATTTATTTTTTGTTTGTTGGGGGCATTATGGCATTGATAGAGAAACTCTCAGACGTCATGCGCTTGCACTAAGTGCCCTTCTGTCATATCACCTTCTGATCTGTATTGTTAGAGAGCTTTCAGTATTAGCGGGCGGGTAACAGCGCGTTCTGGAACACCGTTGTGCGCAGCCGCGGTCACGGCGAACAAAAACGCTTAGAGATACAACCACCGAAGTCGCGAAGTGCTTGACGCCCCGCTGAGTTACAGAGCGCCTTGAAAGCTTTCCCACGAGAATGTACGCAGTGGGGCTCTTGGGCTGTGCCTTCTACGACGGTGTCTGAGCAACGGCAGGTTGCAGCATGTCCGCTGCCTGCAAGGCTCAGGAGACGTTCGTTTCAGGGTCGCAGGGCATGGCTAATGAGACATATAGAGGCTTGATTTTGGTTCTTTTGCTTCTAGAACGTCAGAATCGTATTACACAGCATGGCAAGCTTTTGCGAACATTCAATAATCCATCAGAAAATGTGGAGCAGCACGTTTTAAACCCCCGCTATCGATGTGAGGGACACCGGATTGAAGCACTCTGGGGTTCCTGAACGTGCGCCTAAATCTAAAGCACAATATTGTTGTACCTCGGAGACATGGAAATGGCACTGCTTATGGGCGCGATCAAACCAGCGACCTTGAGCTCCGCCGCGCAACGCCATAACAACTATAGGTCAGAAGCAGCTGGTTAAATAACGGCAGGTGCACCTAAAGTGATTACGAGTCTCTGAGCGTAGTGTTCTCGAACGGCATGTAAGTAAATATCAGTGAAAAGACCAGACTAGCTCTCGCAGGCCATTCCCCACACGCACTTCTCTCGTAGCAGCGACAGCCAAGCCGTACTTCACACTATTTGCAAAGAACTTTAGGCATGGTTAACTTTCTCGAGCCACTCAGTTGGGTTTGGTAGCCGTTGTAGTAAAGCACGCTCTATAAGTGTATCATTCTGAATACCCAATACAGCGGCAACTTTACTGTCATTTTTCTTTTAGTGGGGCTTATAGATTTGTTAACATAACGAGAGAACAAATGCGGGCGTTAGCCGACGCTGTGCACGGACCTTGTTTTGAAAACTGATCCTATCTTTGGCACACAACGTTTGCGATATTGTACATCCGTGGTGGCAAACAAGAACGCTTACAGCATACCATATTAGAACTGTGTGTTTCCATTATAACCTCCCCTCCACTTCTTCACTCATTAAACTTTCTCTCTTGATGTGAATCTAACTCCCAGTCCGAAACAGTTCGTTCAAATAAGAAATGCTAGTGGTACCCTGACTTTGAAAGAAAGCCGCTTTGTACTATCGTGTATCGACTTCATTCAACCCCTGTTGGCCATGCGAGAGTCATCGTTGTTGTGGGCACAACTGCCCTAGTTTTTGTTACTAATATCTAGGTATGCTTACAAGATACAGTACAGGGTAAATTTCTTGATATTAAGCGTGAGGGCAATCTTGGCAAATCTTTCAGCCAAGCGTGGAACCAGGCATACAAATGCGGTGAACGCGTCCCTTCTGTCTGATGTAACACCAGGCCATTTAGTCTGCAGGCAAAGCACTTCTTGGAAGAGACGAATTCTTTTCTAAATACGTTTTTATTTTTACCCACTTCCGTATGTGTCATTCTTATAAACATTTAATTAGGAGAAATTTCGACTCTATTTCTAGCCCCAGCCTTTGTTATATGACTTGTGAGATGCAGGAGAGGTGCGATACATTAATCTACACCACCATGGTATTACGTAAAAATTTTCTCAACAGCCATATTTATCCGGAAGACGTTCGGGAAGCTACTCACACAACTAAATTGCTTTCATTAGAGTGTATACTGCTTGCTTTTTTCTTTTTTCTTTACTTCCGTTATTTCACTCACTCGCTACTGAGGAGCAATATTAAAGAAAAGATTGCAATTGTGATACGTAAAAGTGCAGAAGCGTGCCCATTACAAAGGAAGATATAATAATAATAATAATAATAATAATAATAATAATAATAATAATAATAATAATAATAATAATAATAATAATAATAATAATAATAATAAGATTCTGCATTCCACAAATTTTGGAAGTCGGTGTCATACGAAGCAGTCAGCGAGGAAATTGCCTATGACGTTCGACATTCAGCCAAGCGTGACCAGTAGGATAAAGGTCTTTGTGCAAAGCACATGAGTACCCATCCATAAGTATGCTTAGCGTCGGCTAACCAGGAATGTCGCCAACAGCGTAGCGACTGAATCTGTAGCTCATGGCACGACGTAACGTTTCAGCACGTTAGTTCAAAGCACAGACATCTGTTTTGTCGAAGAACAGTGCACTATAGGGCGCGGCACGTCGATGTCCTCTCATGAGCGTAATTCGTTAAAGTATTCCTACGGGATCGAGCAAAGTTGCGCAAAAGCATACGGAGTGATAGCAGAACATATCTGTTGCTGTTATAGTGCTTATCACACATTAGAATCACAATTCACGCTACACAAACATCTTCATTACAACTGCAGGCAATAGGTTTACTTTATATACCGCGTGGGAGGAGCCGCCGTAGCCCGTAGTGGTAGCGTGCTTGTTTGGCACCTCGAGGGCCCATGTTCGATACCCCCCCTACCACTTAGTAAGTTGCGTTTGTGTCTGTGTGCTTGTTCAATCAATAATCAATCAGTAAACCCTGTTTATGTTTGGGAGGAGGAGTGCGGGACTAAAAAGCTAGAGCAGCTTGACAAGGTTCCGACATTTCTACATACCCACATTTCGATCGCAAGCGAAGGTAGACAGCCTTCCTTGTTTTAAGAGCGGAGCTCTTTAAGCAGGCTGCCCGGTGTGCGGGCCGATCCTGGAGGCAAGGAACCGTGTGAGGGGCAGAAATACGCGTTATTGCGGTATCGTTAATCGTGACACACATGACGAGTATATCATGTTAGTGATTTAAAGATGAGTAATTCATGGCCGTCATACAGTTATGCCGTGTCTCCCAAATATTTAAGTATACTAGGTGAACGAGACGACCAGGAGAGCACCGAGGCGTAGGCGGCTATCTATCTATCTATCTATCTATCTATCTATCTATCTATCTATCTATCTATCTATCTATCTATCTATCTATCTATCTATCTATCTATCTATCTATCTATCTATGTGTGTAGATAGATAGATAGACGTGATAAAAGTGACTTCAGTTCGCCAAGAAATTCTTCGCATTTAACAATAATTAACGCTGTGTCATGATATGAAGAGGTCGTTGGTGATTCTCTGAAGCGCTCAGTTAAAGGAGTCCTTATCATGTGACCCCAGGCGATGACAAATCCCTACGCCATTCTAAAAAACTATAGCACTATATTTGTCCCACTATTGACAACTATATTTAGTAATTGTTTGGTTACTTCCACGTTCCGTAGCACGTGAAAAACTGCTCGTAGCTTTCCTGTGTTTAGGTGTCGATGCAAAACAGGCGTCCCAAGTTATCTCTCGAATTCTCTGTGCCACATCAAGGATCTATGAGCTCGCTCTTCATAACATATCGTCTCCAAGGGTCAAATTCTCACTGATTCCGAATCAGAATGGGTTTATCACTGGTCGCTCGAATGTCACAAATCTTGCTACTTTTATGACGCAGATTTCCACTCCAGTACATCAGATACGGCAGCTTGACACCATTCACTGGGAACTCAGCAGCGCTTTCGATGTGGTCAGCCACCCTCTGCTTTTGTATAAACTTGGTCACTTTGACGTGGACTCCTGAATTGTCGACCTCTTCCACAGCAAGCTTATTGATAGGTTGTGTTATGCTGCCATAAATAGACAAACGTCCTTCTTGTACTTGACAACCAGTGGAGTTTCTCAAGTGTCCTGTATTTAACTACATCTCTTACGCCATTTTAAATGTTTCTTTCCTATTTTATGCAGATGACATCACGTTACTTAAGGAAATTCATAGCATCAGTGGCTCTCATATTCTGCAGTCAGATTTGCTTTCTTTTTCAGAGTGGTGCCAGAACAATTCCCTCTCATTATATACCAATAAAGAACAATGTCATGACCTTCTCTCACAAAAGTGCATGGAGATCATTTCCATCTCGTGTTAATTCTGTAGCCTTAAGTAAGAGGTGTGAGATCAATGACCTAGGCATTCTCTTTGATACAACCTTACACTTTTCTGCTCGCAGTAAACGCGTTGCAATGCGAGGTTTTTGCTCCCTCAGCTCTGTTTTCAGACTACCGAGAGAATTAAACTCTCCGACGCCCTTCTGTGAATTTTACATACCAATTTGTTCGCCCCAATTTAAATATGCTTCTGTGGTCTGGAATGGAATCTCTAAATCCAGCAGTAACGCCATCGAGCGGGTCCAGCGAAGATTTCAAAGCATATACGTATAATCATCGCTTTGCTGAAAATGAACCTGGGTGCTACTCCATCAGTGTTGAATTATTGTCATTGCTATCTCTTCACTGCCGCTGAAATCACTGATTTGCTGTTTCTATTTAAGCTTGTTCACGGTATTATAGCCTGCCATAACCTGCAGCATTCTATTGATTTTTGAATTCTGCGCAAGATGACTAGGGAGCATATAGACCTTCCGTCTGCCCGTGCCAACACTCAAATGTCCACAGAGTAAAGAGTTTTTGCAATGCTTACTTTTTAATCGTGATATCTTTCATAAATTTGTGCCATTGTTTTCGTTTCAAGGTTTCACTGTTCTAGGACAGCGTTGCCTAATATACAGGTCATTTCTAGTTTACCGTGTGCCTTGATATGAACTTTGCATGTCCGTGTTTCTCATGTATTTTGCCCCGTCATTCTTCATTTTTTTTTGGTCGGCTTTTAACATTCCTTTGTCTGTGTTTCTCCTCCATATTGTTTTGAGTTTGTTTTATGTCCGCCTATATTTCTCATGTTGTGTTTTTTCTTGTCGTCCGGAACTTTTCGTCCTTTATTTTACGTTACATGCCTGTATTTCTCTTGAATCCTATCTTGATTTTGTTGTATTAACATTCCTTTACGTGCACCAACACAACGACTTTCGATTGCTTGTGGGTCTGTTGAATAAACGACTGACTGCCTGAATCATTAATATTATTATTATACATGCGAACAAGAATTTCTTTCAAATTTGTCTGTGCGCTCAAAAATTTTGTCTGAATATTATGTAACCACATCGCTGTAACCGACGCTTCCGGGCCTAGTCACTCAAGTCTTCGGAGACTTTGACAGGCCCGTTTCTGTGTACTACTTCTGGATGTATGCAGTAAATTATTATTATCATTATTATTATTATTATTATATTATTATTATTATTATTATTATTATTATTATAAAAAGATGACCACTGCTGTGTTCCGGGTACCGTGCATCCTCCGTTTGCCGGCTTGCTTTCCTGGCCGTATAGCCCCGACAGTTACAGGGAGAAATAACGTGAGCAGGAAGTAAATCAATAAACTCTCAAAGCGCGCCATGAGGTCATGCACGTAGGCCCCAGGACCGGGAGGGGCAGCCTGTCAAGGTCGTTCCCGATGGCCGTGCCCTCACGTCGCGCACCACAACATAACGCAACTCTCGCAGGAAGACCCGAACGAAGGCCACCGCCTCCTGAGAGTGAGCGAAGACCTCCCAGTCATCACGGCTGCTCGAAGTTAAATGAAGAAGCGAAGAAGAGAGATGAGCGCAGGGAGCATTGGAGCAGACGTCGAAGGGGGGGAGGTGGGAAGCAGCGGGACGCGGAAGCTACCCTTCGCCCCTCCCGTACGCACTCTTTGGAGAGGCACGACTCTCGGTCCCTTCAGGAGGAGGAGATGGCGTCGCCCGATTGGGGAACAAAATGCGCACTTCGTGCCGCGCCTCGTCTCTTATTTACAGGCATCTTATTTATATTATCGCTTATTTCCACGCTATCTATATTTCGCAGTGTTCTTTTTCCTTTTCCTCACAGGTCCAGACAGAGGACAATGCCTGAAGTGAAAGAGCGGTGGAGGGGCCAAGCCTGTGGACAGGCCCAGGGGGGATGGGGGGAGGGGTGTCAGAAGCACCTTACGACCTGGAATTCCAAGTTCGGTTGGGGGTCGAGGCGCGTAGCTGTTTACCGATGTCGTGCGTCTGGTCACGTAGCCCAAGGCCGTTGGGGACAACTGTTCTTTTCTACTGGACCTTTGGTTCCTTCTACAAAAAGAAAAAGGGCCGGGGGGGGTGGATTCGATCGAGCATATTTCATGCCGTAACCATTGTGCAGTAAGAAACGCTGAAAAGATGTGCAATTAATGCACTGTAAGGCAACGTATAACTATTTCTGAGGGCGTGCCCAAAAATGGTGGCGGCCCCGCCACGGTGGTCTAGTGGTTATGGTACTCGGCTGTAGATCCGAAGGCCGCGGGATCGGATCCCGGCAGCGGCGGCTGCGTTTCGATGGAGGCGAAACGTTGAGGCCCGTGTGCTGTGCGATGTCAGTGCACGTTAAAGAACCCCAGGTGGTCGAAATTTCCGGAGACCTCCACTACGGCGTCTCTCATAATCAGAGCTGGTTTTGGGTCCTTAAACCCCACGAAATCAATCAACCAAAAATGGTAGCGGGCGCCTGCCAGACGAGTACACGTGCCTGTTTATACGTGAGAGGCAGCTGTTATGGCATTTTATCTCTTCTTTGTGTGAGCGAATCGAAAGCTGACTCACGCAAGCGCTTCCGCTATCATTGATATTCCAAGCCACGGCCATTAGACGCGTTTTTTCACTCTTATGCCTGTGCAAGATCGCGCGTTCATCTGACTTGGGCTTGCAGTTACAATCCCGGCAGCGCAAGGAAAGAGAAGGTGATCCACCGGTTAATGAAATTTCATGTTCAAATAATCTCTGATTAATACAACGCCGTGGTTGCTCAACGTGGAATCGTCCGCAGGTAAAGGGACCCTTATGTATACCACGCCCACGCGACAGTCCGTAAAATTGTTTTTGGCGGTGTGCTTTACTGAACAAATGTCTGTTTGCTTATTTTCCTTTCAGTCGCTCGTTTTTCTTCTGTACGGCGGCGCGTATTGTACCTAACTTATTGGGGAAGTGAAAATAACTTCAGCACCATATCTTCTTGCGACTTTCTTAGCCCTGTGCGGAACGTACTGGATATACGGAATATCTGCGACTCTCTTCCTGCCATTATTGCTTTCTGCAACTGCGTGAGTTCCCTACTAAATTGACTTCCTTAGGCGTTGAGCTACAGCGGCTACAACTAAGGCAGGATACCATGCTTCTAATAGGCGCTTGATGTGCGCATCAAAGCCAGCGTTCATATTGTGCACACATGATTTTGTGGGAGGAACCTTAAGGCACGTCATTGCAATTTGTGTTTTTTTTACTTTGGAATGCTTGGATTGAAAGTTTAGCAATGGCTTCGAAGATCTAGGAAGTACTTCGAACATACGGGATCGTGCTCAAAAACCAATGAAATGTCTAATATTGCAGTTTCGTGAGGCAGTCCTTTTATATGCTATAACCCCTCTTCTTCATTTTAAAATTCATCTCTTGCTGTGGTAACAAAGGATTCGAGTTTATCCCTACATGCAAAACGTCAAGTAATCATCCGAGTAACGAAATACCTTAATAACGCTGTCACCTAAGGCGTTCTTTAGTCGGCTGTCAACCTTGCCTAGGTAAAGATCGCTAATAGGAGGTACCTTGGAACATATACAGATTTCTGATTTTTGCAGAAACACGCCTTCTTTCCACCGCACCAGCGTTGACTTTAACTACATTGGGGAAAAAAAGGGGGAGGGGAGGGACGAGAAGCCACATTACACGATCTGCACTTTCCTCGCTTCAGCTGGAAGAATCCAACAACATTGAAAAGCCAAATAAAAATAATAGATTTAAGGATGAACACGGTGTTTACTTCTTCAGAGTTTTGCCCAAAGTCCATGAAGGTGCTTGACAAGGCCACGAAGCCGTTCCACGAGAAGTGTAGGTAGAGAATAAACGGCAAATTAAAGAAAAAAAAAGCCAGCGTATGATCTAGTTCTCAGCGAAGCTCTTCGACATTCTCCATGCCGGCCGGTCTGCGGTCGCGCGATGCTGCCGCTAAAACTCTGCAGCTGAGTAGGTTCTAAATTATCATAGCGGTACATTTTATTGTGCTTCCTGTGCGTTTCGCCAAAATATAAATCTGAAGGTTACCTCCTGAACTGCAATGACAACGTCAACATAGCCCTTTTACGTATACATTAGACTGTCAGTGAAAATGACAGTCGGGGTGCGACGTGCTTAAGCGGTGGAGCGTGCACTTAGCAGCTCCAGAATGAATCAGCGACAGTCTCCAACACGCCCACATGACCATCCTTCGACAGTCTCCGGACTAGATTCTTGAATAAATTACCAAAGGGAAATCCAGCGACAGCACTAGCGAGCCGCCAGTGTGGCTGTTATAGCCAGCGTGTGTGGAAATTATTCGTAGTACCTGTATTTCCCCACGCTTCTGTTTTGTTTTTGTTTATTGAGGTAAGGCCATGTCGCTGTTGACTGGCGCTGGCTGCAAATAACTATATATCGTGAACTTGTGAAGCAGGCGTAATAATGACGTTTTATTAAGCCTTGAGGCACCGGAAGAATGGCTGACACCAAGGCGCAGATCGGACCCAAGATGGTAACCCACCACAGACAAAGATGAAGAGACCGAGGTGATGATGACTATGTACAGATGAAGTAGAAGTTCCCAATGATTGCCCACACTAAATAAATAAATAAATAAATAAATAAATAAATAAATAAATATATATATATATATATATATATATATATATATATATATATATATATATATATATATATATATATATATATAGGGTGTTTTTTTGCTGCAACACATTTTTTAAATTAGAAAAACAAATCGTGGGAATGTCTTGTGTACCATTCGAGTATGCGGATTGGCGGCCTCTACATACAGGACAATTTCTCTCTTAAGCCTCTCATGTTCTATTAAAGAAATACCGCGATTATATCCTTGCATTCACCGACGGTTCCGTTCTGCCGATATGTTCTACCTCAGCAGTCGTTAAAGCAGCAGGAGCCACCACCATCTATTTAAAAAAAAAAAAAAAAACGTCTCACCTAACGTCGACGACAACGCAACTCGTAGTGCCTGGTATCGCTTTGCAATTAAAATAATTAGTTATTAAGTGACACACAAAGAGCTGACTTACTGCAACTCAAAGGCGGCTTTGCGGTTTGTACCGGCAGCCTTCCGCTGCGGTCAGCACGCACAATGCATATTTGAAATTGTAGGATACAATAAAACTTGAAGGGATATTGAGTCACATTTTAACGGCCACCACATCATAGTGCATCGGCAATGAACACGTCGATTAAGTCTTTCGCTCAGCCTGTACATACGGATGAAGCCCGATTATCACCACCGCTTTCTAGGACCGGCGCTGCTATGAAGCTCCGCGTGCTTGCACGTCAACACACCACGTCTCTACGGAATGAACCACACTTCAAGTATGCCAAAGTATATTCCCTTCGGCTTTCGGCTTCCCGCTGTAGGAGATACTACCCTTTTGTGTGAATGTAGGCTATGGCAGGGTACCGAATTAACCAACGTCTGTGCTTCCTGGACAGGGATGGTCGACACCGCTGCCTCTGACCACTGCGGCGATTAAAGCAGTTCGAGCAGGTCAGCGCCGCTGGCATACGTTTACAGCGCGTGTGTCTCAAATATCTACGCTCTTGTTGGCCTCCAGTGATGAACGCGTATCCCACGAATTGGTTGCACGCACCCTTTGCATCGCTATCTTTGTACCAGCATGGCGAAAGGCTAACGACCGAGAGATCCGACAAGCTCTGCAGCCCGGGAAAGCTATCCGCTTAAAAATAATAGTTGCTCGTAGTGAATGTTGCTGGTACAATATTATTTGCATATTTATCTACGCTCATAGTTGAAAGTGTGGCTTTTTGCTGTCTTTTCAAAATAGGACGGAATTAAAAAAATGTTGGAGGACGCTTGGGCTTTGTCTTGAACGCAATAGCGCCTTTGGGCGACGCTCGCATCGCCTCACAGTAACAGAATTATGTCTTCTCGTGCACTTAAATCACAGTCCGAACTATCATGTATGCAGGTGCTAGTTAAGTTGTAGTTACAATTTTTCTGACAAATTTTGCTTTGAGAAATTAATTTTGCTCACTAGCGCACCTGTGACGTGGCGGAGGGCTTGCGTGGCCGGGGGCTTCGGGAAAGACAGCGGTAGTTGCAGCTCGAGGTGATTTTTTCCGCCGTGTACACCTACATCAGCTCCTACGCTGAGACCTGATATTCTGCGACACGCGGTAATTAATGCCATCGCGTTAAAATTACCTGTAAACAGCTATTAAACAACCACGTGAACAACTACAGTTGCTTCGCGTCGTTGCATGGAGATATGCTTTTCCTTTCTGTCTCTTTTTGTTTGTATTTTTCGAACTGATTAATATCTGTGGTTACACGTCCCAAAATCACGATATGATTATAAGAGACGCTGTAGTGGAAGGCTCCGAAAATTTCGTCCTCCTGGTGTTCTTTAACATGCACTGACGACATTGAGAGGAAAAGTGAACTAGACCAGAGTTCATGGGTGGCTGGCATTTCTCTAGCGACAGAAGCTTGTTGCGTGTACACGAGTCGGCGCGGCCGTCGCCAGCATTACGACTGGGAGGCCCGCGCGCGCTCGTACGTGCCACCCATAATTAAGCCCAGCACACCAAGGGGAGACGCGCGATTCCGGAGTGCGACGGAATTGCCACACTTGTCAGCCACATGGGTGGCACCCTAGACCCACTGAGGCGTGACCCGAGGCTTTTAAGTGCCGCGGCGGCGGCGGCGGCCGTTACTGTATCGGAAGAAAACCGGCAATTGTGACGCCATCGACACCCGAGGGTGCGGTAAGAAGGTGTTTCAACGGCCTCAGCAAGAGTGCCTTGCCTGAGAACACCAGATATCGAACGTGCTATATTGCCGAAGCGAAGACGGGCTAAATAGATAGATGCACGAGCATGTCTTCCGATATGTCGAACGACCTCGGTGGTGGCTCCGCTGGCAGAAGCGGAAATAAGAAACCGATGGTTTCCCCGATGAGCACACGTACTCAGCCTCGGAGACGCACAACTGATCCCCCCCCCCCCCCCCCACACACACACACACACGCAAGCGCCGTGTTAGTGACTTTCCGCTGTTCCGATGAGCTTAATGTAGCGTCTTAATAATAAATGAACGCAAACAAGGACAAAAGCTTTCTTTCCTCACATGTTTCACAGAAAGACGTTCCGCGAACATTTCAAATTCTCTTGTAACCGCCCTTCTTTCTCCCATTGTAACACCTTTTGGCGCTGCGGGTATTGAATATAAATCAACAGATGAAGACAGGCACCACGGAAACTTGTGGTGCCTGTGGCATCTATATTGTCGTCTGTCATTGTCGTCTGCGCATTCAGTCTTAGAATGTAACCGTACCAACTAGCTGAAATGTCGACCGTGTTAATGTACTCTAAGTAGCCGTACTCACAGAGTGACATGGAAGCTTGAAGTGGAGCACTGCGACTGTGAAATTAGGCGACAGTGTCTTGTCACGCCGCTGGGAATCCGGTGCCATCGACTCTAACCTAACCGTGCCAGCCATAATCACGCCGGTGTCGTATGAAGCGCAAGGTGGTGGAGACGGCAATATGCGCAGCGTTAATCCCCGTAAATTAAATAATTTCTGAGCTTTTACGTTGCTAAAAGCTTGGCATGATTACGAGGCACGCTGTCTCTGGGGGATTCGAGTGGAAATTGACTGCTCACGGTTAATCAATGCCCGGCTAAATCTAAGTACGCGGCCTGTTGCATTTCTCCCCCATCGAAATGTGGCAGCCGTGGTCGATAACCAAAACGGCGTCCTCGAGGTTAGCAGCGCGAGACCTTATACCGGATAAGCTACCGCGAGAGGGGGGGGGGGGGGGCTTTTTGTAATTATTTAAGCGGTGGATTCTTTGAATATACAATAACACGTACTGCACCGTAAATTCAATGGACGCAACACGTTCTCGCGTTATGGACGGGTCTTATGAGCAAATTCAGAGAGCGTGTAAAGCGCGATAGCAATAATCGCGAATACTAGGGAACTGCGTTGTCGTTTGCTTCGAGGAAGTCGGCTATGACAGGACCAGCTAATAACTAGCGGAGCTCTCCTCTGACATCACCGCGACAAGCTGACTGCTGTCCGTGTGAACCAGGAGATCTCCACAGCAAGAAAGCCCCCTCTTTCTCTTTTGCTTTCCTTTACCCACTACTTCGACACGACCCCTCCCCCAAATTTTTCCAGCCGGCTTCCCCCTGCCTATAGGCTAGCCCGTCACCTATATGAACAAAGGCGCACATCCTTGGAAACGTGCGGCTATGGGCGTTCGCGTCTCAACGGAGGGCTTAAAAACAAATGCAGTTTTTCCAACTCTGCAATGGAGGTTCACTTGACTTCTCTATGGCGGGGAAATTTGAGATTTGTCTGCAGTGAACGGCGGCGCCAAACGACGGACGCCTGTCATTAATCAGTGCAGAGTGCTACGAAAAGATCCTCAAAGGGGAGCTTGCGGGCTTAGCAGCACGGCGCAGAGCAGAGAGACTCTCTTGCAATGTGTTACCAATTAGTTCTCTGAGGTGACGGAAGAATACGGAGGGTCTAAGTACCCGGACACATGCGTTATTTTCCTGGAGGTAAAACGTTCGTGGGGGGCCAAGGCCATCGAGCTAGCGAACCAAGCGCAAAGCAAAATATGCCGCTACTCGCTGTGCAACACTCCCCCCAATGTCGGCCGACCCTTCTTCCCTCTTTTTCCTGTTTCTGTGAGGCGCCAACGCTCTAACATAGCGTACAATAATAGAAGTGCGTTTTTCTTTTCCTTTTTAGCAGTGCCCCTACATGGGTAGCCCAATACACGTATGGTATATAGCAATATGCGTGCGCGGCGTGTCCCCTTCTGAGGGCGGTGCCGCAGAGAGACGAAAGTTCAAACAATCTTGCCGTTGGACAGCATTGCTTTACAGTGTTGTCAACGAGCTAAACAACTAGGTAATAACGAGTTCACAAAAAGGCCGTGCTGCGGCTCATCGCCGAGCATGTATAACGGAGCCCCGTTACCATTCATTCAAGACAAGGAGGTAATATTCGAATCACCGCTTTCACGGCAATATGTCTCAACTACAGAAGCAGCTATCCGACTTCGGGGGGAAGCTCATCTTTGCAACGCCAACAAATGAGCGAGACCTCGAATGCTACGTCTTCTTCTTCAGCTGATTTATACTTACGTGATAGCCTATGTCTTGTGAGGATGGAGTCTTAATGGGCCTATGATGACCTCTATGGATCATATGTGAATTCTCTGATAACGTTTCAGTAATCCCTTGCTCATATGAGGTCATATGATGCTTTATTAAGTCTCAGCAAGCCAGGAGATTAATTTCAAATCACTTCATTTCTTGAATACAGTATTGAGCTTGGTAGCAATCGAAACAAGTACAGTCACTGAGAGGCTCGATCAGTCAATCAGTAAATGAGTCAGTCGATCAGCGGTTTATTATACAATGTGAAAAGGAAATGCCGACAAATATCTTTGGATCAATACCCCTTTCTCCTAGTATTTAGTCCGACAGAACAACTCGAACAGAGAGCGGTACAATTGCAAGCAAGAGTGTAAATGGGTTACTTGAAATAAAGAGCAGCGCAAGAGAACGGGGACAAAAGAAAATATATACAACGGACAGGCGCTTCAAATGTATATTAAAAAAATCCGCCCACATCAAGCCTCTGCTCGTTCAAGTAAGTTAATGAGGACGCTTGATTTTTAAGAAACAGGTGTTTAGGTGCAATACCGAAATTTCTCGCAACCTTTATTTCAATGCGAAGTTAAAGCACCGAAAAAGTCCTGCAATTTATTAGCCATTAGTTGCTCGCCTGGTGCGCAGAACTGAGAACGAAAATATGGCATATCTTGTGTTCTAAGCAGCCGTAAACAAAAATCATATGGAACGCATTGAACGGGATATTACTTGGATGTTAGACAGGAGGAACCTTACTATTCTTTGAGCTCGTTTCTGTAATCGCATTAACAGCTAAATAAATTCCCTAAATTAGCTTCCATGTTTCGCAGCAGCAACCTAAGTGACAATGAAATAAGAAAAAAAGTACTAAGCCCGACGTAGGTCACAGGGGAAATATTTCCAGTTGTACGCAAGCGTGTAAGAACTGCAAGGAAATCTTTTTTTCTTTCTTTTTTTACGAAGGCTGTTTTCCTTTTTTTCGACCATGATGTGTCTAAATCGACCTCAATGGCATGTAAGACTGTCAATTCTGTATAGCAAGCGATCGTGCAAGGTTAAAACATAAGACGCATTCAGTTTTATTCTGTGACCATTTTTTTTCAGTGACTCAAAATAACTGTAGAATTCAAATGGCATGAGTTTCCAACAACATCATAGATTTCTAATTTATCTAGAAGTTTGAAGTGAAAAACCTACGTGTAAAAAGATTTTTCAGTATCAAAACCTATTTTACTACGTTTTTTTTTTCGCTTATTCAGTGTGCCAGTAATTATTTGTGATGTTTGGTGGTGTTTGAGGATTTGCTGGAGACAAAATGTGTTTTTGGAGGCCCACTATGTTGTTGGGAAGGAGTGGATTTTTTTTAACCCAGTAGGCTTAAAAAACGTGTTAATATTCAGGACAGATAAGTCTGGAGCTCCTCCTTGCAATTGCAGCAGCAGGTGAGTTTTGGCTCTGCGAAATGTATCGAAAAATTGGTGAAAGAAGCGCCTGTATAAAGTAGCGAACTGTTAACTTAGAGTGAGGAAACACTAAATGCGGAATATATACCAAAACTTCGTCACGTTCACTAGTGTGCGAAGTTGGAGAGAGTCTTCCGTAGTTTATCAGGACAACGCCAGTACATAAATAGTTTCAAAAAATGTGTTTGTTATACGGCATTTTGATTGCGTGAAATCCGTTATTCCAGCGCTCAGTTTACAACTGAATATGGGAGTTCAGGCAGGCCGCAGAGGCTCTGTGATGAGTACCAGCACAGAATTAAGTACGCTTGGCCACCACAAGTGTACGACTCACTCGAGTCGCAGCGTATTGCCGCTTCTCTGTTATGGGTATTAAGAAAAATCCACCATTCCGCCAGCTTCCCTAGTGTTCAATTCTCACTTGCACTGATGGTATATGGCAGAACAAGATTTCTGTTTTGCTCAAGGCGAAGCATTGACGGCCATACGTAATTCAGCATAGCGCTCGTTGGCCCGCATGTCTTTCTCATAAAAGTACACACACACACACACACACACACACACACACACACACACACACACACACACACACACACACACACACACAGGACTGTATATGCAAAAATAGCTTGGGTTGCCGCCAGTTTATAACAGAATTGACGATGCGCCTCTTAGAGAGCCCGACCTTGACTTGAAAAAGGTCGGGCTCCGACCGAAACGTTGATGTAATAAACCGTCGTTCTCTAAGAGGCGCATCGTGAATTCTGTTATATATATATATATATATATATATATATATATATATATATATATATATATATATATATATATATATATATATATATATATATATATATATATATATATATATATATATTGTCACGTGGTCGTGACACACGAAGCACGCAGGACTCGAGATGATATCAGGCGAATTGTTTATTGGGCGAACTTGTGCCCAGCGAAACAAGGCCAGTCACAATCCACAGCAACAGCGGCGTGAACAGTCGTCGGTCGACGGAAGACTGACAAACGGCGTAATGCGTCGGCTTTTATAGCCGCGTCATAACACGTTCTCGCATTATCTCTGGAATTCCAGAAGCTACTGAAATGTGCGCGTGAAGCACGCAAAGCTTCGACAATGGTCGACACGGTTCTAGAAGTGGCATGCAAGATAAACGCGGCCTGCGTTGCGCGTAACAAAAAGTGATAACGGCGCTCCCCGCAAACATTCAAAACGAGCGCGCGTGTCAATGTATATATATATATATATATATATATATATATATATATATATATATATATATATATATATATATATATATATATATATATATATATATATAAGATGAACCCTTCGCAACAGTTAGTTTAATTATATCACCAATGGATCACGTTTACAAAAAAAAAACATTCATTTCGACCTTTCGTGGCCTTTTTTAAGCTTAGAATGCAAATGGTGCAAATATATAGTGAGAACCATGCGAATTAATGAGGTTGGAGCTTCGACTCTTTCCCCCTAGTCGACAATTCCAAGCCGACCCCCCCCACCCCACCCCACCCCTTCGGGAAAAAAATTTCTGGCTACGCCACTGAAGCTTCGATCAAGCACGTCCTCTTCGTCAACACCGAGAAATGGGCTGTATATGCGCCTGTCAGTATATCGTGTACAAAATGGAGATCATTTCCAAGGGACGCGCACAGCCGTACAAAGGGGCTGGAGGCCATGTCGGTGAGGAGAAGACCACTCGTTTGTGAATGTCTTTCCGAACCACAGACGACACAAGAGAGCTGAGTTACGTCGGTGACGCATGCATATTCCGAGAGCAAACGAGTTGCGTCCGACGCTTTCGCTTTCCTAGCTCCATTGCCTCTAGAGGAAAGCCTTGCCAAAACGAGCGCCTCAACCATTACGAATATACTGTCGACAACGCCGAAGGCGCTTCACGCTCGTCTACTATGCGGAGACAGTTAAGATCTGTCACGCATTTTCCGTCCTGCCAATCTCTCCTGGAGAGATACTTGCCGTATGTGTTGCCGACTTCTTTGACACGCTTTACTGCTTTCGTAATAATCTACTTCGCTCCTTTTATTGCGGACTTTAATATACAAAATTTCTCGCTTCTTCTCCTTCTTTTCTTTTTTTTTTTCTAATTGTGCAGCGCCGTAATATTTCGACCAGCAATATGCCCGAGTGTTGCAGCTATAACACAAGCGAAGCCTAAAGAAAACGCAAAAGAAGATCCGGCAGATCCCAAGCATTGCAGGACTCGATGTCATGCGAAGCAGTCAGCGAGGAAATAGCTTGTGCCGAAGTGCTCGGTATTCAACCACGCGTTGCGAGTAGCATCAGTGTCTTTGTGGGCGCATAGCGCCTCGTGGTGCACAGTGGTACGCTGTAGTGTCTGATTACACATATAGATAGATAGATAGATAGATAGATAGATAGATAGATAGATAGATAGATAGATAGATAGATAGATAGATAGATAGATAGATAGATAGATAGATAGATAGATATTGTCATAGTTGTTCACAAAGAAATGCTTTGAATTTAAAACTCGTTCAACACATGGTTATCATTTATATTAAAGCGGGGTTTTGTCATCTGCATAAAAAAGATGTGACATTTACAACGGAATAAGTTGGGAATGCTTGTGGCGAAAACTTGCCATGAACAACGTGGTGGGATGTGCGCTCCGTACAAACAGCAGCAATAGATATATTCAAAGAGGAAACATCTGCAAAAGTTGCATTGGTTGGTCTTTTTAAATGTTGGGAATATTGTGCAATATAATATAAAAACAAACACATGTTATGGTAGTCAAAACATTTTTTACGCGCATGAAAGCACAGCAGTTGCAACTATAATTATACAATATAGGTCATCTTGTTAACGGTTCTTCACTGAATACAAGAAGTCTTCGACTTGAATTTATAAACTGGTATGTTGAAATTTATTATTGAAAACAGAGGATTTGGTTCCGCGGTATTGGATATGTGAGGACAGACCTTCCATAAATTTTGCATGTTCGTACGAACAAGAAAACCTTGACTAATGTTAGCCTTGGACAGCCTACACTCTTAGCACGGTAACCTTTAGTTTATTTTATAGGTACACAAAAATGTGAAAATATGCTACTTTACTAAAGATTAAAGTGCTCTAGCCTTTAGTAAAGGAGCATATTTTCACTTTTTTGTGTACCTATGAAATAAACTAAACGTTACCGGTGCTAAGAGTGTATATGTGGGCGCGCGTGGTCTTGCATATCAGGTATTTGTCTTTTCGCCGTGGGTGTAAAAATGCGAGAAGTACTGCTAGCTGCAAGTCTGCTGCGTGAATATACTGTTATAATAAGAGAGCCCCTATGCCAGACAGGGAGACAGAAGTGAGGGAAAGTCAGGGAGGTTAAGTGGAAAAGTGTAATCTGAGCTATGTCACTGTAAGCGCGGCGACCACAACCAGAGTTACACGTTGACGCTGATCTTGCAGTTACCCGGGGTGTTCAAGTTGGCACTATAACAGTACAATCACGAGATGCACTTAAGCTATAGCTTGATTCAGATACGTATAGTGGTCGAAACGTCATAAGAGCTGCTTTCTGGGCCAATTGGTACATGACTTTGACAGAAAAACAGCTGCTGTTGTTTTGTGAGGTTTAACGTCCCAAAACCAGCTCTGATTATGAGAGACGCCGTAGTGGAGGGCTCCGGAAATTTCGACCACCTGGGGTTCTTTAACGTGCCCTGACATCGCACAGCACACGGGCCTGAACATTTCGCCTCCATCGAAATGCAGCCGCCGCGGCCGGGATTCGATCCTGCGACCCTCGGATCTGCAGCCGAGTACCATAGCCACTAGACCACCGTGGCGGGGCCAGAAAAGCAGCCACTGAGAGTTGGAAACATAAGAAAACGTGTAATACAGAGAAAAGAATCGCAGGGTCAACAGGAGCACGAGGGTGGCAACGTAACAACTGACATTTTAATACGAAAAACGTTCCCGAGACCGTATGCAAGGCATGCGCAAGGCGTACTCAATCAAAGGCGCAGAACACTTATCCATAAAAATCACTCTAGATAAAAAAAAAAATGTGTCTGCAGAAATGTATCTCTGCCTTGCAGGGTCTTTTCAGCAAAGTTTGATAAGGCTTTATGTGACCGCCTTAACGATGATCGAGTGGTGCGCGTCTTTAGGTATATATGTAGAGGATTTCTTAGTTCTTTTGATTTTCGGACGGGGTAAGTATATCACCAGCGCCATAGGTAGCATCATGTCACTTTTTGAATCATGTTCACCTTGCCTTCCTTTCAAGCATGAAGCGCCTTATGATCATTCCATTAGGTTTTTAGACTTTACATTAACGTTTGACCCTCAAGGTCACATTTGCTGGATCTATAGTCCAAGGACAAAAAGATGTTATTGCCTTACCAGTCTTCACACTCTTAACTAGTGAAGAGAGGTATTGCCAATATGTGCTTGTTAAATGCTGTACCTAATATTTGTACGCATCAGATGCGTGATAGTGTTGTTCAGTAGGAAAGGAGGTTGCTGGCGGCAGGCTACCCTGTTTCTGCAATCCCCGCTATGGGTGAATCGCTTTTTAAGCGCCTTAAGATGAAACGTAGTTGTGAGTGGGACGTCAGGGAAATAAGGAAAAGGAACGTGGTTGTGATGCCATACGTAAACGGTATTTCGCATAGGTTGAAAAAAGTTTCTGCAAGAAATGATACCGCGTTGGTGTTTTCTGCGCTGTGTAAGCTCGCGAAACTGTGTAAAATGATTTCAGTGAACAATGCGAATAGGAGAGTGTGCGATATTCAACATGTTAAAGAATATAGCACGTGTGCCACACGCACTGTGTACAGCATTCCGTTCACCTGTAGTGGTGAGTACATAGGGCAAACAGGACGTTGTATAAAGAACCGTGCTCGTGAGCATGCTAACCTTTTGTCCTCGGGGACTGGCGGCAACCTTTCCCTTCATTATAGACGTCTGTGTGCACTCCACCTTTTAAAAACTTGTCTGTAGTTCGTAAGGCAAGGACGCAGCACGAAATGGAAATCATAGAAGCGTATATTATCCGGAAAGTTGGCCGTGAAAAGTGTTTTTGCGCTTCTTCGGAAATGCTGACCAAAAAAAAAAAAAAACTGTTTTTGGATACACAGTGATTTGTATGGATAGGTGTTCTGCGCTTTCGATTGAGTATACGCCTGCGCATGCCTTGTATACGGTCTTGGCAAGGCTTTTCATATTAAATTATCAGTTGTTAGTTGCTACCCTCCTGTCCCTGCTGTATTTTTTTTTAGGGGCGAAGCTCCTTTTTGTCTAACCTTGTCCTGCGTCAGGCGTAACCGGCGTGCCGGGAGGCACGCGCTCGCCCTCGGCGCGTGCCTCCCGGCTCGTGCCTCTCTCTCTCTCTCTCTCACTCTTCCATCTGCTGTCTTGTGAGAGAGACAGAGAGAGAGAGAGCGAAAGGCGAGCGTTGACTATGGAAACGTTCTTTCTTAGATGAACGCTCTACCAGCTCGCAAAGAAGGAGAACGCGCCCTCACCCGCGAGAGACAACGTTGGCGCAGGCAGCGTCTCCTAGCGAGTTTCTTGATTGAGAAATACCGACTGCTCGCGTTGGAGAACCGTTCACCGGCCACCCATACATATATATAGGCACTGGATCTTGACTTGCAATGAAGTGCCGGTGGGAGATTTCACTTGTGCATAGTTGACCATAAGGATTCGTAGCGTGCGCGTTAACTAAATTAATCCGGAACTCGGCACGATCTACGATGAACCTCCCGAGCTTCGCCCACTCATCATCATTCACTCCGTGGATATGCTGTAATTTTTTTCTTTGTACTCCATGTTTTTTAAAGTCTCAGTGGCTGTTTTTCTGTCAAACGGTGGAAACGTCGTGTTAAACGAGTTCGTACTAAATAAACACGCTGCGCAGACAAGGAAGGTACAGGACACGAGAAGACGACACCATCAGCGAAGTTCAACCATGTCGAAGTGAACTTAGTTACTATGACCAGGACTGTGACTCTTTAGTGCGATATGCGCCCTCTCTCTGAAACTGTGAACCGGGGGAAAGGTTTACAACACGCGGGCACGATATGCGAGCGCGCGTCCTTGTTTTCAGCCGAGGAGCAACGCACTCGAGAAATAAATACGCCGGTCTCACGTAACCTTGCGCCACCCCCCCCCCCCCCCCCCCCCCCCCCATATCAACGCGCAACGGCCGCGTGGCCGCAGTGTAACATAGGCCAACGCACCGCGGCACGAGTTCGCGACGGCATGTGGTCACGCTCAGTGGCGACGCGAAAACGGCCACTGCTTGCACAAGGGCCGATGAGTAGTGCTGGCCACGACGGGGTCATGGTCTGTCGTCCCACATAACATCGAACCGGGGACTACACGTGCACTCACTGCGCTACTCGTCTCTTCGCGTATACAATCATTAGCGTTGTTCGGCGTTGACCACGACTCGCCGGGTCTTTGCGGCCAAGGGCTCGCGCGCTACACGCATATACCGCGAGTGACCCAAGCACGAAGCTGCTATTCGCTTCCTTGTATGTGGGTGCATGTACAACGCGCGGAGCTCGCGCTAAGCGAGCTTTGTAGATGGCGAGGGATTGTTACTCGCGCTCGTTTAAAGACTTTGCGTAAGAGTGAAAATATGTAGAGGGAATAAAATCGTAATTCCTGCGGCGTGCCTCTTCTGCTCAGAAGAACCCACTAATTCTTTCGCTGGTGCTTACATTGAGCCTTCTCGATGTTGAAATAGTTACTGTGACCTTGTATGAGTGACCACATCTTTGCTTTTTGTTGTTTTTTTTATAGATGTAAAATACTGTTCCAGCAGCTGTATCGCTTTCGGCTCGCTAGTGTCGATAGCATAAACTTATCCTCAAAACGTGCAGTCTAGGCATTTGTTGTGCACTGTCACAGTGAGGTAAGCTTCATAACATCGTAATTTTGCTCAAGAGTAAGAGTTATGTGGCCAGGTCAATCACATGCTTGAAATATATCACTCTGAAAAGCAATTTTACTTTCTTATGTCTATCAATGACACCGCTGTGAGTGAAAAATAATGGGGCAGATCCGACGCACTGTGTAATTGATGCCATGGAAAGCTGTCAGCAACGAGCTGCCTGTGTCGCATTGTTTGGCCTTGAGCCAAGCGTTATGAAGCGTGTGGGCGTCTTTGTGTAAATAGAGTACCTATGTACGTAACTTTGGCTTACTAAGTGCGCCGACTTCACACCGTGGCGCTAAAATGGCAGCTGATGGCATAGAATTTCCTACTAAAATACTAGAGGGAAAACTGGCGCTAGTGTCTATGGGAGCTTCAAACAAGGTGGTTGAGCCAGCATGCGAATGATGGTTATGACATGGATTTGCCTAGTCTTCGTTCTTCTGGCTTCATATCGCTTTGCGACTTCAAAAAAAAAAAATATGTCGTTTACGACAAAATATTGCACTAAAACGGAAGATTTTGGAATAACTATGTGCGTGCGCAGGTACTAGTTGTTCTTTCGCGGTCAGAAAAATACTGAATGCTCAGAAATTTAGCAATATTATGCGATATGGCAGTGTTGGGCCTCCTCAGCTTGTGGCCAGATTTAGCAGCGTCCATATAGGTTTAAGTTCCAGATGAAGTTGTGTTCGAACATAAAAAAAAAGAATTTTGCTCTCGTAAGTGACGTGCTGACATTTTCAAGTATGTAAAAGGTACATGTGTGTTCTAAATACAACAAACGGGCTTTCACTCGCTTCTTTTAGCGCAGGGCAAGTGCTCCACTGTATTTTTACAAGCTATATGCATGGGTCAAGACCCTGCGCGAGGCTGTAGCAGGAGCGCAGTAACGCCCATCACTTGGTAGTTGGTTTTGTGAAAAAACGTGATGTTAAATAAACAACCGTGCCTTTAAACTCCGTCGGAAACTGCGCCTGAGCTTTGATCTGAGCTGACTGTTTCAGCGTCGTCCGCAGGCGCGTCTGCCTATCGTCCACTGGACGTCTACTACGGGCGATAACTGTGTGCCTGCTTGGCGCGTTCGGTCGGCGTTGAATTAAACAGGCAGCGCAATTAAAAAGAAAGAGCCAGGCCTGCGCGGAACCGCAGGACAGTGACAGCGTAAGCTGGAGGAGCGACCCTCTTATAGGCCATTTTCAACGCTTGAGAAAAATAGTGCAAGTAGATGTGATGGGTATCCCCTGCGCCATAACTCTTATCATTTCGCCAAGTAGGGAAGTACCCACTACGCAATAATTACTGCGGTATTGTAACGTGCAAATCTGTATAACTGCACATCTTAGAGAATCTCTTGGCGTCGTTTTCCCGAGAACGAACCTAACTCTCGGCCCGGCGTCGACGGCGAGCAGCGGTTTCGGCTTCTCTCTGCACAGTTGTCTGTTGTGCCCGACGTTGCCTTGCTGCAGCCGCGCGCGTAGCTCTGCGACTCGCTTCTTAAGCAGCGGTCCGCACCTTGCGAGAAGATAACATCGGGTATATCAAGAACCAAGTCAGGTTGCTGGCGCGGCTGCGCACGTCGCCTGCCGCGTGATGCATGGCACTATAGGACAAAACTGCTTCAGAGGGCAGCGCTTCGTAATAATGATGACGGAAATGTTGAAGAAGTGATGATGTTTGCGATGCCTCTGTAATGGGTTCAGAGCTACAAACCATGCCGCCCTGTGTTCTTTCAAATGAATCCTCGAACTCGTTATGCAATCCACTTTCCCCGACGTGTAGTGGCCTATGATTATTCTGCCACGTAACATTACACTTTTAATGCGATTCCTCGGCAGACGTTACACCTGTTTAGGTCTTTTTGCGAAGATTTTTCAAGCACAGGCGTGGCTTAGTGTACGTGGCTTAGTTTTTCCGTGTACGTAAAATGTGTATATCACCCGCTGCGAAAACGTTTTTCTTCAAGCTACATACGGGTACGTTACCTGTGAAGACCTGGCTTAATGAAAAAGGAATACACGTACCTTGGTCAGCAGACTGTAGACATTGCAGTCAACCTGAGACGACTGAACATTGTTTTATTGTTTGTCAAGATGCATTTCATTTCTGGGACATTCTCAAGCGAACGATTAGAAAACAACTACCCCTCACACCTCACGGTATTAGGTTCCTCCCGTTCAGCAAGAGCAGCAGCAATACACCGTATGATATGATCATGTTGTTAGGACTTTATGCACTCTGGAGGAGCCGCATGATTGACAGGCATGCTGAACCACCTTGCTCAACGAAGTCTGTGTTCCGAGAAGAGGTTGCCCAAGTACTGGTTTTCGCTTCTGGACGCTTGTGTTTGTTTACCTGACTTTTGAAGAATCTATGAGCTTAAAAGTGCAAATTGTATTTTTATGCTAGACTGTTATTAATATGTGTGCAACTGTATAGCACAGTTTAAACCTTCATTTGCTTAATATTAATATGTGTGCAACTGTATAGTACAGTTTAAACGCATTTACGGAAATATTTCCATGCAATAAAGAGAAAAAAAAGACAGGCGTGGCTTAGTGGCAGAATGCTCGACTGCCACGCAGAGGATGTGGGTTCGAATCCACGCAGAGGACGTGGTTTGAATCCTCCTCGGTCCTGGTTATTTTATTTTCTAAAATTTGCCGCGATAGCGGTTACGGACACCGGCGGCGGCAGTGGCGGCAGCGGCGGACAACTACGCCGCAAAAACGGCCCTTGTTGTGATCTCATAACAGCTTACGCTATAAAATGCCGTAGTACAAGTTATACGAACAGCCTTCTGACAAGGGATGTATGTCAGCCGTCAAAGCGAGCCTACGGTTACAGATTCTATCGCATCTGATACAAAAGAAAAGAAAAAAAAAGAACAGCGAAACCGCATCGATAAGGTTCGCGATACGCAGCGCGAATATTTCTAAAGTTGAGTAAAATACTGCTGCAAATAATATGTGTAGACATTGTAGGGGTTACTTCTACTAATTACTACTGCTAGCAGCGGCATCGCCGCTAGCAACCCCTCGCAGTGGGTTCGAGCACTCAACGAGCAGAGAATGAGGTCGTCGCGCTCGCGCGCTAGCTATCTCAGCCATGCCATCGCCGCGCTGCCGCGCGCTTCGGCCCGCGGCCCGACTCGAGGCAGGGCAGCGCGAACCGTCGCACGCGGCTAAAGAGGAGAACATTAGGCGTCACTCTCCGTGCATGGTAATTTAATAAACATTTAAAATAATACAAACAATAACAAGGCCGAATCTAAAGTCGAATTAAACACAAAGGACAACAACGATTAACAACACGCGAACACAAACAAAGGACAGTAACAAAGAACAACACGCGAACACAGAATAACACACAAAAATAACCATGCCAGGAAGGAGAGCCTAACCCCGGCTAGCGCACCCGCGACCGCGAGCCCTCGGAAAAGGAAAATAGAAGAAGAACATACAGACAGGAGCGCCGGTCGCAGGTCGCCGCCGTGGTCGCTGGGGCTCGCAGAAGCACGCCATCCGACCGATGGCCTGGTCGGCCGGAGGGTCCCAAAAGTACGTGCGCACTTCTCCAAGTCCCAGCGTGTTCTCCCCAGGCATCTCCAAAACCCGAAACGCACAAAGGGTCGAAATTAGTAACTGACCAATGGGAGCCTAGTCAAAACCACATGCGGTGGAGCAGGCGGCCCCTCTGAGCGGGCGGCCGCCGCTCCGTCCAGCTGGGCGAGGGGGACGCGGGCATTCCCCCGAAAAACATGGCGTCGCGCGGGACCAGGTCCCACATCCCTCCCTCCTTAAAAGCCCCCCTAAAAAAACAATACCGGCAGTGCCAATACACAATAAAATCCGCGAACTCCAAACGAAAACAAAAAAACAAGGAGACAAACGCGACAATACAACCGCGGCAAATCTCTCAAGTGTCCGATGAAGTTGACGCGCGCCACGGCATCTTCACCCGGACCCTGGACGCCGGCCGCAGCAGGTCTCACGTGCCGTCGACCCAGTCGACTTCCTGGCCGCACCAAGTGCCGCGACCACGGCTCCGTCCGCAGCCTCGCCGTCGACGCCGCCTCTCTCCGGACACGCAGACTTCAGCCGCCGAATCAGCGCGGCGGAAAAACACGACGAAAACAACAACAAAAGAGCAAAAACAGTCGCGCAGCACAATAACCCAAAATCAATTGAACTAACGAACCATAAAACAACGCGAGACTACAATTCTAGGGTAGCGAAAACCAAAAACTCAAAAAGAAAGAAACGGTACGTAAACAGAAAGGAACACTTACATAAAAACTAGAACAGCGAAGAGAAACCAGAGAAAGCGTAGAAAGAGAAAAAAGAGAAAGACTTCTCTGTCAGGTTATCTCTCCGTCTGGAATCAGTCGGGCAGTAACCAATGTAAACGTGGTCTTCACTAGTGCGCTGCCATATGACCTAGCTTACACTAGCGGATAATCCTTCCACGAACGCACTCTGCCCATCCGTGACACCAAACGAAACGGGAGATCCACAACGTGTTGCCTACGGAATGAACAGACGCGGAAGGGACGGCGACAGCTGAGCATTCACACTGCACCGTGCCAAATCGCAGAGCACAGTAACTTCAACTAAAGCCTTCCGCTCTGACGACTGGCGAGAATTACTGCAGGGGCGCGTTATCGCTCTCCTCTGCTGTCGGGGGGGTGCCACTGCCGACGCGCGTAAACACGGCGCTAACCGCAAAGGTGGCATGATACTGTGGCCAAGCTCGTACAGACCGCGCAGAGTGAACCCCTTTCTCTCCAGGGCCACGGCTACACAAGCCGCTTCGAGCCCAAAACCCGCGCTCGTCGCAATACCAGACAACGATGCCGCGCGCACGCCATGTGCAGTACCAACACATTCAGGCGCCTCGCCTCCCGGAGGCGAAAAACAAAACCGCGAAAGAAACTATTTACATTATGTACACATGGGTCACTCTGCCGTCAACTACGTCGCTCTTCGGACCAAACGAAAAAAAAAAGCAAAAAGACAACAAACAAGAAAAAAACCAGATTCCTGAGGAGAGCCCGGTGAGGATGGACCCCCTCTTTCATCCTTTCCCCCCGACCGGCCGGCTGATTATCGCCACAATGGCCTCCTTCTCTCCCGCCGCGGGGACGCTGGAACGCTCTCCCCTTCTGCGTGCGCGAAGATAGACAGGTGCCCAAAGGGCTATTCATGGAAGATGGCTCTGCTTCTACTTTCTTTGTTCGCCTCAACGGCCTTTCCGCCATCTTTGCCTCCCTCGGTGCAAGTCGGCCATGTGCACCGAACAGCGCCGTCAACTTTTAAAGAAAAGAGACTTTCGGCGACCCGGGCAAGAAATAGTGCGTCAGCTATTCTTTTACTGGTTCTGAATTTAGTGAGGAAAGACGCGCACGACGCGAAGTCTAAAGAAAACCGTTGGACTCACCGACTTGAACGTCGCACGGGAGACAAGATGGTCAATCTCCCGGCCATGGCATGATGGAAGCCTTGGTAAATCCAACGAGTTTCCGCCACCAAGAACGAACTGCTGCATCTCGGTGGCAACTTACATCACGCCTTTCCTCGTCCGCGCTTCGCCTCACACAACTTCGAAGCGGGTTACCAATCCGTTTGAGAAGTGACATTTGCCTCTCCTCACACCACGATACAATGACAGAGAAAAAAGATTGGACAGAAAAAGAAAGAGATACGCGCGATACACGGCAGAGACAGCCAACCTCAACCAAAGCGCATTTTACGCTGGGAACCGAACGCAACTTCCCCACTCTGCCGACACCTGCTCGTCGTTTGAGCGACCAAGGGCAAGGCCCCTGGCCCCACTTAGTTGGGCGCCAAAATGTAGGGGTTACTTCTACTAATTACTACTGCTAGCAGCGGCATCGCCGCTAGCAACCCCTCGCAGTGGGTTCGAGCACTCAACGAGCAGAGAATGACGTCGTCGCGCTCGCGCGCTAGCTATCTCAGCCATGCCATCGCCGCGCTGCCGCGCGCTTCGGCCCGCGGCCCGACTCGAGGCAGGGCAGCGCGAACCGTCGCACGCGGCTAAAGAGGAGAACATTAGGCGTCACTCTCCGTGCATGGTAATTTAATAAACATTTAAAATAATACAAACAATAACAAGGCCGAATCTAAAGTCGAATTAAACACAAAGGACAACAACGATTAACAACACGCGAACACAAACAAAGGACAGTAACAAAGAACAACACGCGAACACAGAATAACACACAAAAATAACCATGCCAGGAAGGAGAGCCTAACCCCGGCTAGCGCACCCGCGACCGCGAGCCCTCGGAAAAGGAAAATAGAAGAAGAACATACAGACAGGAGCGCCGGTCGCAGGTCGCCGCCGTGGTCGCTGGGGCTCGCAGAAGCACGCCATCCGACCGATGGCCTGGTCGGCCGGAGGGTCCCAAAAGTACGTGCGCACTTCTCCAAGTCCCAGCGTGTTCTCCCCAGGCATCTCCAAAACCCGAAACGCACAAAGGGTCGAAATTAGTAACTGACCAATGGGAGCCTAGTCAAAACCACATGCGGTGGAGCAGGCGGCCCCTCTGAGCGGGCGGCCGCCGCTCCGTCCAGCTGGGCGAGGGGGACGCGGGCATTCCCCCGAAAAACATGGCGTCGCGCGGGACCAGGTCCCACAACATCCATCAACAAACACAACAACGAAACACTGTATATCACCTCCAAACGACATTGGTACATGCGACAGTCTGACGATCTCTTGCAGCAAAGCCAGTAAAGCGTACACTACAGCCGCTGCCTTCGTCGCTAATGAAAAAGTGTATTAATGTCACTCGCGTCGCTAAATTTAAAAAAAACAGGAATAAGCAAATACACCAAAACGTTTGAAGCCGCAGGCACGAAGACTAGACAAATCCATGTCATACCCATGATTCTTATGGCAGCTTCACGATCGCAGCGCCAGTTTTCCCTCTAGTATTTTAGTAGGAAACTCTATGGCTGATGATACGACGCAACGTTGGCACTCGTGTTACATCGCGGACGTCAGTTTCATCGGAGACAAATGCACGCCGCGGAGCGCTGGTGTGCGTATCATAAGTTCGCTGGTGTTCGCTGGCGTATTCCCGCGGGGTCGAGCTAAGTCATACTGAAGCATGCTTAGTTCACGGTGCGTAGCGCATATGTAATGTTCAATACATTGTTATAGGCGCGAATAGCCAATACTACAACCATAACGAGAGGCAAAAGCCGCCGCCGCAAGTGATGTCAGACAATCATCCCCACAATTACTGATACAATATCTTATTTCTATATGTACCGCTTAATTCGCAACTGTGTGTCGTCACAGGATGTTTGTCGGCGTTTGTATTCTTGTGTGATGTCTGCATTAAAGTCGCCAACTTTAACAAACGGTATGTGCTTCTGTAGTCGAGCGTGTTATAAAATAAATGCTCAGTGTCTATAGTTGGGCTGTTCTTAGGTTGACATAGACTCTGAAGACCAGCAATCCACATTGTGTGGCACATACTCGCAGTCCCACACTCCTACATCCGTGATATGCGAGTATGCATGCACTTGTGATCAAAAAGTTCATTAATCATGACGTACATGACGGGCATGTCATATAATGCATGCCACGACCTGTCATATTCGTCAGACGCTCATTCACTGCCATGCCAGTTTTTAGATAGATAGATAGATAGATAGATAGATAGATAGATAGATAGATAGATAGATAGATAGATAGATAGATAGATAGATAGATAGATACGGTCAAATTGCCTTCCGTTTGACAAGAAACACTTCGCACTTAAACGCTTTCACGAGAAATTGCTACGACTGTGGCCTTTAGCTTTGCACGTTTTCGCTTACTGTTGAGTTGACGCATGTGCACGCGTCGATGTTTATGAAAGTAACGCCATTAAAATAAGTCGATATAGCGCACCTCTTCTACTGTGACCGTCCGTACTTGCGCTGAACATAGGCGATGCCCAGGAATACGAACCAAATTCTTCTGAACAACCTTTTAACAGTGGAGCTGTTCAAGGTGGACAAAATTCCATGGCGAACACCTAAGGCTGGGGAGGCTTTGCGGTTATGCGCCACAGAAAGCGGGTATGTGCCAAGCAGCGCCTAACGTTGAATAGCTGGGTAGCAAAAACCAGATTCTCGCACGGGATTGTGGTCTACTCCATCATCTGCACCAACTTCCGGTTCGGGCTGTCGTGCCGCCGTGCAGGTGCTAATGCCTGCACTGTCGCTTTCTGCGTTGTAAGCAGTCGCGTTTTTTACTTCTTTTTCCCCATCAAATTACTCCATGACTTCTTGGAGTGTTATGCAACTTAGCCGAAGAACAAATTAAACCCCTGGCGGATTGTATGTAAAGTTGTCAATGGTATGCGAACGGCGAATCTTTGATTCAAGGGGCACATCTGGGCACCTACATGTTTCGCAACCGAGAGTGTGGATGCAGTGTATTGTCTAAAGTAATATCGAGACTTTCAGTGTAACATATGCTGTGCCTCTTGGAGCGAGCTCATGAAGTTATTTGGTTTAAATTTCTGGATTTTCTTTTGCGCCTCTCAAATTGCTTCACTTAATGGAAAAATGATTCCTTCCCAGCATGCAAACTTGAATTGTTTCAATGCACTGCGCATGCAGCATGAGTTTTTCTCTCAAGTTCATCTCAAGAATATCGGCAGTTGGTATTGGAACTCGTGTTCCAAGAGAACCATCGATCGTTTTACATCTTGGCAGATACAGCGGTAACTGAGCGGGTGTTATTTTTCCTTGGACCCTTCGCCGTTCAACATCTTCAGTGTGCCTGTTAAGAGCAGGCAGTGCAGTAAAGAATGCAAGCGCATAAATCGGTGCACTACCTGCGCTGTTGTGAGAAGACATGAAGATATTTGCGAAAATCTGTTTACATTATTTAGCAACATATCCGCACGATGGTAAGGCAGACACTACCGAGACTTAAAAAATACGAAAGCGAGCTGAAGGCAAATATGTGAATCTAGGCTAGGCCTGTATAAAAAAAGAAATAAAACAGAACTTGCGCCTCTTTCACATCATACATTCCAAAGTTGACATGGTTTAACGCATGTCAACTTTTGATTTTGTGGGGTTTAACGTCCCAAAACCAGCTCTGCCTATGAGAGACGCCGTAGTGGAGATCTTCGAAAATTTCGACCACCTGGGGTTCATTAACGTGCACCGACATCGCACAGCACACGGGCCTCAACATTTCGCCTCCATCGAAGTGCAGCCGCCGCGGCCGGGATTCGATCCCGCGACCCTCGGATCAGCAGCTGAGTACCATAGCCACTAGACTACCGTGGCGGGGCCATGTCAACTTTGGAACGTATCATGTGAAAGAGAGGCAAGTTACACGAGTTTTTATTTTATTTTATTCTTTAGTACCGGCCTAGCCTACATTCACATATTTGCCTTCACATCGCTTTCGTTCTTCTGAATCTCGTTGGTGCCTGCCTCACCATGGCTCGGACATACAAATACATGTAGCGTCAGCACATTCTCACAAATAGCTTGAGGAGCAGCTCATCAATTTTTCAAGGTATGCCTGTGGCCAATATTTAAGAAGTCTCAACACTGAACTCAATGATAGCTCAACGGACAGAAAATGAATCCTCCGTGAAATTTTCAACGATGACCAACTGTTTTTCAATAGTTTCTCAATGAAACCTTTCGTAAGGGACAGGAGGAACGAAAGGAGGACAGAAAAGGCTAAAGCATGGCATAGCCTTGTATTGTATAGTTTATGCGCCAGAGAAAGTGGGTATGTACCAAGCAGCTCTTAACATAGCATAGCCACGCATAGTTTGGTATAGACAGAGATCCCTTGGAATGGAAATTCGGCTGAAAGTGCACGGTAACTGTCTCTCGAGTGAGGACAGAGAGAGAGATCCTAGTTAAGGAAGTGAAGAAAATAGGGTGCAGAGTGCACGGTAACTGTCTCTCAGTGAGGACACCTCAACCGATACACTCAGGGGGTGGGGGAATTAAATGGAGAGAGAGAAGAAAGAAAGGAGGCTCAGCTCATAACCACACCATGTGCGGCCGCGGAAAAGGGAACACAAACACAACCACACCTCAGCAGCAACACTCACACGGGAGGGGGAATGAAAGAAGAGTGTGGAGAGGAGAGGCAGCTTCACGAGACGGGAGATTACCCAAAGCACCGAGCGCCAGGTCAGGATACCTCTCCCCATTAGAAAAATCAATGGGTGCCCGACGGCAGTAAGAATCGAAAGCAGCACTTCCCGCACCAGAAAGAGAGAGAGATGTGGTTCAAGGAGGAAAGAGACGCTAATTTCTGCAGCCCGAGAGGGAGCACGGCTAAGCGTCAAACACCAGAGTCGGACGCTCTACCACTGTAAGGGGGTGGGAAAGAGAAGTGAGGGTGAGGTGTAGAGATGTCAGTGTGGGAAGGAGGGAAAAGAGAAGAAAAAGGAGAGTGAAATAGAAGAAAGGGTGAGGAGGACTCATGTAAGGATGAGGAGGAGGGAAAGGAGCAGAAAGAAAGGAATATGAAAGAAAGAAGATGATGAAAGCTGAAAGAACTCGTTCTGCGTTTACGAGGTGGTGGCGCTTGCTTGTGCAGCTCCGTTATTTATTCACATTTCACAGGCATTAAACTAGCTTTACTTTTTTTTACTGTATGATTTTCATCTTTATGTATGGCCAAACCCAGCAGATACAAGGTGCCACATTGCACAAATAACGTATGCGCCATTACGATGGGGGCTGAGTGCAGCAGACCTTGAAACATACAAGGAAGTCACGTGAACGCTTGGCGGTTGGCTCTGAGGCTACTTTTCATCCAAGGAACCGGCATAGCACCCCCCACATTTTCCCGGCCGACATTTATGGCAGTGTTCGTCTAGTCTTGGGCACATTGTCATCATAAACTACTTGTCGCGGAATCAATTGGTCGTCACTATTGTATTTTTTGTATATTCAACTCTTATGTAACATCCCCTCGGGGTTCTTATGGAAATAAAGTCATGTAATGTTTCCTAATGATTTATGCGTCAGTGCTAAGCACTACCCTTGTTGATTATGATCTGCGCGTCATGCTGTCGCTAATTCAGCAGCTTCGTAATAATAATGCCGGGGTTTTGTGTGCCAAAAGCACGGTATGTCTATGAGGTACGCCGTAGGGGAGGGGTCCAAAAATTTTGAACATTGGGGGTTCACTAACGTGCACCTAAATCTAAGTACACGGGCCTCTAGCGTTTCGCCTCCATCGAAATGCCGCGGCCGAGATCGAACCGTGTCTTTCGGGCGAGCAGCCGACATGTAACGCGGTGGACTTCGACCAAGTGATTCTCGAATGTGATATGAGGAACCTACTGCTTGGTAAAGCCGATGAAATTTTCATTGCAGAAGACTTATGGCTGTTACGTCGGAGATGCCAGAATCCAACTTTTCCGTATGTTGCTTCCTAGCATGTGGTTGCGCCGCAGTAATCCTTTTCGCAACACAGTTCCCTCGAGCATAAAAAATCATTCCGCTCGTAACAAGTAAAAATAGAGTAATGCGTATGCGCCACTGCAAATAATTGGTCCGTTAATGGATCTTCATCGCAACATTAAGGGAAAAAAATATCGAGGTAGTTAGCAGGTCTCCAATGACGCAACTATGTGCAACAATTAATGAGCATTTATTAAGAAGAAATATCAGATTTGGTTCATCTTATGGGTAACGTAAACGTTGCTCTTAATGATGCATTCTGAAGACTTCGGTGGCTGTAACGACGTTTCAGTGCAGTGATTGTCCGTGTGGTCGTATATGCAGCTCGCTATGCATGCAAGGTGAGCGCGGCATTCTTATGAAACGCCAGCGCACAAATGCCCAAACCAACGTTCACCCGTGCCTTTTTCCATCTCTGCAGCGCTTGAACTTATCCATATCGTGCCAGTGCATAACTGCCTGCATACCACACGTCACCTCGTTGGGTTTTGCGTTTCCTTGAAATATTATTATTGTTGGCACTCCGTGATGAACAGAGTTTTTAGCATGGAATTTCTTGAAGCTGACAATATTGTAACCGCTTTCCAACATTGTTTTATTCGTGGCCTCGGCACTGTAACACAACTAACATAATTCCTTCACGACGTCACCACATCTTTAACTACAGGTGATCAGGTTAACGCTGTTTTTGTAGACTCAGCAAAATCCTTGGACACTGTCCCACACGCCAAACTTATGCCAAATTCTTCGCTACGCTAAGGAAACCTATTCTTGGCTGGTAGGATGTCAAAACTTCGGTGCTAGCGTCCTATACAAATACATTTCAACTCTACTAACTCCCCCTTGATGCCCGTTTCACCAGGCCCACAGGTTTCTGTAATGGGTCCTCCTTTTGTTTCTGCTACACATTCATGATGTGCCCCTACACATCTCAGTCGTTACACCTTTTTGCAGATCATTCAGTTGTACGTATCACCATTGAAATTTCCAATTGATCTTGACGTCAATAACCATTCCTTCGTGTACTTCGGTAACTGGTTTAAAGCGTGACCAATGAATACTGACTTTTTCTATACTGTTCGTCCAGAACTTTCCCTCCCCTTCCCCAGTGCAGGGTAGCCTAGCAGGCTCAGCCCAAGTTAACCTCCCTGCCTTTCCTATTCCTTTCTCCTCCTCCTCCTCCTATACTGTCCGTCCATGTCATTTACCTGCCAAATAATAATAATAATAATAATAATAATAATAATAATAATAATAATAATAATAATAATAATAATAATAATAATAATAATAATAATAATAATAATAATAATAATAATAATAATAATAATACGTTCATGCCTTTTCTTTGAAATGTGCCATTAATATTATTAATTAACACACAGCGTTTGGATTCAAGTATATAGGTGCCCTGCTAACACGCCATTTGCAGGATAAGAACGCGATGATGTCACCTGTAACAAGGCGCTTAAAAGAGTAGATTACATACATCGTATGCTCTACGTATTGCTCGTTATGAAGCTAAACTTCTAACGCATAATACCCTCATTTATGCGATCTCCGAATATGGTTGCGTTGTATGGAATCCGTGCAGGCACTGTGACATTAAAATACTAGAATCTGTGCGAAAGAAGGCAGCGGGTTCAGTTTGCATGACAATTGACAAGGCTTTCTCGCCGTCTGGTTTTTTTTTCTCAGCTTAGTCTCACTACTCTTTCACCTGGTCGTCATGTTCAGTGTCTAAAATTCATTTACTCATTAAACTGCTCTCTTCGTGTTTCTTCTCTAGGTAACTATCTGGCTTTCTCCAAACCTTTTGCTACGTAGAGCCGCCATGACTTAAACAATTCAACCTAGGTACAATTTTCCCCATCGACTAGTCAAGCGTGGAATTCATTACCTGGAACCATCCGTTTTATGCAGCTGTGGACAAGCCAAGCCGCCTATTGGCAGCATTTTTTTTTAATTTTTCTTCTTCCTCAATCCGTACAACATGGTGAAACTAAATATTTGATTTCATTTGATTTCGTTATCTTTGAAATAATTTTCGCAGTCCTGTTCATAAATGCTCGCATGTTCGTTTGTTCATCCCACTCCTGCCGTATCATCATTAAGGCTGCACTATGAATAAATCAAGTAAATAAAAATAGTGATGAAAAAAATGTAATCCAGCCAAATAGATAGACGAGCGCAGGGAGACAGTAAGGAAGACAGTAAAGGGGCCGAAACTACCAAATGCTTATTCGACGGAGTGGCGATCAAATATGAATGGTCACATCGACTTATCAACAATTTTCTACACGTGCATAAACCGGCATCTACTCCCTCATAAATATCCCCCCGCCCCCGCCTTTTTTTTTCTTTTTTCTCTCTTTCTTTATTTTCTTTTTCGTTGATATTGTAATTCCGTGGGCTCATAAAAAGATTCTATAAAGGTTATTTCAATAAATTTCCATGAAGGAGCAGAGAATACCCTATTTTCTCGCGTGCGTAATATTTTTGACAGACATAAAGTTGTATCTAGTGCTCAACTCGGCTTTCGTAAATGTAGGTCAACAGAAACTGCTTACTCACATTGAAAGAACATGTGCTAAAACATGTAGACGAGATATTTTCACTTTAGCACGATTCATAGATTTTAGTAAGGCGTTTGACTGTATAAACCACAAGATTTTGCTCCGGAAGCTATCACAGGATGGCGTTAGAGGTACTTCATTAACATTATTTCAGTCTACCTTAGAGAAACAAAACAGAAGTAATGCTTTCTTCCTGCACTAAATGCATAGGTGTGCCGAAAGGGAGCTTATTGGGTCCTATGATTTTTGACCTTTACGTTAACGATATTACTAATATTGACGCAATTGCAAACTTTATCACGCCGATGACGCTACTCTTCTCGTTTATGGTCCGGATTCGAAGAAATTGGTGAAAAACTGTAATGATCTATACTAAGTTATCTGCGTGGTCAATCGCTAACTGCCTAAAAATTAACCCTACTAAAACTACGCTAATGCTATTTCGCGCAAGAAATAAAGCTCTCTCTCAGTAATCCAACAATAGCGTGTGTTGGCAAACAACTGCAAATTGTTGATGAACATAAAATTTTAGGCGTTACTTTTTCTTCGCACCTTACACGAGATAAACACATTGAAAATACCCGTAAAAAGCTGCCTGCTGTCACAAGTGCGTTGTCTCGATGTCGGTATCTGTTTCGCCCAAAGCAAAACTTAACGTTTATCATTCGTTATTCAGCTGACATATAAATTACTGCAGCTTAGTATGGCAACTACGGGAAAAACTAATGTGATGAAAATATTTTCTTTGCGAAAGAATATTGATTGAATTATCTGTGGGGTTTAACGTCCCAAAACCAGCGCTGATTATGAGAGACGCCGTAGTAGAGGTCTCCGGAATGTCGACCACCTTGGGGTTCTTTAACGTGCGCTGGCATCGCGCAGCACATGGACCTCAACATTCCGCTTCCATCGAAATGCAGCCGTCGCGGCCGGGATTTGATCCCGCGACCTTCGGATCTGCAGCCGAGTGCCATAACCACTAGACCACCGTGGCAGTGGCACAAAAGAAGGTGATTCGGCACATTGACAACATGGGTTACCTGTTGACAATGCAGCCAGCTTTCTTAAAGTATGAAATTATCAAAATAGAACATTTATACATTTTTCGTCTCTTAAATTCTTTTTACTTCTCGAAAGCCACCTTCATGGATTTTCTATTGTCTACCACACATTTTAAATAAATGTCAAGGTAGATATATGTTTTCATCCAATGAACTTGGAATGCATTTTGTAAACATGTGATCATCGATTGTATTTCCTTATTTCCCTTTCTTTTCATCTGTACATTATTTTTCTTTTGTTGTTGTCGTTTATGAAACCAATTATGTGGCTACCTGAGCTCCTCCTCTACCAGCCATTAAGGAGAGGTCCCAAACCTAGAGGCTGGAAACCTCTGTCTGAAATAGGCATCAAACTCTACATTAAAAGCGGCTGTACCATCACCAGAGTAGACATCATCCGTGTCCTGGGTATGTTCATCGAAACCAATAATGGTAACAATACGACGCTCAACAAGATCACAGCCAAGACAGAGAACATTATCAGGCTCATCAAAAGAGTCTCGAACAGGCGTGGAGGCCTTCAGAAACCAACCTCCTCCGGCTATTTCATGTCTTCTGCATGAGGCACAGTTTATGTGGCAGCCATTCACAGGTGGTATAACTCCGAGAAGAAAAACTTGAACTGCGCTCATCAGAAAGAGTATCAAAAGAGTATTAGGCATTCCGTTACGAGCGAGCACGGACCTCCTTATGCGACTTGGAATGCACAACACATTGGACGAGATAATGGAGGCCAAGGAGTCGGCCCCACTGGCTCGTCTATCCTGTACACAGGCTGGAAAGAAGATCCTAGGTGGTTCTTGGGATCAACCCTGTCTTTACGGAAGAACGGAAATGTGAAATGTCAGAAGATCAACGGAATTAAGAATATACGAGTCGTACCGCTTCCCCGCAATGTTCACCCTCGACACAACTGTGAAATTTCAGAAGATCAACGGAATTAAGAATATACGAGTCGTACCGCTTGCCCGTATATCTGTACCTGATAAATGTATGTATTCATTGCTATATAAGCTAAATATGTCACTTCATCACCTAATTAAATGGTGTAACAGTAGCGAACTACTTATTAATCCATCTCAACCTAAATTTTCGGTTTTCCATTCACATCAAAAGCCCTTAAATGATTATCCTTCCTTATCATTAGGAAATCATTTTATTCCCATGAATGACTCTGCGGTATTTTTAGGTGTGACATTGGACAGCCGTCTGAAGTTTCATCTTCACATCAATCATATTAAAAAGAAGTCTGCCTTCGGCATCCATGCGCTCATCAAGGCAGGCCAGTATTTTTCACGTCCTGCATTGCTTTCACTTTACTCTGCATTTATCCATTCTCATATTAACTATGGCGTAATTGCTTGGGGTAATATATATGATTGTTATCTTAATTGCATCCAGCGTATACAAAATCAAGCAATACTCATAATAACTTACAGTTCTTCGCGTTCAGATGCCTTTAGCCTGCTTAATCAGCACAAAATTTTATCCGTTAAAAAGTTATTTCAGTACAACATAGGTATAATGTTTTATAAGTTACTTAATTCCCAGCTCTCATTCGAATATATTGAACGTAGCTCCCTCAAGAATACTAACCCCACCAGATTTGCTTCTAATCATAATTACTTGCTGCCAACCATTCGCACTAATTACGGTAAGAAAACATTTAAATTCTCTACCATTCAACTTTGGAACCTGTCGAACTTAAATCTGTGCACACGTTTTCACTTTTCAAAACATCAATGAAATCTTTCCTTTTAACTGCTGATTACTCACCTTAGTTAATGTATAAATTTTTTCACTTGTCCACATTTATTTTATTTGCGTTTATTTTTGTTTCCTGTATAAGTTGTTTTCATTTCTTTTGTGCACTTTTTCTACTTTATTCAGTATTGTTCTGCGTTGTATTTGACTTTGCGTTGCATTGATTTGTATGTTGTATTTCGCATTTTGCTTTTTATTTTATTGTATTGCTATTATCTCACTTTGTATTTCAACTATTCTGGCATGTTGCTGTTTGTTTTGCCTTGTATATGATTATTATTACCACTTGCTTATCTTCTGCCAATTGTTTTCAAACCACTTGTAGTTTTTAACTGAGGGTCCCGTTTTCAGTATTTATACTCCGGGACCCTCATCTGTATACAAGTATTATGTAACTGATGCTTAAAGAACCAAGAAACTGAAACTGAAACTGAAACTTAGGACGACACAAGGCAAGAGCCCTCGGCCTCCTGAAGAGCATCAAAGACGATCCCCACTCGCATGTTTTTGTCGACGCCGCCCAATATTAGCAATCGTCAAACTTAGCTACTGCCATCGTTGATCACAGCAGACAGATAATGAATGCGGCTTCCTTGAAGTGCTCAACTCCATCCACAGCGGAGCTGGTCGCAGTTGCTATAGCGCTCCTAGATACCAACACAACACAAATCTTCACTGATTCGAGATCGGCGGTCAGGGCTTTCGCTTCAGGGTCCATTGCAGAGGAGGCTCACAAGCTTGTCATAAGGACAAGACAATCTCTCCGCACACCATCACATGGTTTCCAGTGCACCTATAGACTCCCACTTTGACTCCTTGCCCAATCTCAATGACATCGCCCACTCCCAAGCGCGCGCACTAACCCACCACGCAGGAGCAGGGGCGAGCTTATAGTGTGCGGTTCTAGAGTTTCGAGACACTCTCATACTTTCAACGAAATCACTGAGCGCTATCACGTGGGTAGGAGGACATATCCTTCCCCTCATAGCAAACTGGTTAGGCCCATGTCGTCCACTTTGGGCATGCTTCAGATAGTCTTACCCCAACCTGTCCCTTTTTCACTTGATCACTCTACAGACTCTTAACTTTACTTGTCCCGATTGTGAGGATTTTAGCAACCTATACTCCGTTGCATACATCAGGTGCAACGCTGCCAAAGCTAGTGTTCTTGTTTGCGCTGTGCACTTCCGCAACCAAAAAGTAGTGTGTTGCTTTCGGTGAGCGAGAAACAATAAATGCTTTGCGGGCAAACTTAAAGCTTAATACACTTGTCATCAGCTTGACAAAAAACGCACGTATTGCCAATCGGCTATAAGAAACCGAAATATGCGCGTTTGGGTTATGTGGTCGCCGTCTCCTTGCCGGAGCGATACAGCTCTCCTCTTCTTTTTCTTTGCAGACCACTTGCGTAGCCCTCACAGCGTTGCGCCTGATGTATGAAACGGAGTATAGACCACATGCTCTGGCGGTGCCCCTCGTTATAGGGACCTTTTCGCATCACGTAAAAAGGATGGTGCTCCATCATCCTGAGTTCAGAACTTTCCCGGCAAGCTTGGGCTGTCCAGAGAGCCCACGGTACGGCGGTTAGGCTCGGCCTACCCGTCCGCACGTGGGAGTGGCTTGCATCTCTGCTTTAGGGCAGGGTTTCTCAGGACCTTGATAAATAAAGTTCTTTGCCTATCTCCCTGATGTATTCAGTGGGCTTTATTAGTATCATCCTCTTGGTCCTTTTTTTGTATGTAAGTGCCAATCATGAATATTTGAATGTCTAAATGAATATTTGAGTGTCTAATTTACATAAAAAACAGTTGTAAAAACTCGCATTTTCTAGGAATACATCTGTATTGTATTTCCTTCTGCATGGATTCTTTTTAAGCCCATGGAAATACGAAATCAACAAAAAAAGAGACAATAAGATAATAGATACAAAAAGGGGGGATTTCTTTTGAGATAAAGTAGATGCACGGAGATGCATGTGAAGGCGATTGTTGATAAGTCCATGTGACCGCGTGGCTATATATATTATATATATATATATATATATATAATATATATATATATATATATATATATTATATATATATAATATATATATATATATATATTATATATATATATATATATATATTTGAGCGCCGCTTCGTGGAATAAACAGTTGGTATAGTTTCAGCCGCTTTCCTGTCTTCCTTACCGTCTTCCTGTCTTCGTCTGTCTCTTTGGCTGGATTACATTTTTTCGTTAATGTAATGAACCAACTAGCCCAACAACGACTTTTACTAAAATAAATATAAGTGAATGACAACCACACGTATAAGTTGCCGCATACTTTCCTGCCTTCGCTGGTTGAAAGAAAAAAGACATCAGGCACACTCAACTCCAGTTGATACCTACGTAAAATGAAGCATTCTTTAATTGATTGGCGAATGAGCCACGTGGACGTAAATAGTGGTTTACCGTGGCATGAATATATTTCCAGTTCAGCGACCTCTGTGAGACGTAATGAACGTCCGACGCAAACGAAGTAGTGATTGGAGACGCCAGAAAAGCTGCCAGAGGCATATGTGACGAAATACTCCCTGAATTAAGCATCAGTTGCACGTATGGGCGAGCAACTGCTCATGTCGCCTGTGCCGCCCGCCACTAGCTGAGCTGCAGCGGTCCGGCTGATGACCCAAGAGACTTGCGTGTTCGAATACCGGCCGCAGCGGCAGCATTTCCACGGAGGCGAAATGCTTGAGACCCGTGCACTGTCCGACATCAGTGCATGTTAAAGAATTGCAGGTGGTCGAAATTTCCGGAACCCTCCGCTATGGCGTCTCTCATAATCATATTGTCGTTTCTGGACGTACAAGCCCAGAAATATTAATTTGAGGAACTCGAGATGCCGCTTTCGTGTGATGCACCGACGAGGTTCAATTGGCTTCGGACCACTTGCACTTTCGTTCCGTAAGATGAGTGCGATGGAAAACCGTTTTCAGTCGGCGCATGAATTCGACATGAAGATTAAAAAAAAAAAAATGAGGCCCGGGATCTGGCGTTCCAAGCAGCCAACGCCGAGCACAGGCCACGCCTTCGCGTGTTCCTTTTCATAAAGATCACCGCTGTACTTTCATAAAGAACTATCGGATACCTAAAACTGACCTCTAAAAAAAAACAAAGGGTTAAGGAATAGTTATGACGTACCTTTATCCATAGAGTGTTCGTGAAGTGCTAGTTAATATTTATACAAGGATCTATCATTTCAACACTGAAGCTAAGAACAATGCGTAAGAAAAAGAACAGGAAATTTTGAGCAGTGATGGCAATATTGTATATAGCACTGACGACAGGAAGACCGCTATGGGAAGGAACAATACCGAATAAGCTTGACGTTATAAAAATAAAATACAAACTGGCCGTAACCATATAGAAAGAATAATACATTATTAAATATCAAGCCTATATATAAAGAAAACGACTAAAACAACTTGTATATTTTTTTCATGGGGACATGACGTCGTTATCTCAGGGCCATAACGCAGAAATTTAAACATAACTTATTCTTGGGTTAGTGAATACTTGATGAAACTGTTGGAAACGCAAGAACAGAGGGTATCCTGCGTCTTTTACGTTTGTTTTGTTTACACTTACAAGGGCTTGAGGAACGTCGTTCGAAAGCGAGCATTTTATGCCATGAACCGCATGAGACAGAGCGAATGAGTTTAAAGAGCATTTTGGTCGAAAACACGAAACAGTAACTGAGAGGTACCGATTGTTTGGGGAAGGGATATGAATCAAAAACATAAGATAAGCATTTTTAAGAGATAGTAAAAGGATATTGCGGTAGCAATGACCTAGTGATTGTAACATTGGTATGTATTATAGCTGCCGGAAACAAAACGCTCTGCAGGACTTTGAACCGATTACAGCGAGGGGATCAGCTAAGCTTGCTGGAGTGAGACACAGTGCATACTGAACAAAATGAGTTATGCGGAAACGCGCAAGGTGGAGTAACGTTTATAAAAGGGAGTGTAGAATCCAGCCTTCTGTAGCACAAAGCTACTAGGAAATGCATACGGATTTCTCAGAAATGAAAGCTTCTTAGTTGCCGAAAATTTCGTCCTGATCCGGAATTCGAACCCGGGAGCAACGCTTGTCCGGGGTGCTCGTTCTGCCACTTGAGCTATCCAAGAGGCTAGGGATTGAGAGCGCGAGGGCGAATCCATCTACAACTCGAAGCACATGGTGTTGCTAAATAACGAAAACGAAGGGGCGGTTAACACGAGTAGCGGCCACGGGCGTGCTCGCGCTATAGTGCGGCCATGATCTTCAAGCAGGCCAGGCGGTCGGGTCCGGTTCCCCCTCTTCGTATTTTCGCTACATTCGTTCTGGTGCCGAAACCCGCCCGGTCGTCTGGCCCCTCGATTTTCAGCAATGGAACAACTTCGGACAAAGCGCAGCTTCGTCCGCACCGTGATTACCAAGGCGATTTCGACACTCAGCACCCTGCTCGAGGATCTCTCAACCCCGACTGGGACGCTCAAGAACCACCTCGCCTTCCTTGAGCACAAGCACGCAGAACTGATGGCCTTCGACAATGAGATCCAGACCACACTCTTTGACACTGACCTGGCAGCCTACATGGCCACAGCCTTCGAATACAACCAGAAAGTGAGCTTCGCAAAATCCAATGTTCGCCGCGCGACCCAGTCGCGTCTGCGAATTCTACCCGCCTTCTACGCCTACACCGAGAGACCATTCATCGCGGCGCTAGCATCGCCGCCACAATACGCCCTGACTATCGCATCGTCGTGCCTTTCGACCCCAGCACCGGCCTTCTCATTCGTTGTCCAGCCTACGGTGCCTCAGCATGCGGACGTGACCTCTAGCGTGTCTGACGCAGTCCCAGAGAAATTGCAGCCCGCGCAGTTCTGTGCAGTGCCACTCAACGGTACCACGTTAGCACAGCCTGCTATTCTGACCAGAAAGGATAATGCGGCACTGTCGGCTCGATATCATCAGTGCCACACCCAGCGGCTACCTGTACACGCCCACTAGTCACAGCGCCTGCTGCACTGGCGTTCACCGCGACACCATCGCCTACGCCTTGGTAACGCCAAAGTCACGTCATCACCTCTTCCTCCGCGCATTTCTCGCTAAGTTCGGAGACGACATTTACCGCTGTGCCCTCTGAGATCATGAAGGCCGGCGAGAAGAAGCGACCACCAACTTCGTCAGGCTTTTCAAAGCGCCGGGCCAGCTTTCACTCATCGAACAATAGGGGACCTACATAGATGTCGCTGCTTGAGAAGAGGCACTCAGCCACTTCGTATCGATAGCAGCGAAGCAAGAAGCCCAAATGCTACAAACACTCAAATTTCGATGGCTCGAAGCTGCCCAGTAACGCTAAGGAAGGACATAAGCACACCGAACCTCCAATCAAGAACCAGAAGCTGTCAAGCAACATGACTGCCACTTCCTCCGGACCCAGCCTGCAGCTAGAAGGACCACCTCCCCTCAAAATAAGCCTCATTCCGCAGTTACACTACCAGTGGCAACATCTTGCACTGCCGCCGAGCAAGCGCCACACCAAGTTGTCGGCTCGCACAAGCCCGTCTTACGTCTACGACCCACTCATAAGCCGGCAACAGGCTTTACGACCATTTCAAGTAAAAGACGACATTCGGGATGGGGAGGACAATTAGACTCTTGGGATCTGAAGTTGTGTCGCGTGAAGGAACTCCTCCTGGTCACCTCTGAGGACAGTGTCCCTTCTCAAGGTTCGCACTCTTGAAGCACGCAGCACTTCTCAAATTCGTCGGCCGCGGGAGTATGTTACAAAATAAAGAAGACGAAGGGGCGGCTAACGCGAGCAACGGCAACGGGCAGGCTTGCGCTATAGGCGATGCGCAAAGCGCCGACGACGCCATCTGCCGCCACGGCTCGGAAGCGTTGGTGGGTCCGAGCGAGCAGTGTTCCCGCGAGCGTGTACGCGTGTGCGCGGATGGATGTGTTTTCATCGTGATTTAAAGGCCAACTCCGGCGATTTTTTCATGTCAACGGGTGCTGATGAAATTCACTGGGTACGTTACTCTGCGTACTTACATCCTGCCCTGAGAAAATGAGGCTCGAGAGTTGCACATATTCCTTACATATGAATTTAATTAATTGACTCGAACGCCCTACCTTACCACCCCTTCAGTTACAGGCCACATTGGGTATGACGCTACAAGTGTCCAACGCGGAGAATGCCGGGATTGTGCAGACGACGCCAGCCCGGCAGCGACGAGAACGCGGACAAGTTCACGATTGTGCGCTAGAGCCAGGCGTTATGGCCGGTTCCCACTAGCGGCAAAAACGCGCGCGGTGAGCGCTTCCGCGGCACGCACGCGTCAACAAGTCCCCACTCGCGTTTTGCGGCAAGCGGCGACGAGGCAGCCAAGAACGACCTTGTGTTGTTCCATTCGAAAGGTCTCGCGAAAACGTGAGCTCTAATCAGACGATTTCGTCTTTCGTCGACCATGCATGTCTTTCTAGCGCTACTGCTGGTCACGCTATCAAAAAACTGTTACTGCGAGGATACTTCTTGCTCGGCGTCTCGGTACGGGTAGGCTTAAAGAAAACTGTATATAGGTCTGGGCATGGCCTCTGAGATTTTACGACGGCCATGTAACTTTCAAATCTCAGAGGCTGTGTGTTATGGTTCGACGCTTGACGGATAGATGGCGCCACGCGTCCGCACCACCGTGTAAAAAAAAAAAGGAGCGGCGGAGAAGTCGGATTGGATAGCAGGAATGGAGAAGAAGCCGGCATTGAACAACTACAGAAAAGGGAAAGACGAAATTAAGAGAGAAAAATTTTTACGATAATTCAAAGGGAAGCGCTTTACTGTTTGAAGCAAGGTCCGGTTGCCTGAGAACCCGAAGTTACAGAGCGAAATTCAATAAAGAAGGGGACACATGTACGTGCTGTGGAAAAGCTAGGGAAAGGACAGATCATATTTTGATTGAATGTACAGATGTCCACCCAGGTGTAGCTGTGGACACTACCCTACAGGAGGCCATGGGTTTCAGGAGTAACACGGGAAAGCTGAACATGTCGGCGATAGAGATAAGTAAAAGGCGCTTAGAGTATTATTGGTGGCGCAAAAGTATGGAGCAAATAGAATCCTAATATCCATCCATCCAACCGTCGTCACGCCTCCGCGGCTCGCTTCTGCTTGGTGCTTGTTTCGCGGCGGCCGCGAAAGAATGGCATTCGAGCATCTGCCGCGCGTTGCTGCCGCTTTTCACGAACCTCGCCGCGCGCGTTTTTTTCCGCTAGTGGGGACCGGCCTTTACAAGTTGCTGCCGTGTGGATCGTATAGTGCTGTCGGGTGGCAAGTGGTGTTGCGTTGTTGGCTGCAGAAACCACTCTCACAACGCGCAGCAACTAAGGAAAGTTAGTTATCACAACTTTCCTCGCGACGATGCACTTCGCGAGCGGTGGATCAGTGCTATCCGGCGGACGCGCTGAGCGTCTGCTCTCCAGCGCTTTCGAGCTTCGCGCTGGCGCGACCGGCATGCCTTGCGCACCCTCCCACTAGACACTTGTGACGTCACTCGTAGGGGCACGGCTTGGCTGCTCGGAGGAGTTTTCGGTTTCGTTTTCACGTTTTCTCGCTTATTTAAAATTATTTTCTAATTCTAGGGGCAATTATGCTGTCATACGGGTGACAGGGGGGTCTCTAGAAGCTAAAAATGCCACTACTTTGACATGGTCAGAAAATCGCCGGAGTTGGCCTTTAACGACGGATGTGTTTTCATCGTGATTTAACGACTCTCTCGGGCTTCAGAGATGCCGAAAAATAACTGCTGCGTTGTCGGCTACTCAGACACACACAAGAAATCGCCACGAACGCACTTATACAGATTTCCGGTGCTATTTCATGAGCGAGACCGACGGCGGCGGTGGATTGCGGCTGTACGACGCAGAAGGCAAGCAATCGCGCTGTTTACAGGAGTGTAAAGTCCGAGGACTTCAATGAAGAATAAACCAGGCTTCGAAGTGCGGCGGAAGACAATACGCCTGAAGAGCGCCGAGCAGCGAGACCCTACGATGCCTTTTTTTTTCTAAAGAGAAAAACCCAGAACATCACGCGCTCGCGATCCTACTTCGTCTTCTTTCGCGCCCGCTATTTCTCTTTTCTTGATAACAGCAGTGTTAGAACGATTGTCGTGTTTTATTTCTCCATTTATGTCGCTACGTCTTCAGCGAACCCTACTACGTTTACACTTGGTCGCCTCGCCTGCATTGTAGACGCTACAATGCACATGAGGTTGTTAGTACTGATAATACTCGATGCCTAGGCTCTCTTGAAAAACGAATGGCGCGAAGCGCAATGTCAGAGAATGTGGGGCAGGTGACGGCTCCTTTACAAAAGCGCCGTGTAATCACACGTGTGCTGCATGAAATCGGCTGCATTCTACCTATTGATGGCACTGGAATGCGATCAGCGGTGCAGATTGTTCGCTGTGCGTTCACCTCAAGTTGCATATTAGCTGTAAAACATGGCACCTATGCACATTTAAGATTTTGACGATCGCGTAGAATGTAACGCCATTTTGCAACACTTGGTAATAGCTGCAAAAAACCTAGCAAATACGTAGCCAAGCTGATACGACAAGCTAGGTGACCACCAGCTCCGCAGTGACTCAGTCTCGCGCCACTAGCGCAAGCTGCCGAGATATATATTCACAAGCCCCGCCATGGTGGTCTAGTGGCTATGGTACTCGGCTGCTGATCCGAGGGTCGCGGGATCGAATCCCGGCCGCGGCGGCTGCATTTCGATGGAGGCGAAATGTTGAGGCCCGTGTGCTGTGCGATGTCAGTGCACGTAAAAGAAACCCCAGGTGGTCGAAATTTCCGGAGCCCTCCACTACGGCGTCTCTCATAATCAGAGCTGGTTTTGGGACGTTAAACCCCACAAAACAAAACAATATATTCACAAGTTTATCGTGCTGGTTTCAGTTTTACCAACGCTGACCCTTCGCGTGGCCGCACCCATGAAATCCATGCATGCGCCGGTGCGACAGCGATCCCTCAAAATCTACTATGTCAACACATGGAAAGTAAACGATGCTACTGTGTCGAAAAAAAAAAAAAACGTTGGTTCACGCGTCAACGCATGCAGGCATTAGTGATCGGGACGTTATAAAGAAAGCGGTGCGATGAGCTCCACTTCGTAGGGAAGCTTGTTGACGCTTGTCTGTGGCAAACACTTGGCGCGTATGGTGCATTGTCGTCCCACACAGCTGTGACATCGGACACATGTCCACTATTATAATGTGCAGCTCCTTTGCACACACTATCGCCGCAAAAGTAATTATCTGGGACGCGCACAAGCGGCAAATCGCACGCGCGCACTTTCGCGATGCTTGCAGTGAAATGAGGCGTCTGCTACGCGACCCACCACCGGTTCCAACGGCCGCCGCTACGCGGCTTTCAGTGGCGCCCCTATAGGCGCTGCGCATGGCGTATAGTTCGGCCATCACTTTCGAAAAGGCCAGACGGTCAGGTCCGGTTATCATTCTTCGTATTTTCGTTACGCATGGGAAGGGGGGGGGGATATGACAAAATGAGCTCTGCGGAAGCCCACATGGTGGAGTGTTGGTGGAAAAAAGTGAGCTATAGCTTAGTGCATGGGCTAAGTCATAGGACCAGGACGAATTTTTCGGCAACTAAAAAGCTTTCATTTCTGAGAAATCCGTATGGATTTCCTTATAGCTTTGTGCTACGAACCGGTGGATGTAAATATTCCCTTTCAAGACACGTTGAAGTACCAGGAGGACAACTTACTAGTATGTGATCGTGGGACGGACGGATAGCGCTTCGCAAAAGTTGCATTTCTGGTTAACATAACTGATGCAGCGCTAAGGACGAATGCGAGCAGAACAAGAGCGCATTGAACGAGGCGCTCTCAGTGTATTCTTGGCAAATTAGTTTTCCCTTTCAGTGTATTCTTGTTATACTTGTCTTCGGCCTTAGCGCTGCATCAACCATGTTAACGTACCAACTAGCCCAAATTTCTATCCTATTGCGTTTCAGGTTAACTCGTACATGAAACTGCAGTCGTGGCAATTACGAAAATTGACTTGCTGTCATGTGAAGATCGTAGTGCTCGTGTACACGACGTCTGGTTAGCGAGCTTGTTACAAAGGGAATAGCGAAACGCAAGGGGAAACGTGGTACTGAAGGGAAACCACCAATAAGCTGGACCTTATCAGGTGCTAACACTGGTTTGGAAGCTGATGCTCCAACCACGCTATACCACACCGTCATGCACGGAGAAGTCGGAAGGAATAGTACCTCATGAGGCGAGCTTTTTTCTTGGGCAGATATAAATCGGCTACTCAGCGCAGGGGCCGGAGGGCGCGAAAAGAAGCAGTGGATAGCAGACTTGTGAGTAACGCGTTACAAGCGATGGATTACTTGTAGTAGGCTACGTTGTGCAGTAATTTCCTTATGTTTCACTTACTTCCGTTCATGAGTTATGATCTTTGTAGTTCAATTACTTTTTTTTCCCTGTAATCGGTTACAATGTTACTAACTGCAGTTGCCTCAGACACATGCGGACGTATTCAAGAGGAAACACGCGAAAATTAACAGACGCAAACTGTTATGTTGCCGCTCATAAGGCGATCGTACAGAAGGGACGGCGTAGCACCGTACGCTATACAAAGCTTCTTTCTCGGCTCTCTCTCTGCATGGTCTTTGACAGCAATTATCAATGGCAAGCAAACGGCTTCCATTGATCGGCTGGTCTCCCACGCTGGCCCCCAGGGGCTCCTGGTACGAGACCCTTCCCTTTCACTGAACCCGGCTGGAGGAAGATCGGCCAACGCGTGGGAAGATGAGGCGGGCAAACATGTCATGCTCCCCGCAGTCGCTCGGGGGGGGGGGGGGGGTCGCGGCTGCGCGACCGTACTTGTCTTCTCAGTGGCCGTTTCGGGGAAGGGCAGCTCGGACGCGTAGGAGGATAATGCATGAGAAGTGCGCCGTCGCTCGAAGCGACAATGCGCTTGGCCCAACCAATTCTTTAACGACCGGCATGCGCTTTCGGCGCGCCGACTGGAACGAAGGGTTGAGTCGCAGCAATGCACGGTCCGAGCTGCGGGAAAGGCGAAGACACGCAGTGTTCCCCGGAACCCACTTTACGACAGGGTTCGACTGGATGAGCCTGGGAGATGGCGCGAATGCCTCAGGGCTGCTACGATACCGATATTTCGACTGTGAGAATATCTGAGAGCGTGGGATAAGGAGAGGGAGAGCCATGATGGGAAAGAATGCCAAAATGCCTGTTTAAACTGCAAAGACGCTGCTTTCAAGATTAGGGACAGCCCACTAGGGAGTGGCTTTATCTGAGGATAAACAGATTGGATGACAGAAGGTTGAGGCGGACCAGCAGTGGCCACCTCCCCTTTTTCTTTGTTACCGCAAGGTACTAAAGACTGGACGGGATTCGTTTCCCTTCAGTCTAGGCTGTAATCACTTAACTGATCGATCAGTAAGACTCGGTACGATGCAACTTCTGTCTGGGCCGTAACCACTCGGTGGTCGAACAGTGAGACTAGGTTCGTTGTATGTAGTAACAGTGCTCTAGGCTCTAACTTAAGAAAAGTTAAGTAGAAGAGTAAGACGCTGTTGATGTCTATGTTATCATCAGTGTGCTTCGGCAAGATGTACATATGACTGTAAATATTTCGCTGCAATATGCCTTCAAGTTCATTACCTCCAACCTGCCTCCTGCTTCATCGACGTCGATCATCTCCTTGACGGGACTTCAATCCACATCAAGGAGAAAACGAACAAGAAAAACATAACTGGCGCAGTCGGACAGGGATCGGCGAGCTCTACAGCACCAGACACTGGACCAGTGCCGAGGATACAGAGGGGCAAGGCATCCGTCAGCCATCAGCGGCAACGTCGAGACGATCCCACAGCAGCCAACTCCGGCACCGTGGAAGAGATCCAGGAACGACAGTGCATACAGGAAGGGGTGAGCAGGATTTCTTGTGTTTTTCTCTAGTTGGCATGGCAGTTTATGTGTAGAGCACATGGTGAGAACACGCGGGGGTGCTGAAACAATGGAGTCTAATGGAGATGAAGGTGCGAGTGCGGTAGCAATGGATCGGAGTCGAGAGCCATCAAATCATGGTATTCTAAATTCTGATCAGTCAAATGAGGCGAGAGTGCCTACTCAGAGGCAAGAATCGATGCAGCAGGCATCTCAGATTTTGCCGAATTCAAGTGAAACGAGAACGCTCGAACTTGAAATTCAAAGGCTCAATCTCCAGATTGAGTACGAAAAGCTATTGCAAGATAGAATGAACGCGGAACGTCTAAATGGCACGTTGTCCAACTCTGGGTCGGAGACGGGCGATCGGGGGCGACGGTGTTTCGATTCTGTCCAGCAATGTGCAAAAGTGCTGAAAGGGTTCCGCCTGCCGAGTGACGCGGATGTGCCATTATGGTTTGAGGAAGTAGAAAAACTCTTTGCTACTTACCAAGTACCGTATGAGAGTCGCGTGCATTTGGTTATACCAGCACTGACTGAACGAGTTCGTTACCTACTGCGTAACCTCAACTCTGAAGAGAGTGCAGATTACGAGGCAGTTAAAGCAGCAGTACTGACGGAACTGAAGCTTTCTCCGGCAGATTATCTGCAGAGGTTCGACAGAGCGGTAAAGCGGAAGGAAGAGACGTGGGCGCAGTTCGCGTCCCGCGTGAAAACTTATTTCTCCTACTACCTCCAAGTGAGAGAGGCCGACACGGTAGAAGTGATGGCAGAACTCATGGTTGCTGACCGTATAAAATCGGGCCTTAGCACGGAGGGTCTTGAGTATGTGAGACTAAGAGAAGGCGAGGGATGGCTTAGGCCAACTGAGATCGCTAAAGTGCTGCAAACTATCGAACAAGCGAAAGGAAAAGGGCGTGCTTCAAAGCAACCAACTGTAGAAATGGGGCAGAAGCCGGCGACACGAGTAGAGAAAGGGGCCCTGAAGTGCCACTTATGTCACGGCTCAGGCCATTTCGCTAAAGAGTGCCCGAAGTCTAGTGATAAGGAGAGCAACCAGAAGAAGGCTACCGAGCCAAAGCGGAAGGTCCAAAAGGTAACGTTATCCCACGAGACGGAAACTGAAATACCTGATGGAGTACTTAGCGCAAAGGTGAAGTCTCTAAAACACGAGGGTGAAGGCACAAATAAACTGCAGTTAATTCCCGTATCATGTGCAGGTTTATCCGCAGATGCAATTTTGGATACAGGGAGTGAAATAACTGTCTTTCGGGAGAGTCTGCTTCCGAGAAGTTTAGTAGAGCCGTCTGGCAAGGTGAGATTGGTGTCTGCTTTTGGTAAAACTATCGAGGCAAGGCTAGCTACGTTGCCGGTCAAATTAAATAGCCCGCGAGAGGTTACGGAGCCTCAGAGCGTCGACCTACTCTGCGCGTTAACTGATGAGCTCGTCGAGGGCACAGATTGTTTGCTGACCGAGGAAGATTGGAAACTTTTGTCGAAGGCCAGCAGCCCTCTGGCACCCTGTCGAGCACCGGCCGAGCCTGCTCCCGAGGCAGAACAAGCAGTAGAGAAACCAAAGGTCGTGGCATGCAATCTTACTTTGGAGAAGAAAGACGTTTCCGGCGAAGATGCGCAAATTGATGAAGAAAGGGAGGCATCATTAGGCCAGAGAGAAGAGTTCCGCAAAGTGCAGTTGGGTGACACTACGCTAAAGAAATGTTGGGAAGATGCGCGTAGTGGGAAATCCGGCATGTTCATTTCAGACGGACTGTTATATCACTGCGACTCAATAGCAGGCACTCGAGTGAGTCAGCTAGTTGTCCCCAAAGATAAGCGCACTGAGGTGATGCACTTAGCCCATGAGTCGCTATGCGGGGGGCACCTGGGGCCAAAGAAAACAAGAGCTCGCATTACGTATAATTTTTTTTGGCCAGGTATGGCGAAGGAGATAGAGCATTGTCGTTCGTGCCATGAATGTCAAATTCGGTCAGACAGGCGTCGCACAGATAAAGTGCCTATAACTCCGCTCACTAGACCCGAGCACCCTTTTCAAGTTGTCAATGTAGATGTGATCGGACCCCTGGACACACCGTCAGCGAGAAGGCATAAGTACGCGCTGTGCTTAGTGGACCTTTGCACGAGGTGGCCGGAGGTGGTTCCACTGCGCTCTTTGACCGCTAAGGCGACTTGTGATGCACTGATTGAGATATTCAGTCGCACAGGCATTCCGGAGATGATATGCTCCGATCAAGGCACTAATTTCAAATCTCAGCTCACGCAAACGATGGTGGAGAAATTAGGTTGCTCGCCAAGATTCTCAACCCCAGAACACCCAGAGAGTAATGGAGTTGTAGAGAGGTGGAACCGAGTACTGAAAAGCATGTTGTATCATGTCATTCAGAGAGACTCCAAGAATTGGGACAAATTGATCCCAATGGTTTTATGGGCTTATCGGGAAGTTCCCCATGAGGTAACCGGAGTAGCTCCGTTTCGTCTATTGTATGGAAGGAATCCCACGGGACCGCTTCTAATACTGCAGAGGACGTGGACGGGAGAAATGCCGGTGCCCGCAACATTGAGAGAAAGCCCCGCTAAGTATTCACAGCAACTTAAGGAGCACTTAAAACATCTCGACATTATTCTTAAGGCCTTAGAGAAGGCGGGACTGAAAGCCAGTCCGGAGAAGTGTCAGATTGCGCGATCCCATATACATTACCTGGTGTGTCTGGTGCGTGATATACATCACGCACCAGACCCTGAAAAAATAGCAGCGATTAAGAACCTGGTACCACCGTGCACCAAAAAGGAACTACGCAGCCTGTTAGGACTGTGCGGTTACTATCGCGAGTACGTCCGAGGATATGCAGAGGTGACGAGCCCACTCACGCTGTTAACAAAGAAAGCGGTACCTAATAAGATACCCTGGCCGGAGGAAGCTCAGGCAGCATTTGAGATGCTCAAACAATCTTTGTGGGAGGCCGTGGCGCTAAACATCCCAGAGCCATCTCAGCCCTACTGGCTTTTCACAGCCGCCTCAGCTACGGCGGCGGGAGCATGTTTGGCGCAAATGTCAGCTGAGGGAGAAGAGAAGCCTATCGCCTTTGCAAGCCACCGCTTCTCACCGACCCAGATGCGTTGGTCGACAATTGAGAGGGAAGCGTTCGCAATAATATGGGCCTTAAAGAAGTTTGACTACTGGCTTTTCGGTGCCATAGTAAACGTCGTTTCCGACCACAATCCGCTGTCGTACCTTACAACTTCTACTCCGCACGGGGCGAAATTGACAAGATGGGCGCTGGCTTTACAGCGATATCATGTCTCGGTACAACATCGGAAGGGTATATGTAACGGGAATGCGGATGCATTATCGAGGCTCCAGAATAGTTTGTGGAAGCCATCAGAATAACAGTGCCGTGCCAACTGAGGGGGGAATGTGAATGTTCCTGCCCACCCGCTGCTGTATATTGTGGACTGTGTGATTGACAATCCAAGAAACAGACACTAGTGATCTTACTGCTTGAAGCAGCAATGGTGTGCTTGATCGTTTAGCATGTATTTGTTTTCGTTTCTTGTATTCTCCTGTCGTGTTGTCTCGCAATTGTGTTTGATGTTTGTGTATACTGTTGAATGCTTAGAAAGTCCAGTGACCTAATCGCGGCAGTGATTTATCGTACCACTGAGCGTAGAACAGCCCAGCGTACTCTTTAGGGGGGACGTGTTATGTTGCCGCTCATAAGGCGATCGTACAGAAGGGACGGCGTAGCACCGTACGCTATACAAAGCATCTTTCTCGGCTCTCTCTCTGCATGGTCTTTGATAGCAATTATCAATGGCAAGCAAACGGCTTCCATTGATCGGCTGGTCTCCCACGCTGGCCCCCAGGGGCTCCTGGTACGAGACCCTTCCCTTTCACTGAACCCGGCTGGAGGAAGATCGGCCAACGCGTGGGAAGATGAGGCGGGCAAACATGTCATGCTCCCCGCAGTCGCACGGGGGGCAGGGGGGGGGTCGCGGCTGCGCGACCGTACTTGTCTTCTCAGTGACCGTTTCGGGGAAGGGCAGCTCGGACGCGTAGGAGGATAATGCATGAGAAGTGCGCCGTCGCTCGAAGCGACAATGCGCTTGGCCCAACCAATTCTTTAACGACCGGCATGCGCTTTCGGCGCGCCGACTGGAACGAAGGGTTGAGTCGCAGCAATGCACGGTCCGAGCTGCGGGAAAGGCGAAGACACGCAGTGCTCCCCGGAACCCACTTTACGACAGGGTTCGACTGGATGAGCCTGGGAGATGGCGCGAATGCCGCAGGGCTGCTACGATACCGATATTTCGACTGTGAGAATATCTGAGAGCGTGGGATAAGGAGAGGGAGAGCCATGATGGGAAAGAATGCCAAAATGCCTGTTTAAACTGCAAAGACGCTGCTGTCAAGATTAGGGACAGCCCACTAGGGAGTGGCTTTATCTGAGGATAAACAGATTGGATGACAGAAGGTTGAGGCGGACCAGCAGTGGCCACCTCCCCTTTTTCTTTGTTACCGCAAGGTACTAAAGACTGGACGGGATTCGTTTCCCTTCAGTCTAGGCTGTAATCACTTAACTGATCGATCAGTAAGACTCCGTACGATGCAACTTCTGTCTGGGCCGTAACCACTCGGTGGTCGAACAGTGAGACTAGGTTCGTTGTATGTAGTAACAGTGCTCTAGGCTCTAACTTAAGAAAAGTTAAGTAGAAGAGTAAGACGCTGTTGATGTCTATGTTATCATCAGTGTGCTTCGGCAAGATGTACATATGACTGTAAATATTTCGCTGCAATATACCTTCAAGTTCATTACCTCCAACCTGCCTCCTGCTTCATCGACGTCGATCATCTCCTTGACGGGACTTCAATCCACATCAAGGAGAAAACAAACAAGAAAAACATAACTCAAACTTTGAGACGCAACTGCTGCTTGAATTGAATGAATAAACCGATCTCACCGCTGTGGTTCACCACGCCAGCGCTACCGCAGTGCATGTCGGAACTTGTAGTACTCGCGGCAGTCGCGGTCCCACTCAAATGCATATCCGCTGCGTCGGCGAACGACGGTAACGAGCTTTATCGACTTTAATTAGATGAGCTGTGACGGTTGCGTTTACGCACTTTGTGCCGGGATGCTACAAGAACAGCCTGAAACAAAAATGCCTCGGATTTCTCGTGCTCCCGAAGGATGTCAAGCTCGGGCAGGAACGGCTGCGTCGGATAGACCGACTCGCACGGAACGCGGCTTGTTCAGCAGTGTTTGTGAATTTTGTGTTTTTTATTCGTGATGCTTTAGCAGTGCGCTAGAGTGTCATAATAGGTTAGGCACATCACTGACGGGCCGATCAGTGACCGCAAAGATTCAAAGCGTGTGCATGATCACCTTGCCGGGCGATCATCGCCAATAGCGGCGTCAGACTGGATACAGCTTGTATTCGGGACAAAATAGGGATCACTAGAAGATGCCTAAACTGACCTATTACGAAAAAGCGATGACGGCAATCGAGCTTACAGAGGGAACGAGACATCTGATACAAACCCACCTTAACTGGAGTGCATAGTTCACGCCGTGCACGGCGATTACTTAGCCACGCCGGCATCGCAACCAACTGCGCCGCCGGTATTTCAGTTTTCAATGTGTGGTTTTATTACGAGCACAATGTTTTTAGCGGCAATACTAGTTACAAAACGTATCTTATGAGCGTAAGCAGCTCAGATATGGTCATACTCCTACTGAGGTACCATCGGACGCAGTTTTGAAGCAGTGAGCGAAGACATCTGCGCCGAGCCTTCGAGGGCGGCGGGCAGAGTGGGCTGCTGCTTATTCGTCGTTTTGCACCTGTTGCGAAAGCTACTTACCGATTCATGCATACTTTATGCATCGAAAAATTGCTTGTCGTTCACGGCATTTTCTCGACACTTAGCAGCGGCCCGTAAGTTTTCGCTAACGATATGCGGCAAGTCATCGTTCCGCCAAGGTAGATGCTCTTTTAACTTCTTCATGGCGATCGTTCGTTTCCTATCCTTCCACATCTCCTGCATCACTATGACTGAAGCTCACCTTGTATGCGAAGATTTGCTTTGACAAAACAAGCTCAAAATTGTTCCTTCGACTGAGTCTTAATTCACTTTTTTTTACCATCCTGTGCTCTTGGAGTTCCGCCTCTGCACAATACGTGCTCTGAGACATCCTTACTCGTTTTTTGTTGTCATTAATTCAGCGAATGTGGGTAACAGCTATACGAAGCGACACATGATCATCTTACGACGAGATCAGGACCAGGTCGCATGTTTATATTAACGACCTCTTTTTTTTCTTGAACGGCGCTACATCGCGGGGTAAGTTTAAATAAAACATGTCCACAGGAGGTGTTTTCCGACGCGTTCAATCATCGTCTCCGCCAGGAGTTAGTGCTGAACGCTAGTAAACCTATAGCACGCAGCAAGCACAGCCGTAACAGCTGTGCTTTGAGAACTGCAACTAAGATGGCGGCGGCGCCGCTCCCGGGAACTCGCGCATGCGCAGATGTCGTGGTGAGATCGGTCTACTGTAATGGATAAAATAGCACGAAATGTAAAGTGCAGGGCACTTATTTAAAATGTAACGCGGCTTAAATAGCGAGGCAGTTGGTAAAACAGATCCAGTCGGAAATATTGGCACCTGGACGTATACGAACCCCAAATTTTTGGTCCAGTTTTTAAGTTGCACTGCGAGATTTAATACGGTAGTGTGCTCCACTAAACAGCTCGCAGGGGACCGCAATCCTTGACTAAGATATCCGTTAGTGGCACTCACACTCCGGTGGTGCTGTGAAATTTGTGTCAATTTATGTACTGTCGAGCAAAAAAGTAAACGGACCACAGCTTAGGCGTCCGCAGCGGCTAAGGGGTCACAGCGCGCTGCTTGTCTCACTCCGCGCGCTGAGGTCGAGAGTGCTTCTGGGGGACGCTAAACTTCGCCCCCACTTTAAACTTCGCCTGCGTTGTGGGTCCCGCAGCCGCTCCTGCCGCCTAAGGCGTGGTCCATCTACTTTTTGACTGATAGCGCACTACCCACTTACCCATGCATTGCAGGAGCTAGCTACACGCGATTTCTTTCTTTCTTTCTTTCTTTCTTTCTTTCTTTCTTTCTTTCTTTCTTTCTTTCTTTTTTCTTTCTTTCTTTCTTTCTTTCTTTCTTTCTTTTTTTCTTTCCCTTTCTTTCTTTCTTTCTTTCTTTCTTTCTTTCTTACGCGTGTTTCATACCCACATATCGAAGGCGGGTGTGAGCCACACGTAATTTCAACTTTCATAAATTATCCTGGAGGTAAATACTTCTTTAGTATAAAGGGATTATGCTCTGATATCATACCTATTCATAAAACAAATGTAACCGTTAATTTTTGGCGCGTTTCTTTCTCCAGATTTAATGATTACACTTGTTGCAAACCGACGTCCGAGGGGAACTGAAAGGCCACACCAGAAAGAACAGTGCCACTCGGTGCTCGTGCCACTGATATTCCGTGACGAAATTTTGTGGTGCCCACTTGCAGTTCCGACGTTTCCCTTTCATTTTACTGGCGGCCTCGCTACTTACGCCATGCAATCTGTGTGCATTTGTGCTACCGTTACAAAAAAAAAAAAAAAAAATAAAGCTGTATGTAAATAACGTAGGGGAGCAATGGATTACACTAGAGAAATTTTCCGATTACATTTCTTGATGCTGTAATCGTAATCGTAATCAGTTACTTTTTCTCAGTAACGTGTACAAGTCTGGTGGATAGTGATGAGGAAGGAGTACCAACGGTGTTACTTTTGAAACGCTGTAAGCGGGATGGATGTCTATCGGCGCACAGGTGCAGCAGTGTAATTGGAGCGAGAGGAAAGGCTAGAAAGTTGATCGTGACATTTGCTCTTGGTCCTCTGTAATACACACTTCCCTCCTCCCACGCACGCGCGCCCACGTACGCACGCGTGCCATGCTCCTGTTTGCTGTATTTGAATGAGCCTTCGAAACCATTACACTTAGTACGGGATGGCATATGATGTATTTTGTGTTCCAGGACGAAATATCTCTTTTCATTCATTCATTCATTCATTGATTCATTCATTCATTCATTCATTCATAAGACATTATTTTATACACGTAGTAAAATAGACAAAGTGTCAGAAAGTCATGGAGCGGCGTTGAAAATGCCCTTAATGTGCTGGTTGAAGAGCACAAATTAGCTAACGTATTACCGTCATCATTTTACGGGCCAACCGTTTTTGTTTGCATCAGAATGTCTGCCGCTTACCAACCTCATGTTGACCTGCTGTGTAACTTAATAACGGCAGTGAACTGTCAAATTTGTGTTAAGCACCAGGCAAGCATTATATATATAGTTGTTCTTGAAGGGAGAGGAAAGGATGGCGCTTTATTCTTCTACCTTGGTTGAACTAGAGCCCTGGTGGGCGCCACGGACGTACCCCGCGCGCACGCTTCTCTAGTCTTGCCGTGCGACCGTGTTGACCGTGTTTGCCGCGCCCAACTCCGCAACTTCATCGCTCGCCCGATGGTGGGGTCACCTCGTAGCCGTGCATGTAACTAAGAGCGTGGTTTCGCTTCCCTGATTGCTCTTTCGGGCACGCGAGGCGCTCGTGGCCGTTAGAGCTGCCATTCGTCACACCGTACTTGTATGCCCCCAAAATTTTGTTTTTGTTCAACATATTTCGTTTTGGTTCGAGATATGCATACCGGGCTATTCCTGAAATTCTTTACACGGCATTTTTTTTGTAAAGAGCATTTATGTGCCTGAAATTGCAGTAAAATTACCAGGACGAGTTTATAAGTGCGAATTTTATAAGTGAGAAGTTTTGGCACCGGCAGTACTTTATAGTTGCTATAGCATGGTTTCATGTTGGCCATTCTTGCTAAGCTTCGTACTGCACTCGTTGCATGATTTGGAAGTGTATTAAGGGTAGTTATATTATATTGGGTAGTGGTTAACCAAACTAAGGGACAGTATGTTAATCGTGAATGTATTAGTGCATTGTAAATGTTGTGTTTCCCTCTTGTCGGTAACAAATATCGCAACTTGTTTAGCGCACGTACCTCACGAGAAATACTACTCCTGGGTGATTCTATATGCGGTCACCACGACATATCTTCAAAGAATATAACTCTCGGTATATGGTTCTTCTTGCCTGTTCGATGTTTAGATTCGAAACTGCAGCTGAAGTTTAGAATGGGTGATCGTTCCTTCCGATTTAAAAAAAGTAAATACTTATTGTTTGTCTAGGTTTACTTGAAGTTTGTTTGCATTCAACCACAAACTTAATTGCTGTAAATAAATGTTAGCCTGTCAGAAAGGTTCTGCATATCCATTCCTGTGACAAAAACAATAGTGTCACCTGCCTATAAGATCATAGAGTAGCCTTGAACACTTACAATGTCATTAATGTACAATAAAACGAAAATAGGCCCGAAGACCAAGCCTTGCGGCGCCCCGTATTTAATAGACTGAACTTGCGAGTTAACGCCACTTATTGTCTACATGCGGTCTTCCTCCTGTTAAATAGCTTTTTATTAGAGGAAACGCGACACCACGAGTTCCTAAGCAGTTTTTTTTTTAATGACGGCGTGTTGCGTGCCATCGCAGGCCTTCCTAAAGTCAAGAAAGATATCGAGAGTTAGTGTTCTCCGTTTTTATGTTGTCAACGATCTGCTCTTTTAGTTTAAGTAAAGCTGTTCCTGAAGATTTGTTCTTCAAGACCAGCTTTACTCTTGTGTTCTTCAGGAACCATTGACGTGGTAATTTTTTGCAAGTTCAAAAGCTCACAAAGACGTTTGTTTATAACCTGTCCAGCAATTTTCACGGAGACAGAGAGTACGGAGATTGGCCTATAGTTACTCATATATTTAAATGGACCACTCTTATGAATAACAGTCACTCGGTGCAGCTTCATTTTATCTGCGAAAATGCCGTCAGAAACGATTAGGTTGCAGGTATGTGCAAGAGGCGTGCTTACAAATTCACTGACGGCTTTCAGCGAGTTCACTGATGCATCATCTGCACTAGCAGCACAATTATGGAAAGATGAGATTATTTTCTGTATTTTATGTTGATCAGTGAACAACGCCGATATATATATATATATATATATATATATATATATATATATATATATATATATATATATATATATATATATATATATATATATATATATATATATATATATATATATTCCGTGCAAGTCACCGGTACATCAGGCTGTGAGGATGAACCAACCTCTAAAATGTGAACTGAATGTGCTTGCAGTTTGAACATGAGATGGTCCGTTACGTTCAAATGTAACCTCGTAGACCAGCAGAGGCAGAATATTCATTCACAACCTCAACATCAGAAACTATACAGTAAGCCAGAACGAACACAGAAAGCATTTCCGCCACCGCATTTTTTTTTTCTTTTAACACGAAGGTGTTTATTGCAGGGGTCCATCAAGAAATCTTTGACGTACTTAATGGATGTAGATGTCTGAAAAATAAACACACATGCGGGATAGAAGAAGTGCCACTTGGCAGGATTCAAACCCACAACCAGCCAGGTTGCGACGGTAGGGGCTAGAAGCGCTACAACCACACCACCGCCAGTTGCAGTACGGAGGAGAAAACCGGCCCTATGTGTTTACTATACTGCTTTACAATTTGCCTCTAATTGATGTTCGGTTAAAGCAAAGGTATTTAGCAAGCAAAATTGCTCTCAAATTAACATTGCCTCCCTTTCACTGCAAACTTGGTTCTCAGCGGTGGTACCGCCACCTAGAAACGATGGAGCGAAGCCGTTAATTCTCGTGTTATAATGCGCGCCGACAGTTAGCGCTTCAGTAGTCTCGACGCCTCTATCGCTGTGCAAGCTTCGGCGTCCTTCCGGCACATTCCTTCAGCCGCAGCCGCTACATAATTTATCTTGTGTGACGTATATGACAGCCAGTTGCGTTACGACGCGCTCTAGTCCAGGAACGCAAAGACGGCCGCCAACAAGCAAATTATGCGCCTTTCGCACCGCAAAGTGTGGTATCACAAAACGATCCGTTGACAAACAGTTCGGTTTCGCTCGTAATGTTTCGCCGTTTGCGGACGCTCCTGGTTTATAGCAGGTTTGCGCGGGGCGCTGTCGCATTCAATGTGGTGTCTCCGGAGAAATGTGAGTCGTTCGAGAGTTTTCGCGTGCGTGCAGCTGTCGAGGACCCCTACGCAGTGCGGAGGTGCCGCTGATGCAAGGGGTTCACACGTCCAGAGCATCCAACCCATCCCCCACCTTTCGATTCGCCAGACTGCCGCTTATGTGCGAAGACAGGTTTCACTTTCGTGTTATGCCGATTTATATGACAGAGGGATCAAGAACATTTTTCGTAAACAGAGGTGCACTACAATAAAAAAAAAGAAACACATTCTTCCTCGAACGTAAACTATGTGTTGCTGAAACAAAGTAGGTCAATGCAGTGTTCAAGTTCTTACAGACATAAATGAACTTCATTAAACTTGTTTTTTAGGCTCCATACATTTCGATGCCCCGAGCTTTACCTGGCTTAGCCGGGAGTCTGTGTATAGCAGAGATGTCACTCTTTTTCAAGATGGGAATCTTAATTTGCCTCATTAGCTCGTCCACCTTCATCACTATAGGTCTTCATTCTGGCGTTCAGGAGCACCGTGTGTTTTTATACTTAACCTACGGCTACGGTATTCAAGGTTATCCAGATCAAGTTTGATTTGGCTAAATTCACTTCTCGAACCAGCCCGTTCAGCTTTGTCGGCACTCTCCAATAGTTACAAGGTAACGTTTTTGTGAGCCTGCAGCCTCTTCTGGAATTTATGGAAATTTTTTGAGAAATGTTGAGCAGGCAACTCCAGCTCCTCCAATTTTGTTGAAAGAACCAAATATGCATCTAGCTTCGTTTACACTCATTGCAAGTCCTTCAGAGGACTTTCTCGGGGACGGCAAATTGCCCCACACCACATCGCGACATGTATATAGAGAATGAGGAAACTCGCAGCTCTAAAACGGCTTTGGCAGCAGCAGCAGCAGCAGCAAGTAGAAAAATAAATATTGACAGAACAACTTCTTTTAAAGTAAAGAAGGCGAGATTTATATTTGCTGTCCGCCTGCAGCTGCTACTGCTGCCAAAATGACGCAACACACCTTTAGTTCAACACAGTCACACTTACTTCTACCCAGATTTGTACGTACCGCGTCACAAGTAATCGATTTCATTCTATTGTAATTTTGTAACGCTTCAATTTCCTCGTTTAAGGAACAGCAATACATGTAATACTAATTACTTTTTTCTAGAATGGATTACACAATGACAAACTACAACTGACTCGGAGGCAGGCACCGAAGCACTGCGCAGTTGCGTACTGGTGAGCAGAGTGGTCGTACGGTACAACAGCCAACTTCCTTTTATGCGACTATGGAGACGCTGTTCAGGATTGCAGCGGACGTCTTTACGAGGAAGCGCGGGGAAAATGACAGACGCAAATTTCGAGAGACAATTACTGCTGTATACTGAACAAGGTGTAGGAGACAAATTACACGAAAGGTACAAACGCCAACCAATTACTTCAAATATAGCGCGGCATAATTAGCGAGGCCTCTGGTAAAATCGTGTTAGAAAAGTTGTACCTGGACGTATACTTAAGAAGCGTGTAGACCTGGGCCGGATGGTTCATGATAATTTGCCAGGAAAAGCCAGCATACCAAGACCAGGACGAAGAGAAAAGGCACGCACGCAAAAATACACCGACTTAGAAGCAATTCATTGAAGCATCCACGTACTCATGCACGCTTATCCCACGCAAGCGCACAACCTATAACCAGAGAACTATAAACCACCTGATAGTGACTAATACGTATATAAAATATAGGTGTCCGATTTTAAAGCGCAGCTTCAATTCTTAACCGGTATCCTCCAATACTGAAATAACTTTTGACAAAATTTTGAGGTACGTACGCGCAGGTGCCGATTTCTCCAACTCGATTTGCCGGCGGCCTTGCTATTTATATGCTATGCTTGTATATGTGTTCGCTGCTTTATAAGTTGTACGAAGAGTAACTCAGGAGAGTAATCGATTACTCTGCAGTAATTTTTCGATTAAAATTTTTAGGCTGTAATTGTAGATGTAACCAGTTTGTAAATAACCGTAATTGTAATTAATTGCTTCTTTTTTCAGCAATGTGCACATGTCTTCTCCTCCTTTTCCTTATAGGAATGGAAGAGCTGCGTGCTACTTCTAGAAATAGTATGGGCTATTCAAAACCATTCAGGGAAATACGGAAGTCGAGACGGGAGTTGCATGCATCCTCTTCGGATTTCAGGTTACCATCGTGCTGGTCTAGCGACAACTTCGAATGATATGGATAAGTCGCTTTGTTATTACCTTCATCAACACTATCTTCTGTGAGATTCAATAAGTCACCACACATTATTATTATTATTATTATTATTATTATTATTATTATTATTATTATTATTATTATTATTATTAAGGGCGCAGTGACGTCAACCCACGCGCCCCTTCGTCAGCTGCCGTCGTCGAGGTGGCATGCCGCTTCTTCTTTCCTTTTTTTTCTTTTTTTTCAGTTCGAGAAGTGCTTGCCTTTTATGATGACTACGTTTTTTATGTGAGCATGATATCATCGTGAAAGTATCGACTGCTCAGGGGCTAACACATTCGCTGTAAATTGCGGAGCCTGGGGTCAATTCCTTCATAAAGGATACTTGTAGAATTTCCTTGCGTAGCGAAGGAGGAGGAGGAGGAGGAGGAGGAGAAAGGAATAGGAAAGGCAGGGAGGTTAACCTGAGCTAAGCCCGGTAGGCTACCCTGCACTGGGGAAGGGGGAGGGAAAGTTTTAGAAGATAGAGAGAGAGAGCAAAAAATTTAAAAACATAAAACAGTGACGAACAAAAAAGTAATGCAGTGTCGCTAACGTTATAAAAGTTCTTTGCCCATATTCAGAGAAGGTAAATGAGCCTAGAGGCGTCCAGAAAATGTAGCAGCACTTTCGTTGCTTGGCGTAGCTGAAATGCACAGTGCCATATAATTTGTAAACAGGAACCACCGTAAGTCCGAGAAACATTACCTCAAGCTTCTCGCATTCCACTAGAGTAAGAACGCGCTTCTGACATCAGCTCTAAGCGATTGCAAAGGCTCTTGAAGAGCCATCGAGCTGGTATTAGAGTTCTCAAGTGCTGGACTTCTGTAGGCTTGCGGAATGGTAGTCCCAGAAAAATGTCATCTGCGCAAATTTAGAGCTGCATTTAAGTCTGCAACAGACATAGCCGTTTGATAACAATCACAAGGGGAGGCTAACGCAAACAGGAGACACATAGCACCCGTCCCGTATATATCCCTCTTCTGTGTGTTGGCGTTTCTTTGCGCTTTTTGGGACGTCTAAACTTAGTTATCACCAACTCGCCGAAACAGCTGCGTTCACTAGTAGTTTGGAGACCACTGCGATGAATACTGCCTGGCGTAAAGCAAAGTAATGGGAAATTCGTGGCAGCGTCCTTGGCGGTCCTATCGTACCTTTTAGGTTTGCTTGGCGTTCTCCGCATAAAAGCCTTTTTTCTTATTCGCCCACCTTTATTCCTTACCATTTCGATAGCGTACACCGGCGACCTTGCGCGTCGTCTATCTGCAGTTTTTTTAATTCTCAGAGCAACAAAAGTCCTGAGTAATTACCTTGGCACCGTCACGCATTTATCAATGAAGAAGGCAAAGGCGCAGCAGGCAGAACGATGTCTATAGCGGCGGTCGACAGTGTAACCTGCGTACATTCATGGTGCTTCTATTCTTTCATCGCTACGAAGCTACATATGTACACGTTCATTGCAAGGGCATTACCACGTAAGCGAACAACAAAGTAAGCATGGATAAAAGAGCAAACACGACTTCGCAGTTATCGTTTATTGCGAGTATATATATATATATATATATATATATATATACTCGCAGGCCTCCAGCCGAAACGTCAGAATAAATCCTATGTTTGTCATTGTGACTTCTGATAGTATATTTGTCCCGATAGCCAGGAAGAACTTTTTTCTATATATATATATATATATATATATATATATATATATATATATATATATATATATATATATATATATATATATATCGAAATCTCAAGGCAAAAAGCACTCAGCTTACGCCGGCAACGCCCTCGCCAGATAGCGCTCATGCGAATGCGCCGGAAGGAACGCGCTCGCTTGATGCCGCTGTGCTAGGCAAAGTTATTCGACGGCGAAAAGTTCACACTGCTTAGCGTGGTCGCGCGGTGTAAAGTGCGTGCCAAAAGAACCCAAAACAAGATAGCTTAGCCCGCGGCTCTGCTGCGCCGTTATCTCTGCCGCTTGATGACCGTCACATGGTACTTTAGGGCCGTTTCACGGCTGCATCGCCAGCAAACGAGAGAGAGCGCGAGATGAAGTGGAAGCACCCTCCCTCCCTCTCACTTCATCTCGTGCTGTCTCTCGTTTGTCGGTGATGCGGTCACCGGCTGAGCTGAACGGAGCGGGGAAGCGGCTGTCACTGTGAAGTTTGAAGTTTGAAGTTCATTATTAGCAAAGTAGCGATACATAAAATGAAGGAGACGTTTTGCAGACTAGGGTCCAATAGCCCGAAGACTGTAGGGGGACCCACGATGGAGGAAGCAAAAAAAAATGCAATGGCAAATGGTAAGACAATGTAGTATCAATAGAACGATATTATGCAACAGCTATAGCAAAACAACTAAACGATAAAATATAGTAATAAATACAACTAAAACAATACAGTCGCTACATCACAATTCAAAAAGGACAACATAGAATGATTTGTAATGATAGAAGCTATAATTTCAAAGTTTTATGAACGCGTACAGGTTAGCTAAAGATTTTATATAGGGTGGAGTAGAGTTCCATAATGAAGTGGCTGTGAATGACAACGATTTTATGTCGTAATTAGTGCGAACTCGGGGTAGTAATAAACTTCCTTCTAACGCGAAGCCAATGCGGTTAGTGTGTTTTAGTAAGTCACAGTTGATGAGATCGAAAGGTAGCCGACGGTTAATTATATTAAAGAAAAAAAAGTACAACGAAATTCAAGTAACTTACTAATACATAGAATATTATATTGTCTAAGCAATGCAATAGCGTTAGAACGACGAAGGCTGAAAGCGATAATGTGGATTGCTTGGTTCTATATGTGTTGCACAGATGAGATGTACGAATGATGTGTGTTCGCCCAGGTAGTTATGCCATAGTTAAAGTGACTATGAACAAATGAGAAGCGGCCCTTACTCCATCATGCCACCGCGTCTCATCAGAACGCCTGCGCAATAGCTCCAGCAGAATTCTACTCGCGCTGAAGCAAAGCGTGCTTTACTTATCACGTAATCAATGCAACACTGTCAGTCAAAGCACATTCGAGCGCGCACCAGCGGCAACTGTTTGTAAATATGCCTCAGGCTGAGAGTCCACAGTTGCGTGCAGTGTGATCTACTGCAGCCCGCATCGCGGCCGTACAAAGTCGACAGCGAGCCGAGGCCGTTGCTCGTGTTCCACCTTTACGCGCGCTATCTTTCCCCATGAACGCCTTTCTCCTCTGCTAAATTTACACGGCGTGGTACACACTCGACACTGACCATATCCAGCAGCAACATGACACGTAAATAATCTTTGACGGCCTGCCCACAGCACCGTTTCTGATCAATACCACTCTTCTGCGAGCGGCATGCCGTGGTCATTTATTCCCTTTGTGCGAGTCTGGTCACGCATAAGCACACCTGCATGCTTACTTAATAAGCCCACGTTCACTAGATTTCTGATTGCACCTGAAGCTGCTAGTCTTGCTTCGTGTATTATACCATGCATTGCTATAGCATTCATTGCTTCGCCCTTCTGGTGCAACAGTGACTATTTATGATTAATTAGCTCTCAATAACTTAATTACCTATCGTTTATTTATTCGCGGACTTGCATAGATACATGCTGCAAGATATTTATAACACACTGAAAAACGCCAATTTCAATCGTTTGCGGCGTGATCTCTGCTTCATGACCTTGTTTTGAGCGCTTAAAGAAACTCTCCCGCCCTCTACAAAGTTTCCTTCCCTCTCCTCTCAACCTTTACTCCCCCTTTCCCATTTGCCAGTGCAGAGTAGCCAACTTGGTGCAGTCAAGGCTAACGTCTCAGCGTTTCCTTTTCCTTCCTTAAGGAAAATCCAATAGCATTTAAAGGTACACGGCATTCCGAGGGCGCAACTGTCTAAGTTTGGAAGAAACAAGCACAACTACCCCTTTAAATGTAACCTGCATTACACTCTGTAGCTTTCGTCAATATTTCTGAGGGGACCAAGCCCCCTTCATGATTATCTCCAGCGCGTTGCGGAATCAATCCATTAGAGTCGTGAGGAGTATCCAAACAGTTGAGAGCTGCTTGTATACTTCTCACAACCTGCGGAGTGAGTACTCGACGAGCTCTGCGGCAAAAAGCCTCCCACCCGCTGACGCATGAAAGAACAAATAGAGGACAACGTAAGCAGGATTCTCTAACTTCACGTTACTAGTAAGGGAAATTGTTTCTGCGCGTACTTCTCGACCCCCTCATTTCTCGCTCACCCGAAATTATGCATTACGGCAAGTTAAGCCGCTTTTCTTAGTTGAGCATAAACAGGGAATGGGTACCTGAAAGAACGGCCTGCTTAAACTACATGGGCTGTTCCATGAAGGCCTCCCTCCACAGAAACACAGAAACGGCCTATAGCCAAACTGAAGAGCTTGTCCTAGGCCTCGTTTTTTTTCATACTGGCCCCTTCAAGTTTTAAATAAAACTTGCCTACTTAGAAAAGCCCCCGCCCCCAATGTTTCAGCTTTTTTTTTTTTTTTGCTATGTCGTACGCCTTGGTCTAAATCTGTTGTGATCGATACCCTGGCCAGATCCACTGACGTGCGTGCTCTCTTTCGAACTGTTACTGATCGTCCATTCCGCCGTACCATGTCCTTCTTTCCAGTGACCGTTTGCCGTGGTTACAGGGCTCTCCCATCGACTGTTCCCTTCTGCGGATGTACTTTCCCCTCCCTACTTTGTTTTGATCCGATCGCCTACCGACGTTATTTGTTCTTCGAGAATAATTCATGTCGCATGTAAGTCGGTCAGAGGGACATGTCGCTGCAGCGGCGACACCACTTCGATCGCCGCGTCGAAACGATCCCCTTCGAACCTGCTTCTTGTGGTTCGCTCGTTAACAGTCGAATGATCGGTGCAGGTGGGCCGACGGCTGTCGTGCCGGACCGCCCTATCGCGAATAGCTCGAGCTGGCTTCCGTCCCGCGCATAATTACACTCTTGGCGGCGTCTGGCCGAGTCGATTTAGGATTCACGCAAGGGTCGCACGCGCAGCCTTGGGCGGATTAGAAAAAAAATAAACGAAAGGACGAGTGTTAGGTGCCTCGAAAGCCATGGTTCGCGGAGCGCAGTGAGCTATCGCCGGCGACACGCGTGAGGAGTGTCGACCGACTCGGACGTTGCATGACATCGCCGGGTCCCGAATCGGCGCCAGTTCCCACTGGGCTCTTGATCCGATAGCCTCGTCGACTCGACACGCGCGGCAAGTGGCAAGAGGACCTGAGCATAGCGACTCGTACATTGTCGCGCCGGAAAAGTGTGATCTTCAAGCGACCACATTCCTGCACCAGCGATCGCCGTTTGGGTAAGGGCCGAAATTGGGGTTTTCGGCAATTTGCGAAGCTGTTCGATTTCGATCGAAAAATTACCATGTATGTCGCGAAAATGCCGCCCCCGCGATATTGACAAAGAGGTTTTTGCAGGCGATGCCGCTAAATTTTACGACTATCATCTCCGTCACTTTCTATCTATAGTCATGCACGGGCCGGCTACGCTACGGCGCACGTACGGCGCACTTGACGCGGCTTAGCTAGCATAACAGGCTGCGAGTGGCGGTAATGACGCTGGGGTAGAAAATTGCTGTGGGATGTTTGTGATATCTGGTGCCTCAAAACTCGCCCCTCCACTCTTGCATGCGGCAATTGCGCCACATCAATTATAATTTCGAGAGGAGATGTGGTAAGTTACATGCAGTGCAGCTGTATCTGACTAGGGTTCTGCGTACTGTTCTGCGTGTTGTAACAAAAGCTTTGGGCCGATTCCGGAAGTAATGAAACGCAGTGTGAGACAATAATAATAATAATAATAATAATAATAATAATAATAATAATAATAATAATAATAATAATAATAATAATAATAATAATAATAATAATAATAATAATTTCCTTCGGATATAGCTGAGGCTTTCAGTAGTTTCTTCTTCCCTGAAAATTCTAATTCTCCTGCACAAATCATCAACAGGAATCGTCTACCCCATTCATTTTTTTTTAATTTCCTACTACACCAGATGAAATAATTGCAGCTATACGTAATCTAAAATTGACAAGTGCTGGAATAGATGAGATACATCCTGCTAACATAAAATCTATTGTGCATCTAATATAGGACATATTTTCCTTTATTGTTAATTTAATATTTAAGAATGGCGTGTTCCCCTGTGAACTTAAGCGTGGCAAAGTGATACCTGCACTAAAAAAAGGCGACAGATCATTATTAAATAACTACCGACCCATTTGTGTTTTGCCGTTCTTTTGAAAAGTTATTGAGAAACTAAATGAAACACGATTAACAAAATATCTCTCTAAATTCAATATCCTCTCCTCTTCTCAGTTTGGTTTCAGCCATAGATACTCAACGAGATGACGCTTATTCATCTTACTTATCAGCTAAAAAAATTAATCCACGAAAGATATCTAGTCGCCTCAGTATTCATCGAACTAACAAAAGCATTTGACAGTATAAATCACAATATTCTGTTCACTAAACTTGAGTCAATTGGCATTTGAGGGCCTGCTCTTTCATTACTAAAAAGCTACTTATATAACAGAGTTCAAGTTGTTTCTATTTCCAATATTTATTATCAACAGCGAACTACTAACATAGGTGTGCCACAAGGCTTTGTTTTGGGGCCACCTCTGTGTTTAATTTATATTAATGATTTACCTAATTGTCTCTCTTCGACCCAATGCGTTTTGTACGCTGATGATACGACCATATTCACATATCATAATGATATCTCACCTCTGGTAAATATTTTGAATGCTGACTTGGAAAATGTAAGTGGTGTAATACCAACATGTTATCTATTAATGCCACTAAAACCAAATTTCTTGTATTCACTTCACATCAGCGAAACTTATTATCAATACCACATATCACTTTCGGTCCCCATTCCCTCTCTCCTAGCTCATGTTCCTCCTTTCTTGGCATTCTTCTTGATAATAATTTAAAATATCAGTATCATGTTGCTAACATAAAAAACAAAATAGCGTATGGTATACGCGTCTTAATTAAAACGCGCCCTTACTTCTCACGCACCACTTTGCTGTCTCTCTATCATTCTTTCGTCCATTCTCATTTTACTTATGGTATAATATGTTGGGGAAATATTTACAATACTCATATTGCATCTCTCCAGATTGCCCAGAACCATGCTATAAGAATAATAACATGTATCTCAGGTCTTTCCAATGCCACATCTTTACTTCACGAGAATAACATCCTTACCATTACGGAACTCACTAAATACAACCTAGGCATTTTTCTCCATAGACTTATTAATAACGAACTTCCGCCGGCCATTATTCCTTCGTCTAATCTTATGATTTATGGTACTACCCGATTCGTATTAAATAACAATTTTCTTTTGCCCAGAATTCGTACTAATTACGGTAATCAAACTGCAACATTCACTTCCACTTCCTTGTGGAAAACTCTTCTGCTTATCATGAAAACTTCAAGATCATTATACCAATTTAAGAAAGAGCTAAAAATGTACTTACTTCAGGCAGACTAACCAGAAGAGTTACTGTTTCTTTGATTGTGTGCTTTGTTGTTCAGTGTATGTTGGATTAAGGTTATTAAACTGCTGTACGCTGTTTTTTTCTTCTCTTACTATTTTTAGTGACATGTTAAAACATTGCTATTGAATGTAATCACTTGTATATTTTTCTCTTATGTTTTTCACTTCACTACTATCTTTCGCTACTGTTGCTGTGAATTGCCTACTACCTCATTTGTTTTTGTACAGGAGGTCCCGATGCAGTCTCTTGACTATGGGACCTCCTTCTGTATACTAAATGGCTGTAAATTTGCCCAACTTGTAATAATAAAAATTGATTCATTCTGAATAATAATAATAATAATAATAATAATAATAATAATAATAATAATAATAATAATAATAATAATAATAATAATAATAATAATAATAATAATAAACACTGCAATAGGTGGGTCACTCAGTCTGTGACCGATGAGTTGGATTTGAGGTCGTAACCAAACCATCCCGTGTACTTCACAGTAATCAAAAGGTTATTGCCTCCAACATTACCACAAATAATAAAAATTAAGACCTGTACCCTTGTCTAACCATGTGCAGTGTGCTATACCGTTTTGCTGGTCATCCACCCTGACAGAGTAGAATGGTTCCTCAGTTTTTCTTTCAGCTTCGCTGGGGCACACACTAAGCTTAAGAATATAGATACGCAGATGGAGCAAAAAATCTTATGTTCGCGGAGCGAATGTAGAGCACGTAAGAAAGGGATTAGGTGAGTACGTGTCCGGCTGCAGATGCTCTCCTCAGCAGTTTACCAAATAACCGAACAAAGGGACTTGCGTTTCGGGGTCCCATTGTTGGTATTCTAATAAAATGCCATCACCTTGTTAATTTTTCTAAACATGTGGCTATCAATAGCACGTACTTAAAATAAATTAGCATACGGAACTGCCTCCAGCAATATTTTAAGGCTGATAAACTACGCGCGATATTTACGTGAAAAGCTGCAACTTGCTTAATTACTTGATGATTACAGCATTCTATAAAATCATATCCAGTAGACATCGGCCTCATGAGAGAGCTTTTAACAGCCATCAAACTTTTGCTTTTAATTTACGTTAATATTCTACGAAATTTCATCACGCATTGTAGTTGTCTATTCCACGCGGACGACTCTACAATAACCCGACAAAATTGTGAACTGTCTTATAGATAAAATCAATGCAGATATTATTAATATATTAAACTTGTGCAAATAAAATAGAGCGCCATTTGATTCAGGTAATACTATAATTGTTTTTACATCACGTCGAATGTTATGTTCCTTCTATTTTTGTGCCGCAGTAATCGACTCAGGTTAGCGATGACAGCATGTATTAGTGCGTCGGACTGGATAGAATCCTTAAAAATTTTCGGTAAATTGTCGAAGTGAAAGAATGGGTAGTGTAGGGGGGTATACACATCCTCATTCGAGCTCGTTCTTGTTTTTCACGTTCTCTTTTATCGTATTATGAATTAATTCATTCGCATATACAACTACAACAACCAAAGTGTTCATTTCAGCCCTTCTTCAGTATGGTACTCACTTCTTTTATTTATTTGCTTTGAAATCAATGACAGCGTATTCCCTTATTGCAGGAGAAGTATCGAAGTAATTCGCTATCACCTAACATTTCCCGTACTTTGCATTTATGTACACATTTTTATTGATTAATGTGACTGTTTATTTTACCATGGATATTATTTAATACGCCACTGTTCAATCATACCTATTTCGTATTCAATTTGTTTTTATAACTTGTCATGTCGTTCAATTTATTGATTTCCGGTCACAGCAGTTACCACATCGATTTTTATTTTCAAGTTTATCATGTGCATATTTCAAATAGTTGTACTCTATTAAACTGATTCCCGGTATAGTCTCACCTAACACGACGAAAATTAAATTCACTTCAGGAGAGTTCATGCGCGCTAGCAACGTCGCGACCACGGCCGTTCTATCAAAGCGTCGTTTGCGTCTTGATTGAGCGGCGGTATCGCGTTGGAACGCCGATGGTTAGAGACTGCCCTACAATAAACGCGCACTTTGATACCCATTTTCATGGAGCTCTTCAGTCGTTAGAAAACATGGCGTATAAATCATGTCGTTTGAATTTTAGTCACACTACAAAAGTATTTGTTAGCTACACTGTTATCTAACGTATTCTGTATTGTTACCGCATGAGTATCAGTGCAACGGGGGCATTAAAAAGGACAAACAGAAAAGTGGGAGGGGTGCAAGATAGCATGAAGGCTAAATATGCGCAACGGCGTGGTGTTTAGGTGCTCGCACGGTATTTAAGCAGAAACAATATGACACTAAACTGCGCTCTAGAGGAAGTAACATAATTTCAAAACAATACATTAAGAAAAGTAATAAAGACAGCTGCGTAATCTTCGCGTTCAATCTATTCTTGGAAATAATTGAATTAATTAATATATGGTATGACTTAATTCGAAATTTTGTATCGCAATGAACGCCGCTACATACGTGTGAAAAAAAGTAAAGTTCATTAAATCCCAATTGACCCCTTCGAGTAATTACCAACCTTCGCAGAAGATAGGCAGGGGTATTCCTGGAAGAGTGCCTATTCACGTTTGAAGAAAACAGCACATGTTTGAACGAGGACACTATAGAAGAAGCAACAACAAATTGTTGTGTCTCGTGCTAATGGCCTGATTCAAACCGGCGCTATTTTATGCGAAGAAAACATACTGACAAGCCCAGACCGTAGACTGTGCTGTCTATTCAAAGTATCACTTTCAGCGGAGGAATGAGAAGGTGTTCGCCTGTGTATGAGCCTCGAAGACTCTGGTATCTCAGAGCCTTAGATTGGTCCCCGAGGTTTCGAGTAAATTCCGAACATATTGCAGCCGCAGAATGGGCAACGTGAGCTACACGTCTATAAGAGGCTGCTTATACAAAATCTGATGCAAAGCTGCCAAGTTGCCATTACCATGATAACAACAGGTAGGCCAAAATGATCGGGGGAAGCAGAAGCAGATGGGCGTTATTTGCCCTCACCGCCACCCTCCTGAGTTTTCATGCCGGCGTGTCTACAGGCTTTCAACTACTCAAATTAAGCCCGTTGCGTCATATTACTGCCAAGGGCTTAGGCCGAGACTGCTGGTTCGACTGGCGGCTGTAGTAGCCAAATTGATTAGGCTCGAACGCTATGGTGCTAATTTATCCAGATTCAGGCGTAGTTTCGAGAATATCTTGTGCTGAAAGGCGAAGCTGCAAATATCAGATGTATGTATGTATGTATGTATGTATGTATGTATGTATGTATGTATGTATGTATGTATGTATGTATGTATGTATGTATGTATGTATGTATGTATGTATGTATGTATGTACTACTGCGCACACAGAGGGGATGGAGCACAGCCCTACTTACAACATTTAATCTATGCTAAAGGCCAATAGTAAATCGACATGAAGTGTTGAAATGACAGTGTACAATCATCGTGGTATTCATTTTTTTGTGACACAAATGCTTAGTTTGAATGGAAATCGCGTATTTATCGCTTCTTCCAACGTTAGCCGCATTAAAACGGCCCGCCGGCCCGCCATATACCAAATGGACTTTGATGTTACATCCGGTGCTCCCGCGCTTAATCGCCCTACAAGCGGCTACGGTAGCTACGCGGGGGTTTGTTTGTTTGTTTTTGTTTTTGCGAAGTTGTGGCCAGCATTTGAGCCAAGACAGGGCCAGCTGATTACTAGTTACAAGGTATCTTCGACTTGGCTTCCACTGGCTGCCCCAGTTCTGACCAGTGCCAAGCGGTGCCGTGAGCGTGCAGCGCCGATTGAGCAAGTGCAGTGGTGTCTACTGCTGCATCTTCTCGCTGCTCGAATCGGCGTGGCCAATTCGGGCATCCGACAACATGACATTGACGCGACATTTTCTCTGATTGAAATTAGAGCGAGTCCTGTCAGCTAGCAAAGGCCGCGCGATAGTGTGTGATAACGAAATTACAACTGCGCATACGGCGCGAAGCAACGCTTGCGCGGAGCCGGGCGAAACTAAAACATTTCGCATTCACGTCGTTCTCAAAGGTAACCAGAAGAAGTTCTTTTCTTTTTCCATCAATCGAAAAGAAATAAATCAGTAACATTTTATTCCGTCTTGTAATGCAGTAGAATATGTTTTTCTTGCTGCGGCTGGGTTGATACTCTTGGAAATATTCTAAATGGCATCACTTATAGCAGCCGAAACTTCCGTTCATTGCGCAAATCCCTTTCTGCGCTCAGCTTAATTTCTCGATTACTAAAGCGCTGTTGCAGATAACGCTGACGTTTTAGGAGTTCTCAAGCACTGACCTTTCAAATGAACGCAAATTGTCAATTGCTTTTAGTCTTCCTTTAACTAGCTCATGCGAAGTGAAATAAAACCGTCGGCGTGGCCGTTGTATACACCAAAAATCGAAACAACCCGTGTCTCGCTGGTTTGATATATACCAAAGGTGGCATACAATGGGTACGAATTTAAGATCGACATTGCTGATAGGTCATGACGACAGTAACTGACATGCTTGTCATTTACATCGCGATTAACGCTAAGAAAATCACGTGCGGCGACACATCCGCATTCCTCGGTCAGAGATACGAGGGTATGAGCCACATATGATTGAACGTTAAATATGCATGTCCATGTGCTACGAGATGTCGATCAGTTCGCCCTCGCGCTGTGGATTCCTAGCTTCCTGGTTAGCTCAAGTGGCAGAGCGAGTGCTCCGGGCAGGCGTTGGTCCCGGGTTCGGACCCCACGAAGCTTTCATCTCTGAGAAATCTGTATGGATTTCCTTGTAGCTTTGTGCTACAATCCGATCGATACTAATTTTCACTGTCATAATCGTTATTCCACTATGCGGAATTCCTAAGAACTCATTGGCCATGAACTTAGGTCGTCATGCATTATTTTTTTTGAAAATCTGAGAAAGCTTCGTCGCCTACCACAGGAGAGCGTTGTCCCTTAGAGAAGCACTGTTATTGTCAATATTTACGCTATATCGCTCGAAAGATCAAAGAAAATTGAATGTTCCCTCCAGTGCTACGTCTACACAGATCCTTCACAATGACAGTACCCCATGCAGCATCTAACTATGCATGAGCATATATTCATAAATAAACCCTATTGCAATCGTGCCACACCTTTCCAGCCTCCTGCAATTTCTTTGATTCGCCAAAATGAAGTATACCATAATAGCTTGCGAAACATCCTGAGGGCTGTGATAAAGGTTCTAAGTAACATGTGGAAAACTGACTTCCAGTATAGCTAGAAATTGTGAAACAATCGCTGAAACGGCTACACCTACTATCAAGAATACTACCGCATTTTGCGCATTTAATCACAGTAAAATCTTATGAAGCAACTCACCGTGGAAGCACAATGCGAATAATATGCAAATTTTGCTGTGAGGTGTGGGTTCACGGCAGCGCGCCGTCTTGAGGTGTAGCTTCACGGCAATATGTTTCGCCATGTCGTGAAGCCATACTTCAAGGCAAAGACTCTTCCGACGCGAAAGTCTCGTCCTTTACTAGGGAGCTTCTCTTTCTCTTAGCATGTTGGTACTTTCATGGCTGCTTGTGTTCTCACCCGCGAATAAGGATCTGGAGCACACGATGATCTGCGTTCATTGGCGGCAGATCAAAAAATAGAAGAGGTTATCATTCTCTTCCGAAGACGTAGAAAAAACGCCTGCAGAGTAATGAAAAAAGTTACAACGCGCACAATTCTTCCATCTACGAGTGAAGACAGCCTTGCGAAAATATCAGCGCTGTTGCGCGGCTTGTACGGTTGGATGTTTTTCTTATTTCAGTGACATCGTTGTTGGGTGTGCGAGGGGCACGTGAGACTATGTTCCTTTGTAACATTCAGAAGTAAAAGTATTACTACAAACTTAGTGTTATTGTTTCCGGAACACACTTTGTAAAGGTGTTGTATCGTGACCGGGCTTTTGAAGACGCATAATAATTGCCAGAACTACGTAGCATTATTTTGGTGTATTGACTCTGCTGTATTATCTGTTTTGTCTTACGCTTTAATGTCTTGTCGTTTATAGTTCTGCTACATAACTACTCCACCTGTAATGAATACTCGAATAATCTACAGCAGCAACTTAGTGAATACAATGTACAAACTTAACGCGTTATGGAAACTGAGTGAGCTTTCGAAGAAATTCTCGGAGCAGAGTTTAAGAACAACGACACACGATGATAATGGTGGAGTGGAGTGTAAGTGCTACCGTATTCACATATCTAGATGTAGGTTTCATTTACTGTTTGATAAACTGCCGCGCTTGTTTAACCGACCCGCATATAACACAAGCATGTGTTAAATTTGGCAGTATTATTTAATCAAAGCAACGTTACTGTGGGAGTAAGAATACTTGACTTTACTACATGCGTTCTGCTGCGTTCAGCATACGTCGTAAATAATCGCACAAGCTAATGAATACGTTGTGTTTCAGTCACCACTTATTTATTGCAATTTCCTTCTGCAGGGTACAAAATGGCGGCAGATTCTGTTCCTACTGTGACGCTTTCGACGGGGTTCAATATGCCAATTATTGGCCTTGGAACGTGGCAGGTGCGTTGGTTTGCTTAATTCTTCCCACTCGATTTCTTTTTGTCTATAAACAGATTCTTTCAGCCTGGTAGGTATAAAAATAAACGTAATGTCTACTGCATAAAATCAAAACTCATGAAATTTATTAGATTCTGCTTATATTTTGAATTTCCTAGCTTCCCTGACTTCCAACCTGAATGCCTGCTTTATTGTAATAATATTGTGGACTCGAGATGGGACGAGTATACTTAGAAATACGAAAACTAAAATAATAATTAAAAAGATTTGTTGCGTGCCACCAGGTAGCCAACAATGTTCCCTGCCATAAATCTTCATACCATTTCAGGAAAACTTGAAGTTTATGATTAGTTTAATGCTTAGCAATATGGCGTTCTGACAGGTGCACGAAAGTACACTAACAGAATTAACAGAATTGTATTCGATAAGCGATAATAAGTGAAATAGGCCAGCGGTTGGCCTTTCTAAAATAGTGACATAAACCACTAACAACCGTCACAATACAAGCTACATGTGTTTCATCGGTCATTTCCGTATAAAACAACAAGGTGACAGAGGGTTTGAGAAGTTAAAGTAAAATTTACTCATGTTTTGGTACATCATATGCAAAACGCTGCACCTTGAAATTTTCAGACAGAAGTTGTACTTTATAAACATGAAGGGTGCACTTTGCTGAGATACCGATTGTAACATCGTAATTAACACATTTCTGTTTTTCTGCTTTTGCGAACTCGGACTGACCTTCGCAATGACTTTGCAGTCAGACGCAGGCAAGGTGGAAGAAGCAGTGAAGATTGCCATTGATACCGGCTACCGGCATTTCGATTGTGCCCTCATCTATCAGAACGAAAATGAAGTGGGTAGAGCTATCAGCACAAAAATTGATGATGGAACTGTGAGCAGGGAGGACCTCTGGATCACAAGCAAGGTAGTGTCGATTTGTCTCTTCCCTTCTTTTTTTTTTTAATTTGGAAGGCTTACTATCGACGGTGTTAAGTCGTACAGCAGTCGCGTAGTGAGAACAGGGTGAAAGTTCTACATAAAAATTGAACTATAAGAAATTATTGTAAGTGTTGTTAGATCTTATGGTAGCTCGTTCAGAAACAGCAGAATACTGATGTTAATTACCTGTCTAGCATCAATAAGCTTAATGAATTGCATTGTTTGTGTTTGGTCCCGCGAAAAATAAGTATCATGTATTTTAGTAATTCAAAACGGCGATATCAAGTCCATCTAGTCAGTCAAATGCATCATTATCGGTACAATATATGAAGATATTGCAAAAAACTATGAAGAAGATGGATTGTCACTGAAGTCAACGTTCCCACAAGTATACTTCTTTTCATCAGGGCAGCAGCTAATGGCACATGCCTTGGCTAAATACGGGCTAACCGGAAAGTGAGAACAAATCGGTGTCTCAACTATAAGTAAAGTCAAGTGCTCTGCAATTATTTCTACAAAAAATGCCTTACCTTCAGTTTTCACAGCAATCACACTTCCTGCTGTAAGAGGACATATCACAGCTCAGTGGCGCAATGGAGTGCTACATGCAGAAGGAACAATCCATAAGATAAGCGCTGAAAGCATTTCAAAGAAGTGTGCGGTCGCGCGTTTCGCATTGTCGTCGCTGGCGTAAATGAGCGAATGACTGGCATAAACAGATTGTGAATAGTAACGACAGTGACATCGAGGAGAGCCAGAGGAAAACGCGAAGGAGTGCATAGAGGGAACGTAAGAAGGAGAGTGAAAGAGGAGAGTAGCGATACAAAAAACAGCACTGCATGAGCGAACATCCGTCAGCAGCTCCTACAATGTAGCCGAACGTCACCGTTCACTGAGGATTTCATCGGTAGGGTGTGCGGTGAGTGCGCCCGCCGATACCGTGACGAGAACAAAGCGGTGCATCAGGGCAGGTCTTTCTATGGCGACTGCTGTGAAACACGCCAACGCGTCAGCAAAGTGAGCCGCACACCAGATTGTTCACCCCACTCACACTACTCACATTCTTTATATAATTCAAAATAGTCTCAGCTAGTTCTTCCTGGACAATGATCAGTGCAATCTAAGGAAGTGCTGCCGCTGCTAAACGAGTTGCACAACCAGAGGTTCAGTACCCGGATGCCAGAATCCATAAATTTGCACCCCCGAAGCAGTACCTAAGAGACGCCGCCGCCAGTAGAACCTTGCCATTCGTGCCACGAAAGAAAGCCATCGCCGACCCCGACACGTGTACATGTATGTCCCAAATTGTTTTGTTTATTTCATATATCGCATGATATCAACGCCTATACGCTCTTGCTCATTTTTTTTTTTTTTTGTTACCGAGTTGCAGAGTCGTCGGTGAACGTTTTCATCTTCTTGTTGCGTTCGTTTAGGCTACTGAGTTGTAGTGACTTGTGGTGAGCTCGAATGTGTGCACAACTTTTTTAAAGGACATAGTGCCATGTGTGCTGAAAACTTAAGAGCTACCTTTCCAATGGGACACTATGTACATGGTTGTCTCGTGTGAACATAACACACACAAAAAAAGCGGGCACATATCAGGTCCGAAAGCGCAAAATAATATTGCTATTTGGTTGACCTCTGAGATTTGGCATAAGGCCGTGAAAGAAATTGTGTCGGAACATGCCAGACCAGGCTCTCCGAACAAGAGGCCACACGCAACATGTTCACGTAGGTACCATAGTGAAATGCCTTGCTGACGTATGCAAAATTTAGCAGATATCATTTTAAATCACGCGCGAAGCAACATGCCTGTATGTAAAAGGGAATTCGCCACCACTTTTGCAACAAGGTGCCTCGCAGGCAAATGTTGCGTTGATAACAAGAATGCGTATGCATTTCTATTGTCAACATATGTCAGTACCATACTGGGAAATACATAAATTTGAATAGTTTCGATATCGTTAATGACCTTCTAATGAGACGCACGCTTACACTGTGACTTTCACAGCTATGGTGCACGTTCTACACACGTGCCAGAGCAGTTGAAGGATGTCAGCTGTCTTTAAAACTGCTGGGTTTGGAATACCTGGACCTCTACCTCATGCATTGGCCATTCGGTTACAAGGTAAGAAAGTAGTTCACATTCACTGTGACAGGGATTCATCGTAACAAGACTGTGTTCAGCGTACTCCGTCACCTTCCATTTAAATTAAAAAAATGAAGTGCCGAAAACTTACGCATAGGAGAACTGCTTTGTGGTCAGCGTAAATGATGCTTCATATAAGGTAATATGAATAATACAGCAAGTTTGGAACACGATGGCTTCTGGTTTTCGACGGAATAACAGTCCTAGCTGGAAAATGAGTTCTGTGGAATCGCGCCAGGCGGATTGAGTACCGATTATAAAAGGGAAACTTAGCATCCATCTGTTTATAGAACAAAGCTGCAGGAAAATTCATATGGACTTCTTAGATATGAAAGGTGCTTAGTTGGCAAAATATGCTTCCTGGTCCACCTTGCGTCGTTATTAATTACTAAAGGGTTATAGAGAAAGCAGATATGACTATAAATTACGTGGCACTTTCAAAAGCTTATGTGAGAGACGTATTTGCCCAAGGATCTATCCTAGGTACGCATCTGATGTAAGTACATTGTATTAATCACTTTGGAAACATTTTGCAGCACCCGAAATAAGTGATATATATATATATATATATATATATATATATATATATATATATATATATATATATATATATATATATATATATATATATATTAGTGAAAAAAAACAACGCCGGCGCCTTCTGCTCTTACACTGCGCCCCGCCACGGTGGTCTAGTGGCTATGGTACTCGGCTGCTGATCCGAGGTTCGCGGGATCGAATCCCGGCTGCGGCGGCTGCATTTTGATGGAGGCGAAATGTTGAGGCCCGTGTGCTATGCGATGTCAGTGCACGTTAAAGAACCCCAGGTGGTCGAAATTTCCGGAGCCCTCTACTACGGCGTCTCTCATAATCAGAACTGGTTTTGGGACGTTAAACCCCAGAAAACAACAAGCTCTGACACTGCGTTTCGCGAACTTCAACGAAATGTTAGCAGCTGGTGCACTTGGATAAATGTATATAAAGTGCAGCTTAACGCAAGCAATTCCAACGTCGTCATATTTTCTCCCAGAGAACTGAGTTAGAACAAGTGAAGAAACAAAAGCTTCTGGGTGTATGCTTGCAAGACAACCTACATTGGAACACACATTGACAGCTTGAGATGTGATTTTATTAGAGTGGTTCGTTGCCAGTGGAAGCTCGGTAAACTTGTACCTTTATGGTTAAAAAATATGTTTTACTGCAAACTTCTATATCTAAGGCTATCTTGTTGAATTTGAGCATGGGGAACACCCTCGAGCTCTGGGACCTTTGTAGAGGAAGCACTCGCTTCTCAAAGCCAGCAAATGCCATGGCGCACTTTGAGCCGTTATTTGAAGCTTTTAGAAAATGAAATAAAAATATAAACTAATATACACTAATATACACTATACATCCCATTTAATTCTAGCAAATCTGCGATGTATTCCTTTAGAAGGCAAGCCTACGCTGTACCATGGACAAGAACAGGCTACGGAACAAAACATTTAGATTACCAAGTGTCCTATCTTTTAAATATCGTTGACCGACTAATCAATTTCAGAACAGGGATACTACGAGTGCATTAAGATATTTTTAAAGAAAAATGACATATTTTGCAGCTGACATCTATGTTGTGTAGATGTTCTGAGTCCTGCATTTTTTTTACTTAAAAATATGCCATATGTTGCAAAAACTACGTTATTGTCCCCCTCGTTCGAATACAAACAGAAAGTACTTACTTATTTGATACTTAGCCTGAGGATGATTGCTAGTTCGCCCTATTGGCCTTTACATTCACTCTTTCATGCATGTCTGTGCTTTCTTGCATGGTAATAGGCTTCTTTCTTATTTAACTCTCGCATGCCCTATACATCTGTATTGCCGAAGTGTGTGCGGAGGAAAGTACCACGTCAGTCCAATTTAAACTTTAACTTTTCCTCCGGTTTTCTCTTAGGCCTTTGTATGTAGCTGGGAACTCAGGATAAAATGAAATCTAGAATCGTAAATAATTATGGCATCTTAAATGCTCCTTATATTTTCCATTTTACAGTGCATATCAAACAGAATAGAATTTTGGAAAGCTTTAAAGCTCACTTATTGTTAACTAAATATAGTTATAATATCACACATATATGTGTTGCTAGGCTAGCTGGCCAATTCTAGTGAGGTATAAAACGAACAAACGACCGAGATTTGCACGAAACAAAGAGACAAACAAAGAAATCATTATTGTCTTATTAGACAAAAGAAACATGTGATAAATTCCAAGGACACTAGAAGCAAGGGAAACACATAGGGAAATGCAATGCACTATGCTTATGTATAGATTTGTTTCTGCTATCTACAAATAAATAATTCTTTTGTCTGGCGTCATTTCTACATCGAATATGCGTTTACATGGTTCTCGTTATAAACATTATTTTCCTGCTCAGAAGTTCTGGATACCTGAGGGTTCACCTCTTTCTCTTTTCCCCTTTAGTAATGTTCGTGACAAAACAGTCTCGCATGTCTCTTCAATTGTGTTGCATGTTTTACGAATATGTGATAGTGTCAGATGGGCTACATATATTTTGAACAATGTTCTTTTTCAGGATGGTGATGATTACCTCCCACGTGATGCTGCTGGGGAAATAATTAATAGCGATGTGGATTACGTTGAAGTTTGGAAGGTAAGCTGCATAATTTTTCACCGTGTTTTGAATTCCTCTCAACTGGTTATACGAAACAGCAATTACATCATTTTGCTTTCGTCGAAACAAACAAAGCCAATGTACAAATAAGTGAACTTGAGTTTAGGGCACTTAGTTTGCTTCTTGTTGCTTCGACATTGTTGCAGTCATGGTCGGGCTTCTTGCACGGAGTTCCTTCAGGTTCTATAATGTATCCACCAAATAGCAGGCAACCTAAGACAAGAGTGTATACACATAACGGTAAGGGATTTGCCTGTAAATTAAAAAAACTGGCCATAATTACTCAATGTGCTGTTTAAGGTACCATACTACTACAAGAGCTGGTTCTCTTCACAAAAACTGTCAGCAGTATAGACGAAGTTTGCGCACAAATGCGCTTGTCACTCGGGCCCATATTTTACTGTGATTACTGATGGCTTCCTTATCATCCTTACGCTTCCGTCCTTTGCACGCATGCGCTGCTGGTCGCACGTAGGAGGTGCTCGCTCTCCTCATGTATGAACCGAACACAAACCGAAAACCGTGCCCGAAAACCGAACACAAACCGAACCGCTATTCTCTGATCGTGCCCGAACCTATACGAACCTGGGGCCGAATTCACAAAACTTCTCTTTCGTAAGTGCTTTTTGCCATTGGTCGGGAAGCGTCTCTAATGATATGTCCAGCAGCGGCATTGGCTGAAATTTTCTCTTAAGAGCTTTTTTGTCGTAAGTTGTTTTCGTGAATACGGGCCCTGATCCGAAAAAGAAAAAATAATACCGCTTATTGGTTCCGAACAGTGCGGTCCAAATAGCTACGGCGCCGCGATCATCCGGCAAGGAACCGTCGCTGCGATCGGTTCTCGTCTTTCTTTGCGTTGTCTTTATGCGGTTATTTGTTTAACTCATTTTCGGCTTACGAATGTTCCTCCCTTTTTATTAGGAATCTCCTGCGAAACTCAACGCAATTCGGCCTGCTGAAGTAAAGTACAAAAACAGATATATTTTCCCCGCAAATTTATTAGTCTATGTATAGCTAACAAAACGCTTCTCCAAAAACATCGAAAATAATAAGTAGTTAAAACAATGAAGTTCATAGAGGAAATTAAGCGACAAATATATGTCGTAGCGAGCGAAGCCAACCGAGAGTATGAAAGGAAGGTAGTCTTGCTGTAAAACTTCGCAGTCTTATAGAGTGTCGCTTTTAAGGAAGTTGCAAGCATGCAGTGATGTCTCGCCTTTACGCAACCTCTCAATTCGCTGTTTCGATGTAGACTTAGCCATTTATTATATCGTTGTTCTCTTTTCTGTTCGTTCAAAGACGCTGTAGTCTAACACGTGCCAACAAGCACTGGCCCCGATATTATAAATGGATTTATGCCATATCGCTCTTATATCTAATCGCAACTTTTCCATTTCTTTTGATTTTAATCAACAAAGAATGACTTAGCCTGGCTAGAAAATTTGGCTCTTCGAACAACCGCATCGTTTCCCACGATTTTACGATTTTTTTGTGTAGTTAGCAGTGGGAAGAAACACGAGCAAGAGAGAGCTCAAGAATGTACATACGTGTCGAAGGTCCGCATAGGCTTGCCATGTAACGCAGTGCGCGTTAGATGACCGTGTTTCTGAGTATGCCTCCTTACCTATATCAACTAAGTTTCACGGATGTTGGTTTGAAAACATCTGTCTCTATTTCCGATCTTCCAGCGGGCCCTTCCACCCGCTGACAAGAACTAGCGTTTGTACATTGTGTGCTCTGAGCACCATATGTACGATTAGAAACGAAAATGAAATTTATTCCATAACTACAAGATAAATATTGTGTATGACTGATCCCCAAAGCTACAAAAACGTAAGTGCCCCTTTGCATTGGCCTTGCTGCCTTGCCAACGTCCAGTATTAGTATTGACACGTGCGGTTGTTTTCGTTTGTTTAAAGAGAACGCAGTTATCACCTTCCTGTGACACGCGCTCTTGCTTTGATTGTTTGCGACGAGCGCCGTTATCACTTTCTGTTACGCCCATTGAAGGCCGCGTTTATCTTGAACCGTATCGACCACCGTGTCTAGAACCGTGTCGACCATTCTTGAAACTTTGCGTGCCTGGCGCGCACATTTGAGTGACTTCTGGAATTCCAGAGATGATGCGAGGACGCGTTATGACGTGTGTATAAAAGCCGACACATTGGGCCGCTTGTCAGTCTTTTGTCGACCGACGACTATCCACGCATCTATTACTGTGTATTGTGATTGGCTTTGTTTTGCTAGGCACAAGTTCGCTCAATAAACAGTTCGCCTCGCATCGTCTTGAGTTCTGCGTGAGTCACAGCCACGTGCCAGTATTATCTGAATTTTGTTTTTACAAAGAACTCTAGTACGGCCGCGCGCGCGCGTGTGTGTGTGTGTGTGTGTGTGTGTGTGTGTGTGTGTGTGTGTGTGTGTGTGTGTGTTTTGTACTGACTGTTTACTGACTGTAAGTACTGTTTGTACATGAGTATTGTTACCCGCAATTCCTAACCAAAAACATGTTATTCTGTTTACGAAACTTGATTTTGCGCTACAGATGGTGCATAGCTTCAGGCGCATAAGAGCAGAACCGACCCTCAAGAAGACGAGAAAACGCAGGACAGGCGCTAACTTTCACCTATCTTTATTTGTAGCTTTATCAGAAAATATGCCAATACGCTCACAGACGCATGCTCAGTGGACAAATTACAGTTCCACCATCATTAACATATATGCAAAAAACATAAAAAAATCGCGAACATCCCAGAAACTTGAGTTCTGTCTTCCTAAGATCAGCAGATATCTCACTGACACACTCGTGGCTCCTCTTCTCATTATAAAAGACTTATAATAGTTCACATGCAGCTCTCTTGACCTATGCAAAGTAAGTTAGTCTCCTTCAATCTGGGTTGACAAGCTTTGCACTTTGAACAGGACAGCTTAGCGCCTGTACTGTCCACCGTCATGTTGAGTTGGACCTTTGTCGGGCTTCAAGGGGCAATATTAAGTTTGTAGTTCTACCGACAATGCTTCTTAACCGCAAGCTCTTTACGCCCTACATATTTTTTGTTTCTTTTTTACGCTTCTAGGGAATGGAAGATTGCGTTACTCAAGGTTTGGTCCGAAGCATAGGTGTTTGCAACTTCAACAAAGAGCAAATGGCCCGACTTTATGAGTCTGCTTCAATAAAGCCAGCTGTTTTGCAGGTAAGCCCATTAATGAAAGTCAACAATGGCTTCGATTTCAAAATGTCACAACAGTTTCCCCTTCATGAAGAACGGTCGCAAGTTAAACCATTCGTCCCTTTAAGGGTCAATAGGTGCTTCTAACTATTATTGCAGCAACATTAAGTTAAGCTTTAAGCTATTTTATGTTCTCCGTGCCCTTAACCTTCTCCCTCTTCAGTGTATGAATACCTTCATGGAACTCAATTTTAGCAGATTGATAAGTATGCTTAGCAGTGCTCATAACAAGTAGTGTGATCGTACTTGCTGAGAAAGCACCGATCATATTCCGTAAGCCACCACTTTCCCATTGCAGAGGCTTATTTAATTATTTTTATTTTATTTTTGTTATAATCACAATACTCCGCCGTCACACCTCTATGGGAGAGATTCGTATGCCGCCCAAAACTGCCGGGGCGCGGCGCCACTACGCCACAAAGGGTATCGTTAGCGTATCGAAACTCTTGCGTGGTGCGAGACGAGGTGAAATATACGATGTGTTACGTGCACTTGCGGCGCTGTTTTTCGAGTTACCTGAAGTGGTGAGGACAACCTAATCTGTCCAATGAGGCCAATAAGGGCAAGGAAGGCATACAGGAAATTAAGTGTAGTTTTAAATGCGAAGCATTTCTCGGCGAACTTGTTGACTTTGACTGTATCTATCTAGCCGCTTACGTCTCGATGCTCTCCTGGTCGTCTCGTTCGCATGATGTAGACCGAATTAAATTCGGATAACTAGGTATAAATGTACGAAGCCTGTGAATGGTTAACATTTACATCACTCACATGATATTCTTGTCACGTAGGTCTCGATTAACGATACTGCAATCACGTGTGGCTCGGCTCGTAATATGCGCCATAGGTGTTTGAATTTATGCACCCTTTGCCAATCAAGGACGAAATAAAATAGACATTTAATGTATGATTAATCAAAAAAGCATACTGTTCTTTAGGGTGCCGTTGAGATATATGCATGACAGGCACACGAACGCGCACACTGTAATCAATCTCCGAAGGCAACCTACCAAGCGGTAGGGCTGTAGCAATCGAAACCGGGCCTCCGAGGTGCCACGCAGGCACGCTAGCACTCGGCTACGTGGGCTCCTGCCGCTGAGGGCATACAGTAAATAAACCTACTGCACAAATGTTGCGATGACGGTGCCTGTGCAACGTCACTTGCGCTTTTAGGTGTGTTAACCGCTATTATAGCAATGCAATAAACAATACATATATTCTTTTATAAGTCGGTATGCATTTGTCCAACTTTGGTCGATCCTGAAGGACTACTTCAACTAACGATGCTGGTGATATGCATATCAGAGGATCGTAGCGTTTATTAATCTTCGACAAAACAAACATATGCGCACTAAAGTGTGTGCCCACTGTATGTCATACCATGAGCTCCTATATTCAGTCCCCACCATGCAGTCGACCCGCCACGGTGGTCTAGTGGTTATGGTACTCGGCTGCTGATCTGAAGGTCGCGGAATCGAATCCCGGCCGCGGCGGCTGCATTTCGATGGAGGCTAAATGTTGAGGCCCGTGTGCTGTGCGATGTCAGCGCACGTTAAAGAATCCCAGGTGGTCGAAATTTCCGGAGACCTCCACTACGGCGTCTCTCATAATCAGAGCTGGTTTTGGGACGTTAAACCCCACAAATCAATCACCATGCAGTCGACGTTCCTGGTTAGCCCACGCTAAGCATACACACATTCATGCACTTTACACAAAGACGTTAATCGTACAGTGGCAACTCATGGTCAACGCATGGTCAACTCTCATGTCTAGAACGACGGAGCATCGTGCTCGGAGCTGCACGAGCGACATCTACAGTTTGAAACGGGTCACATCAGAACATGCGCAGCGTCACTGACGCGCTTGCCTTGAAGTTTCCGTCCTTGTTTATCCCCGAAGCCGAGACGACTGCTTTGGCCGGCAGAAGCGCTTTCAATCGTATAGCGCCGAGAAGAAAAAAAAAGTGCCATTACCCGGATCAGAGCGTTTTATACTGCGTGCTTATTCTCGGTTCGAGGTATCATACGGACAATGCGCCGCATAATATATATTGCGCATCGTTCTGTGAATTTTTCATAGTACATTGCATTTATTGCGTGTGTTGTCATTGATTTTCATAAACCTACTATTCGCAACTCACCCACGATGCTTTGACTGTGACTAAATGTAGTTTGCATTATCCGCACACATACGACGATCGCTCGGTCCTTCATCGGTTGTAGCCTTTCTGGCCGACGACGGGGAGAATCAGAAAGCTGACCTGCCTTATAAAAAGCTTCGAGCACTCTATTCACAGCTGCAAGTGCAAAATTCTATAGCAGCCAAGAGCCAGCTTCCGAGCAGTCTGACGCGAAAAAAACTTCAAAAAACTTTATACAGTTTATAAGTGGGCGTAAATCTGTTGTTGGGACAATGTGATTAAGAACAGAGAATCAGAATTCAGCACAGCTTGCATCGGGCGATGAAACGGTTCGCTTCGTTTCGTTTCTTTTGTTTTTGCGCTAAACCGTTGGCAGCGCTTCCGATGGCCGAAGCGTTTGCTGCATCCGTGGTGATAACCAAGGATCGAGAATGCAAGGCAGACGCGTCAGTGGCGCTGCGCATACTCCGAGGTGTCACGTTTCAAACTGTAGACGTCGCTCGTGCCGTCCCGAGTACGACGCTCCGTTGTTCTAGGCATGAGAGTTGACCACTGTACTACACAAAGACGTTAATCTACGGTAACCGTAATTGCTGAACGGCAGACAATTCAGAGGCAATTCCTTCGCTGACTGCTACGCATGTTGTATGAGAACTATGGACATTTCGTCGACCCCTTCGTCACAGCGGGAGGGTCAATTTTTCCACATTTCGGCGGACCTTGGCACCCCATCATCGGAAGCCGGCAGCGTCTCGAACCGAAGACGCCGCGCGGGGATGGGCTCTTGCTCCGCGACTTTCGGAGAATCCTGTCATCCCCCACCTACACAAGCCAGGAGCGCCCGTGGGAACACAGTGGCCGGTGTTTTCCCAGCGATCTGCAACTGGACGTTGAACAGCAGACAGAAACGCTATTTAAGGCCGTGCAGCCCTTTCGTTAGCAGGTAGTCGCCCCAGCCGACTCGCTCGTGCTGGCTGGCTCTGTACTGAACCGCTTTAACCGTTTACTGTAAAGTTGTTCTGTTTTCTAAACGCTCGTGCCTACCTTCCCTACCGCTAAGTGTTGCTATTCTGCACACGGTTTCATCGATGGAGATCCTGCCTGCCCCCTAGCCACGTCCCACTAGCTTGACTTCAGAATGTTGCAGGCAGCGGTGAGATACCAAAGTAACCCCGTATCTTCCGCTGGTTCCCCCTTTCACAACACTGGTGGCAGTGGTGGAATACCAACGGACCCCGTATCTTCCGCTGGTCCCCCCTTTCACAACATTGGTGGCAGCGGTGAAATACCAACGTAACCCGGTATCTTCCGCTGGTCCCCCTTTTCACAACAATGGTGGCAGCGGTGAGATACCAACGTAACCCCGTATCTTCCACTGGTTCCCCCTTTCACAACACTGGTGGCCGCGGTGGGATACCAACGGACCCCGTATCTTCCGCTGCTCCCCTCTTTCACAACATTGGTGGCAGCGGTGAGATACCAACGTAACCCCCTATCTTCCACTGGTTCCCCCTTTCACAACACTGGTGGCAGCGGTGGGATACCAACGGACCCCGTAGCTTCCGCTGCTCCCCCCTTTCACAACATTGGTGGCAACGGTGAAATACCAACGTAACCCCCTATCTTCCACTGGTTCCCCCTTTCACAACACTGGTGGCCGCGGTTGGATACCAACGGACCCCGTAGCTTCCACTGCTACCCCCTGTCAGAACATTGGTGGCAACGGTGAAATACCAACGTAACCCGGTATCTTCCTCTGGTCCCCCCTTTCACAACATTGGTGGCAGCGGTGAGATACCCACGTAACACCGTATCTTCCACTGGTTCCTCCTTTCACAACACTGCTGGCCGCGGTGGGATACCAACGGACCCCGTATCTCCCGCTGCTACGCCCTGTCAGAACATTGGTGGCAGCGGTGAGATACCAACGTAACCCCGTATCTTCCACTGGTCCCCCCTTTCACAGCATTGGTGGCAGTGGTGAGATACCAACGTAACCCGGCATCTTCCGCTGGTTCCCCCTTTCACAACACTGGTGGCAGCGGTGGGATACCAACGGACCCCGTAGCTTCCGCTGCTCCCCCCTTTCACAACATTGGTGGCAGCGGTGAGATAGCAACGTAACCCCGTATCTTCCACTGGTTCCCCCTTTCACAACACTGGTGGCCGCGGTGGGATACCAACGGACCCCGTATCTTCCACTGCTACCCCCTGTCAGAACTATTGGTGGCAACGGTGAAATACCAACGTAACCCGGTGTCTTCCTCTGGTCCCCCCTTTCACAACATTGGTGGCAGCGGTGAGATACCCACGTAACACCGTATCTTCCACTGGTTCCTCCTTTCACAACACTGCTGGCCGCGGTGGGATACCAACGGACCCCGTATCTCCCGCTACTACCCTCTGTCAGAACATTGGTGGCAGCGGTGAGATAGCAACGTAAACCGGTATCTTCCGCTGGTCCCCCCTTTCACAACACTGGTGGAAGTGGTTGAACACCAACGGACCCCGTATCTTCCGCCGGTCCCCCCTTTCACAACATTGGTGGCAGCGGTGAGATACCAATGTAAACCGGTATTTTCGGCTGGTCACCCCTTTCACAACATTGGTAGCAGCGGTGAGATACCAACGTAACCCGGTATCTTCCTCTGGTCCCCCCTTTCACAACATTGGTGGCAGCGGTGAGATACCCACGTAACACCGTATCTTCCACTGGTTCCTCCTTTCACAACACTGCTGGCCGCGGTGGGATACCAACGGACCCCGTATCTCCCGCTGCTACCCTCTGTCAGAACATTGGTGGCAGCGGTGAGATAGCAACGTAAACCGGTATCTTCCGCTGGTCACCCCTTTCACAACACTGGTGGAAGTGGCGGAACACCAACGGACCCCGTATCTTCCGCCGGTCCCCCCTTTCACAACATTGGTGGCAGCGGTGAGATACCAATGTAAACCGGTATTTTCGGCTGGTCACCCCTTTCACAACATTGGTAGCAGCGGTGAGATACCAACGTAACCCCGTATCTACCGCTGGTTCCCCCTTTCACAACACTGGTGGCAGTGGTGGATTACCAACGGACCCTGTATCTTCCGCGGCTCCCCCCTTTCACAACATTGGTGGCAGCGGTGAAATACGAACGTAACCCGGCATCTTCCGCTGGTCCCCCTTTCACAACATTGGTGGCAGCGGTGAGATACCAACGTAACCCCGTATCTTCCGCCGGTCCCACCTTGTACAACACTGGTGGCAGCTCAGTGGGATACCAACGCACCCTGTATCCTCCACCAGCTCATCCCTTTCACAACACGCATGACACCGATTGCCACAATTTGTGGCAATCTGCAAGCTTTTTAGATGTAGTGTAATAATTATGACATAAATAAAAAGTAACTAATGTAGATGAAAAAATAAACAGGTAGTGACCGAGCACACGATCTTAGGATAACGCCTGTGATGTGGGACCACGATACCGTGCACGTTGTACGTGAATGGGAGCCGTTTCGGCTATAAGTGATCGACCAAAAATATGTTATTGTTTGGGTTATTGAATAACAGAATGCAGAACGAGGAATGGAAGCGGGCCGTGCCTTGGCGGGAAAGTGATCATTCCTGGTTTGTACTGAAGCGTACGCGTGTGCGCGTGAAACACTTCGACGTCCGGACATCGTCGCTGCCAATGATTTCAGTATCAATGGTGACGCGTCCCCCTTGAAGATGTTTATCTTGGAAAAGTTTTTTAATGCGCTTGAAACTAGGATAAGGGAAGAGAACGCAATAGGATCATGAGAGCTGCGCATGTGGCATCCTTTTGCGTTCTCTTCTCCTGGCCTTTTTTGGCACAGTTGCAAAAATTTCTCATGATGGAACATAACCAACAAGCCCAACTTGGTGCACCGCCTGGAATGTGTGCGCCTTGCCACTGTGGTCTAGCGGCTGTGGTACTCGGCTGCTGATCCGAGGGTCGTGGATCGAATCCCAGCCGTGCTAGCTGCATTTTGATGGAGGCGGAATGTTGAGGCCCCTGTACTGTGCGGTCTCAGTGAACGTTAAGGAACCACAGGTGGTCGAAATTTCTGGGGCCCTCCACTATGGCGTCTCTCATAATTGTATTGTGGTTTTGGGATGTAAAACCACAGAAAGCAATCAAATCACCCCTGGAACGTGTGCAGTCGACGCTGAAGTCTAATGCTGCGACAAGAATAATTTTCAAGCCTTCAAGCATAATTTGCGTTTTATTGCACGAATACTCATCGAAGGTCGTGTTTAAAATAGCGTGTCGCGTATGCGTGACCTACAAATACTGACTGATTTCCGGCTCAGGCTAACCTTCGAAGAGTACATATTATAAGCCCAGTTAATGCACCGTACGGAAAGTCAGGCTTGGTATGAATAGTGACCAAAAAGTTTCCAAATGGCTGCTGCATCAATACTTTCTGTTTATCATTCGTTTTCTTGATGTGTTAGTTTAGGTATGTGGTACGAAACAGGGTTAGTTTGACCGATATTGCAAAAAAATGACGTGTTCAGCTATGTCTCACTTGCATCCTGTATGTGTGGCTTCTGGGACGTTGAGTATTTCGTCATTATGGACATTTAACACGCACATTCAATATTATACAAACAAGGCGGAAATACTGTGATGGCTTATTCTTGTCTGACTTTATTCATGACGTCCTTTTTTATGCCAGCGTTTGATACGGGCAATCATATTCTGCGGTCTAGTATGCGTATTTTCTGCGTTTCCTGTGCGAACTAAAGCTTGTAACACACCGAAATATCTTGCGTTATGACTGTGGTATCTTGAGCCCTTTTGTGTGGTTTGTGTCTGATTTCTGTCCTTGGTTAATTTTCTTTTCTTTTGGCTCCATTCCTCTATACCACTGCTTCTCCAAGTTTTATGTTGTGTTTGTTTCACCTTTTCTTTGCGTAACAAAATGCACCATTGCAAAAGTCTGGAGCTTTTCATAACATAATAATCTCCGGAATTGTACGTGAGCAAACCATGACATAATTATGAGGCACGCCGTAGTGTATTGATTGATTTCTGGGGTTTTACTTTGCAAAACTACGATATGATTATGCGAGACGCCGTAGTGGGGGGCTTAGGAATTTTCGACCAACCGCGATTCCATAACGTGCAATGAGATCGCACAGTACACGGGCCTGAATATTTCACCTCCATCGACATGCAGCCGGCGCAGCCGAATATGATCCCACGACCAGCAGCCGAGTGCTACAGCCACTAGACCGCCTTGGCGGGGCACCCGTAATTGCAAGCTCCGGAAATATGGATAGCTCCGAAAATATTTTCTAGCTGTCTGTGTCATTTACGGGCACAATATGCATATGTAGTTGCGACTTTTGTTGTGAATATATCTGGTTAACCTTCCTGCATTTCCTCTTCATTTCTCTCTTTCTCTCTATCTTGTTGTGAACATCATTTGCAGGTGGAGTGTCACCCGTACTTGAACCAGAGTGAACTGCTCAACTTCTGCCGAGAGAACAACATGGCATTAACTGCTTACAGCCCACTTGGCTCCCCTGAACGACCATGGTACGGCAGTTTACTTCTTGAGCCGCGCTATATACGTGCATAAAAACAAAATTGATTTCTTTAGGTAAGACGACTATCCCTTCCTTTAGGTACCGCAGCTCTCTTACAGAACTATATGCAGCAGTGAAGGATACTTCGGATTATCGTGAGCAAATTGTAGAGAAACGAAAATAGTTCATTGCACAAACTGGTTACGGTCGATAGTTGTCCTGTCTCAACAGCTACGAAAGGACAAGGATGAAAGCCAGCAACAGCCCAATCTACATAATGTCAAACTCAAAGGGTATCGCGAAGTATTTCGCACGTGTCACAGACTGTTTTAAAGGGGGGGGGGGCAGCGGTTAGTAAATTATTATGTTTCTTGAAAGCTGTCAGAGAAGTTTTCTTATTATTCATTTCATGTCCAAGCTTTTTGGCGGGAGAGTGTGTATCAAACCTGGAAGCATTTCGCGTTCTTGAAGCATAATTAACTCCGCTATTACTATGATGCACCGCATTATGCGTTTGTGCTGTGAAGAAACTAAAACAGGCACATGTGTCATTATGATGGGTAAATAAAATTCTTGCCGTCATTTTGAGACAAATGGCTCTGCCTTTGTTTTTTTGTTTGTTTGTTTGTTTGTTTGTTTATTGCATTGCTCCACTAGTCTCCTCTCGCTCTCTTCGTTATAACTGGCATTCAACCTTCGCTGCTCTTTGGTTTTTGCCGTCTTGCCTCCCCCCCTGAGCCGATTGCTCGCTTGGTTGCGCCGACGAGGACCATGCGAAACCCAGAAACGAGTGCTTCAGACTGCGCTATAAATGGGATTAAGTGCGCAGTGTTGACGAAAAGGGATGATGCTCCATTTGTATTTTATGAAACGCGTTACAGCTGTTTTGTTTTGTGGGGTTTAACGTCCCAAAACCAGTTCTGATTATGAGAGACGCCGTAGTGGAGGGCCCCGGAAATTTCGACCACCTGGGAGTTCTTTAACGTGCACTGACATCGCACAGCACACAGACCTCAACATTTCGCCTCCATCGAAAGGCAGCCGCCGCGGCCGGGATTCGATCCCGCGATCCTCGGATCAGCAGCCGAGTACCATAGCCACTAGACCACCGCGGCGGGGCAACCGCGTTACAGCTAAACATGGTTTCATGTATCTCGAACAATATATATTTTACTCGTTTTGTTGCGATCAAAGATGGAGTTCTCCTGAATGCCTAATTCCAGGACAACGTCTCATTGACCGCGTTTCGATTACTTTTAGGGGTGTTCCTCAAAGACATGGAAACAGGATGTTTTTTTAAAATTATTTTTTCGAGATGTGGGCAAAAATATATGTCCGAATATATTCTGCTTATCCCACAGTAATGGATCTCCCAAAGTATTTGCCAATATGTACTTTAATTTATTTAACCATGTACGCGTGGTCACAAGATGCAACTTCGTAAACGGGGCACATGATGGCGCCAGGGAAAGGGTAGGACACGTTATTCGTAGTTGTAATAGCAGCGTACTGTGCATACAAAATAGGTAAATAAAGTTGAACGAAAAACCACTTGCCACCAATGGGAACTGAATCCACAACCTCCGCATTTCGCCTGCTATGGCGCCGGCCATTCACTCGTGCGCTTTCTCCTGGTTACATGTGCGGAACTATGTCACTGTTAGCTAGCGTTGTCACTGTTAGTCAAAGGCGTTGGTTCTGAGGCGAAGGCCGGAGAGTGAACCAGGGAGGGAGGGGTGGGTGATCGACAGAGAAGCAGAATTTCCCTGCCCCCTTCCCCCCTCTCCCTCATTAGGCATAATGCCGGAACTTGTCATTTTCCTTCTCACCGGTGGAAAGTAGTTTTTCAGGTGGGGCAGCTGCCTTTAATAGCAAAACGTAAGGAAATCGATATCTAGAGCTCTCTGTGTAGTAGAACCCCCATGAGATTAAGCATTAAGTTTTTTTTTTTTTTACTACGCGCCATCGTTTAATAGCTGCAGTGTAGCGCTAGGGTTCTTACACCTGTACGCAGTCAATGCGCTGGCGTAATTTAGCTTTCCTTCATAGTAGCATGCTTGCATGTGTCGGTAAATTCTGTCTATTAATACATGCTGCGTAATGAAACGAACTCATTGTATTATTATTCATGTTAGTGATAGTGACGATAGAAGAAATCCTCGAATGTGGTCACAGTGGTGCAAGGATGTTTTCATTTTGTTCCACTCCCATATGAACTGTCAAAAAAGTAAATTCAGCTCATTACATCCTATTGATTAAGCCTCCCGAATTTATTTTTGCAGACTCCAGCTTCCTTTACTCCAGCTTGTGTGGCATAACCTTCTAAAGCCACGGTTAGACTTTCTTACGGCAGGGTTGCTTGTCCATCTCGGTCGTATCATACATGTCAGAATTTTCAAAGCAGCCTAAGTACTTTTTAAAGTGTGTCGCCTACATTTATCCTGCAACCATTTATGTACAGGGCAAATCCTGATGAACCAACTCTCTTAGAAGACCCTGTCATCAAGTCCATTGCCGAGTCGCACGGAAAGACAGCAGCTCAGGTGACGGAATACGTTCAATATCTTTCATCTGAGAACGTGGCCACAGGTCTCGTGGTCCTCATATCATGCTTATTTTTTTCTTTCTCAAGCAGCGAAGAATGAAAATTAAAAATTCAGCGGATCCCACGCATTTTATAAGAATCAGTGTAATGCGAAGTAGCCAGCGAAGAATGCCTATGCCGAACTCTTTGGCATTCAGCCAAGTGTTAAGACTATACTCGAGTACAGGTCAAGCAAAAAGCGGCGTCAGACCGTCAAAGGACCTCCTCTCCAGCCAGTGGCGCCACTCTGTCCCAGAGCTTCCAGTCCAAGATGGTCTCGCGTAAATTCAAATTAAAATAAACATGTTTGTTCTCTCTCTCTCTCTCTCTCGCAACGGTGACATCGCGGAATACCGCCTCCGCGGTGCGCTCCGATTTCTCTCTTGAGCGCGGCGTGGAGGTGGTCTCACGCGACATCACGTTCACAGAGCGGCTACAATTGGCCGGATGGGGGTCCTTTGACGGACAGGCGCCGCTTTTTTTCTTGAACTGTAGCGGAGTATAGGATTAACGCACGTATGCAAATTGAGCACAAGCGACATAACCATGACAGCTGATGCCACAGCTTTATTTACAATACCTTAAGCGCTGGAAGAGGAGCCGTGAACGAGTGGTAGCATGCTTGCCTAGCACCTCGGTGTCCCGGGTTCGATTACGACCTTTTTAAGGAGTGGTAGCTTGAAGCTTGTCTGTGTTGGTCTGGTTGTTATGTCTACATTTGAATCGAAAGCTACGGCAAACGGTGAATATTTCTCTTACTTTTAACCCGCGCTAAGTGTGTGCTCATAAAATTTTCATTTCGTTAGTGATTGATTAACATGAACCGCTATGTTAAGATTCAATCAGCTGTTGCGCACACCCGATAACCCGGATCGAGCACTAAGGGTATGAGCAATACGTGATTATCGTCGTTAATCGTGACGTACGTGACGAGTAGATCGTTTTGTCGATGTCTAGATCAATAATTTATGTTTGTCATACATTGATACTCTGCCATCCCAATCTTGATATACACTAAGAGACGACCAGGAGAGCGCCGAGAAGTAGGCAGCTACATAGACAGACAGATACGGTCAAAGTTGCTCAAGTTCGCCAAGAAATACTTCACATTAAATAAAAAGTCACCTATTATGTTAGAGTGGCTTGGTTCGGTATTATATAATACGTGGCTTTGCTTTTGCACCGAAAAAATTATTATGTATACTGGCGCAGTGAATTATTATGTATACTGGCGCAGTACGTTTTTTTAGCTTAAATTGTAAATTATGCCGTATTGTCCCATGATATCGTATAGTCTTACCAGGCTGCATTCTAGTGCAATACCCATAATGTATTGGATATTTAATCTGACAGTAACGGTAATATGCTGCGATGTTATGCATGACGGGGAAAAGCCTTGCAAGTGACGAACACTGCCAAAAAAGTAAAAGCGTCAAACACAATAAAAAACATTAAAAAAACGGGAGCCTTGTTCAGGTGAACAAGGCTCCCGTGCGGGGGCCGAAGCGTCATGTTTTGTTTTTAAAGTGTTTTATTTTGGTCGGCACTATTACCTTTTGACAGTGCCAACACCAGACCAAACGAGATTCCGTCATGCCCTAGACTTCAACCGATGAACGCGCTGAACAAGAGTTGTATACACTCTTGCTCAGTGTGTTCATAGCAACGTACCGCTACAGCAACGTACCGCTGCAGGTGCCAGCGTTATTGCCGCCTTTTCTAAGGCCGATGAACGCGCTGAACAAGACCTGCATACAGCTCTTGCTCAGTGCGTTCATAGCAACGTACCGCTACAGCAACGTACCGCTGCAGGTGCCAGCGTTATTGCCGCCTTTTCTAAGGAGAAGCGTGAATTAAACAATCGCTCCATTCCGCTGAATAACGGGTCTGCTGCTTTTTTTTTTTACACAATGAAGCTTGATCATTCATTCTATTGATACCAATTAAGAACTTAATAAAACTGTCCGGATAGTAGTATTATTACAAAAATTACTTTTTTTCCAACGTCGCAGGTCTTGATTCGTTATCAAGTTGAAAGAGGAGTAGTCGTCATTCCAAAAAGCGTCACAAAGGAAAGGATTATTGAGAACTTCGACGTAAGTATATTTTATTCGCTACACAACCATATTACTATACAGAAATGGAAGAAAAGAAGTCATTCCTTTATGGAAGTTGTTTCTTGCTTCGCTGGGCATCCGACGCATGTGTGGTTGTGCTTCTGGGGACATGTTTAGCTTTATACTATAAGTTGTGGAAAATGTTGATTTATTTGTAATCAAACTGGAATCACGGCTTGTCACACTTTCAAAAAGTTGCACAGCATGGACATGAACTGCTAGCATCTTGACAGAATGTGAACTTAGTGATGATATAGACAGCTTATAAATAGCGCTCCGTTGCTCTTTCGTTTGTGGCCACTTCGCCAAGGCAAGGAGAATGCATGCAGGCGTTTCTGCATGCTTTACCTGACTGTGTGGAACTTGAGGGAATTTTTATTTTAATGCAGCAGTGCTTGGCACGAAGTTCACGCAAACGCAGAGAAAGCATGTAGATGTTTCTGCATGCGTTTCTGCCTTCGTGCGCTATTGGATGCCAAGGGTGAACGCGTGCGCACGCACGCACGCACGCACGCACGCACATATACATATAATCTTGCTAAAAGATTTCTGTATGACGCTAGTTATATTTTTAAGCATCAGTCGGCTTTTACGTTTATCGTACAGTATGCGGCATAATTGAAATGGCTTTGTCAAAATTGAAGCTTCGATCTACGTTTGCTTAAGAACATGCACGCGGCGCAATTATCTGCTTATATCGCGTATATCTCGGACACTGCGCAGTTAAATGACGGTATAAAGAAGCACTTTTTTTTTTTTGCTGCAGCAGCAGCAGTACGTCCACAAAAAAATATGTATTTCTCAAACTTCCATTACCAAGCATGCTTATCCGATTCAGTATAACGAATTCTCACGGAGAGACCGCGGCGATAAAATTAACCTGCTGACGTTGCCATTTGTGAAATAGTTGAAACGCGCGTGGTTATTCGTGATCGCAACTTTGAAATCTGGCGCCACGCGAAATAGAACAGTCGCCGAAGTGGAGCAGCTCCTACTCTGGCAGCGACGAACTTGAAGCGCGGATCTCAGAGGCCATAATCTGGCGAAATTGGTCCCGATCTGAAGCACCAGGCGGCACACATACTGGGGCACATTTAATGTGGCGTTGACCTCTACAAGGCGCTTTGACTTAATGCGGACGGAGGTAGCTCTCAAGACACGTGAAAGACATCCACATTATTCGTAGAAAAAAATCTGGGAAAATTTGATAGAACCGGCGGCGTTACAGGTATGAATAAGAGTACACTGTAAAAGTAAAGGCTCGAATGAGGAACAAGAAAATGCAGAAAGTGATGAGCGAGAAAACTATGTAGGCTGCGAAATAGGGAAGAAAGCTTGATTGGAACAGTGAAAAAAAAAAAAAACTTGATTAGAACAAACAAGCTAGGTTACTAAATGCACCAGCCACATTTCTAAAGGGAGGCCAATAACAAAATCAACATTGTTAATATTATCGTTGTCGTCATCATTGTATCGAGCATGCTACATATCATAGTTCTGCTTTTTTTTATTTTCGTGTACACTGCGTCAATGCCCGATTTTCGTTGTAGAGGTTAGAGACACCAAATGCAGCGCCTCCTCCTTTTAATATTGGAACCTACAGCGACAACGATCGACGTGATCAACGCCATGACTGCTACTTTCTCGATACCGCAATGCTCGCTATCCGTGATCTCGAAGCCGAAGTCGACTATTTGAAGGCACTTCCACCGGAAATAGAAGTGTCGACGTGTGGACAGTGCCTACTAAAAGCTTTTCTTGAAATTTAAGTAGCTGACTTAGTCTTTCCGTTTCGTGCACTTTCCCAAGATTCTCCTGCCATAACCATTTGGATGATGTTTGATAAAACCGACTTGTATGTATCTGCAGAACCAATCCATAACGGCCACCGACATTTACGACGTAAAGCGTCTACATTTTACTAGATCCTTTGGACACAATGCGCGTGCAATGCCATAAAACAGACCCTGTGACGCATATGAACAGAACTGCCGTAATTATTGTTGCCTTCGTTCGATCATCCGCCCTTTTAAAGAAAATTGGTCTCTCTCTCTCTCTCTCTCTTTTTGAGGGGGGGGGGGGTGAATGTGTCCGGCGTGCCTGAATGCTGCGTTCACCAGAATAGATAAAAAGGATTGGCATGGTTCGGTGAACTTTGCGCACACTGTCGCACCACTATGGGCAACACATTAGACATATTTAGTTTACCGGGCTTAGCGTAATAGCGTAGTTATCGGAATAGCGGGATGGAAACGCGCATGCGCAGTACCGTAAACGGCCGATACCGTTTTGCGTGACCACGGTATTTCGCAGATTTAACGTTACTGTGTTTGCGTGTTTATCGTACTTTACGTAAAGCATGGCGGCGGTTTCGGACACCCGCTTCGAATTGAATTTGACGTTGCTGTGGGAGGACTCTCTTCGTTCGCAGCAAATGACTGGGTAAAATGGCTTCGCTTGCCTTCAGGTAGCTTCGACGATGCAGTGTTAGGGATAACTTAGCCGAATTTTCGAGATCGCTTCCCATTTCGAACGTTGCTAGGCCTAGCGAGCGAACATCTGTTTACATTTCTGCAACATGTGAATTTATGCTCCTGGTGCTTGGTTCACCATATATTTATTTCTCTTTATTCTCGAAAAGTTATAATGCCGCTGCGTGCGGGTGTGCAAGTGAACATTTTAAGTTTTATTTCATTTCACTTTTTTAACACATGTATCCTTCGCTAGATGGTGCCACAATCACAACTACCGGGCCTTAAACGCTATTCCGCTAAACTAAAGCTCGTTTCTGCAACGAATGTCTACAGTACGGTAACGCTACTCCCTTAGCCCTGCTATCGCGGTAACGCGCTAAACTAAAAATGTCTATTTTCGCAAGCCGTTGCTGTGGGACGGGCGGAAAGCTACCGTGCCGCACGGGAACCCACGATCTCCTTTTTAACTCCGTTTTTATGTCGAGGCGCCGTTTGTGTCATAAGGCCGCCCTTACGCTTGAAGAGTTTCATAAAAAATTACACCATCTCCCCGAAGGGGACCATTGGGTGATGCGGAGCATCGCTGGGAGTTTCAACGGTGCATTTAACGGCGGTGTTTACGGGTTTGCAGTGTTTTCGGTGTTACCTTTGCGGTGAACCTTGCGGTGAACCTTGCGTGTTATTAGACATTTTTAGTTTATCGGGCTTAGCGTAATAGCGTAGTTACCGGAATAGCGGGATGGAAATGCGCATGCGCAGTGCCGTAAACGGTCGATACCGTTTAGCGTGCACACGGTATTTCCCAGACTTAACGTTACCGTGTTTGCGTGTTTATCGTAGTTCACGTAAAACATGGCGGCGGTTTCCGACGCCCGCCTCGAGTTGAATTTGACATTGCTGTGGCAGGATTCACTTCGTTCGCAGCAAATGACTGTGCAAAATGGCTTCGCTTGCCTTCAGGTAGCTTCGACGACGCAGTATTAGGGACAACTTAGCCGAATTTTCGAGATCGCTTCCCATTTCGAACGTTGCTAGGCCTAGCGAGAGAGCATCTGTTTACGTTTCTGCTGTGAGGGATGGGAGAGCTAGGCATGAAGGCTGAGGCGTGGTGAAAACGAGAAGAAATGCGCTTTATTCGCACATAACCAAAAACGTGCCGTCCGCGCCGGCGGCGGGAGCGAGATTCCGAGTCCCGGCCCTCGCTTGGGCCTGCAGTTGCGCTGCCACAATGGCGCTGCAGGTGGCGCTAGTGATCAGCTAGGCCGCTACGCCACCGTATGTGCGGGCGCTCACATCCGGCCCCTCCTTGTTGGACCAAGTCCCTTTGGTCCGGGAAAGGGCACTGCTGGGTGGCTTCACTGCGAGAGGGAATAGTCCTTCAAGCGCTCGGGCGGGCGTGTGCCATGGTGGGTAACAAAAGCAGATTTTGCTTGGTCTTCTTCACGAACGCGAACTTGCCAGTAAGCAAACTTTAGGTCAAGGCAGGCGAAGTACTCTGAACCAGCAATGTCATCCATGATGTCATCCGCATGTGGAAGTGGCTGCACGATACTCACAGTCATCTTGTTTAGGGGCACATAGTTAACGCAAAGGCGCTTCTTGCTACCTCGGCTGACAACCACTGCGGGGAATGCCCAAGGCCCTAAGGCCGGAAGAATGATGCCTTGCCGAAGGAGCGTGCTTGTTTGGGCCTCAAGAAAACGACGGTCTGCAGCAGAGTAACGGTAAGGGGATCGACTGCATGGCACAGTGTCGGGAAGCAGGTGAATTGAGTGTTCAACACCTTCGTACAGACCTAGGTCACCCTCTTCACGAGCGAACACTTCAGCGTGCTTCGACAGAATGCTCCTAATTTCCCGTTGTTGATGTGCTGGCATGTGGCTACCGATCTGAGCGGCGGGAAAGGATGGGTCAATGCAAACCTCAGTTGTTGGAGAAGCGCCTTGCTTGCATTCAAAAGACGGGTGGTTGGTGTTTGAAACGTCATCTTGGCAAGATAGTGCTAACCATGGGGGTTCATCTGGGCCTGGGAGCGGCATTCGCTGGAGGCCTCCTGAGCTGTGGTGTCCAGATACATGGCAGTTGAAGGAGGATCCCTCGATCATAACAGCATTCGACATCCCGGGCAACAGTCGTTCATGGCACCGCACACTTGTTCCTGTGGTGGAATGACGAATTTCAGTTGGCATGGGTGGCTGGAACACCAACTGTGCGTGACTTGCGGAAAACCAGTCTTCGCCGAGTATGAGTGGCACGGCATTGTTGTCGAGGGCAGCGGCTTCAACTAAACCGGTGATGGGTCCCACCGAGATCTTCAAGCAGATGGCACCAGCAGGAGCCACTGTCGTTCCTCCAACGACAACAAGAGGGGGTCTGGTCCAGGGCAGGAGGGGTAAAGAGCTGACCAGGTGACGAGAAACAAGTGTCACTTTAGAGCCACTGTCTGGAAATGCGTCCACCTGGCCTATCCCAGCAATTGTGGCGTTGACAAGGGCGCACTGGACCAACGATCCATCTAGGGTCTCGGAAAGGGTGCTGTGTAGAGCTGGCGAAGGATGCGTTGTAGACGGTGGGGCAGTAGCTCTAGATGGGCACTTGGATGCGAGATGTCCCTTTTGGCGGCACTGGAAGCACACGGCTTCGGCCAAGTTCTGGCCAGGACGGTAGGCAGGAGCACCGTGCCTTGCGGAGATGGTGAGGTATCGAGCCTCTTGTTGGTCTACTGGTAGAGCTGAAATTCGCTGTGGCGCTCTTGTTTTGTCTGATACCGCCTGAACATTCATGCGCTCTTCAACGTGGCGGGGCGCCTGTGGGCTTGGCATTGATAACTTGGCGCTCGAATACACTGGGCGCGGGAGTCGGAGAGACGAGTGGCTCAATGTTTGGTCAAGATGCGTTACGATGTCCATATAAGCGGCGACGGTTTCTGGTCGTTGGGCTGCAATAGTAGTGGCCAGGTTCACGTCGGCAATGCCCTGAAGGACGTACTCTATGCTCTGAGTGTCGGTGAGCGTGACTGGGCATACCGAAATGAGCTTCAACTTCGCCAGAGAGTAGTTCACAAGGTTCTCCCCGTGCGCTTGTACGCGACAAGTAACAGCTTGTTGCCACTGTAGCAAGGTTTGCTTGGCGCTGAATTGATCTAAGAAAGCTTGCCTGAAGGCTTCCCAGGTGGGGCACTGACGGCCAATGACTGCTTTCCAATCCGCGGCAGCTCCCCGAAGCTTTCCCAAAGCGACGGCGAGGAGGGTTGAAGGCTCCCACGAAGCTAGGTTTCGAGTTCGTTCCAACTCTTCAATCCAGTGGGACGCTGAAATGCTGCCGCCTCCACTGTAAGTAGGAAGCGATGCGGAAAGGTCTGGAAGAGTAGTGACTTGGACTGGGGCTGCAGCGCGTTGGGACACGTGAAGGAGCTGTTGAAGTAAACCCGTCAGCAACTGGGTACTTTGGGCTGCATCGAAGGTCGGTGGCGACGTAGTGTTCGGGCGCTGGCTGGGCGCTGCGGAGTCTGGGGAAGGCAACTGTGATGTGGTTAGGCGGTTTTGGGCGATATCGGCGATGAGACGGTTGATTACTTCTTCCTTCGACCCGGCGGAGTCCAGGTCTCGGCGAACCAACTCTTCACGGAGGAAATCCGCTGTAAAGCCGGCGAGGTCCTCAGGCGTAGCCTCGCTCCAATTCACGAGCGGCATGGCGTTCACAACAAAGTAGCACAAGAGTCACGAGAGACAAAAAGGCGGGCGAAAAGGCTTTTGGACTCTGCAGGCGAGCTACTTCATCGGGCGGGCGGGTGTGGGCGTCAGCACGTCGGTTGGCGAAAACAAATGGCAAGGCGCGAAATGACTCAGACGAAGCGGGCGCGAGGCGTATCGGGCGGCGGGCACTACACAAAGGACGATGCGCTGTGCGGCCGGTCCGGCGGTTCACTTCACGAAGCGGGCAAAAGGCGACGTTCCAGGCGTGGTTCGGGGTCGACTGCGCCAGTTGTGAGGGATGGGAGAGCTAGGCATGAAGGCTGAGGCGTGGTGAAAACGAGAAGAAATGCGCTTTATTCGCACATAACCAAAAACGTGCCGTCCGCGCCGGCGGCGGGAGCGAGATTCCGAGTCCCGGCCCTCGCTTGGGCCTGCAGTTGCGCTGCCACAATGGCGCTGCAGGTGGCGCTAGTGATCAGCTAGGCCGCTACGCCACCGTATGTGCGGGCGCTCACACTGCAACATGTCAATTTATGCTCTTGGTGCTTGGTTCGTATATATTATTTATCTTTATTCTCGAAAAGTTAGAATGCCGCTGCACGCGGGAGTGTACGGGAGCATTTCAAGCTTTATTTATTTTCACCTTTTTTTAACGCATGTATCCTTCGCTAGATGGCGCCACAATCACAGCTATCGGGCCGTAAACGCTTCTCCGATCAACTAAAGCTCGTTTCTGCAACGAATGTTTGCGGTACGGTAACGCTATTCCCATAGTCCCGCTATCACGCTAACGCGCTAAACTAAAAATGTCTATTACATTGTTAACTTGGTTCGTTACCACGCATCGCGTGACCGTTTTCAGGGTGTGGGTTTATGCTGATGCGTACTTGGGTCAACCCACTCGCTGACGGAACTGTTGCTTCCATCACACAACACCACCAACTTCTTTCATCGGAGAAGGAGGAGCTACTACTGAAGCGAAGCGCACGCGCGCTCTCTACCTGCTTTATTTATTGCAGCAGCTGTTGGAGAGAGGAACGGGAGAGGAGAGTCGCGCATGCGTAGTGTGAGTGCGGACGCCGGACGCGTGACATACCCGCGAGCAAGAGATGCTCCGCATCTAACATTTTCGCTTATGGAGTTAGTCGATCACCCGTGATGGCGAAGGGAATAGTCTCGTTCCCGGTAAGCTGCAAATGAGAGAAAAAAATAACTTCAAGCACAATATTGATGTAGTCAACCTAACAATAAACTTAATTAATAACAATTTCTGGACTGCTGCGTTAGAAAACCACGATATGATTATGGGAGACACCGTAGTAGAGGGCTTCGGAAATTTCGACCATCTGAGATTGTCTAACGTACACTGACATCACACTGTCTCCCCCAAAGATCTATTCCTTTGATCTATGCGAGAGGCCTTTGCCCTGCAGTGAGCGTAGGCAGGTTAATGGTGATGATGATTACGACGACGACATCGTACGGTATATGGCCCTCTAGAATTGCGCGTTCATCGAAATGGGGGCGCCGGGGCCGGGATTCAACCCCATGAACTTCGCGTCCGCGGAATAGATTAATATCCACCAAATCACCGCGGTGGGTCCAATAATAAACCCTAGCAACATTAAAATTCTTCCATTCATAAGGTGTACTTAAAAAATGTTTGCGAGAATGAGTAGACCTGCTTTCTACACCAGAATCATTAGGCCGCCATTCTGGGTTCCGTACGCACGGTTATGCTTACGTATGGACATCCGATTATACTTGTATTGCAGTAAACTTATCATACCTTAGCAATATCAGGAGTCAAAGCAGCGAGCAACACAGATTCTTCATTGCCTCTGACAGTCACGCCGGCAGAACATGCGAACAGTGAGCCGTGCTCGAACCAAGGGCTACGTGGACTGAACTTGAGACCTGCGCTTATGCGATTTTGCAAGGAAAAACCGACTCAGGCAATAGCGCACTTCAACGAAAGTGACGATAGCTTTCGGCGTATCTCTTCGGTCAACAAGCACGCATGCTTCATCAAATGCATACCAAAATAAATGTGCAGTGTTGCCAGCACCCTTGCCAACATCGCTGCCAAGATGCTATGTACACGTCTCTGGGATAAAAACAAAATATTGTCTTAATAAATTATTGGTTTCATAAAAATACGAATGATGTAGAACGCTTTCAGCGGGCTTAGATTCGAAATCTTGAATGGGGACATAAGCATAGCAGCACCCAAGTCCTCCTTGCAGCTTTGGCCCAAGCTTATAAATGTGCCGGGTGGCACGGCCGCAACTCCGTCACCGTGCATCTCCATTGTGAAGCCTTCCATTTATGGAGTTCAAAGCAGGTCGTTGCTGCCTGTGTGACGCGCAGATTACCTTACTGACTACACAGCAGTGTGTTATACTTGCTTCCCTCCCACCTTCATGCGCGCAGTATACGGCCGCTGTGGAGAGAACATCATGACACCTCATGAAACCGCGGCGCCTAAGCGCATAGTCAGCAAAATTGGTGTCCTGTTTTGAAATATAATTTTTAAATTTATGATTGATGGGGCTGTACGTGCCAAAATGACGATGTGATTATGAGGCAGGCCGTAGTGGAAAGCTCTGAAAATTTTGAACACCTGAGGAATTGTTTAACGTGCACTGAGATCCCACAGTACATGAGTCTCTAGCAGTTTAGCCTCCATCAAAATACTACCGCCGCGGCCGGGCTGGAAATCGAATTTTTTTTCGACTACCCTAATGCGTGTTCAGACATTTCTTGCATACACTATAGTCACCTACAATTATTACTGGTAGGTGGCTTCACTCTATACAAAATGTCACATTTACCTACGACAGAATTTCGATGTAACAACGCAAACCGCTGCTTTTAGCGAATAATTTACTGTGTATACTACATATTTTTTAAATATGTCTTACAATGCAGATTTTCTCGAGTTTATGCTTTTAAATTAACTTTATACGAAATTTACTCCTTCCAGGTAATTTTCGTTTACCAGTATGACATGATAATAATTTTAACATGATATGTAGATAAGCGCGCCGGAAATTCAGCATTACTTCATTGTTCCCAGAAAAGGCGAAGAATACATAGGTTATGTGTAAATAAAATCGAACTTGAAAAAGAGAACAGTATCGAAGCTACAATATCTAAAATACAAGAATTATTCTGCGTGCCCTAGCTGAATACCTTCATGATGCGTGCGACCAGTTGAACCCTGATTGCTTAACGAACAAAGGTGCTTCACAATATAACTGTAGCTATTTTTAGGTATTTTAATGATGACAATAAGAGGGTATTATATCTCTGCGTTGCCGGTATAACATGACAATCATGCTGTTTGGTTCCTGGCTATCGAAAGTGCATTTTTGTTCTAGCTGCAAAAAACTGAAATAATGCCTGCGGCTTCAAGAAGCCTGAGTTAACCTGAATCTTCATGCCGGTGTAAATTCGTGACGTAGCGCGCGCGCGCGCGTGCGTGTGTGTGCGGGTGCGTGTGTGTGTGTGGGGGGGGGGGGGGGGAGGTGCGTGTGAAAAGCGTGTGCGTGTGTGCTTTCGTGTATGTGTTGTCTAATATTTTATGGCATTGGTTTCCTGTAGACTTGACTTCGTATCTTTGACACTACGCCGCAGTAGCAAGTTGTTTTATTTAAGTGTCTGACCGAAAACGTTATATTTTCCTCCTACCTGCCTTTTCCTTGACATACAGATATTTGACTTCAATCTCACTCCTGAAGAGATGGAAGCCATCGATGGCTGCAACAAAAATTTCAGATATGTTCCTGTGACCTGGTGAGTAAAAGCACGCTTGTTTCACCTTATACATGCCTACGAAAATATATCTGTATATTGCCTCATTTTTAGTGACTGAATCGATTTACCATGGTTTTGGGTCTTCAATAGAAATATGTGCGGTTGTGTTGAAATTATCAAGTAATAAAAATGTTTTATCATTAAATTTGCCTGTGGTCTCTGATGAAGTCACGAATGCACAAGATAGGAACATTCCATCTGCATTGATCAAAATGGCCCTATTACAAAAACCCATGTAAATTGTTCAGCGGCTATGACGGGTATGAGAGAGCCACCTGTAGTTTTTTTTTTATCGTAAATGTATTTCATACAAGAGATTAGAAAGAGGCCATAATAATTGAAATATTATCCCTTTCGTCCGAGCGACCACGATACTTTCGACTTTAGTCACCATGACAAATTTCTGGGAGATATTTGGTTACTTGGTGCTGCACGTAGCCGACAGATTTGTGCTAGCTTACTCCTACCAGCACGCTTACTAGCATTGCTACTCTTGCTTTCATTACGGCTTCAGGAACAGCAACCCAGGCGCTGTGTATTCCGTGTATTGCTAGTTACTAAATGGAGTACTGACTAAATGATTTTAGAAAAAGAGTGTTTTATGGAGAGAAGAGTACCTAGGGTTGGTGTATCATCTTGACCAAAATATCGGGAACATGCTTGACTGGGATACTACATTATTCTGCATGCCTTACCCATACTCGTACTTTTGGTGGTCCTTCTATGCTCCACTTCGTGTCTACTATTTGATGGGGTATAAGGAAATGACGCTCATGAAACTACGCTTAGGTTCACTTAGAATAAATCTAGGCGGTCGAAACTAATCCGCAATGTCATATTGCTGTGCAAATGACAAAGATTGTGGTTCTGGCACGTAAAGCTGTATATTTTACCTTTCTTATTTATGTGATAAAATAAGAATATATCCTAACAGTCTCAGTTTGCTATAGCGATCCTCCGGCATTTAAATGACTTTCTAAAAAATTCTGGGAAACCTATAATGTTGTTCTGTCTTGCTGTAATAGATATACTGTATATATCTCCTTGATGATGACACGATTTTCTGTTTCAGGTCACTTAAGCACAAATACTACCCCTTCCACGACACAGCATAGATTTGGAGCTCTACATTGTGTTGTTTTCCATCACACCGACCTACAAGTAGACAGCTGGGCTTGACCCTTTAGAAATAGTTCTAATCTAACGCCCACGTACACAAAGAAAGCGCTAAAGTTCGGTCTATGGCATTAAAGGGGAACTCCGGCAGTTTTTTCACCATATTTTGATAACGCTCTTTTACAATGGCACCGATTGTCCTGCAGCAGACAGAGTGGTTCAATTTGAGCAGAAACTCACCAATAATTTCAAATAACCAAATGAACGATGTGTCCAAACCAAAACCGAAACGGGTAGATGCTTCGTGCTGCGTACTCGATAATGTCACAGCCTGCCCGCCATCGGAGATATGAAGCTGGTGCTAGAAAATTGAAAGGCGATATCATCCGATATGTTGAGTAATGCCAGCTTTTCTGAACTTTACAGCCAATATTTGAGCGCTGGAATATCACCGTTTTGCTCTTGAACGCCCGCCTGCTCGGGTATGCAGCTTTGAAGGTAATGACGTCAAAAACATAGGGTGGCCTTCATGGAAATCCGCTAAAAATTTTAAAATTCATTTTCACGAGAACTAAATGACTTGCAACTGCCTGGCTTGGCGTATATTATTACAACACTGAGGGGAACATGTATTAAAAATTTCAATGAGGTCTGTGGACACTGAAAAATCGCCGGAGCCTGCCCTTGAAGGAAATCTTCAGAAAAAGCTTTCATTCAGACAAGTAACCGTTAAGGTAGCTACGTAGCTCAATACGATTGTACAACTGAAGCCTCACATTCAGGGTTAAGCTACGTTTGTGCATGAAATTTCGAAATAAGAAGCTTTCTTTATGACAAGAAATAAAAAATAATTTCGATTTATTAGTTTTGAAGCCTTTATGCAGTGCTCCGTTACATATTGCGATTTTCAATGATTCACACAATGTTGTTTACATCAATAAACTAAGCACATTTTCATATTTGAAGAAAGCATATGACCACGATGCTAGTAATAGTTTGCTATCTAAATACTAGTGCACTACGCTGACCTTTCCTTAATGAGCCTGCATTGTAAAACGTATGTAAATGTTGTAATCCTGAAAATAAACAGCTACAGCCACTGTTCATATGTACCGTTTCCCTTCTTTTTTTCTCTTAATCCTCCATGTGACAAACGTGAGTACATGTGACATGCGCCCACCTTGAGTAAAAGAAGTGAATGCTTAGAACAAGCAACGAAACACCCATTATCACACACAGGGTGTTTTTTTTTTCCGAGGAAGGAACACAGATTTTTATATCATAATCATCGTAATCCTGTCTACGCTCACTGCAGAGCAAAGACTTCTCCGGTAGATCTCCAGTTATCCTGTTCATAAGCTAGCTGCAGCCATGTTATCCCCGCAAACTTCTCGATATCACCTGCTCACTTAAACTTCTGCCGCCCCCTGCCACGCTTGCCTTCTCTACGGATGCACTCTTACCCTTAATGACCTACGGTTATCTTGCTTTCGCATTAACTGTCCTCACCACGCCTATTTCATCGTCTTGATTTCCAGTAGAATGTCATTAACACGTCTTTGTTCCCAGACCACTCCGCTCTTTTCATGTCACTTAAGTTTACACCTGTCATTTTTCGTTCCATTACTCGCTACGTTGTCCTTAGTTGAACCTCTTGAGTGAACCTCCGCGTTTATGCCCTGTAGGCAGGTACCGGTAAGATGGAATCCGCCTTTTGCATGGTCAGACTGCGCATGTGCCGCATCCTGGACAAATGACCTGTAGGGCGTCGAAGCTGACGACGCAAGCGGCGCGCAAAGCGAAATGGTGTACACTGTAAAAAGAAATGGGCCCCGAACACGGAGAAAGTTAAAGGTAAAATGCTGCCAACCTATTTACGTAATCAGACACCATCAAGCCTGAGATTGCAGAGTCCCAGTACGATCGTTGTGCACGCAACCACGAACATGGCCGGCAACATAAGAAAAACTGTGAGATTGTATGGACTATCATCCGTAGAGTAATCACGTGCTCCTGTATTCCGTCCCACTGGAGCATACGTCCGTAGGATCGAGTGAGGAGTCGCATGTATTTTTGCTGTATGTGTGCAGCGTCCGTATTTCTTCGAAGGACAAGACAACGTATTTTTTTTACGGTCGGACCGACCATTTCTTGCCGGAAAATCACGGAATTTTCTTACAGTGTACACATTACTGAAAGTAATGATACTCGGCGCCAGCTGTGCCGCTACCCCATCCTTTCACATGTTTTGTAGGATAAAGTTCTCTCACATCATCGTACAAAGCAGGCAGGATAACACTGCCTATCTGACACGGCCTTAGCAGCGAGGAACGCACGCCGAACACATGAGAGTATGTATTTCAGTGAAACCATTGCTGCACGCTTCCGGAGCTAAACAGTTTGTGTATACCGACGACAGGAAGCAAAAGCTGAGGTCCGGCAATACGCATAATGACTCGTAACTTCACAATAAAGAAAACTTACCCGGCTAGACAGAGGGTACCAGCATGTCGTCTATTGTACTCCTTTGAAAGCATGAATATAACAGCTCCTTTCAGTGACTGAGGACGAATACGTCAGGTAATTCCGTGAATGGACGGAGTTCAATTTATTAAACATCAGATCACGCGCATACACCTTATCCCTGAATTATTCTTCGTTCTTTGTAGTAAGAAAACACCGTGATTGACTTCCTGCGATGACTTCCTCCAGCTGCTTCTCGATTGGCGTTTTCCTTGATTTTGGTCTCGTTGTACATCCGTTCGTGACGGCGGCCAGATTAGCCCCCCGAGACAGGTATGCAGGTGCTTTATAGCTTGTACAAACGCTACTGTCAGAAACTACACGTATTGCGCTCTGGCTACCTCCCTGTATGCTTAATCGGAGAGAAACTTTCCTGAGTTGTAAAAAACATGGCATGTCCGTTCACTTTCAGCGCACCAAGACGACTGCTTCATTTTCGAATTAAGAAACGGAAAAGGGGCATAGACAAAAACCACAAAATAACGAATAACACAAATAGCCAGCAAAAGGTATCCTCGAGTCTCTTGTGCAGACAGCTGGACCTTGACCACAGCCGTGCAGACCTGTTTTTGAGGGGCTTTCTACTGGGTTTGTGGTACCGCAGACGCGCGGGCTATGCCCTACAGATGTCGATCCCTGGTGCTTTCATGCCACATTCCCGCACTCCGCGCGGGCCATCTTCCGCGCATCGAAGAGAACACACGTCCGTGCTTTCGCACGACATTCTTCCACTTTCCGCACACCGTCTCAAACAAACCGGATTCCACCCCTCAACTGAACGTCCATATGGGAAGCGAGCGGTGTTCGCTTGTCATAGTGCCTTTCGCGTTCGGGCAGCATTTCTAGACCCCAAGGCTTTCTCACGGGCGGCTCTTCTTTTCGCTGTTGATGTTCACAAAGCCGGCGAGGCCTCCCATATGTGGGTACAGCGTTTCAAATTGAAAATGAGCATAACGCCCACTATGTGTGTCGCTGCCCGACCATGTTGTGCCATAGAGAAACGCTGCGGTAGCAGGCGACAGATTCGGCGCGATGCCATACATCTTGTTTCGTGTCCGTGTGCGGGAGAAGGCGCCACAGAGACATGCAAAATGCACATTGCATACCCTTTTCTCTTGAGAGACAATGATCTCTCAAGAGAAAATCTCTCTCTCTATCTCTGAGAATATCTATAACGGCTCCAATATTCTTGTGTAATACCCATGTACGCCCTGATCACGCAATGCCTGCATGACTGCTGAGGTTTAGACAGAGGCAAATACTTTCTCGTAATCTATAGAGGATATATACCGGGCTTGGCTACACTCCACACATTTCTCGATCATGCGAATATGCTATATTGTTGAACATCATTGACTAAATCTTGCTTATTCGCTAGGCTGACCGAAATCTGTGGTGCCACAAATTATATTTGCGATTACGTTGGTAAAAACCTTATAGACAACTGACAGTATAGCAGGCTGGTCTGTAATTTTTCAAGTCCCTCATGTCGCTTTTCTTATGGATTAGGATGATATTCGCATTCTTCCAAAATTGCGGTAAGCTCCCCGTCACTAGGCATTGTGTGTACAGGGATGCCAGTTTTTCTAGTACAGTCTGCCCACCATACTTCAAGGGATCTGTTGTTATGTGATCCTGACCAGGTGCTGTGCCCCCTTTCATTCCTTGCGAAGCTTTCTCTATTTCCTCTGTCATTACTGGTCTTACTTGTTATGCAAACGCTATCAAAATAAGGCGCCTGTCCCCTTCACACACCAACTCTACGTCGAGGCGGAAATACATTGTCAGTGCTAAACCTATTTGAAATTGCTCATTAACAAACTCATTTAATGAATGCTTTAGTTATCAATTTGAAGCCAGTTGTTCTTTGGGGAAGTTGCAGGGCGTAACAAGTTATTACATACCCATTTTTAATAAAGCCCCAAAAATCGCACGTAATTTCATTGATTGCTGGGGTTTTACGTCCCAAAACCAGCTGTGATTATGAGACACGACGTAGTGGAGGGCTCGGGAAATTTTGACCACCTGGGGTTCTTTAACGTGACCTGACATCGCACAGCACACGGGCCTCAACATTTCGCCACCATCGAAATGCAGCCGCCGCGGCCGGTATTCGATCCCGCGACCTTCAGATCAGCAACCGAGTACCACAGCCGCTAGACCACCGTGGCGGGGCGCGCACGTAATTTCAGGCATTCGTTATTGATCAAAGGCGCTGATACAGAAATCCAATCTCTCTCTCCCGTCACTTCCAATGACGATGAAAGGGTGAAATATGAAAAAAGTGCGTCGCGGAAGCATCTGGTCAGGGAAAGCAACAAGTCATGTAAAATACACAAGTGGAGTGCTTGCTTGTTGCTTTCGACGTGCACCCCCTTACAAAAAAAAAAATTATTCAGGAACTATTGAAAACTGTTGCTCAGTGTTGAGAATTGTACTAAAGGGTAAAATTCTCAACACTGAACAACATTGTAATCAATATCATTGAATTCAATGTTGACACTTCTTGAATATTTGCCACGGAAATATTATTGAAGATCTGTTGAACAATTAGTAGCTGAATTCTTGTTGAGTTATTATGAAAGTACGTTCTACACTAAAATTCATTCTGATGCCGTTTTTGCACACTTATTGAGCTAAACTTGAGGTACCACTGAAGTTTACATGTATGTTCCTTTTCGGCGTCGAATAAAAAAATGTGGCGATGCCCTCTCGTCGATGTTTTGTGCACTCGATATATCTGGACGCCAATGCCATTTTTCGAGAAGGCACCCCTTCATCTGCAGGCGGCGAATGAAGACTATTGTTCGCAAAAATACACGTATTAGAAGTACACGTTTCAGGTGTTACATGCATTATCCCATAAGTATACAGCCAACAACATCAACAAACCTGAACTCAGCCGCGCATGCACCGTGCACATACAAATGGCTTCAGCACTAAGCGCACCGGGAATGTTGTATACGCGTGGTGCAAGCCGACGGAAGCGCTACTGGTGGCGAACTCTCTATAGTAACCTCGGGAGAGTAGGCAGCCGTCCGCCGTAGCTTTCTACGACGTTTTTCGGGTGCCGAGGTTGAGTTCGCGTTGTCGCAGCCAAATAATGAACTTTCATTGCATGTGTGCGGTGGCCGAAGCTTCAAGGGATGTCGAATAATAATTAAAAGCGATCCAAATGCGACCCCTTCCTGTACACGGGCGTTTATCCATAACTTCGATATTGTGGGGGTGGGAGGGGTGTTATCCACGGCGTTACCGAAAGTGAAGGGAAAGGGGGAGGGGCGGGGTATCCACCTGGCTGAGGTTTGAAGGGGCTGTTGAGGGTGTGGGGGTGCACAAATCTCTGCTTTTACGTTGCAAATGCTCACACAGAGTCTTACGCCATACCACTTGTGCATGACCTGTTTTCTTCGTTGCTGACCTAATGGATAACCGCGGCAACACGCTTGCACCGTCGTCCACCTTTACCTTTTTGCAGGTGCAAAATTCGTCTTGCAGCAAAAAGTCAGGTACTGAAGCCTGCCATAAAGGAAAAAATAAAGAAATGAAAGAAAAAATAGAATTAACCTAGGTGGATCCTATTTCCTTTGATGTGCTAGCTATTCTGGACGGCACCTCGCACGGGCTACTTGTTGGATAGCTTGAAAGAAAGACCTTCCGCGACGGTAAACAAGAGAGCAGAAAAGCTCCATGTCCTGCTGTTGTATTTTATCGTGGCGCTATATCTTTGCTTCAAAGCAAGCATAATTTGGGTTCTGCTGCTCTCAGATTTTTTTCTTTAGTTGTTTGGTAGCAGTCGCACACAAGCGCCTTGCTCCTTTATCGCACCCCCTCCCCCCATCCCCTTCATTTTTTCTTTTTAACAATTGCGCACATATGGTCATTCGCCCTCTTCCCTATTTTACGATTTACAATTGCTCTAATAATAAGACAGGGGACTCCACATGTGCTCGTATATATGCGTCCTTATTCGCTCGCACATTTGGAGCTATCCATGAGGAGTGTATGCACGTATATTACCAACCGCAGGATTGCGCTTCTTAAGGTAACTTTCATGGCTATTATGCCATGATGTCACATATGTATTCAGTGCTATCAAGATCGCTGCATTATGTGCCAATATGACATAATGCGCTTCACTGCTTGATTCACCAGTCCGCCCAAATGATGTATATTTATTATTAAGCTACAGAAAGAGCAATATGGCAAGGGCACAATTCTAAAAACATAAAGGTATGACTAAGATGCCACATAAGTCAACAAAACAAGACGGCTACTTCGCACGAGCTCCACTTCGTAACTGGACTTCGTTACGCTGGTCTGCGAGACGCACCTAATAAGTATGCGGACGCGACATTCGCACTTCCACTTTCACAGAGGCCCGTGCCTTCCCTGCAGCTGTCTGGCACGCGAACGAAGCTGTCTGGCACGCGAACGTTGTCGGCTGCTGGGCCTCCCAAGAATACTGCCAACGGCGCCTACTAGGTCGTCATCAATAGGGCCTCTATAGGTGCTGCACGAGGCGAATAGGCACTGAATTCCCACCCTCAAGTTTCAGTGAAGGTTTGACGTTTCTTCAAAACTGTAGATGCAATAATTACACCGAAGATGTAATGATAGCCTCATTTTATATTTATGCTGGGGCACACAGACCCGTTTATATAAAGTCACACAATATTTGTCGGTGTAAATTCATTACTGCTCGCGTGACCACTATTGGACCACATTATTTGGAGATAATCGTGCAGCGGAGAGATGGGTAGCTCCGGAATGAACTGACACTTCGTACCGCTGTTTAGAAAGAGCTTGCGAATCGTGATTCTGTAAGTGTGAGCAGCGATCATTTTCAGGGTAGAGGCGATTAAACAAACGGTACTGGATCGTCTGCATCGGAGAAATGCGAACAACTGAGCATAGCACTCAGAGTGAAATTTGGGCTTGTTGGTGCATAATATTCAGAAAAAAAAATTGGCAGATCCCACGTGCAGTGGGAATCAAGGAAATGCGAAGCACGCATCAGGAACGTAAAATGGATCTGCATTGCTGTCTAGGCTATACCGAAATTGGTACATATGAAGCTAACGAAACAGCCGCAAGAGCACCAAGACTGAGGCATGTAAACCATGCCACTCATGACGCACATATCATGATTATAATATTATGACCTGTCACTTACGTTCGTCATGCAGTCGTGTTGTGCCATAGCAATTTCAGTATACATCCCATTAACGAACGCTTGGCATGTAAATCATGCCGCTCATGACATGCATTTCACGATATTCATGTTCTTGGAACGTGTCACCCATGGTCATCATACATCGTTGTCTCGCCATACCAATTTTGGTATATATCAAGTTAACGGAACGGCCGCAAGAGCACCAAGACCCTGACACGTAAATCATGCCGCTCATGACATGCATTTCTTGATTTTCATGTTACGACCTGTCATTTGAGTTCGTCATGGTGTCATGTTGTGCCATACCAATTTTCGTATACATCCCATTGACAAAACGGCCAGGAGAGCACCAACACCGTGGCACGTAAAGCATGCCGCTCATGACATACATATAATGATTTTCATGTTATGACCTGTCATTTATGTTCGTCATGCAGTCATGTTGTGGCATATCAATTTTCGTATACATCCCATTAACGAAGCGGCCAGGAGAGCACCAAGACCGTGGCACGTAAATCATGCCGTTCATGACATGCATATCATGATTTTCATGCTATGACCTGTCGTTTATGTTCGTCATGCAGTCATGTTGAGGCATATCAATTTTCTTATACATCCCGTTAACGAAACGGGCAGGAGAGCACCAAGACCGTGGCATGTAAGTCATGCCGCTCATGAAATGCATGTCATGATTTTCATGTTATGACCTGTCATTTATGTTCGTCATGCACTCATGTTGTGGCATACCAATTTCCGTATACATTCGATTAACGAAACGGCCAGGAGAGCACAAAGTCGTAGGCGGCTAGATAGATAGATACGCTCAATGTAGCCCAAGTTCGCTAAGAAATACTTCGCATTTAAAAAGTAGCGCAAATTGGCACACGGACGCAGAACAAGGACACGCTGTGTTTGCGCAATGTGTGTGTCCTTCTTCTTCTTCTTGGTCCGTGTGGCGATTAGCGCTACAACTATTTTATGAGCATAGCACATAGCTTTGAAGATCTGGCACGCTATCGCGCGCAAACACCGGACGTGGTACGTATAGGCTGCTTCGGGAAAGGGCGGTGGCGGTAGCTCGAGACCATTATTTCCGCCGCACGCCTGCGCCAACGTCAACACACTATTTTCTGCGGCACAAGCTCCTTAAGCTATAATGCGTTAAAAGAACGGTGTTAGTACGTCGGCGACTGTTCTGAGAATGAGCGTAATAATTGAATAAAGTTTACATATGGCAGTTCTCGTTCTGAACCACGCAAGATTTTGAAAGAACTCATCATAAGCAGCATTGGCAACATTTTTTCTGGAAAACTCTACCCATACTCATTGGTGCAGTATCAAAGAGTATTATTTCCGGTGTCCGTTATCTTGGTAATTATAATTAACACAGTGCTTTTAGAAATGGAGCCTATTAAACGGTCACGAGGCGCTGTCAAAGTACTATATTTGTATTTCATTACTACTTCAAGGCATTTATCGTTTTTGTGAATGTCATATGATGACATTGCATAAGACAACCTAGAGATTTAAGTGATTCAGTAAGGCGCTACACTGAGTCTATTCCTTTCAATGAGCGGAGCTCGCTCGGAGCCGCTCACTAAAGTAGGCTGTTCTTGCCCATCTCCAGTAGCAGGCCGATTTAAGGTATGTCACATTAGCGTGCACAGTTAGACAACTCCGGGGAAGATTGCACAATATTTTTTGGATAAAATTGCACGCATATGTAGGTGTGGGCAAACAACGAAATTCAATTTGCTAGAATTGAGCACATAGCCACGAATGTAGAGTGAAAAAGCCAGCGAAAAATCAACGACTTATCAATGGAAACCTTATGGTATTTGGAACAACAGAGATATGTTTGAGTAAAAGCTCATGAATGCTAAGAATACAATGCGTACAATTTGAGTCAGTTAAAGCTGAACCACCTCGCAAACGAAATTCAACGCCCAGTTTCATAAGGGACGAGCACACCCCCCCCCCCCCCCAAAAAAAAAAAAAATTGCATCATCCGCGATGAGATTTCAGGCCGGACTCGCAGAGCCTTCATCCGATTCATCAGGGCTCTGGCGTATGTACTGCATACGCATAGTACATGATGTGTGCAGTGCAGTGTCGTGTTGAATGTTGCACAAAAGTATTTGTTGATTGCTGTAAAGTGTGATGTATATTTGCCACTAGCAACTCCAAACAAAGATAACATATGTGGAGCCGTTTCTGTGTGCCCATAGTCGGTAGGAATTCCCGTCACATGTGCGCTGTGGTAAATTTTCCACTCTCCTTCACATATGCGTTCAATTAAATATGCTGAATTCCACTACACCGAAACAACAAATCAACAAATAATCAATACCATATTTAATACGTAATTTTCGTTGAAAGGAGTGAAAGATATTTTGTTGGGCATTTGCTGAGGGAAACTAATCATCTTTCAAATATCGCTGAAAATCTATTGATTCAATCAATTTCCAATCGTTCCTCAAGAGTAAACCAATAGTTATTTTTGTAAGGCCTGTTTCTTAAACTATAAGAAAGCGCACAGCACTATAGCTTGTCGCACAATCTGCAAGAAAAAAGGCCGCAGTGCAAGAAAAGGTGGACATCGCGGTTTTCTTTGGCACAACGCGAAAGAAACGGGTAAGATCAAGAAATCACACGTAAAGGTAAGGTGATCCACTGGTACAGGCGAGTTGATTTGCCGCTTTCCACGACAAGGTACCATCCGTAGCGGTGGTCTACCGGTTATGGTGCTCGGATGCTGAACCGAAGGACGCGGGTTCGAACCCGGCCGCGGTTCTAGCATTTTTCATGGAGGCGAAAACGCTAGAGTTCCATGTACTGTGCGTTTTCAGCGCACTTTAAAGAAACGCAGGTAGTCATATTTTCCGGAGCCCTCCACTATACGGCATGCCTCATAGTTATATCGTGGCTTTGGCACGTGAAACACCAGTGGTCATTATTACGGGAAAAGACTTCCGCGACGTGCCTTCATTCAGAGCTCGGCGACCACCTCTTTGTCATGAGAAGTTCTTGTCTGATGTAAGAGAGTGCCCAAATTTCCTTCGCGCCCGGGGAGGCCCGGCATGCTCATTTTCATATTGGTGCCTTGATTCAATAATGAACACATTAAATGCGTACTACATTTTGGGTCTATTGAAAACGGGTATGCCTTGCATCGTTACGTCGTTCAACTTACCATATTAAGAAGTGCCCTCAAGTTGGTGATCGAAAAGTTAATTCACAAGTGTTATTTAATCAAGCGTTTCAGTATAATTTTGGCCGCGGCATGTATATTCACCTCTACGTAAAGTTCGGGCGCGAGAACGACAGGTGGCTTGCTGCCATGGCATTTGCATACAAAAAATCTCTGCTGTCAAAAAGAAACCCCCTGTATACTAATAACGCTGACGGGTGCGCGCGCGCGTGTGTGTGTGCGTGCGTGTGTGTGTGTGTGTGTGTGTGTGTGTGTGTGTGTGTGTGTGTGTGTGTGTGTGTGTGTGTGTGTGTGTGTGTGTGTGTGTGTGTGTGTGTGTGTGTGCGTGTGTGTGTGTGTGTGCAATGTCGCGCCCCATGGCTACCGCCTGTTCTTCATATGGTTCGACTTTAATTCGAAGGGCTAGCTGCACTTTCTAGCCTCGACACCGTGCCCAGCTATAATAATGAAGTGTATATACACTCTGAACTGATTTAGTTTTCTTTCATTCTCTTTAGTGCTTGCATTTTTCATACTGAGAATGAAATTGTGAATAAATTGTTGCAATTTAACCATTAAAAATATTAAAAAGCATGAAGTAATTATAACTCCCGCATATATTAACACGTTATTGTCACAAAAATGCATTCCACATCAGAAAAGTCAGTTGTGCACTAACTCCGCACATACCCAAAGCTGGCGACGTGGTGTCAACAGCGAAAGAGCGCTCACATCACGAAGGCCACCACACGAAAGTCGTCCATTCTCGGACCCCAAGCGACAGGCACCGGGAGAGGGGAAAGGTTAGTGAAAACAGACAGAGACAAAGAAGCAAACAAACGAGCAAACAAATATAATCAAAGCGCTTAGGTGTCAGCCTGCTACCTTAGCGCCCTAGACAAGCAAAGCGTGGGGAACCGGAACTGCGCGAAAGAGACAGATACAAATCATGCGCGAGAGTTCCTGGATCCCACGGATTAACGAAAGGAGGCCGCCACACCGGGTTGCGTCAATTTGCTTTGACAGGTGCTATTTTCGGACGGGAGGAGACGCCCGGAACGTCAACGGCACTGCACCGCGCACGCGTGCGGCTTCTCTGCGGCTTCTCCGCTCACACGGCAGGCTTGCTGAAGCTGCTGGCCCCTGATTCAGCCGCTTCGTCGTGCTGTACTGCGTGCTTGCTACCTGGAAATGCTGTTGGCACGAACAAATTCGAAAAATGCATTCAGCTGCTGTCGAATACGTAGCCTCATGCGCATCAACAGAAATCAACCATTCGGGCAGACGTTACGTGCTAAAACCGTTAAGTTTAAACGAAGCTCAGCGCGTCTTTTCAGATCCACGTTCGTCAGTGCGTATAACTGCGTGCGCGTCTGCGCGCGTCTCTAAGGCGCGTGGAATTTCTGGGCTATACAGTACGTTTACCGACAAGACACATGATGGTATCATGTCGCTGTGGTTTCTAACACCCGTGTAAGGTATTTTTAAAAGTTATTCATTCCTTTCCGCATTCGTATTGACGCTGAAGGTATTTCACGACAGAGGTTTTAAAGGCAAGCTTGATGTCGTTTCGGACACATTCGTTGTTTCCGGGCGCGTTCTCGTAAATGAAACTGTCAAACTTCATTAAAGTGCACCGCCATTTCATTGAAAGACATAATGCTGTGACGTTCTGGTTGCCTACAAGTACTCTTCACTATGATAGTTTAAGCAGAGATCTTTGAAACTGCAGCCACTGTCTAGGCTGCGTCGCTAAGACTAGAAACGTTAAGACTGGCAAAAAAGGAACGCCTCTTAATTCACCTTTGCCATAGTTTCGATGTAAGTTTTCGTACTATAATTTTCTGGCTTCAGGCTGTCAAGCGGCACAATAGGAAATGACGTACCTATAGGGCACGATTTTGAATATATTGCTTTCAATAATAATTTTATTCACTAGAATATTACGTAAACATACTATACTAAGTGTAGAATAAGGAAAATTGGTAAATTCAGCAGTATTAGCGTTAAAAGGCAACTCCGGTGGTTTTGTTCATCATGTTCTGATATCGATATTGTCCAATGGTAATGGCAGTCCTGTAGCAGCCAGGGTGGTTCAATTTGCTCAGAAATGCGCCAGAAACCCTAAATAACCGACTGAACGGTGTGTTCACACGGAAACCGAAACAGGTAGACGCTTTGTGCAGCGTATACCATGACGTAACAGCCTGTCCGTCATCAGAAATATTGTTCACGTGCTAGAAAAATGACAGTGGCGAGGTCAACCGACATTGTATTGAGCCATGCCAGGTTTTCTGAACTTAACAGCAACGATTTGAGCGCTGGAGTATCGCCGTTTTGCTTTTGACAACCCACCTGCTCGGGTAGGCAGCCTTGAAAGTTATGACGTCAAAAACACAAGGTTGCCCGCATGAGAATCAGCTAAAGAGACTTAAAATTCATTTTCAGGAAAACAAAATTACATGCAACCACCTAGCTTGACAAATACTATTACAGTACGGAGGAGAATATATATTGAAAATTTCAAAAAAAAAAAAAATCACCGGAGTTGCCCTTTAAGCTTCACGAATACCCAAAAAGAAGCCCAGTATTTACTGTGGGGACCACTAATCTCAGCTGGGGTACACTGGCAATTAATTACGCCTATTTCTGGCAATTAATTATTTACACGTCAATACTTCGATCTTAATTCGCACTAGTTGGTGCCGATATGTCTACACGTCGCTTCCGCCTCCCCGTTCAAACATAAAATTCTTAAATTTGTTGCCCTGAAGAAAACATTTGCACTTCCCGAAAGATTGGCGACATGCCTGCTTTTGATCATTCTGAACGATTTCTTCATCCCTCAAAATCGGGAGGGATATTACAGCGCTTGGAAGAGTACTTGCGAGAAACCTCAAGTTTTGGTAGTCTGCAACTAGGTACATTTGAACTGTTCTGACAATCCCGCTCAGCCTCGTAACATGCCCACATAACGACGTGGTATTTCGATGAGATAAACCCGCGAGGGTATAGCTTAGCTGCAAGGGTGTTGGCTTGCTGTTCTCGAGGTCGCGGGATCGAAGCCCGGGCCGCGCGGCCGCATTCCAAACGCGAAAAACAACCGTATGCCTGGATTTAGGAGTACGTTAAAGAACCCCAGGAGGCTGAAATTAGCCCGAAGCCGCCACTGCACTGGGCCTCACAATCACATCGTGATTACGGCACATGATACCCCATTAATTATTATATTATTTTCACGAGTGTCCTGTCCAAAGCTGTTCCCCGCGCACTTCAACGTAAATTCCCATGCGTCCGTTTCGAGCCGGGCAACGTCCTTAATTAAAGAGCTTTAGCATAGTGGAAAGCGCTTGTGTTAGTGCCTTCTGCGCGCTCAGTTTGTGGAACGCTAGTCGAAAGAGCTTTAGCATATACAGCGCTTACAATGTTTAGCGTGAGCGATACTTTCGTCTGGACTGCGCTGTACCGAAAATGGATATCGAAGACAACGCTTAGTTAGTGTGCTTAGTCTGCTACCGAAGGAAGACGAGCCGAAGCGATAACAACTAGCTCCACCACTCACTGTGGATAAACGAGTTTCGTGAAGCATGCCAGGGCGACACCTTAGGTGCGAGACGGGTGGTCCCAATTTCGAAGATGCCACCAGTGTTCCTATGCTGAATGGGCTCTTGAAACGCTCGCGACTCGCGATCAATTCCAAACATAGCGAACGTACGCTACGTTCCCAAGTGACACTGCGTTCTGCGCGTGCGCAGTCAGACACCGCTATATTTGATGTACTTTAACGTGTAGTATGGGGCGCGCGCACACACACACACACACACACACACACACACACACACACACACACACACACACACACACACACACACACACACACACACACACACCTCGTTCATGCGTCTGATACAGGCTTGTACTACAAGCTGCACGGAAATTGAGTGTTCATTTCGTCATGGGTCCACCCTTTTAGGTGCGAAGCTCCTTATGCGCTTGGTCTGTCGGCGTCGTCACGGTAAAGCAAGGTATAATAAAAAAAAATAAATCAACAAACAGTTTCACAAGGAAAAGTTCTACCTGCTTGGATTCAAACCCACAACTACCCGGGTTCCGATTCTAGGAGCTGGAAGGTCTACCCATGTACTACCGCCACATTGAATACAAGCGGAACTAAGGGGCCTTCCCTACACCACTTTACAATTTGCGTTTAAGTGATGTCCGGTTAAATCGAATGTGTTTAGCAAGGAAAATTACTCTTAAAATAACATCGCCTCCCTTCCGCTGCACTCTTGGTTCGCAGCGGTGGTACTGCCGTCTAGGAACAATAGAGCGAAGCAGAATGTAGTGTTTATGCTGATGTAGTGCAGTCAGACAGTATATGTGCATGTGTCGGCCAGTCCTGGAGGCAGTGCATTCAGTGTATGTGTTGGGTTGTCATTTCAGAAGCCATTTTAACGAATTTCTGATAATGAGCTCGGGCTGCTGGCGTCTAACATAGCCGTCGTGGCCACGGTAAGGCAAGCCCGTTAGCAGCGATTGACGTGTTCCTGTCGCATCACCGTTTGCTTCCCACCTCCCCAGGTTTCACGTTAGTGGAGCTGCCATATGATTTTCTTGCTTTCTTTCCCAGTTGAGTGCAGTCTTGTTGTTCAGTAGTCGCCACCGCAGCTCCAAGATTCAGAAAGCCGCATATAATTCCGGCAGTCGCCAACTAGAGCATTGCATTTTTGCTTCATTGGGCTCATATAGCAACTCGATGCTCCAGTACTGGCTCTACATTAGACTACAGTTTGCACGCAAAGCTTGCGCTGTCAATCTCCGGAAGACGAGAGAGCTGCAGAAAAAAAGAAAGATAAAGGCGTCAACCGGTTCTTGCTTCTGCCATTAGATACACAACAAGCAGAGCTGCGTGTTTGCCTGGATCAAATAGCGGAGAAACTGCGAACGAGCACTGCGGACGCATTCGACAGCGTGCATGCGTGTATCTACGAGCGTATAGTTGCCGAATGGTGTGCGATTGCTGACTGGACAACGTGCAACCCCGCGCTAGCAGTTACCACTACAGGAACTGCGCTAATTAAGTTCTATGCTATGCACATACAAGCTTTCGGATCGTACACTCGCTGTGCGTATCTGTTCTTTTTCCTCGTGTCTTCATTAATTCGCCGGTAGCTTAGTCGCTCTAGATGACATAGTGCGGAATAAAATACGTTGTGAATCACGAGGAATGGCTGGGAGCTTTTATCAACTTGTCCAGTTCGTAAAACATAATTTAAGAAGAACTGAGTGGAATAAAATTAAGTTAGGGTTACTATGGTGCTGTGACAACTTAGTGTGTGGCTTCAAGCGGTTTGTTCTTTTTGCGAGGAGGCTGTATGTAGCTAGGATCCCGGAAAAATTTCGCCTTCGCCAACTAACGATAGAAAGTCACTGAGATAGAGGTACGCTAGAGCATCACGAGTGAACACATTTGTCCCGTCTTCCCGGCAATGAGCGGCGACATAGAGCTCCGCCGCTGCGCGGCCACGTGCGCGCCTGAAGCTTTGGAAGAGGAGCGCTCTGTTGCGACTGGCCAGCTGAATTAGCCGGCCAGCGGGTAGCGTGTGGCGGAGCGGCGGAGACGACTTGCAGGCACTTGGGATTCGGGAGCCGAGAACCGAGGCAGAGGTTGAGGAAAACTTAAAAGACGTTTATTTACATATTTACAAGTGCGTTCTCTTCAGAGAGTTCTTCTCTCTCTGTCTATCTCTCTCTCGCTCGTCTTCTCTGGGTCCCGCGCTTTTTGTTGCCCGGACTTCTCCTCCATTGGCTCCTGGGCGAGGGAGGAGGGAGAGGATGGGAGGTGTCAGTGCTTGACCCGCCCATGGCCGTAATTACCGAAAGTCCGGGAAACGACGCCGGAGACGATCACGTCACCCGGCCCGCACCACCGTTACCACACGTGCACGCGCGGAGACATCACACCTGTGAACAGTTTGTGTGGTCCGACGCTAAGGTGGGCCCCTGCCGGACGAATCACTCCCAGATGTGCCGGACGGGGTCACTCTTCGGCTCGGAACCGGACGTTCTTCCCGGCTGGCCTTCCTTCTGGGCTAACTAAAAACGTCCGCACACCCGAAGCACACGCGCCCGTGCGGCACAGAAACTCATGTCCCCTGGCGGCGCCACACCGTCGCAAGCACACCTGCAGCAGCTTTGTAACAGCTTCCCCGGCGGCGGGCTGAGACCTCGACGTACAAGGGTCAACACCTTGGTTATGATTGATTGATTTATTTGTGGGTTTAACGTCCCAAAACCAGCTCTGATTATGAGAGACGCCGTAGTGGAGGTCTCCGGAAATTTCGACCACCTGGGGTTCTTTAACGTGCACTGACATCGCACAGCACACGGGCCTCAACATTTCGCCTCCATCGAAATGCAGCCGCCGCGGCCGGGATTCGATCCCGCGACCTTCGGATCTGCAGCCGAGTGCCATAACCACTAGACCACCGTGGCGGGGCCATGGTTATGAGAGATGCCGTAGTGGAGGGGTCCGGAAATATCGATCACCTGGGGTTCTTTCACGTGCACTGACGTTCTAGGGCACGCGGGCCTCAGCAGTTCCCCTTTATTGAAATGCAGCCGCCACGGTAGGGATTCGAGCCCGCGACCTTCGGATCAGCAGGTGAGTGCTATAACCACTGGACAAGCGTGGCAGTGTGTCGCACTAACAATTGCTAGTGACATTCAGTAGCTTTACGTTCAAAAACATATTTACCGTTTTGTGCGGTCTGCCGCAGCGCCACGTTTCAAGGTTGCATCTAGTGTTTCCTGCTTGATCTTATGCGTGACAGCAGTAGGCAGGTCAGGTTGCAAAGAAAAAAAAATCGCTGAAGCGCAGCGTACAACGGACACGCAGTGCCGGGTATGAGCAACAACGAAGTGGACAGAATGTTTCTTTTTTTTTTTTAACGAACGAATGCTCAAAGGACGACTTTCATGGCTGTAAGTATTTATGTAGCGCCAGAGCCATGTGACATTCGTCTGCTGCCATTTCCGAAAGCACCGTCTTTCTTGTTTGCAATGAGCGCTGTATTCTGGGCCAGCGTACTTTTGTCGTCGAGCTTGGGTGGCCACGAACGGGAGCTTGGCCCTCATGGATGTCAGTGCGCAGTTCAGGAAATAGACTCCAGCGTAGCTATGCAAACTGCATGAAATAGATTTTATTTATCATTACAGACTTGCCAAGCGCGTATGATGCCACGCAGAAGCTATCCATGAAAGTAATAATTCGAAATTGTCATTGCTCACAAACATTGATTAGAGGAGAGTTTACCACGAATGGTTGAAGAAATGTGAGTATTGTTTAGAAGTGTCTTTGGTAGACTATATGAGAAGTTTGTAATGGTCATTACTGTAATATGCAAAAATGTCTGAAATTGGGCCAGTTGGTACATGGCTGGAGAAAGAAAATTAGGTAAAACCCGAACACAGAGAAGAAGGGAACAGGACGAGGCTGGTCCTGTTGTCTTCTTGTCTACGTCTGTGTTTTAGCTGGTTTTCGTTAGTAAAATGGAATAACAACACCGCTGAAATCTCCCAGTTACAAAAGGAACAACGTTATTGAAATATGGATAAGCGCGGGCAATATAAGTGTTGAAAAGATAAAATGAGATGCTGATGCTGTCTCTTGCTTGATTCGCAAGGCCGTCTAGGTGGACATTCTGCATCATGTCAAGTGCTCTCCACACGTCATCATTTTTGTTTCGTCATGTCTTAGCGTTAACCCTTGTCACAAATCTCCAAAGGTCCTAGTGCATAGTAAACCAAACTCATATCCCGATGTATTGCTCAAAGATTCGTACGGCACGGTAATAATAAGAACTGCTATGTATTTTATGAGTCAATATCATTGTATGATTGTGAGGCCCGCCTTAGTGGAGGGCTCAGAAAATGTTCACTAAATGGGGTTCTTCAACGTGCACTGACTTCGCACAGGCAGTATACGGGCCTCTAGCACTTCACCAGTATTGAAATGTTACAGCCGCTGCCGCGACCGGGGCCACGTCTTTCGTGTCAGCGGCCGAGCAACGTAACCGCACTGTACCACCGTGGCGGCAAACGGCAAGACAGTTTCCAAGTTTGTGTGGGCGCAAATCGCAAATGACGCAATTTCTTAGTACTTGGGAATGTGGATGTCACGAGTGCTATATTAGGCGTACTTCCTTGTGCGGGCACGAGTGAGATGGCAATTGCTGAAGCAGGAATTTCTTGTTAGAGGAGTCCACTAAAATGTTCATCTACATGTGACCAGTATAGATTCGATGACAACATTCTGAAATACACATATCAAGGGGTTACCCGTCTACTCTGTCCCCCGCCAAGGCGGTCTAGTGGTTATGGTACTGGGCTGCTGATCCGAGGGTCGCAGGACCGAATCCCGGCCGCGGCGGCTGCATTTCGATGGAGGCGAAATGTTGAGGCCCGTGTACTGCGCGATGTCAGCTGGTGCACGTTAAAGAACCCCAGGTGGTCAAAATTTCCGGGGCCCTCCACTACGGCGTCTCTCATAATCAGAGCTGGTTTTGGGGCGTAGAACTCCAAAAAACCAATCGTATATTTTCGCAATATTTGTATAATTTAAGTATTCCTAATATTATTGAACAGCTAACGTTATTCGAGCTCAAGACCGGTGAGCGTTATTCGCCTCTCAACTATATAGACATATCCTTAACATGTATCATCTGAAAACTATTAGAACATGCCGTACAACCGCAGGAGAGCCAACGTCAGGGCTCGCTGGTTGTTCGTAGTTAACTATAGCAGCGCGCTGCTCAGACGCAAATACATATGACGCGAGAAGAAACACAGGTATGAAAAGGACAAGCGCGCACTATAACCACTCAATTCTTAGTTCGAGCTTGCGCTGTTCACGGTGTTTCTTGTTTGTGTGCGTAAAGTAGCGCGCCGAAATTGTTAACTGCAGACACACAAAAGTCGTCAATTGATCCAAAGACCAGTCGGCTTAGTATTGCGCATAAATATTCGCGCAATACTAAGTTTACTGGTCTTGTTCATCACTTTAACGCTCATCAATTAGACACTATAGTCTTCAGGCCTACGCAGTATTTCTGGATTACGCAATGACTTCCCGTGTCCCTTTCTATCAAATTTTGATTAAATTAGACATAAAAAAAACATTCAGCTATATATGCTCCCATGGACTACTGCATTTCTATCATGCAGGGTGGGGTTCATCTCAGTTAGGAATTTTAACTTTTCTTAAGACCAAGTTATGCCAAGTGTATCTCAAGGCAGAGTGCCTCGGCCATTACTTTGTCTGGTGACTATGACCGTTTAACCAGACACTATTCCTTCCCAAATCCGACTTTCTTACACCGAATCTGGCTAGTGGCTAGAGTATTTGTCCGCTTGAGCACAAAAAGCACCTGCGCCTTCTAGGGAGCAGTGAAAGTAACGTGTATTGAAGCATTTTGAATCATTAAATGGGCCCTTCAACGCTTTTTTAAACGTAGCAAGAAAACACTGCCAATCAATCGTGGAGACTCCGGTGAACATGTCAGCCAAGTATTATTGCACTACATGCAGCAGCGAATTTTCAATTTGCTTTCAAAGTACATCTGGAAAGCGTTCGCTCTTCTTTCAGCGAAACACGTCATAACTGGTACGGACTACAAAAGAACTGGAAGAACTAGCTATACCACCCGTGTGCAGTCGCCGCGGATGCTGTGGGGTGGCACCACGTCCCTGTAGTGACTCCATCCAAGAGCTTCTTCCTGTAGTGACTCCATCCAAGAGCTTCTTGTCACTTTGGAAGCGCGAATACGTTCAAAGAACACGCCTATTCTTAGCCCCAGATTTGTAGCCCAATAGAACAAGGGCAACAAAGTCAACAATCTTTATTACTGAACACGAAACAGTGTCATTTGGAAGGAGCAGAACAGAATGAGGAGTAGGATTTTTCCTTATTGCTTCGTCTTTCAATTAAATAGTTGAAAATAGCCATGCCTTGTTAGCCAGCACGATGTCGAACTACTAAGCTCGAGAACGCGGGCTCGATTCCAGGCCTCCACGTCGGCGTGCCTCAATCATGTGGGTTTGGAACGTAATGTCCTAGAAATTATTAGGTTGCAAATATATAAATAAAGTTTTATAAGCTCAGGGCGCCAGTACTAAAGTAAGGTAGAGCTCTTGCCACGGTAATTTTTGGTATTCTGCCCAAAAACTCAGTAAGAACGTCAAACGTTCAAAGAATTATTCCTTGAAGCCTTCAAGTGAAGTCGATCAGTAGAGTGACCGTAACATCGCTCCAGCTTAAAGTTGCGAAATCCGGTTGAAGATGTTCAGTCATACTCAATGTTATTGTAGATCTCTGTTTTCGCGAAGTTGATACGCGCAGAAACGTCGTCTAGCAGCATTAAAAACTAAAGTGTAGCGTCAGTATAGATGGCATCAGCGCTAGCAGCGGGCTAGCCATGTGCCAGGTTGTACACGTATGAACTTTCATCACTCCGTATTTGCGCTACCGCTGCCCCTTGGGGAACCTCCATGTGCACCAGCTCAGTGACAAGAGAAAGACTATCGCATGCACCAGCCAAGACGACAGAAAAGCTTTAAAACCACGGACCGTTCTTAGGTTTCCTTGCAATTTTGTGCTAAACATTTCAGGAAAATGGCTAGTAAGTGCGCCAGAATAAAGGTTTAAAGCAGCCAAAAGTTGCCATAAAGCATCGTGAAATTTACTTCGCCAGACGGAGTCGGAAAGTGGCCGATTTGGCCCAAAGTAGCGACCATCGCCAACCCTGGGGGCTGTAACCATCTATATGTCGCGATAACTGCGCAGTTGTTTCAATGTTGTTGGATACTTTCACAACCTGCCCTTTCATACCAAACTGGCCCTCGCCGTGTCACTACTGTGTATCGTCGTACTAAACAGCTTTTCTGGTAATCCATTTTCGCAGTGCGGAATGGCTGCTTTCTTTTTCAGGTTACTTCGTAATTTGCCGTAATGTTGCTGCCCTAATTGATGAATAAACTCTATAATCCGATCTTAATGCTGCAAGCACTTGTGCGAGACTTCGTTGATGCTGCTAAATCTCGAAAAGACGAAAGTTATGTACTTCACGAATAGAACTTCTAGAAATCAAACTTTTTATCTTTTAAAGAAAACTCCCGTTGAACTTGCTTCGAAGGACAAATGCCTAGGGCTCCGTTTCTACTTTGGCGTGACACTGAAAAGCCAAATGGAAGCAATACTCGTATCTTCTAACCGCTGCTTTGGCCTGTTCAAACGTTAATCTATGAGGCACGCTTCTTCTAGCATGAAGAAATTAGCATGCACTACAATCATTGGCCAAAGGGCGAGTACGCGTAAGCGTACTCACCCAATCATCATCATCATCATCATCATCATCATCATCATCATCATCAGCCTGTCTACGCCCGCTGCAGGGCAAACGCCTCATCCATAGAACTCCAATTTTCCCTGTCCTGTGCTAACTGGGCCCAATTTATCCCCGCAAACTTCCTGATCTCATCTCCCTACCTAACTTTCTCCGCCCCCTGCCACGCTTACCTTCTCTAGCAATCCACTCTGTTACCCTTAATGACCAACGGTTATTCTTGTCTTAGCATTACATGGCCCGTTCACCCACGAACATTTCTTCTTCTTAATTTCTATTAATATGTCCCTAACACGCTTTTGTTCCCTAACCCTTTCCCTCTCTTCTTGTCCCTAACATTTTTCATTCCATAGCTCGCTGCGTCGTCCTCAATTTAAGCTGAACCCTCTTAGTTAGCCTCCAAGTTTCTGCCCCGTAGGCGTGTACCGGTAAGATGCAGCTGTTGTACACTTTCCTCTTCAGAGACAATGGTATACGCTACCATTCATTATCTGCCCATGCTTGCCTAATGCACTCCACCGCATTCTTATCCTCCTAATTATCTCAGCCTCATGATTTGGATCAGGGGTCACTACATGGCCTAAGTAGACACATTCACTTACAACTTTCAATGCCTCGCCAGCTATCTCAAATCGCTGTGCTCGCCCAAGGCTATTGAACATTACTTTAGTTTTCTGCATATTAATTTTAATGCCCTCTGTTCTACTTTGCCTGTTTAGGTCAGTAATCATGCTTTGTAATTGATCTCCCGAGTTACTTAGCAAGGCAATGTAATCAGCAAATCTGAGGTTACTGAGGTATTCCCCATTAACCCTTACACCCACCTCTTCCAAATCCACTATGAGACACCTCAGTAATCCCATGGAAGAGAAAATTTTGTGCTGGCTGTAAAGTCAGCTGGCATCTACCCTCAGGCAGGGAGCTACATCGGTGGCCTGGTCAGATAGGTTAGGTGGAGGCCCACATACCGAGGTCTCGCTTGTAGAACATGGAACGTGGGTGTTCGGCATTCGCCTTGTTAGGCGGCATCACAACCAGAACAAAAAAGAAAAAAAATGCGTCCGCACCAGTTGTGCTTGGGTAATAGAATCATAAACACATAAAAGCGACCGTGCGGGGCGTCGGGATCCTCCGGGTATATATAACGCCTGTCAAAGAACGTCAGTTCATTTCGAACGCCCGTCAGGTGTTATAGGTCATACGATCACTAGCACGCCCAAGGGACACAGTGCAGAAATGCGGCCTTGCGGAATGCGGACGCTGGCTTATTCCCAACGCCTCTATTACTGGCACAGTCATTTTCCATGGTTCAATTTAACCTTCACAATTTCCCTTTTCTTGCAGAGAACGCAACCGGAGGAGACCCAGCTGACAGAACGTTACGCACATATCAACACGCTGCCTGCCAGCTATAGGTCCTCGATTGTTGAGAAGCCGCACTCGTTCACAAACGAAGCTTAGGATTGCGTTTGCCTCTTGGCGCTTTCCAACGAATGCTGGTATGTCACATTGGCTATCTTTTGTGAATCCTTCCTGCAAAGGGCTATGACCGCTTTATTCGTAACTCTCTATCGTGCCCCGTAATCATACCGTTAGGAATCGCGAAGTCGCAGCGGAGCTTCAGACAAAACAACCCGTGTGGCAGGCTTCTCGAACAAAACGCCCCGTTGGCCCCTTGTGCACTGCGCCACCCATTTTATTTTTATTTTCTTTTGCAGCGGGTACTAACGCGCTGACTGAGAGCGATGACGTCAGCGTCCTCGTGCTGCGGCGTACGTGGTGGCTATAATACGACCAAGCTTGGCACATGGGGTTATTTATAGCGGAAGGCCCTCGTTACCTTCTCGTAAGGAAGGCCTTCGTTATTTTCGTGACGTGGATTCCATAAGCTTCCATTGTGACCTTATACAACCTGCAATATGCGGGGGCGTTCGCTGGCTCCTTTTGCTGGCTCAATCAGGTCGCGTGCCTCAACGGCAGCTTTCGTCATCCCACACCTAGATCTTGGATGCCATATATGAATAGAAATACAATCACGGCACTCTACCTTCTACCTCCCCCTCTCCCAACTCTTGTTCAAGCACAAAGTTCAATTTTTTTCCGCGCTTATGCTTCTAATGTCCTTTATGTGTATTACGTTTAGACAGCGTAGAGCATAATCGTAAAAATATCGCACACCACTATCTACCTCGGGCCTTTTTCCTAAATGGCAAAACTACAGCAGTAGAGTAGAAGGTCATAGATTTATACGTTCCCTCCCCGTGATCTATGTAATGACAATTAATTGATGTGCAAATTGAGATATCGGATTTGCTTTTCATCAAGGTGTCCTGGTTGATGGGCAAAATATTACTTATCGCAATTAGTGAAATACGGGTGAATAGAAACGGCGACGATTTGAAGTCTGTCTGTCTGTCTGTCTGTCTGTCTGTCTGTCGAAGGTCATAGATCTATCTATCTATCTATCTATCTATCTATCTATCTATCTATCTATCTATCTATCTATCTATCTATCTATCTATTAAGCACAACTAGTCCTTTTAGGAAAAACTCTCCCTGATAGTTTAATACGTCTGAGTGCTGTCGTGGTCGCTCCGATATCTCGTTGTTGGTATACGGGAGAATATGCAGTGAATGCCATGACTGCATGTTATTATGTCATCAAAATGGCAGAAATCGCAAGGTGCCTTCGCGATGCCAGGGGGCGTTTCATGTCCTTGCTACATACGGAATGTACATAACATGATGTGTCTATGACAAACACTGCTGATATGCCATGGGATGAGTATGACATGCATCGCGTAATGGTATGATGTCATTGCGCACGTTTCTTTAGCTGCGGTAGAGATAATATGCAAGTATAACTTCAAATATACGATGTGATGCCAACGTAATCTTATTTCTCTAATCTCTAAAAATATACATGACACAGCGTGAATAACATGGCACGACATGACATGCGCGTTACGTCATATGTATGATCACATATGTGCAATCATAGCCTCAATGACGTCATGACAAACGCCCATAGTAAAAGATAAATGACGTAAGATGCTATGGTGCTTGATATACTTGCGGCAAAAGCATAAGTGCTTTGCATGTCACGATGTCATGCCGTAGTACTTCGTGATGTATGCATCCAATAATATGAATGATATATCATCGCATGACATGTATCTGCAGTGTTGCACGAAATGAATGGCAGAAATTATACGGTATCAATCATATCATGTTCGTGCCACCGTCGTAATCACTACATGTAATTTTTCTTTTAAGTTCTCGAGCGTACAATGTTTTCACCGGCGTCTCCTGGCATTGCGTCTCTCGGCGTCGCCTTCGACTCAGAGCCGTGTCAAAACCTCGCCTGTACAGACGTCGGCGTTTCAGCTTGTTGCGTCAGTCAGCGTGAACGTCGAAGAAACGTTGCCGTGACACGAAACACCAGCAATCGTCGGCAGGAGACAGAAACAATTTTGCTAAGGCGCGGATCTATGTTGGGTATGCTGCCGGTAGAAGGTTGGTGACCAGCTATACTGAAGCAAGGCAGCAAGTTGGGCGAGTTGGTATACTGTCATGGCGGAACAGCGCGCACAAACAAGGACCGAAGACAAGGAAAGACGACACGAGCGCTGACTAACAACTGAAATTTTATTGAAATGATAGCACTATATAAAGGTGGAAACAGCACGTGAACCATAATGGTCATGTCAGAAAAAGCGGATAAGCGCAACAGGGCTTCTACTGATTGTACCCTATGTGCCTTCCAAAAACCTGATCCAAGAGATTAAGCGACGCTTGACTAACGCAATTCTCTCCCTCTTTTTTTATAAAAAGGCTTCCACAATCTCCCTTATGGTGCGAGTTTAGTCAGCGCTCGTGTCGTCTTTCCTTGTCTTCGGTCCTTGTTTGTGCACGCTGTTCCACCATGACAACTATACTAGCCACGACCGCTTTGGCCCAGTTCCTTATGTCTTATTGAAGCATGAGATCCGAAGGTCGCGGGATTGAATCCCGGCCGCGGCGGCTGCATTTCTATGGAGGCGAAATGTTGAGGCCCGCGTGCTGTGCTATATCAGTGCACGTTAGAGAACCCCGGGTGGTCCAAATTTCCGAAGACCTCCACTACGGCGTCTCTCATAATCAGATCTGGTTTTGGGACGTTAAACCACATAAATCAATCAATTATTGAAGCATGCTTGCAGTGCCCCACAGGAGAGACTTCCGTGTGGAGCAAATGTCAGTAAAGCGCTAAATGCACTGCCGGCTGGCGTCACAACGCGTCGCCCGGTTAAGCAACGCCTTCAAAAACTATACAATGCGGGTTCACCAGTAACCCGTTGATGGCTTCGCATAAGTTATACGCGTTGCCATTTATGCCATCGATTTCACAGTAGATTAAATCCACTCAGAGTTTCTTTAATCTTTAAGTTATACATGAATATTTTAATACTTAATTGTGGTTATTATTATTCTATTACTTACACTCCAAACAATGGATATCGCATATCATATTGCTATATTAAGTATACATATATAGACCCGATGATCGAAGGAAGCACGTTGTAGGGAACACTTCAAGTATACCTCATGGCACGGTGATATGTGCCTTATTATGATGACGTCTCTCATAGAAATAGCTGCGACACACACATACGCACACACGCTTATGCGCAATTGCAACTGATAAAGAGTTACACGTATTCTCTAAGGTCATATCAACGTGAAGATGCACCGTGAACTATTTCGTAAGTGCGGCGCTCCTGTTTATTTTCGACGCATTTATACGGTGACTAAACGTAAAGTGTTACCGAAAAAACGAGGTCGCGCGCCTACTACCTAAGAACGAATCACTGAGAACGCAGAATAACGAAACTACACAGGCACACAACAACAACAACAACAACAACAACAACGATGACGACGACGACCACAAAGACAAGGTGAGGCTGCGGTATACTTCTCCATTGCTAAAGAATCAATGGAGGAGTACACAGCTGTGACAGGCGATGTTGCGCCGTGACGACACGCAGCATGATCTACTCAGGACTATCTTATCTGGTTTCCTATAGTGTTAATACCCACCCCTTTCAAATAGCCTATGCCAGTTTGCAATAAAAATGGCTGCGAAGAAGTTTGCCACTTATGTCCGTGTCAGAGTGCCGTGCATGGCGACAGGATCTCCACTCGACACCTGCCGTGTCCTCGCAGCATGTTTTTGGAGCAACTAACGCTATTTTGATATCTGAAGTGTACAGCTGCTGCCGTAATTCAGCGTATTTGTTTATAATCAAACAACGACATGTTTTAAAAGTATATAAGTTAGAATTTGCCCGTACGTAGTGCTGCGAACGCGAAATCTTTGACTGCGATTTAAAATTCTGCCTGAAGCACATGAAATACATGGACACATGGATGCATGGCCTGTAACTCAACGGGAACTGTCAAGCACTGCGTTCTCAGCATTGCGCACTGAAACACAGGAAGGCGCGGCACATACGCAAGCGGCGCAGTGACTATCGCTCTAACGCGAAGGCAGGATCGAGAAATATTGAGCGAGATAGGCTTATGATGATAGACTACATAGCAAACACGAAACCAATAAGTTTAATGAAGCCGAAAAACGCTAGGGTTATTATTATTATTATTATTTTTTCTTTTTTGCTGTGGCGGCTAAAAAGAAGCACGTGGCTGCGGAAGCGTGTGATTTCCATTATTCCTTGAAGGAAAATGCTACCGTTCACTTCAAATTAACAAAGCGAAACAGCGCCGAAAACTAAGACATCTCAACGGCATATATTGTTGTTATTAATGTTGTCATTGCCATAACTTCACCGCCGACGAAGTCGTGCTGACCTGCCATTTCTTTTGAAACGTCTTCCTGCTATCGTCTACACTGAACTGCTCAGTTTTGTCGTGCTTCGACAATGAGGTGTCAACTTGGGCGTCTTGGTTTCGCTTCATACTTGACTGTAACAGTGCACCGCAGCAAAACAATCGGACAGAAAAGGGGGTGTGAGTCGTCCCCGTTTCCGCCTAGTCATTTTGTTGTGGTGCGCCGTTACGCTCAAGTTTCTTTTTCGAATTATGCGCAATATAAACAGCCTTTCTCGGGTGAAGTGACATCCTTCATACGACAGTTTGTAGCAGTACTAGCGTCGGGGTCGTTTAATAACACTTTTAAGTGGCATTTTGCCTTAATAAGCTGAGGCACGCTATAAGGGTTCATTTTGTTGCCGTCTCTTCCCTTGGCGAGGAATGACTTCTCCCCCATGCCATTCTCCACCAATAAAAGATAACCACCGCGAAGTCGTGTCTGCTCTTTTACTTCAAAGTCCGTTTGGCCGAATACACACACACACACACACACACACACACACACACACACACACACACACACACACACACACACACACACACACACACACACTCCCCTCCCCAGTGCCGGGTAGCAAACCGGAGACTAATACCTGGTTAATCTCCATTCCTTTCCTCTTCATCTCTCTCTCTCTCTCTCTCATTGCTTCCGCGAAATCATGCCAAATTCCAACTAGTTGTGTGGTAGTGGAATATCCGGGTCTGAAGCAATGTTGTGCATGTTTCGAAGAAAATTGACTATATGCTTATAAATTCTATGCTTGACTATTTTCTAAGTAGTAGATGTTGGCGAAATAGGTCGATATTCGCGACGCTGGATTTATCACCCGATTTGAATAGCGGACCGATTCGGGCGATTCTCCAATCATCCGGCAATGCACCATCACATAGAGATGTTATGAATAATACGAAGTTCGTGTACGTAATATACTCATACCCTACCATGCCAACTTTGGTGGATACCAAGTGAACGAGGCGGGCAGGAGAACACCTAGACGTAGGCGGCTATAGGTAGATTGCGGTGGTACAGCCAGCGCACGTAGCGGTTGACCTTGACCACACTGTCGTGTTCAAGAGCACCACTGTGGCACAGAATGCTGCTGGAACCCTCCACAAGCGGAGGCTGTAGACGCTCACTCGCGCGAACGACCTGGCTTCACTTGCTGGCTGCGGAGGCGAACTGAGACGGTAATTATTTCTTCAGAAATGTTCAGCTCTTCTAATATGGAAATGTACATCCTTTTAGGGAAAACATAAACAAACAGCCTGAAACTTTGCTTCCACCCTTTCTTTCTAGTTTACTTGCGCTGCTACATTTCGCGATTCAAAAATCACGGGACCGTGTGGAGGCGTTTTTATGTTGGAGCTTATTGTACTTTAAAAAAATCGATGACATTTATTTTCTTTTTTAAGTTTTCCCCTCCTATATGCTTAAACTGTCTAGTATCACACCATGTTCCTCTGGCACTGCTACCAAGCACCTTGGAATTATCTTACGGAAATGTAAGGGAGGGGGGTTGCTTCACTGTGGTCGTGGGTTCTATACAACTATATATACAACAAAAAAATGGTGACTTGGGCGAAATGTATCGGTTCATACTGAAGTATAACAGCGCACCACAACTAGGGGGGGGGGACAACTGAACTGACAGGCGAAGAAACGACGCACACAACAAGCGATATATACAACAATGAGCCGAAATTTCATCTTGCCAAATTACTAGAAAGAAGCGAGAACGCATGTTGCAGAGTGATTTTGGAAACACACATTACCCAAAGAAGAAGAAGATGATGATGATGAAGAAGAAGGTCTGTCGAAGTATCAGGTCTGCAGCATTACTGTGTGTGGAAATGCTTCATTTGGCTTACCGGACGTTCTTAGGAGATGCAGAGCAAGGGCGATTCTCTTGCTTGAGGTGCGTCTTCACATTCGGACTATCGTGTACCATATAAAATGATCTTTATTAAAGATCTCGTTATAGTAATTCGTAATGCGTGTTCGATCTTTTTGTTCTTCCCATCTTGCACTGTGTACTGGATTTTCTTGTTTGAGCATTGAACAGCAAGTCATTAAAGATACAGTCCACATCAAAACGATTCCGATGTCAGCGAGGGCAGTAAAAACCACTGAAACTAGGGATAAATATTGATGTCGCGTATAAACGAATAGGAGAACTTTAAAATATCAAGGTCGCTCAATGCGTCTAAAAAAAAGAAAGAACTACACGGTGCATGTGAAAAGAGAAAGCTTTGGGGAGAAACGGCATGACCTGGAAAACATTTGTACAAGACGGATGACGACGACAAACAAGTGCTCATTCTTGTCAGTCTCGCCGCCTCGTGTGCCGTACGCTCGTCGAAGACGCGGCCGATAGTCAGCCGGGTGAAGGAACTATAAAGAAACCAAAGGCGAGCGCATATTTTTCTATTTGCGTTTCGTGCCTTTTCTGCCAGAAACGATGAGCGCTGTCGTTTGGCGTAGCCAGAGCATGTATGCTGACGCTGCGTCCAGGTGACCGACTATAATGGCCCGCGCCGCCCTGTGGCCTGATTTCGCGCTCCTGAAGGCATCCCGCCATTGGCTGCAGGTCGGCGACGGACGACGGCGGCAGCGGCGGGCATCGGCACGGCAGAAAGGGAGAGCCCAGGCGTCTTCTGTGATGCCGGTCTTCGCCGCAGCCGCCGCAGTGGACCGAGCACGGAAAAACCTTCTTCGTACACTGGTTTTCTCCCGCCTTCCCCTCCCACCGCGACGCAGTCGTCGTTTGCCGGGGACCCCCCCGCGAAAGTTGAACGAGACTCCTCGGCGCGCATCCTCCAGGGACGATCGCTCTTCGCGAAGGTCCGCACGTTCTCCCAGCGGTTGAGTGGGCATGAACCGACGGTCGCCACCACCCCAGCGGCCACGCCGAAGTCGCTCCGGCGTGACCCTCAACGGTGCCACGGCCAGTGTCTTTGTTGTCTGCGTCGTCTTGGCCGTCACCTGCTGCTACGCCGGGGTCGCGTTAGCCGACGAAAACGCGGCCCCACTGGGGGATGTAACGACGTCCTCAGCTTACGCAGATGATGACAGTACAGCGAGAGATGGTCTCGCCGACGACGCGACGTCGATTCCACCTCCCAAGCTCACTTGGGAAGGATTTATGCACAACATGACCACCAGTTTCAGTACCGTGCTGCACAAGATTTTTCCCCTCATGGTCAGAGCCAGCTCGGAAGTGGAAATCGGGCCCGAATGTATGGCCAGCTACTTCAAGCTCTTCCTTGGGCTCCGGAAACTCAAGGGCTGGGCAGTCAGACGTAAGTTCATAGCAAGCGGTTTATTTTCTGTGCTTCCAGCAGCTTTAATTTACCCTTTATTTGGCTTTCGTATCGCTACATCGACTGCCTGTAGCCATACGAGAGGCACAACTTTTTTTCTTTTTTACTTCCTTCACGTGTCGCTTCAGAGAAGCTTCTGTCTGCAAGAATACTGTACCGAAGAAAGGAACAGGTTCTCGTGTCATGTGAATGTCCAGGCTATACACTTTCATGCTCGATAATCGCATCGTGCTTTATCTCATTTGATCAGAAGTAACGTATATATAAAATAATGCAGAAAACATGCTTCTGGTTAGGTTTGTCTTGGAGGCACATGATATATACCTAAAAAAGTTGAACACGTGTTTATGCAGTTGTAAATGAAAATAAGCCTGCGAAGTGACGGACAATTATTCTGGCCGCGTTTCTCATGTGCTTGCGCGAAATGTATGTAATTTTATTTCGAGTGCAGATCACTTCTAAGATGATGCTGGAAGGAGCAGGTTTCTTTCTGTCGCTTCCTCTGGTATGACACTGGATAACAATTCCAACACCTAGCCAATAGACAGAACTTTCCTAAGTGTGACAAAAGCCTCGAACCTCGCATATAAAGGAAAGGCAAAAATAGAGCGAGCGAAAATCGAAGGACCAACGTACCTTGGTCATTTTATTGAGGACAGCAGGCAGGGTGCTTTAGGCCGATCAAGAGGTAGATATATTTATCGACGGTAGGAGAAGAGAGGAAGTGTCAACCACACTAAGCTGCCTAAATTGGTAGAGACATGGAAAGATGGTACTAGGCTGGAAAGAAAGCGAAAATAAATGTCCTGTTCGCACCACAAAAGTATCGCAAAAATTCGGCCGAGACAAGCTTTCTCTGTGAGCCCTAATTGTTTATTTTGTTTTGTTTTTTTATTATTTGGAGGATGAAAATCCCCAAGCAATCTTCCGGCGTCAGAGTTACACAGGTACACTCACTTCAAAGAAATATTTTTTAAGCTTAACAAAATATTTCCAGGTGTTTCTTCGGCAGTCGGACTGATAATGTACCGTATTTTTTTCATCGCTTCGTGGTCTTTTCTGTCTTTGCCCGTGTCTCGGGTCCTATAACCATTCCAGCCTCGTGAATAACGCAAATTGCATAGCAGTCGAGTGGGGAGGTACCATTACGTAAGACGCATGTTAGCTGCATGCTACAGAAATGTTCAAGTCATACAGAAGCAGTATGTGAAAAGTTCACGGTAAGTGGACAAGGAGCCCACCAATTCAAGAAAACGTATTGTTTACTGGGAATTAAGCTGCTTAAGGCTCTTGTACTCAATATAGGCCAGGTCACTAGCCCTCCCGCTGTGGTGAGGTCACCGGTCGCCATTTAAGAGCTGTTTAGGGAGTAAAAGAACGTTCCGAAGTCGGTGCACAGAATTCCAAATTGTTTAGGCGGTGAAACGTCCGCGCTCGTCTAACAAAACGCGAATGCACAGACGCACACAGGGTGCGAAAATATGGCGAGACCACTGGAAGTGCACTCCCGTGTGCTTATTTATATGTATTTTTTTAATAGTCGAGCAGCTGTGAGTTGTCTGCTCTCAATGGCAAAGCAGCCAGAACGCTTTCTTTTTAACATGTACGAATACTTCATTCAACACGCCGTAAAGGTAAGTGCGTGTACCTCCGGGCGAATGTATTTTTTTTTCCTCTGTTAAATCAAGGCCGCAGTGTTCTCTGCTCAACTTTCCCATATTTAGAGCAGGATGCTTACACTAGTGAGATTTCTTTGACGTTGAAATAGAGCGGATCTCTACCAATATTACGTAGCCCGCGGTGGTCTAGTGCTTATGGTACTTGACTGCTGACCTGGAAGACGCGTGTTCGATCCCGGCTGCGGCGGGGGCTTTTTTTTTTTTTTTTTCTGTGGGGACGGAAGTAGTTGCAACCCTCGTACAGTGCGCTGTGTTGCCCCGCAAGGTGGTCTAGTGGTTATGACACTCGGCTGCTTATCCTGAGGTCGCTGGATTGAATCCCGGCCTCGGCGGCCAGCATTTCAATGCTGGCGAAACGTTGAGGCCTGTATACTGTGCGATGTTAGTGCACGTTAAAAAACCACAGGTAAACGTCTTCCACTGCAGCGTCTCTCATAATCCTATAGTGGTTTGGGCTGTATAACCCAAAGAATAAACCAACTTTTCGTTGTCAGCACACGTTAAGGAAGCCCAGACGTGAAACATTTTTTTAGCCCTCCACTACTGCGTGCCCCGAAATACCGAGGTTTTGGCTCGTAGAACTCCATCAATCAATTTCCCAATATTTCCAAAGAACAGCATTGGGAAAAGGTTCAAGGAGGTGCTCGGCCATTTGTCGTACTTCACTTTGTTCCACTTCAGCCGATATATTTCTTTTGAGGGACGTTGTTATTGTTTGACCGCTCGTGAAGCTTGCACAAGTAGCGAGGGCAATGCGAACCCGACTCTAAACATTTTGCATACTGGTAAGCGCTACGCGTAACGCCTTTGAGTGTTGGCCTGAAACACGTGGTACTCGGCGACCAACGAAATGTGCAAAATTAAGCGTTATAAGCCAGCATGTGATCAAATGAAGGACGATGTTCATGAACTACTGTATTGGGTCAGAATTAGTGTGCGAGGTACTTCCCTGGCAATACTGTGAGGATTTTCGCTTGCCACCTGGACTATTGGCCTCGAGATCGGCATGTAGATGGCAGCACCATCACCGCCTGAGTGTGGATAGGCGTTCGCCGGTGCGCATTGAAATGTACTACACAGCGACGCTCTGTTGTCCGCGGTTTGAGGCAGTTGTTAGCTTGCAGTCAAATGGTAATGCATACGTCCTTATTCAATCCTTATTCAATCCTTATTCAATCCTTATTCCAATTATCCAATTAATCCAATTCAATCCTTATTATTCAGTACAGGAAATACGCAAAACGTTTTCATTGCACGTGAAGGAAGCGTGATATGCGATTCAACGATTCAACGGGGGCACTGACATCACACAGCCTCGCAGTTTGACTTCCTCGGCGGTTCTCTCCGTTTATTTTTGTTTCACCATATTTAAGTTCTTTTCTGTCTACAACGCTGGCATCGCTGTCATTACTGTTACGCTGAAAAAGTGCAGCATTGTGTTCGCGCTCATTTTTTTACTATTGGCTACAACAACAAAAAAGGACTGTCACTGCGCATTGAGTTGAAGTAGCAGCTTGTGTACTCCGCTGTATCCATTACACGCATACTTGCGTTTAAATGCCCCGCATGTCATGTTGCATGAAACGCAAGTCAGTTAAGTGGCTCAGTTAGTCTAGCTACTTGACTTTATTACTTGCGTGACTATGACAAGAAAAGGTTATTTTTTATGCACATAAAAAAGAACTGTTCAAGCAAAAAACGTCAGCTATTTTCCGTCATGCTCACAATCACATCGCGAGGCGATATCGCTGCAGCACGCTCGCAACACAGGCACTCAGTGATTTTAAGAAAGAGGAAACATTGAAGAGCGAAGCCAAATAGTACTATATAACCAATACTTTTATGCTTGAATAAGAATACGTGAAAGCATTCAACACTAGCACCGGCTCAGGGTACAAACTTTTATATTGGAGGATATATGTGCGACGTACACGCGCATGTAAAAGCGAAGTGGCTAGCATGCGACGCAAGGAGCTATCCACACTTGTGAGCTGCGTCCACTTGCCTCTAGGCGCCGATTGTGTTCGATCTCGAGGCCAATAGGCTTACATCGATTTTGTTTCTATTGAGTAAACCGTCAAACTTGATCGTTTCGCATGTTGGCAAACACGCCGTTCCTTTCAGATAATATACGTGCCTGAGGCAATGACACCATAGGTGCACGCCATTTTCCGCTTAGTCGAACAAGAGATAGCAAACGTACACCGATTTTAAAACAGAAAAACATGAAAATAGGAATCGTGCAAACACCACAGACACAGTAATGGGCGCTATGCGAAAGATTTTGCTGGTTGGTTTGCGGCTGTTCATGTAATTTTGTTTGAGGTTCTACAAAGCGTTACCAGATGAATCAAGATGTTATTCTGAAGATGATGGCGACGGCGAGGCGACTGATTTATTGTATTCCGGCGAAACAACGCGCCATCGAATTCTTTACGATCTGCTGTGCGGTGTCACGTAGGGTCCGCAGTCTGCAATGAGGAAGCATGGAAAGAACTGGCGCGTGCTCGGACTTTTATAAGTGATTTGTTACTATGCGACATGACACGTGCGAAGGACAGCGGTAAGGTTGACGATTATTCACGCGTGTCACCCTCGAGTCTCTGACGAATGGAAAACAGCACGCACCCACGTGTTCTCGCTCCTCAAAGCAGATTGTTACACGGTGAAGTGTCGCACGCTCCAGCCGTTGGAGCGATTTTTGTTAGCAGACTAGTAGGCACTCACCAGGCGGACTATAAAGAGCGAAATACAGGTCTTATGTCCCGCAAGGGGGTTCGTTAAAGGTTGCCATCTTCTACAACATTTGTTTTATTATTGGAGGGGTAACATAGACCAACAAAAGTATAGATATGTGTGCAGTGCTCAGCAAATAAAACGCGATACTCGGAATGCGTGAAGGGCTGCGCATTTTGGGCTACAGAAGGGCGCTGGGGTATCACAGAGGTGCAAAATTTAATCAGAATTCTTGAAGAAGTCTCTCGCTTTCACTGAGTGCCACAACGGAACGGCTCGCTGTCCCCATCGCTATGCAATGACGCAGATAGCATCAGCAGCCGTGCGCTCCGAGCATCCGTTGCCGTGTAACGGCTACGGATACAGGCAGAGATTTTAGTGAACCGTCATGGCTAAATGGGTGGTTAGAAAACGACAAGCTGTGACAGTTGAGCAACGTGTCCTGTGTTGGCAGAGGCCTCGGCCAGACACAGGCACCGGTTGTTAATGGGTGACTGGTAATAACAAAGAAGTTTACAGGGTTACTCTGTGTCGCATTATTTCAGTCGCTGGAATTGCTTATTGACATACTTATTTAGTTAGCTGCTTCCCGCGTGAGCTACAGTAGCACTGACAAAGACACAAAAGCCTTGTAGATAACTAAATGGTGACCTCGTCATAATGGCCTTGATATGAACATAGGCATACATTCAAGGTCCAATTTGAACCAGGATTAGCTAAGATGCTTTGAGTAGCTTTCTCTAATTTCCTTGCGACTGTCTTTCAAGCAGTTGCGTCTCTTAGTTGCAACTAAGAACGTTTGAAATATGAGGATTTATTTGCTTTTACACGGAGACGACGAACCTCAAAAGTTAAACTATGAGGTGATTTTGATTTATTAATTATTGTTCGCCAACACTATAATCGCTAATTTCATCATTTTGTGTTTAATATGGGAAGGCAAAATGATGATCAAAGTCTCGTTCTTACTAATTTCCCGCAGAAATTAGAACACATGACATCACAAACTCCGCTCTTTTTTTTTTTTTTTTGTCGCTTTCTGATCACAATGGTTGAATAATGTTCTTTTTTTTTTAACACGCTATGTCTCTCTCGCTTCCCTAGACGACAATGTATATCATTTTTGCCGATAAGTAGGTATGTAGACCATTAGAAGTCGTCTTATAGACGCTAGGATATGTCTTCAAAATCTATTACGTCAGGCGTACTAGTGCGGAAACCTCAAAGGGCGTCGCCACTGAACAAGTTTCTTCTGCTCGCATGAGTGATGCTTTTTGTATTGTGAGGAATTATACTAGTATGAAAGAAAATGGTTTTTCACTTTAGTGTTCTTTTAGGCGTATTATGCTCATCAGTGTTCAATTATTCATAGATGCTTTATATGTTTCGTGTCGACTATTACTGGGTTCTAAAAATGGGACACCTACGCACATGTCTACAAGGTACGCCGTATGGCGAACTTGCTAAATGTTTGTGAAGGGTTGCTTAAGAGCAAAATTCTAAGGATCGCTTATGCGATCGCCTAAGGGGGATATAGAGGCGAGAGCTTTTGACATTGCTTATTGAAGACGTTTTCGCACATCTGCTTGCGAACATCTCATCCCGTGTGGCACATATCTGAATGTAGGGGTGACCATGGCGAGAATAATTGGTTAATTTCTAAGTATTTATAATAAAAAGATAGTAACCATTCTATCCCACTAGCGCGCCTAGCCATGTTATGGCGCGCTAGTGGTCTTCATATGGGATCTGTTGAAGTCAAAATTTTTTAGAAGTTTTGTGGCCCCAGTATTTTTTTTTTTTGAACAATTCACAGCCTCATTTTTTTCAAGGTCAGCTCACAATGAGGCGCATACGGTGTGCGCCTTAAGAAATGAGGGCTGGTAATTAAAAGGATTCGTAAGGACATACAAAGCGTCATAGCAAAACGCGATGCACCATTGCCCGAAAATTTATGCATGTGTCGTCGAGATGTCATCTTTATACAAGTGCGCACATCTAGCTAGCGCGTAAACAAATTGCCGTTTGCTCAGCGCTGAGCTAAGAGTTTCAATAGCGCGACCGCAGCATGTTCCTGGGTAGCAAGGTCAAATGAAGTATTCAGGGCATTATCTTCTGTGCTGTCACTTCCTCATATATGCTTATTTTTCCAATGTTTTTCCTATATCAAGATGACCCTCTCAGCATGAGACTACATTTAATAGGTGCTACCGCCTATATACACAAAACCTTGAAGAATGAACGGCATTCTATGGCATTGCTTTGTCTTCAATACCCAGAACTTTTCGTGGCCTCACAGTTTCCGCCTGAGAAGAGTGAGATCTAAGTGACCTAAAAGTTACCTATGAAATGAATTAAAGATGAATATTCACTGAGCAAATCATGATCAGTTTCCTCGTGCGGTCAATCGGTTCCATTAATGAAAGCGACCAGGCTGCCTTAGCTGTTGAGAGACGTTCCTTGAATGTCCTTTAGTTTATTTTTAGCTCATAGGAAGGTTCTTTTGGCACCCAAAAAATAATAATAAAGAGTTCGCCAGTCGTGATGTAGCCAGCGGGCGAAGAAAACTCGAGAAAGGGTACAACGCGTCGCTTTCTATCTCAAAAAGAGGCCACGAAACGAAAACGTAAGGACGATGCGCCCACTATGCTGTTCACAGCGTCAACGGACTCGCGGTATTGCCACTCAGACGGCGGATTTACAGAGAATTGCACGAACACGTATATACGAACGTGCCAGCGCTCACAAAGGACCTTCTCAAGCGGGGGGGGGGGGGGGGGAGGGTCTCTAGAGGAGAAGCGGTGCGACCGGCAGTGTCGCTGCCACTCCTCTCCCTCCTCTTTTTCCAGAGGGGCGCCTCCGCAGGCAGCGACTCGTGTCCCACGCCAGAGAGGCCACTCCACGCGCTGGTTAATACGCACGAAAGCGTCGACTCTCACGGCGGGCCCTTCTGAAAAATATACGTCAGTTTCGTGTATGCAGCGAAGGCCGTGTCCCCTTACTGGCCATTCTCTTGTCTTCGGGGTGGTAGCCCACAGCTTCGCTGTGAGTGAACGAGTGTAGGACTGTGTTCCGTATGCTGGTAGTGTCGCCCGTACAGAGCGCATGAGGTGCGCGAAGCGCCTTGCACGTCGCTAGCATCACAAGCGATCTGTGCCTGTGAATCTGTCTCTCCCGCGCATTATACTGTCCCTCTATAAAAGAACGACGCTGAGGTTACATTGAGAACGCGCGTTAATACAAAAGAAAGCCTATTTTTGGGACACGAATCACACAGAGGCGCATGCATGCGCTTTGAAATGACACTAAATGACAACAATAAATCTGTTTAGAGGGATAACTCTCTCAGACAGTACTTTTTACTGTAAGACAGTGAAACACGGTGATTGAAAGGTATTGTAGTCATTTTGGCCATTTACAAGTCCTGTATGAACTAGTCATGGTCGTCCCTTTTAGTCCTTTAGATTTCAATGTGATCTGTCGTTGCCGACAAGGGGGTAACAGACTCCAGGTGCTGCTGTAAAATACCCGACGAAGCACGCTTTAGTACGGCACCTTCGAAACGGTTCCACCACCGATCCGTTGTTTCACCAGCATTTTGTTTGTTTGTTTGTTTGTTTGTTTGTTTGTTTGTTTGTTTGTTTGTTTGTTTGTTCTACAAGACCGTGATAACCAGCGACTCGCAGACAGCTCTAACAGCATCCTGCAGCACAAAATCAAAAATGCTTAGATAACTCAGGCAGACCAAAGATAGCATGAAATACTATTGTAGTGGATACCAGATAACATTCCCGACAACACAGCAGCCGATGAAGCCGCATGATAAGCTGGTTCTGATATCGAAAAATGAGTTGCGCTGCATTATGAAGGCAACACCTCTCGAAATGTAATTGGAATACGTGGTTTCATCAAAATTGTGAGAACTCTTATTAATACCATATCAATCCACTTAATGAATTCAAAATCTTGTTGTCTTTAAGTAGGAGTATGGCAGCGCATATTCAGCGGCTGATTAAGCCTACACACTGCCTACGCAGAACATTTTTGCGTAGAACTGACCGTGTTTAAACTCCCGAAGGCGAATGTGGTTTTATTGACTGAGATATAAACTACCTCCTTCTAGACTGCCCACTTCGTGACACACCGAGACGCCGACTTGATTAACTGTGATGACATTCGGTCATGACAATTGCGTTAAAGAAACTTTTGGGCCCATGGACGACGATAGCCGCGAAGAAGTACGCCTTGAAGGCATTAAAGCTTGCTTGACAGCAGCGGTATTCCTAGCCGTTACCAACGCATTTAATTTTCTCTTCATTTCAACTCCTCCATGTATCTGCATATGACTGTTGATCATGCTGCTTTGACTGCGTGCCTATATGTGCTGATCCATCTACATGATGCATGTACCACCCGCTTACTACAGAAATTCTTGTTAAATGACATTATTATTTTTACTTTTGATACTGCCATGTACAGTGTCACAATGTCCTTAGATTCTATATATGTACCACGTGTCCTTTACTGTTTTCCATTTTTATTGGGACAACAATGATTGGTTTGTAATATTGAACCGTGTACGTTGAACTCACTCATGATGCAAGTAGTAGCCAGCGCCATACTTGTGCGCGAAAATCTCTTACATCATGTTAACAAAAAAAAAAACGCTTTGATCAGGTAACGTTTACAGAAGTGCACTTTTCATGTTTGAAAGCAACGTTAACAATGGAACATGTGAATCGAGGTAATATTCTTGAGGTTGTGATGTCTTGATTCTTTTTTAGTTGTAAAAGTAACGTGAATTAAATGAATGATACTGGAGCGATATACGCAACAATATAAGTAACGCCGGTTCCTTGTCGAATGTTGCTTTTGGGTAGTTATTCTAAATTCGGAATGACGGCAACGCCATTTCACATGGCCTTTAAATAAAAGTATGTATGCACACCTGAGCTATAGACCTCGAACGGGTGGTGTAACTTGAATACCTGGATTTAGGTGCATACCAGGAAAAGTTGTGGGTTGCATCGATTGTGGAGCCGTTCCGTGGCGCGATATTTTAACGCGATATCTTTACGATTTCGCCTAGTGGAAAATCGGATGCCTACACTGTTGCTGACGTTCACTGTGAGTGAAAACTTCTGATGGATGCAAAGGTTAAGAACAATCTGTGATTAAGTAGTCTGCTCATGCGCGGAGTGAGTGACGAAGCGCGCACCAAGGTTTTTTGGGGTCAGCGCGCAATGAGATAGGTGACACTTGGCGTTGCACAGTTGCACGTCGTCCCTAAATATGAGCGCGATGTCATGCCTCCGCGCCCTGTATACAAAAAAGGCTCCACTGAGCTGAAAAAATTTGGGTAATGTTGGGTTGGGTTGGAGATCTAATCCAGGTCTTCCGTGTACTAGACGAATGCGCTCCCTAGAAGTCAAGTCGGTTCGCTAAATCGAGAGGAATAACAGCAGATTTTATGGTGGGCGGAACGTGTGCTTCGGAGCTTATGAGCCTGAGCTACTTTCATCGTCAGTCCTAGCGGTCTCTCCCGCAGTTAAAGCTGCGTCTACGCGCGTTTACGGCCAGATGGCAGCATCCTCCTATGATTTTCGATGTGAAGGTGGCACAGTAACGATATTTGCGTTCCATTCTAAAGGACAAAACTTGAGCGTCGGCGGATTGCGTAAGACGTGAAACTTTTCGCGTCTTACACAATTTATTCTCTGCACACGCGGGTGCAAGAGCCAAAGCCTTATGCAACGGTCTTCGCGGTTGTTTCGTGAAGCCATAGTTGGACTGCAACGATGATACAACTTTGGCCTCCTACACTGCAGCGGTTGTAAAGGAGGGCTGCGGTACCATTATACCCATATATTATACCCGTATGTGATGTTTTACAGCTTTGCTCACCTACGGAAGTACTGAAAGAAATGGCGTTACCTATGTTCTTATTGAAACAGTAAATGAACCAAAAATGAGCACACATCTTATAGCTCGTTATCACTAATTTAACATTGTAGGAAGCAACCTTCTAACAGCTTACGCCTGTTTACTTATTTGACAGTCAAGGCCAGCGACTTCTTTGGAAGTTGTATGTTGCTATTTTTGTTTTCAAATAATACAGTATGTTAGTTTTCCGTAGGCTTTTAAAGGCTTTCGTAATGCGGATTACCAGAGAACGCACTTCGAGGCGTCTTAACGCTCTTGAGTCCTCCAGTACTGCATCTAGCGTACCTAAAAATGGTGAATGAATTGAAAACACCCTCGGTCCTCTTAGTGATACGGTGATTATGCTCGTGGTTCAGAATGACGACGTAGAAAACACAATGCGTCGTAATAATTTGATTCTACATGGAATTGCTGAATCTCCAGATGATCACGGGGCAATGTCCAACGTCGTTACACATTTTTTTACGGAAACGCTTTGCGTGGGCTGCCCACAAACCGAAAGGTGTCATAAGATCGGTAGACGTAACACAGGCCACACTATTATTTTGAAACTTCTGGACTTTCGTGACAGAGCTCAAGAGAGAAGACAAAGAAGAGGAAAGGACAGGGAGGTTAACCAGATGAGAGTCCGGTTTGCTACCCTACACTGGGCGTAACAACAAAGCTCAAAGCTTTAAAGACGTGTCTGAGCTGAAGGTCTCCAGTCAACGCATATTTGAGGACTATTGCGACAACGTACGTTCTGTCAGAAGAAATGCTTGGGAGGGAAGGACAACCCACTGTAACCGCGGCTGCTCCGTGCGCATAGTATATGACCACGTGATTATTGATAACGTGCGCTACAAGGAAGGCGCAGGCTAACACGATTGTGTAGTCTCGTAATCGCGATAGCAGATCGTCTCCTGCAATGACTGCTTCTGATTCTCAATGAAGCCCGGGTGGCTTTCTCGATAATCACTATATTTTAAATATTAATGCCAGAATTTTACCAACAAATTCTTGACTTCTGGTCATAAATTTGTCGTGCGCCCCCCCCCCCCCCCCTCCCTTTCTTCTATGTCACTGGACTTACGAAAACATGGTTTCATAGTGAAATTTGTAATTCCGAAGTGTTGCCACCAGGCTTTAATGTCATAAGAACTGATAGTACAGAACGCAGAGGTGGTGGCTTTATGTTTACACGCCAGGTTAGTTTTTGTGTGCTTCATGCTCGATTTCAAACTGAGTCAAGTTAGGAGTAAACTTTATTTTGGGTTATTAACTTTTGTTGTAGGTGTCTTTTGCCGCCCATCTTTTGTTTCCTTGGATGCATTAATCCAAGAAATAGCTCCTCATTCGCCAAATCTGATATGCATGGGTGATTTTAATGTCCCCCATATAAACTGGCCGTGTATATATGGGAGACATTTACTAAGCCATCATGCTCAACTGCACAGAGAAACATTGAACTTTTCACTGATATCCGGCTTACAGCAAATGGCCAGTGATGTCAGAAGAGGCACGGCGGTTTTAGTTCTTGTCCTTTTGAGCCTTAGGGTCTGGGATTATGGTTACGAAAGTGCTGTTGTACATGGCATATAAGATCATAAGGCACTCTTTGCATCCATTTCTTGTCCTGTACCGAAAGCTTGGTATATTAATTCTACTTTCCACGATTAAGCCATGATGATGATGTTGGTATAGCTGATACAATTAGCGTTTCCTTTAGCCGGTTTGAAGGGATTAGCTGCACTGATGATGTCAATACTCCAACTAATATTTCCAATAATCTTGTTACTTTGTGTATCACGCGGTTTCACTTTGTACCCTTAAAAAAAACAAAAGACGAATTCAGAGCTGCCTTGAATCACACGGCAAATTTTGCACCTGTCGCGACGATTTGGAGGTTTGCGGCGTGCTAAACGCACTGGTGATGGTGTTCTTACTGCACAATTCATTGCTCTTAAGGAGGAACTTCGAAGCAAAACAAATGCTGCTCGTGATTTTTACTTCCAAGTAACACTTCCTGGTTTGCTCAGAAATAATCCATGCATATTTTGGAGCTCTGTTCTGCCCAAGGAACCTTCCACTGATACTTTTGAAATAAAGACACGGATGCACGCGATGTGGCTCTGATTGCAAGCGCATGTAATAGTTACTTTAAATCTGTTTTTACCCTTCATAACACTATTATTCCTTTTTTCATAGAGCAGACGTATAGTTCTCTTAATGACATTCTTGTTTCGAACCAGGATGTGCTGAATTTGATTATGAAACTGCACCTGAAGAACAAAGGTAGTCCTGATAATATAGACAATACATTCCTCATTGCACTCTTCATGGACTAGTCGATATTTAACCATCATTTTTTCATAAATCTCTCACAACTTCTGTTGTCACTTTAGCCTGGAAAATGGCTAAAATTCTGCTATTATTCGAATCCGGGTATAAGCAGTTCTTACTAAACTACAGACCCATCTCTATCACATCTCATTCGTGTGAACTACTCGAACACATAATTTACAAACATATTGAATTTATAGAGTCCAATAATGTTTTATGTATTGCCCAACACGGTTTTCGACACGGATTTAGTATCACAACCCAGTTCAGCGAATTCACTAGTGAGATCATCCAGGCTCTCGATACAGGCGATCAAATTGACACAATATTGTTCAAAAGCTTTCGACACTGTGTCACACTCCAAACTGTTGTCAAAGCTCACCATTATTCCTAACAACCAAGAATTAGTTAAACAGATTTCTTCCTTCCTATCCAATAGGTCTCAGTAAGTACTCTTTAGGTCTTCTCAATGCTACAGGGGCAATGTAACGTCTGGCTTGCCTCAAGGTTCAGTATTAGGTCCGCCTCCCTTTCCGATTTTCACAATGATCTATCTAGTAATATTCCTGTTAAAATCCACAAGTACGCTGATAGTTGTGTTTTGTACCATACGATTAAAGCTCCTTACGATCACTTCGTCCTTAATGATTCATCTGCATCATTCCAGTCACGGCGTGACACTCGGCTAATGCAAATCATCTTCCAGAAAACTGTGTCTATGTCATATGCCAAGCATTCTTTTCATTCTTCGTTTACCTATTCGCTTAATGACTGTCCTCTAGGAATGTTTCCCAATATAAACATTTAGCTCTTCTACTCACTCGGGATTTGTTCTGGTCACACCGCATCGAAGTCATGTGCAACCGTGCGCTTAGAAAGTTGGGCTACTTGAAACGCACGTTCAGCCCCACTTAGTACACGACTCCTCACTTATAAAACGCTGGTTCGTCCAGTATTTCAACATGGCTCAGTCTTGTTGAACTTGAACAAAAATATCTGACATCAACAAAATTGAATCTGTCTAGGCGAAAGCTGTACGCTTCATTTATCGTCGCGTTAGCAGGTCTCTTTAACCCAGTTCCCATTTTCGTAGTCTTCAGCTTATCAGTGTCACGTTGAATCTTCAAAGCTTCTTTATACTCTAATTAACTACCCACGATTATTTCTACTTAGCAAATACATCACAACCACTAGACCTTGAACCACCAGACATTACATTTGAATACGTCTACTTTTCAACGTCGTACTGATGCGTATAAATAGATCTTTTGACTATTCTGTACAATTGTGGAATGCTTGCCTGGTTACGCTGCATATTTACCATTCGATGAGTGTTTATTGTATATTTACACAATGGAAGAATGTATATGACTAATCACAGGCGTTCAGTGATCTTTGTTGTGATTTTCCATGTATGGAATTCGTCCACTCCTGCAATAGTCCTATGGGGCTGCAGTATGTCGGCGTAAATTGACATAAACGACATAAATGTATGTGAATTGGCCAACGGAGTGACACCACCAAGAGCGGTACGTTTGCCTGTATTGCAACTGCTGCTTTTTTAAAGTATCTATCCAGCTATAACATTGCTCTGCTTTACGCGCTTTACTTAACAGCTGATCCAAATCATTCGGATAGAGATAATTGTTAACTTACGGTATTTTCATAATGTCTGTTCCACAAGAAGATGGAGGTGAAAAAAACTGAAATACATTGTGCAGTTAAGCCAAATGACGCAAGATGCTGTTATCACTTCTGCTTATGCGGTGAACGGTAACGGAACTCAATTTCTGTATACAAGAGAAGTGTACGGAGAAACCGGCGTTATCTAATGCCGTGATTTTAGGAAAACGTTAGCGGAAAAGCCTGAATCATTCAAAATAACTTCACAGCACTTGGCACTAACTCTGTCTTTTTTATCTTAGCCGGCTTTGGCTGAGAGCACTCTTATTTCGTGTGTTTTTTCGTTAAGTGTTGATTATACCCACCTCGTGAACGTCGGCATATCTGTCACGGTGCAAATCCTCGCATATTAAGCAGTCGTTTATGTCGTCTTGCCTGAGCACGCGCACATAATCTAAGCAGCGCACCTCGCTCAGGTTGAACCGCGAAATCGGAGATCATGTGGATGGGTCCACGTGCCTGCGCGTTCTTTCTCCGTGTACAGCAGCCCCCGGTACATTCACTGCTGCGAGCTTCCAAACCGGTCTCGGCGCTGCTACTGCGCGCTGACAGATCTGGGCCACGCGGTCTCGTCGCCAGCGTCATCCCGACGTGTCTGCACCAAAGGCGGCAGTGGTAGCTGCCGAAGATTTTAAGTGGGCGTGCAGCCCGGATTTCGTTTTGCGCCCGTTGCACGGGTGTCCGCGCAGGCGCCCTGCCCCGCTGACCGCCAACTAGTTGAATTATAAGGTGCTGGCAGCAGCGAGTGATTGATGAACGCTGGAGAATGCCGTGGCACTGAAAGCCGAACTTGGAGATGTAATGAAGGTTTGCAAGAGTGTCCTTTGTCTGTATTTTGTCAGGAAGGAAGAGGAAGCACTCGCGCATTGTGTAAGTTTGTCGTCGGTTGGTCTTGGTGCTTGCGCTTGCTCGTTGCCCACAGGGCCTACTCGCTGTAACACAGCGAACGTTCTGCTCTACAGTAAGTCTGTATAATCGTGTCGTCACAGCGTGATATTTGCCGGGTAGGGTTTTCAGCACTTGTCGGGAGGATGTGTGCTTTTATCGCTTCCACGGTTCCCGATACTGAAGTGTTTTAAATATTCCTGGATTAGAATGATCATTCGAAGAGTGAACAAAAGAGAGAGAGAGAGAGATCTAGTCAGTTTCACATCGCGAAAATCGTCGAAACAACGAAGCTGTTCTGATATTGTTAATCGTGACGTAAATGGAAAGGGTGTCAAGTTACTGATGTGACATGTCAGTTATGTCAGTCATGCCACGCCGATTCGAATTGCAACACACGCCAACGTCTGTGTATCTCTCGGCTACACTGTGAATCAAATAAGAATCTCTTATTCTTGGTTCCTTATATATATATATATATATATATATATATATATATATTATATATAATATATATATATAATTTCTGAGACCTATATTGTACATGACTGCACGTGCAGCAAGGATATCCTTCCTTCCTCTCCTTTGTTTCTTTTGGCAGTCGTGAATGGTCTGTACGATTGTGATTTCTTGTTTTCTAATTATGAAACGGGGAAGGAATTATATTTTAAGACAATGTTAATGCGGTAGCATTTCTAGGCGAGCACCTCGAGGAAATCTTGTCAGGAACATAACACGTACGTTCCCCATAGAAATCCGTTTACACTGATTAGCGATTATAACTCACGACTTACCATGCGTGTCGGGGCTCGAACCTTTATTCTTCTGAGCATGGGTGGCGTTTTCGGTTGTGAGATGCAGGTTGCGACCTCACGCTCAGAAGACGAGTGTCTTACGCATTGCATGGGTTAAATGCCCACTATTTTTTCGCTTACTTCTTGGCTCCAAGTCAGTATAGTTATAGTCACTCGCAGTAATTTTTTTATGTGCAGTAAAGCATCAGACAATGATATAAAACCTTGATTGCAATCAGACGTCTTATACACATCAGGCACTTTCACAATCATTTCCATGAAGCACTCATGTGCGGATGGAACTTTAATATCGCAGTGCCCATACGCTCACAGGCTACGTCACACCGCATGCAGACTGAGTAAAACGATATCTGTTTGTTCCTCAGATGCCGCAACCGACATTCTTCGAATCCGTGCTACTTGATTCGACATCAACACGCTGCGATAGCGTGGCTTTTATTATGTGACAACCCAGCGAGAGCAATTCTGTTAAGAGTTTTCCCCCACAGGGCGACTGAACTGTGGAGTTTGTATACGTCGCTGACGTGTAATGAGAGAAGCAAAATATTTGTGAAATTTCCGTGAGTTTTAACTGCACAGATATCGCGTTACATTTTAAAACTTTTGTCAATCTTCGCAAAATAAAATGAGTAGATAGCTTTAAACGGTATGGACGCGACATGAATCCGCAACGAGATATGGATGTCATAAATTAATGCTACTCAAAGCACTGTAAAAGTAGCATCAACAGTTATCAAATTGCGACAATGTGTCACGATAAATTCATCACAGGATACGTAGAGCACGTGATACTCCAGATAGTAAAATTCAAAGAGGGACTTGAAGAAATGACGAAAGAACGTGCATGCAGACAGCAATGACCCCACAGAGCCGCAAGCACTTTCTGTGCGCATTTGTACTTTACCAAAAACAGGCCCATACATATGCCTGTTCTCTTTCTTTCTTTTAGTGCGAATAAAGAAGGAATAACCGTAAGTAATCATTCTGTGCCTCATTTTCCAGTGTACCCATGAAAGGGGCAGACGTTGGGAAAGAAATATCAACGTGAGATAATAAATTATCCTAGAAATCCTAAAAGCTGAGCAGTAATGAAGTCTGATTTGCTTACCAGAAAGCATAAGCGAACTTTCCAAGTGGTACTCTTGCAGAAGAATTTGTAATATAGCTAAGAAATAGATTTTAACCGTAGTACCAAAGTATATTGATCGGATGCTGAATTTCGGAGACGAATACAGGAAGTTCGACTCTACGAGTAGTTCGAACATACGAAGTCTACTCAATCTACACCAATCATCTAACGTTCCTGGCTTACCTGTCCCATTATATAGTTGGCGGGGCGTTTCTCTAATTATCTGGAAACGCGAAAAGGCAAGATGAAATAGCGTCGTAAAAGACATAGCTACAACACCGCGGCTATGACTTCATTATACTGTTTGGCTTCCATTCCGGAATTGCGCTCTCTTAAGATTAACCATAATAAATAGAATTGTTTCTTTAATTACCTCTAGAGTGCAATTATAATCAAATATGATAAAGCATGTGAACACAGACACAACGGAAGAGGAGTAAACAACATGAGCACTCACTGAGGATGGCTGAAGTTCGCAATAGAATTGCCTCGGAGGGGCGTAATATGGTTCTGGACATTTCCGTTACATTCCACCAGGATCGCCGCGTGTTGGAAGTACTCCCCTAGATATTCGACGCTGTTGCCAAACATTTATTTCAAAGCATTCTAAAGTACTCGAGAGGAGAGAGGGGTAAAGAAAGGCAGGGAGGTTAACCAAACGTGCGTCCGGTTTGCTACCCTGCGCTCGGGCAAAGGCTAAAGGGGTTAAATAGAAGCAATTTTTTAAGGAACTGGGTCGAAAATTAAAGAAAACGAACACGCGCGGTATTTCCGCTGCGAAAGAATGTAAACCGACAAATAAGTCTTAGCTTAGGCAGGACACTATGAAGAATATCCGCCAAACAATATAACTAATTCTCGGATTTCAGTGGGACGATGATGATCATTTCCCTGTAAGTAAATATCCGACATAAGTCGATGAATTCTTGGGTCACTTCGCACGCCTTTGACGGCTATCTAGCAGTAGCAGCTGTTCTTTTTTTTTTCCTTTTTTCTAATGACCAAAAGTAACTTTCTTCGACGCGGACAGACCCTTATGACGTTTCGGTTGGGTTTCTGCCAACACTGCTCGAAGAAGCGCAAACGACGCAACTGTAACGACGTGTCTTATCCCTGGCTGTGTAGAGTTCATCACAAGGTCCTGATAGAGTGAACGTCTGAGAGCTAACTTCGCTTTCCTATTTACACCGCGACAAAAGAGAGAGAGAGAGAGAGAAGAAAAAGTGAGTCAACGGCAAGGAGAGTGGATCTTTGTAATCATATTTCTGTTTATCGTTGCGACAGATAGTTAAACTCAAAGACGAGAAAAACGTAATTTGCCGTATCGCCCTTTCGTGTTCTTGCAGTCTGCGACAGCTCACGCCCTGGTGTTGTAGTTGTGCCTTACTGCTGTTGACAAATTCTAATTCTCTTGTGCAGCATCCAAATGAAACGTTACGAATTTGTACACGCTTCCCGGTCACGAGAAAGCCTGTTCATATGTGCATGTACGTTTTACCATTTGTATTCTTTAATGCCTGAGTCCACTACATAAAGAAAGGGTTGTCGTTACTGAGATCTATCTGTCCATGGCGGCATGCGTCTTGCCTATTCTGATTAAGTATATGTTGCCAAACATCACGTGAATGCTGAGTAAGGATTCATGAGCAGTTAGCAATATATGGCACAAAGTGGAATGCCTTAGGACCATTTTAGTAGGACAGACTGCTGGGCTAGTTGGTTATGCATCACTAAAAGTACAACTTAGCGCGAAATACACAGGGACACAAGAAACGGAACAGACAGGACGGGCGCTACTACCAACTGTTTATTTCTGTCCCTGTGTATTTCGCGCTAAGTTGAACTTTTCGTTAGGACCATTTGTTTAGGTGCATGGAAGATTCAGCGTAGCGCAAACAGGGCGTATGCAGTACATTGAGAAGGTGGGTGCCATGAGGAGCACTACTTTACGCGGCCTTTGAGAAGAGCTGGAGACAAGCCTTACATACCTTGGAACGCTATGCTCCACAGTAGAGGTATTGTGTACCCTTTCATGCGGCACTTGTTTGAAGAAAATGTGTGTGGATGGATAGTACGTACGCAATTGTGTCCTTGATGGTCTTAAAATGACAAACACCATGTTAAGCGCGTATAAAAAGTATTATAAGATTGATTGATTGATTGATTGATTGATTGATTGATTGATTGATTGATTGATTGATTGAATTTTTGAAAACGTCTTCTTTCATAGAGAACCTTTTAAAAACATGCACTACCACTCGCCTGGCATGATTAGATCTCGTTCACTCTCAAAAGTGCCTTTTTTTTTCCAACGTCTTTTCTCGAGATTTGGCACTCAACTATCCGAATGTATGGCTGCTAGGATCCCGCAAAGAGTGTTCCATATATATGTGCATCCACCAGGAAATAAAGAACAGAAAGAGAGATGGGAAGGTCGAGAAAAATTATCGATGCAATATACACGTACAGTCACGAGCAAAAGTTTGGATACCATGGCACCAGAAAAAACTTTAAATTCCGAGTAGCACAGCTCTACAACATGGAATCGCACCACTGCATTACATCGGTCGAACAAGTGCACCTAGGCTGAACCACCTGATTTAAGCCAACTTACTCGGACAGCAAAGAAAAATAGCTGTTTGTGGCACCCATTGGTCTCCAAACTTTTGCTCACGACTGTACATCTTGAGTAAACACGTTTACTAAAAATACATCTTTAGTAACCGTGTTTCAACCCTCAGTGAATTACCAATTTCTTATTGCCAGTACTATACGTCATTATTTAACGCTAACTACTTGGGTCAGCCCGTAGAGAGACGGCTATGAAATCAAAATGTCCCTTTCCGAAACCTCGCACTAAGACACACCTCACTATGTATGTCTAGTTCCCCATGGAGTCGACTTAATACTGTAGGAAAAAATGGTACGGTGGCTACTTCACACTTCCATAATAGAAACGGAGTAGTCAGGAAATAGTCACGTTTCCGACCTGGTTCGGCCAGTCCGTGAATGTCTGGTTGCGCCATCCGGGAAACTGCGGCTAGTTTCCTTTGTAGGCTTCTCTTTACTCCGCCTTGTGCGGACACGCAAGGCGGAGTAAAATTTGTCTCCGTGTGGTCGTGCTTCCGTCTTCTATCTTTACAAGTGAGTTTTCCGTCACGTTCTTCCAACCGGACCTTGATGGCTTGAATTGTCCATCAGTTAGGTGGGTGCCATTCCCCCTCCTCCCCCCTATCGCTTTCAAGTTTACCTATCTTCTCCGTGTTCGGAGTGCCGTTGCGTGTGCTGAACCACTCAGATGCATGTTCATGAGAGTATATAAGCTTTTTTATATATATAAGACACCTTAATAAAATGGAATTGACGTTCTCAGATATATTCGTGGACATATGATGCCCGCTTTCTCTTTTTATTTTCCCTTTTCTTCCTTTTGTAGCCAGCGGCTACCAGCATCTATGTAAAAAGAAAAGGAAAACTGAGAAATTAAATAACCTCTCTGAGGGTTTGATGCTAGTTTCCGCTACTATTACAGTCAATTACCCTTCTAGTTCTTTGTTTCTGCGTTTTCAGTATACTGATTTTTTAAGAAATGATTTTGAGGTAGCAATTGCTCGTGCTGCACATTTGTGGCGTGCGACGTCTGTGCTCGTCGACAGGTGCATTATTTGTTACTACTGTTTTGACTCCTAGGGTAAGCCTATCATAAACGTTGTAAGAAATTTGTCATCTCTGCACATACCAGTACATACCGGGTATTTCGATTTTAATTAACGTAATTTGTTAATGCTACCTGCGTCATGTCGCAAAAATAAATATAGCAGAACAACGCGAAGAGTCAGACTAATCAAATTTGCAACTAGCAAATTTGGCGCACACATTGCAATATATTAATTGAAGCCAGCCATTTCTCAAGGCAGACCCACTTGACACAGATTTTGAAATTATATTGACTTGCGCACTTGTTTTGGTTTGTTCACGCGGATCACCGTCACCTTCATCACTTTCTTGTCATGCACAGCAGAGGCCGCGCTTATCTTGCACGCGGCTTCGGAAAGCGTATCCGCCGTTCTACAAACTTCGCATGCCCGACACGCATATTCGAGCGCCGTCGAGAATATCAGGCCCCGCCACGGTGGTTGGCTATGGCACTCGGCAGCTGATCTGAAGGTCGCGGGATCGAATCCAGGCCGCGGCGGGTGCGTTTCGATGGAGGCGCAATGTTGAGGTCCGCGTACTGTGGCGGTGTCAGTGCACGTTTAAGAACCTCACGTGGTCGGAATTTCTGGAGCCCTCCAGTACGGCGTCTCTCGTAATATCGTTGTTTTGGGACGTTACACACGAGAAATCAATCCAGAACATCAGTAATAATACCAGAACACGGTGTGACCAACGTATAAAAGCCGACACACTCCACCGGAGGTCAGTTTTTTTTTTTTTTTAATCGTCGACCGCTGCGTCACGACATGCTGCGTGATTTGTTTTTCTTTGCTTGGCACAGGTTCGCCCACTGGTGAAAAGTTCGAATGTCAACTTTTTGAAGTCTACTGCGTCCTTAATCGTCAGGGCTCCATGACATTGTAGTACATGGCTTAAGAAACGCGCTGTCAAACTTACGGTAAATACTTGGTGATGTTCCACTCTAATGCTTTAAAGAAGATGTGCTTTGCGCACTAAAGCTCAAACGTCACTGGAGCGCGCTGTGTATCGTCACAAAAGCTGTGAACGCCAATGTTGAAACAAGCTTAATCCTCAGAATTCGTTTTGAGTGTTTTCGTGCTTCCCCATCTAATGGCTAGCTTTCGGTAAACAACATGTGTCGTTAAATAATTATCTTAAATTTAACTTGAGAAAGTACCAAAACTAAGTAGCCAAAAATTAATTTTGATTTCTTGTAAAAGTGGATTCAGTTTAGAGCAATCTAGCCAAAGAAGCCAAATTGTACTTCATGCCACGGATGGTGCTTGAAAATTCTGCTGGTGATTACAAAAAAAAAAATCAAAATAAAATAAAATTTATGTCGTGAGTGGCTGCACCTGCTTTTATGACAAACGTGCATCGTCTCCGTTTTGTCCTTTTCTGAGCTATAGATGCAGTTTTCAACAGCTATATTCACAAGTATACTAAGCTCATGAGAACCAATATTGATATATTATCGGCACTGTAATGAACGTTAAATGTCTGAGTGACAACGTAGCTAGTGTCAACACAGTTTGGTGCAAACCCTCACAAGCCATGCGTCACGGTGCAGGTTTAAAATGCCTGTTCGTTAAAATAGCAAGCAGAAAGGCGTCAAGCTGCCCCGACGCGCATTTCTATTTATTTATTTATTTATTTATTTATTTATTTATTTATTTATTTATTTGCTTACTTACTTAGGTCATAGCACCAATTCAGTATTGGCAGCTCAAGCAATAAGAGTACAGGGTCGTCCACTCTTGGTGCGTACACGGCTCACCGTGGCCGCGCTCCGCGGAGCGCCAGCGCTCGTGGCGTGGCCGCGCACCGAATCTAATCTAGCGCATGCGCACAGGGGCTTGGAAGCGGTGTTTCGTTTCGCTTGAAAAGCGCGGGCCACAGGATGCTGTGCATCGCAGCAAGGCATGCACTCCAACTTGTCCAAAGAAGTGCGCTACACACACACACACACATACATATATATATAATGTATGAAGAAGAAGACCTCAAAGAGCAATAGGATGCCAAGAAACAAAGTTAACTTCGCATATTCACATTCGGGTGCCGCATATGAGATGTGAGATAAAGTTCATATCCGGGTGCCGCATATTGAAATAAAAGTGAAGAAACAGCAAAAAAGTAAGTCACACCACGTGCGAGCAAGTTCGCGATTTGTCGGAAGGGCGAAAAGCAGTGCATATTTGTTATTGCTAGTGACATTAGCATTTCATAAATATCATCTTACTTACCATGCGGCATTCGTATGGAGTCGACTTCGATGCATGATTCTTGGTTCTGCATAAATACCTAAGTATACTCTAAAAAGCGGGTTTGAGCGGCGAACTTCTCGGCAACGTTCAGGAAAAATCAACCCTGAACGGTTGCTCAATCGTGCAATGGAGGCGTACTTGCCGTTATCTTAAAAAGCAGAGGAGAATGTCAGAGAGAGGGAAAGGAACACTCAGAAAGGAATTGACTTTAAGTGTTTTTCTTTTGTATTCCTTTAATGCGGCTAGCTAGACTACCCCTGTTACAGTATGGATAAGTATCTGCATGACTAGAAATACCTGTACAAGCGAACTATCGGAATCTGATTTTGCGATTGTGAGTAGAGCATTTTAATTGACGTTTTAGCCATAACGGTTTTTTCTTTTTCCTTTTGCCGGCACTGTGTGATCAACATGGACTCAAAGTTCAATTTTCACTAATGCCAACTTCGAAACATTAAACTGGCTGACAGATTTACATCCTACATTAATATTTTTCATATAAAGGTAAGGGGTCTAGTTTAGCGTGTTTTCTCCATGTGCGGTAATTTTGGATTTATTTTTCTTTAGGGCCGTATTTCTTGTAACATCGGCTGTAGACGGACAGATTGCTCAAATGATAAAAAGTAGGAAACGCCTTTACAGTCAATTTTTCGACAAGTGGGCTTGTCGTGATAGCATGACGAGGACGAGTCAAATTCGCGGAACGTCGGTTCTAAAGACTTTCCCGATTTTTCATTGTTTTCATCTCTGTCCATCACTTCAAGCCTCGACCTTCCACTGAACCACTGTTCAGGCTTGGCTCAGCACTATACGACTGATATGAATTCGACAATAACGTGTTGGTTGTGTTTTTATTCGCTGTTCACTTATGCCCCAAGAAAACAAAAAAAGAATTGGGGGACCCTTAAGCTTCGCCTTTAAGAGTTGAACGCGATAGCGAAATCCGGCCCCTAGTGTGCACTTCAACCACTCAGTGCACACTTATTAATATGTGTAGTTACACACACACACGCACACGCACAGACACAGACACACACACGCGCGCGCGCGACGTATCTATAGTAATGGTAGAGGTTTTCGATCTATTTAACAGCACTTTTATATCAACTTCATGAAAATTTTGTACAGTGATGTAGTCACATGGTCCTGTATTATGAACTGCGCGTAGGCGTGACACTTTTATTCGTAAATGGTCACGTTCTGTCGTCCTTCGTGCATTAACTATCTGGCAGCTGTTCGATTTATTTTTCTGGAGACCTCTTCCGGCCAACCGCAACAAGCATCGCCTTATGGTCGGTGAAATGGCAACTGCAGTACTTCACTTCTTTAATGGTGTCGTAAGAATGAAATGCTAAAAAAGTGGATGCAGAGCATCCAACGAGACCGCATATAAGCGCTGCTGTAGTCGCATGGCCTCCGAGATGGCGGGCGCACTCGCCGTCTCGGAGGCCATGGTAGTCGAGACATTGCTTGATATGTCTTCCGCTAGATGGACACAGTTGTCCATTTTTGGAGCTGTTATTTTTCGCTCACGGACGATTTTTTTTTTTTTGGGTCACAAGGGACGCGTGCAGACGCCGACAACGACGGCGGTATTTCTGCGGAATGAGCTCTCTAACGCTATCGCGTTAAAAAGATAGCTTCCCAGAAGTTATTTGAAAGACAGCGTGTTTTAATAAATAAGAAATAAAGGAGGACCCAGGGCCGAGATTTCGGCACGTCACAAGGAACAAATAATATAGCTACCTTAGCTGACGTAGTTACGCCGATTCAGAAAATGCTGATGTCGACCTGAAAAGTAGGAATGAAGTCATCGTAGGCACCGGCGATTTATCAGATGTTGACGGAGTGCTAATGTTAATTTACGATGCTCTACCCAATCAGATATTTTCCCAAAAAGCAACTGATCGGTCACTCTTGCCTAACAATACCGCAATGCCATCATGTGTTACAGTAAGCTGAGAATTGATCGACGATCCACGGTAAAATTTGTGCGGACGTTCTGAACATAATGTCTCCTTTTTAAACATGAATTTATCTAATTGAAATTAAGTATTTCAGTACCTTGTTGTACGGTGCTAGCCGAGCGAATGGTGTGTACATTTACAGACATGAACATCACAACTTAGTTGTTGCACGGGAAATACCTTTCCCAATTTCCATTGAGTAGAAATCTCTCCACCAAGAGGCTTTTTGTGCACATTGCACGAAGTGAATGTAAAAGCATTCTGCGTATATACAAAAAAAAGAAAAAGAAAAAGGAGCCAGGCCTGGGCGGAACCGCAGGACAGTGACAGCGTAAGCTGGAGGAGCGACCTTTATAGAGGCCATTTTAAACGCTTGGGGAAACTAATGCAAGTAGAGGTGGTAGGTATCCCCTGCGCCATAACTCTTATCATTTCGCCAAGTAGGGAAGTAGCCACTACGCCGTAATTACTGCGGTATTGTAACGTGCAAGTCTGTATAACTGCACATCTTGGAGAGTCTCTTGGCGTCGTTTTCCCGAGAACGAACCAAACTCTCGGCCTGGCGTCGACGGCGAGCTGCGGTTTGGGCTTCTCCATGCACAACTGTCTGTAGTGCCCGAGTTGCCTTGCTGCAGCCGCGCGCGTAGCTCTGAGATTCGCTTCTAAGCACCTTGCGAGAAGGTGCCATCAGGTACATCGAAGGCTGCGGTCGGGGCTGCGCACGTCGCCTGCCGCGTGACGCATGACACGATACGACAAAACTGCTTCAAAGGGCCGCGTTTCGTAGTAATGATGACGGAAAAGTTGAAGAAAGTTGTTTCGTAATGATGATGTTGATGATGTCTCTATAATGGGTGCAGAGCTACGAAGCATGCACCCCTGTGTTCTTTCAAATGATTCCTCGAACTCGTTATGCAATCCACTTTCTGTGACGTGTAGTGGCGTATTATTATTCTGCCACGTAACATTACATTTGTTAATGCTATTCTTCGGCAGACATTATACCTGTTTAGGTCCTCTAGCGAAAATTCTTCAAGCGTAGGCGTAGCTCAGTGGAAGAATGCTCGACTGCCACGTAGTGGTTATGGGTTCGAGTCCCCCTCGGCACTGGTTATTTTTAAGGGGCGAAGCTCCTTAGGGTGTGGGTCGTTCCCTCCTCTGTCGTCGTAGTAGTAGTAGTAGTAGTATGTATGTAGCCACCTCGCGCCGCCAGGAGGCTCGCGCTCAAGAGCTCGCTAAGGGGCTTTAGAGCTCGCGCGCCGGGAGGCTCGCGCTCGCCCTCGGCGCGTGCCTCCCGGCGCGCGAGCTCTCAATCTTCCATCTGCTGTCTTGTGAGAGAGAGAGAGCGAAAGGCGCGCGTTGACTATGGAAACGCTCTTTCTTCGATGAGCACTGTACCAGCTCGCAAAGAAGGAGAACGCGCCCTCACCCCCGAGAGAACGTTGGCGCAGGCAAGGTCTTCTAGCGAGTTTCTTGATTGCAAAATACCGACTGCTCGCGCTGGAGAACGGTTCACCGGCCACCCATATATATATATATATATATATATATATATATATATATATATATATATATATATATATATGCACTGGATCTTGACTTGCAATGAAGGGCCGGTGGGAGATTTCACTTGTGCGTAGTTGAACCATAAGGATTCGTAGCGTGCGCGTTAACTAAATTAATCCGGAACTCGGCACGATCTACGATGAACATCCGGAGCTTCGCCCACTCATCATCATTCACTCCGTGGATATGCTGTGAATTTTTTTTCTAAAATTTGCGTGATAGCGGTTATGGACACCGTCGCAGCGGCGTCGGCAGCGGACAACTAAGGCGCCGAAAATGGCCCTTGTTCTGATCTCGTAACTGCTTATGCTGTAAAAAAAAAAATCGGGGCATTGTGCTGTTTCTGAGATTTCTTCTGATAATATATAAGCAATTAGTTAAACATGCCCTTTTCTGTTATGGTTACAACAGTCGCATTAGGGATGTAGTATCAAAAGCCTTGAAGAGAGAGAGAGAGAGAGAGGACATAAGTGAAAGGCAAACAGATTAACGCCGAAGAAAAGATATGGTTACATATCGCAACTATATTTCCAGTCAAGTAAGCGTTCTCACACATTTTCGGCACACAGCTTTTCCTTATGCGTAATAAAAGTACGAGATAACAGTCCTTCTATGTCTTGGATATCAGCATTGGCGTGTGTTTGTAATGTCCCGCCACGGTGGTCTGGTGGTTATGGCACTCGGCTGCAGATGCCAAGGTCACGGGATCGAATCCCGGCCACGGCGGCTGCATTTCGATGGAGGCGAAATGTTGAGACCCGTGTGCTGCGAGGTCAGTGCACGTCAAAGAGCCCCAGGGAGGTCGAAATTGCCTGAGACCTCCACTACAGCGTCTCTCATAATCAGAGCTGGTTTTGGGACGTTAACCCCCACAAATCAATCAGCATTGGCGTGTGGCGGTATTTTCCGTAGAAGTGGCGAATTTGGCGCTGTTTTTCTTTTTTTCACCGTGCCCCCTGGGTAAGGTCCTACCATGATTATTTGACAAAAAACAGAAGCCTAACAAATCTCAAGAATAAGTGGGCTGATACTTTATGTAACAGGCTAAGGAACAACCATGAGGTCTCCTGCGCATTAAAAAAAAAGGTAAAGAAAAAAGTAGAGTGCCTACAAAAGACACAGGTAAAACGTCGAGAATTGCGCAGGTACAAAAAAAATAGAGGAAGATGAAGGAAAGCCTGCTTTGACAAAGAGGAAGCGCCGAGAGTTCGGTTGCTCTCACTACGTTGTTCACAGATGAGCGCGCTCGTGACATGTGGCCGATTTCCTAAATGTAGTGTCGGTTAAGCGCTTTTCGCTCAACTTTTCGTTCCTGGTCGAACGATACGAAAAGAGAACTAAATGTGTGGTGGAGGACTAGGGTATGGGGATAGGGGAAGGTGCAGAGTGCTTAGTGAGCGTATGTGCGCGTTTTCTTCAGCTTCTCACTTTCTACGCTTAATTCCGAGGCAGAGTAACCTACGCCGACACTTACCCGGCCTTAACGGGGTTGAAAGGCGGGAGATCGATGAAGCCTGCAACGACCGGCTGCTGCGGACCGGCTATAGCGGTTTTGCATTTATGGCTTTATCGGCTGCGCGTTAAACTTCCGCCGATGTTATTGACTTATCTAGGATGACTTCCGCTGAAAAATACCCCAGAGCACATCACGGATATCTCAACTAGGCAGTAATGATAAGTCAACTTGGATGGGACCCCTAATGGTAATTTATGCAAATAAATAAATAAATAAATAAATAAATAAATAAATAAATAAATAAATAAATAGCACCTCTGCCAACGACAGGGTTGACCGGTGACTGCAGAAATTAAAGATATTTACCAGGTTTGTTATCGCCCCTAATCACTTAAGCTATTTTGTCTGAGCGATCTTAACTGTTTAACCATGGCTGATAACAAAAGAAGTTTTGCGTTGGCTGTGGCTGTGGCTGATTTCGTGTCTATTTATACTTTCAAGATCGATAGAGGGTCCCGACGCGGTGGTCTTTTGGCAACGATACTCGGCTGCTGATCCAAAGGTCGCGGGATCGAATCCGGCCCGCGGCGGCTGCATTTCGATGGAGGCGAAATGTCGAGGCCCGTGTGCTGTGCGATGTCAGTGCACGTTAAAGAACCCCAGGTGGTCTAAATTTCCGGAGACCTCCGCTCCACTTCGGCGTCTCTCATAATCAGAGCTGGTTTTGGGACGTTAAACCCCACAAATAAATCAAGAGCGATGGAGGCACATTACAGACACTGTAGTCCTCATAAAAGGGATACTTCTGCCACACATGGGGGTTCTTAAATGTTTGCTGCGAAGTTGCGTCAGGTGTGTGCGCTAAAAGCTGTTAGAGGTGCATCAGAATAATGCTATTAAAGTTCAGGTACCTTGTCATGCGCAGCCATGGACGTGGCATTATGTAATAATATTAACTGATCATACTTTGGGCCCTTCAAGAGTATTTTTGGCAGCGTGAATTGTAACAATCTTGTCCGTAACACGAGCGCTTTCAAGCGCGCGAAATAAAGAATGTAGCTATTAATGAAGTAACTCTGGGTGTAATCTAATCTCGTTCAGCTTCTGTCGCTAGGATACCACTTACTTTTGTATGACCTCAGCAGTGTGCTGTGTGGCTGGTACGCAAAATAAATAAATAAATAAATAAATAAATAAATAAATAAATAAATAAATAAATAAATAAATAAATATAAAGAACCATGTCCATTGACCTAGGTTCAAGTGAGTCTAAAGAAAACTTAGGTATTCACAATTAATCTCGAGCCCCGTTACATGACTTCAACACGGAAGCCCAAGATTTTAAATTACTTTTTAAAGCTTCGTGTGCGGCTCTTCACCTATTTACAGCATATATGTGCGCTTAGTCTCTGAGGTCGACACCTTCCTGATACTTATGAAAAAAGAAAACGTATATGTTCTACTCATTCACACCGAAGGGGGAAATGTGTAGTAATGAATACAAGAAAGGTTTTTTAGACAAAAGCAGCGATGAGTAGCACTTCAATTGTGGGGTGGAATCTTGTACGCGTTCGGAAGTGTTCCTTTTTTTCTTGAACGGTTGTTTGTTCTCAGCTTACACGCTTGCCCAGAAGCTACAAGTATCTGTCATCGAGCGGCTGGCTTCTGGCTAATTGTGTGAGCGAGAACTGCACGTTCTGAAACCGAACAACCGGTTGTAGCGTCCATGTTTGCAGCGGGTCCACCGTCCATCGTAGCGCCTGCGACCGTCGCTAACTCACTGTGTATATAGAGACAGTAAGCTTTCTCGCATCATTCGCCTTGTCTTTTTGCTGGAGATATGACAACCGCCCATTGAATCGTTTCCTTGTGACCGTAGCCACTCGAGAACTGAAACGAGCGGTGGTTTCTACAGTTTTACTGTCGACAGTGCGAATTTCGTGCCACCATGGAATATTCGAAGGTTTCGAAAGACATGCCTTTATGCTCAGCGACACGATCTACCCCCAAGGATATGCTATCTGCCCTTTGTGAGACAGCACTACAAAAAGTGAAAAGCAAGAACTATTGCCTCGTCGTTTCAAGACGATGCAGAAAATCAACGTGCCGCGTTTCCACGCATTCATGAAGTGAGCCACTCTCCTAAGGAGATCGCCGATAAAAAGGCCTGAAGGCGATGTTGCGGCCCTTTACGCTTCAACCGTGTACTGACGTGTAAACGCTGACAAGGGTAAATATCTGGAAATAAGCATCGGACAAAATACTCACCATGCCATCGAGAGGCCGGGCATCGCATTTCCTTTATACCAAGCGGCCGCGCCTTTATAGGCCAAATAGGTCGATGCCTTGTTGAGCGGGCGAACATGCTGGCTCACTAACGACACGTTTTTGGGCACTTGGAGGCTGATTGCAGAGACTGCGCATGCCAAGCATGTCTTTAGCAAGTCGCGGTCTTAGGAAAAGGCAACAAGCATGAGCGAGAGATCCTGAAAGCATTCGTGATCGAAAAGGCACGTGCATCAGCGCTGCGTCACTGGCTCTTACAAGAAAAGAAATATATCACTCTGGCAAGTGGCATCCATTCCCGGAAACAACACGAGGCGCAAATTCTGTGCGTCTATTGGTGTCTATGTGTCTGTGTAGCTATGTATTTATTAGCCACGCACACAGAAATGAATTTCGGTTGTGAGTACAGCGAAGCCCTTGTCCTTCGTACCTTGCTTTTTTTTTTTTTCAGTTCAGTTGGTTCAACTATTATTAACTATGAACGAACCAGCTCAATTGAATACCAATCGAGATTAGTTCGCATGCTTGACCACTACGCCTCACTAGAACACTGTTCTCACATGGTTAGTAGACATTGCAACTGTTGAATGCGTGCCTATCGCTTTGCTTACTTCATAAGTTTATAATTTCCAAAAGAAAATACGATGTGACTACGGCCCTTGAAATTCATGCTTAATCGCTTGTCCACAGGTGCCTCTTCTTTTCACGGCGTTGTCCACATGTTTGGCCATTCGGTGGCGAGGTTGCAAAAGCCTAAAAAGAAATGAAAAGAAAAAATATAGCAAAAGCACTCACAGTTGGGCGAGTTCGTACAAGACTCGCGACCATGCACAAGGTTGTGCTGTGGCTGCATGTGGAAATTACACTTCTTTGTTAACTTGGGAACTCATCTTTACTGACTGATATTTTCGTGCTCTGCATAAGATTACGTGAGCCTGTAGGTTCAGCCAGCACCATCTGCAGGCGACAATGTACCTTTAGAAACTGCGTTTAAATAAACACTTTGGAGAGTATGTAACATGCGAGGAGTGGGTTTTCAAAGCACGGACGAGAAACGGGCAGGAATTTTGGTGGAGGCGGAATGTTGAGGCCCATGTGCTGTGTGACGTCAATGCACGTTATACAACACCGGGTGGTCGAAATTTCCGGAGCTCTCCGCTACGGCATCTCTCGTAATCATATCGTGGTTCTGGGACGTAAAACCCCAAAAGTGAAACCACTAAAAAACGGACAGGAGTGGTGCAGAGTGGCGTGAAGGCCTATGCTGGCTTAGATGAACGAGAAATAATTGCATTGCCATAAATGCGGATGTTACCCCGTGTTGCATGAAACCGAGATACTGTTTAGGCATAAGGATCAGGCAGCACGTGAGGTAGTGTAGGCGTTTCATATTGGATAAAGGGGCCGTAACTATGTTAGCCAGCCATCCATCACGTTACACAATAAGGAGTTTGACTTTCTTGGTAACTGAAGATTGTTAGGTTTCACTATGCTGCTGTCATTGGTCCTGGTTCTGAAGGTAGACAGGCCTCTTGTTCGAATGCGCATGTGCAATTGGTTCTCTTGTGCTTTTGATTGATTGTTTTGTGGGGTCTAACGTCCCAAAACCAGCTCTGATTATGAGAGACGCCGTAGTGGAGGTCTCCGGAAATTTCGACCACCTGGGGTTCTTTAACGTGCACTGACATCGCACAGCACACGGGCCTCAACGTTTCGCCTCCATCGAAATGCAGCCGCCGCGGCCGGGATTCGATCCCGCGACTTTCGGATCAGCAGCCGAGTACCATAGCCACTAGACCACCGTGGCGGGGCCTCCTGTGCTTTTAAATGTTATTATGTTCAATGAATATTCAGTTGTGAGTTAAGCGCTGTCCGGTCAAATTCTTAGTTCTTCGGTCCTCGTTTTTTGTCTGCTAAAGAAGCTTTTGCTTTGAAACATAAGAAATAATTTTCTGCTATAGCAATAGCGCTGTAAATGGTGGCCATATGCTCCTCACATTTACTTATTTTCTTGTTCGCTTTGTCTCGGCTTTCGCACGGAGTAAAATTAACATTTATGGCCTCTGGTAAAATTGCTGTCTGGGTTTTCAGTCAACTAAAGAGGACACGTTGTTCAATCTGCTTTTTAACAGCAAGTGAGGTTATTGGTAAGCTTAAAACTAGCACGTCCCACACATAAAACACTTGTTAGCTTTTAACGAGAGTAGTTAAACTGCGCAAAGCAAGGCTGAGGTGAAGAAAAGATGTGGATAGGGAATGAAAGAAAACAGCTTAACCAGAATATGGTTGCTGTTGGTTACAGAGCACTGGGGTAGGAATTCTCGAAAGGCGAGGAGAAAGATAACGATTACATGAAAAAAAGAAAGAAGAAAGAAGATGCCCGCACCCACGTTGTGAGGGATCCGACAGTAATAAGTTTTTCACGCAGCAGCAACGCACATGGTAGTATTTCCAATCCCTTCGGGTTGTCGTCGATTCGTAGCAAGGGTCCAATGATCTGGTTTCTGGTTAAGCTACGTACGGTCACGCCTGTTACATTCATGCCAGGTGTTTCCTCTTGCGTCATATTTTTTATGTTCTTGTGTAGTGCGCTGCTATAGCTAACTGTGCACAACCAACTAGCCCCCACATTGACTCGTCTAATGCACAGTCGTCGATAAGTAATGAGAGCGATGTATTTGGCTGCCTTAAAGTGCTTTCTCTAGGCCAACCTTGTGTGAAAATGTGGTTACATGACATTGCGCAGCCACGACATGTGCATCGCGGTTTTTGCTCAACACTACGAATGAAGCTTACTGTTTGTCTCTTGGACAGCGTCGGCGGCTGTATATACGCCAGTCGTATTCGGCAGATGGCGAGGTCTGTTATACTGTATGCGTGGAAGGCTTCAAATTGGGCTTACATGCGGCCGTGTTTACATCACGTCGCCCCACGAATGCACGCACCCGAATGGTCTCGCGAAGAGCAGGTACTCAAAAGAGCTCGGCAGCTCGGCGTATACCTCGGCGCCCGGGGTAACGGAGGCACGTGCGTCGGTGGCGGCGATCATCCTCTTCACGGATCCTGCGCTATCTCCTTTGGCACTGCACGCGCTGCTCCAGGCATGCTTCCTTCTTTCCACGAAAGAAGACCAACGGCGAGCCTCGGCGCTGGTGGTCTTGAAACAAAACAAGACCAACCGAAGAGGAGGACTAGGCGAGAGTGTGCAGGGGTGAACGATAACCAGAATGAGGACAGCCTCCCCCGGGGGCATCGCAGGGAACAGTTCATTGCACAAGGCGCCAATTTTGGGGGACGAAAGTTTCCAAGAGCCGCTGCGTGAGCAGAAAGGGGAACGAAAAACAAAACGATAAGAGAGAGAGACGTACAGGAGCCATCGAAACCGAATGGAGAACCGGGCACGTAGTACATAGCAAGCGCACGTTCCTCTTATACTATACCGCAGTAATATCTTGTATCTTCGAAAGGCTCATTGTTTCTCCGGCTTCGTGCGTGAGTCGCCCTGAATACAAACATAGGCACGCGTCTGCTCCTCTGTGGGCCGAAAGTGTGCCTGCTTCTTAACGCCCATTTTTCGCTTGTACTCAAAGTTGTGTGTGTTTACAGAACTTGAGCTCCCGCCTTTTGTTTGCTTGCTTTCTTGTTTTTTCAAGTATGTTTCCTCGTTCGTTCACGCGGATAGAGCTGACAATAATTTTGAAATTTAGTGTGCAGTCCCCACAGATGTCACCTACCGAATTCGATGATAATTCTGGTCTGTAATCTGATGTTAGCCTGTTTGCAAGCATAATACACTAGTGCGAAAGCTACAGTGTTTGGTACTACGGTACTAATGACTGTCTGCTCAAAGGCATTGTACACATTGACAAACCTGTTGCCAAACCTGCTGCCAAACCTTTTGGCTGACACATCTTTTCCAAGCTCATGGCGTACAATATGTACAGATTAATATTGTCGACTCACCAGTGGTGAGTCGACAATATTAATGTCGCAAGCCAACACCCTAGCTTAGCGGCTAGGGTGTTGGCTTGCTAAGCTTGAGGTCGCGGGATCGAATCCCGGCCACGGCGGTCGCATTCAGGTGGGGGCGAAATGCAGAGAACACTCGTGCACTTGTATTTAGGTGCCCGTTAACGAGCTCGAGGAGGTCAAAGTTACTCCGGAATCTTCCACCATGGGACCTGCCCCATAATCATAGCTGGTTTCCGAACGTAAAGCCTCATCAGTTATTGTTATTACCCCATTAATATTCTGACGTGGTCGTGGCTATTAAGAAAACAGAATCAGAACCGCTAAATATCTAGTTATATCCAATTATTTAGATGCGAAGCAGCTTATGGTCGGGGGGGGGGGGGGGGCTATGTCTCTCCCTCCAACCGCCGTCTGGCGTCCACACCCGCACTGCGCATGCGCGTCCTCCTCCCCCTCCTCTCCTTGTCTCATGTACTCTCCTCGCGGCATTCCTAGCTCTAAGAAACTCCGTACATTGTCATCGTTATATCTTCTTTTGATGATGCGACAATGAACTTAACGTCTAAAAACGTATGGGCATGGAGAGCCACAATTCGGGAAATATCACTCTTAACGAAATTCATGCGAGTCTTTATAAAATATTCAATGGAAACAAAAGGGAAAGGAGTAGGGAAGGGAAAAATAAATTGTAATGTATTGTCTGAATCAACACAGGTCCAATGAAAGATTTTTGTTTTTATCGCGAGCGGAGGCATTATAAGAACGAACTAAACTAAATGAGGGTGACGATGTTATATTGCAATTCCCTAACATATACCCCTTGACTGACAGCATATATATATATATATATATATATATATATATATATATATATATATATATATATATATATATATATATATATATATATATATATATATATATATATATATATATGCCATTCTCAACGTACAGGTGACAACTCTGAAACTCACTAGTCGCCAGAACACAAGATCTCGCAACGTCTAGAACTACAATGGTTCTAGACTACACCGAAGTGGCGCTACAAGAACGAAAATTAAAAATGACACACACACACACACACACACACACACACACACACACGCACGCACTATGAAAAGAACTTGAAATATATAAATATAATAACTATGCTTATTTTATACATGGACTTTTCCTGGCAAGCCGCGTTCGCAACGCTTATATCTGTGAGACTGTCAGCCGTCTCGCCGGTGTAAATTAAGACCTATAAACAAACTCCGGAAGGGCAGATGCCGGCTCGTGAGGAGGACATACTCCTATATCGTAGGAGCCTCTATGGAGCGCCAAGATGCGTATGTAGCACGGCCGGGTGTCTGCTGCAACTCCCTCCACGCAGCAGGAGATGGAGTGGGCGGACTGACTGCGACGCTTTCCAACCAGGAAATCCGCGGGGCGTGCGACAGGAGATGCACGAAACGTTGCTGTGTCAATACTGGCGCATGTCAGCCAGAAAAAGATCGTCGCGATATAGGAGGCAGAGATTGGGAGAACAACACACACACACAGGTAGTTTCCTAGAACTATATAGAGGCTTGGCACAAAGTAATAAGTAACTCAAAGAAAGTACGTAACACGAATACACTGCACGTGCGATTGGAAACATTACGAAAGGTGCCGTGGTCGATGCGGCAGATACAAAGGACGTTGGACTCAACCTATACAAACGATGATGAACGGTACCTTATTTCTTTTGGGTCGCGTAGCGAGGCGTCAAGAAAAAGAAAAGCGGATACACTTTTGTTTTTGGTTGAGTGAAATATGCTGTGAACATTGTACTTACTTCCACTTCGCTCTCCCTATTTACTTATGAGCTCCCGTTGCGGGCAACCTTTAAGCGGCATTGAGCCAAAAGTCAGAGCCGTTATCCGGGTACTCAAACGAGATCATCCGGACGCTTAAATGAGAACAGGAGCACCCACACGAGAATATGCGGGCATGACAATTAGATTATCCGGGCATCCAAACGAGAACATCCTGGGTCATACACTGTAGCATATATACGGACATTCAAACGAGTTGATCCGGGTATCTATACGATAACAGCCGGACAACCCGTCTAATACTGCTTCCGAGTTTTTCTTTTTTGTTTTTTTTTTTTTAGTGTCTTAACAGTATCACCCAGAAGCAGTAACGTCTCGTACGCCGACGTTTCATTTGTAATTTCCAATACTGACGTTTCCAAGATACATAAGTCACCTTACACTTGGGATGTTTCAACGCTGGCTGCTGGCGCAAACCCGAGTCTCGAAGCACGGTAGCCAGCATCGGCGCGCGCCAGCGCTTCGAGCGCGCTCGCCTGACCAACAGCTGCTCCGGGAGTGAAGATGAGGCAAAAGAGCAATACTTCTCAGCCGATCAAGAACAAAGGGGCTGCGATGCCCACCTGCAGCGTGTCTGGGAGCCGCTCGCGCTCGATGAGAGGGCTGTCATTTCGTGCTTATATTTGTTCTCGATTACAGGAGAGCCAGCCATTTTCGTTTCCATCTCAAGAACTCCTCTTCCTTCTGCATTCGTGAACCCTCCATATCTTGCAACTGCTGCTTTCATTCCTTAATTCATTTCCAAAATGTGTGGATAAAGAAAGCTTAAGTACCTTCTCTTGCTTCTCGGAATGAAATGGCGGAAAGAGTTTCTTCTTCACAAAAAGATATAAAGCTAATTTTCTCTCTTGTATCAGTAAATAATTGTTTCACGATGTCAGATGCACCGCTTTCGCAGTGAAGAGACGTTTGGTGAGCGGGTACACGCGCAGAAAAGAAAGTACAAGTGGCGACACCATCTTGAAGTTCTCGACCACACTCGGCATGACGTCACAGATTTTCACTGTGTGTGCAAGAGCCTAAACAATCTCATTCGGTAAAATGAACCGAATTGTCCCCTACGAAGACCAAAAACTTAGCATACCTCAAGGTTTAGCCAGGCGAGATGAAGCGTGCCTTCACCGATTAAGACTCAATGTAGCATACACGAGAGATTTTAAGCACAAAATACAACAGTCTGATTCTCCATTGTGCTCCGCATGCAACACACGAGAGGACATTGAACACGTCCTGTGCAACTGCCAGCGCTACGAGTCGGATAGAAAGACTCTGAAGGCAGCGCTTCACTTGCCACACGGTACGACCTTGGAGCTGCGGCATCTCCTAGGCCCGTGGCAAGACAGCGCCTGCGCACTACGTAGCACCAAGGCGCTGATAGCGTTTCTACGGGCAACATGCCTCAATGAAACGCTGTAAACTGAGTTATAGTGTATATATGTATATATGAGTGTGTGAGTAAGTGTGACCGTATGTACGTGTTATGTTAGATGTGATCACTGTAAATATCATAATCACCGCAAAGTACCTGGAGTAGCAAGCTAGGCGATCAACCAGGCTGACATCTCCGGTTCATCAATAAAGTGTTCTCTCTCTCTCTCTCTTAGCATGTCTGGTTTCGGAAAATTTTGTTGAGCAAATGTGGCTTGACTACGAAAGGACAGTTTGTAATCCCTGACGTCACACTGACTTTCATGTGCAGATATTCCTGAGCGAAATTGAAAAAAGAAATATTTAACCTTCATCTTCTCCTTTAATAATGAACCCATGATCGTGAAATTAAAATTTACAGTGCCGTTCTCGAAGAATACAATAATTTATCACTGTACACGGATGAGCGAGACGATGTTTCTGTCTAACAGTTCCAGGATAAGCCATGTTAGCCTATATAAGCAGACACGTACTATAATTTACGAACACTAACCAACACAATGCAAGAAGCTTGGGTGTGCAGGCACGGGCACAAGAGAAGAATGCAGACAACTCGAAGGCCGTGTCCGTGTCTGCAGTCCTTACCTTTATTGAATTATGAATCTTTCCAACTAGCCCAGCTTTATGTCGTTCTGGCCAACACCACTCACGGCCGGTTCACTGTTCGTTCACAAATTTAGAAAAAGCACGGTAAAGTATAATGTCGCATACAAAAGAATCGTGTGTTAGTATCACGGCTACACGTTCTGCATAGTGGATCTTGTGTCAGTCTGCGTTATCGCCCCCGTGCATTTCGTGTAGCAACTATAGATAATGGTACGTGGACTCTACGCGACAATGCAGCGATCTCAAGGTCAGGACACATCTTAATGGAAAATTTGTCAGTTTTTTTATAGTAATAGCTGTACATTTATGGTTATAGTGACGTAACAGGCAAGGGCTGTTAAGTGGGAAGGGTATCGAGTGGTGTCCCCGCGATTCCGGGGATCTAATCCGCAACTTCGCGGTAAACCTTTCCTTTGGCCTTCGCATAATCGCTATCATGTATAGCAGTGGGCTGAGGCCAAGCGTGAGTAGACCGTGGCAGTGGGCAGTGTGACGAGGGCAAGAGAAGGTCCGCTCTTATCTTTTGCGTGACAAGCAGTACGAAATCCGATGCACGGCACAGCCTTGAACAGCTGCATTTTTTTAATAGGTAGTAACTCTTCCTCTACCAGTTATGCTTATGCCCGTCCTTGCGGTGGAACGTTTTCGTTTACATGAAGGCATTGGTCTCTCTGGTAAGCGCTTCACAGAACCTGAAAGAGTGTGAGTATCCAACTATCTGGAAGATGCTTTGCATCACTGTAGAGAATCCCTTTTGATGCACGTCCAGTCTGCATATCGCTTTTGTTTCCATGCTGGAACGCAGTTCTTACGGAAACGTGGGGAGAATGAAGGTAAATGTAAGCCACTGCTATTCATATATTCATCCACGGCTTCACGTGATAAAAGAAGCTACATTCCAAGTTTTGAAAGAAGTCAGTAATGTCAGTACTATTTGCATTTAATGGTTGAGCCGTATGTTATGCAGCCTTCTTAAAATTCGTTTAGGGTCATGTGAGCATACGTTCTCTGGGGACTTCCTCAAGTTCAAGCCCAAGTTTTACGTCGTCTCTTTCGCAACGACTCCTAATCGCTGGATCTCAGACTCAGACTCCCGGGCAATTATCAAAAGCAGCGAGCCTGTGAGCACGTTTACGAGTTCCTCAACCTATCATCTACTCATCCGGGCAATTTTTGATAAATTCCTCTAGCATTTTAACCTCCATAATTCACAACCCTGAGAAACCCTTCCGAGGCAACTCGTTAGTGTCAGTACTTTCGACATTACATTTGCCATTTGTCTGTGCACTGAGAAGTATATTAAATAGAGAGTACATATAGTGTATGCGTACTGTCGCCGTGGTGGCATGTGGTTATGGTGCTAGGCTGCTGCCCCGAAAGTGGGGGCTTCAATCCTGAATTTTGATGGAGAGAAAATGCTAGAGGCGCGTGTACTGTGTTGTGAGCACGAGAACCATGGTGGACAAAATTTCCGGGGCCAATGACAATAGTGTTCCTTATAATCATATCGCGGTTTCGGCACGTAAAACACTAGCGATCTAATGTGCGCGCAACGTTTAACAGGGCATTGTTCTTGTTGGCGGAATTGCTGTTCCAGGGTTTCCACATGTTTTACTGCGTTTACAACTACGCCCCAATAGACAGACGGCGGCGCCTTGAGGTGACGGCCTCGCTTATTTTTTTTTAAATTGTAGATTAATTCATTATCGACTAATCAGTTAATGCTCCCATGCTACCATTCATACAGTCTTCTAATGTCAAATAATTTTTGTCTCTTATTTCACATATCTCATTGCCCACGGCGCAGTGGTGGATGCGTCGGGCAAGCCAGCCGATGGCCTCCTGGAGGGCACAATGGCGTTTGTGGGCGCCTTCGACGAGTGCCTGGATACGATCGTGTCAGACGAGCACGACAGCTCGCGAATCCTCTTTCGAGGTCGCTACTGCACTGCCCAAGTGGCGCCCAAGTTCACGCTGAGGGACCTATTCCACAACGAGTCCCAGGCCCACAAGGAGCTGGCTACGTACCTACCGAAAAAGGCCGTGAGTGTCACGATAGTGTCAGAGAGCTACGAGCAGCATCAATGGTCGGGGATAACGAAACACAAAGAAGCACAAATGTACAGCTAAAGCGAATTGAATTATTTAGAGCGTTACGAGTGCTTTTCGGTGCTGTAGAGAAAAAATTAATGAGTTAGAGAATTTGATGACAAAGAGAAGCGGAGAACTCTCTGAGGACAAGGTATGTACCGATCGTGAAAGAGCAAGCATCATGCATTTAAAAATTATTTGGCTTATTATCACTAATCCTTCTTTACCTAGCGCACAACACACACAATGACAAGGGTGAAAACACGAAGTCAAACGTTCGTCTCCATATTTTCACCCTGCCCTTGTGTGTGCTGTGCGCTATATAAACAGAAGTGGAACACCAACATTGCCAAACGCTCCAGTGCTTCGTCATTGATATTTGTTCTTCCTATCAAATGCGCACTATACTTTAAAGCGGAAGTGGATGAAAGTGGATGAAAATTGTTTGCTCTTCGTGGTAGTCAGCCACTAATAGTACGAATGCAGATGCGCTGAGTACGAATCTTGTGTAACACACCGTGAAAATTTGCATAGAAGTTTGCGTTGAGAATCTTTACATGTGCTCGCAATACTTAATTGCCAGCACATTAAGTATTACCACATGCACTTCAGCTGTGGCAACTGTAAGGCGAGAGCGTAAGAATGAATGGAAAATTTTGTTTTCTTGTCCCGCGAAGAAAAATCAAAATAAACCAGTAGTCGATCTGATTCACGTTCTTCATGATCGACCCCTACAATACGCTGTTCTGTGCGCCAAATCTGCCAAGGATTAAACAGTTTGTAACTTAGTTCAGTCAGCTATTCTTGCTACATCACATACAACCACACGTATTGCACGTGATGAAAGCTAGGCCTTGCCTGATGTTTTAAAGCTTCTGAAGAAAAAGCAGCGTAATATGTCTGGTTGGAAGTCAATGTGTACGGTCCCATTGAGGAATAGTAGCTTTTAATGAAGCTTCAGATAAGCATGTGGCACACATAGTTCTCGCACTGAAAAAATGCATCGACAACGAATACGATGCACGAGAAGCAGGTGGACAGACACAAAGGAAAAAAAAAACACAGAAAGCTTGTATCCATTACAGCATAATGAGAAAAATCTAATAACATTTCTGTCGTCCCTCGGAAAAAAAAAGTTACCCTAGAAAGCAGGAGCATTACTGTTACCTTAGTGCACTCGGTTACGAAATGGCACCTCTTTTCTTGTTTGGCAAGCCTGATTTCATTATTTTATGAACCCTAGTGTGTCCGTTCATACCCAGCGACGCGATCATTTTTATGTTTCTTTGTTTCTTTTTTTTTTTTCGGCTAAGAACGGCGGGAGGAGGAGGCGGCAGAGAAAGAGGTTATGTCCTTTGCTTTTTCTGTTATAGTTCTGCGAGACGAAGTAACCGCGACTGAAAGGGCCACCATTTTGCGTAAATGCATTTAACATAATATGAGGTACATCATATTGTCGTAATATTCTGCGATTATTAAGCCAGGAAGATCGTCCGCTGTAGGTAGCTGATCATCCTTATACGATAGGTCCAATGTTATAATATTACATACTAGTGTGCCTCGTAGCTTAAGCTGAGTACGCAACACTATGTTAAAGGTGAGCTTAAAAAAAAGGAAAGGAAAAATCCTTATAACGCCAGGATTAGTAATATTTGATGGTGTTTTACCTGCCATGTTTTACCTGATGGTGTTTTACCTGCCACATAATAAATCTTGTGCTGACAACAGGAGTGTTTCCGGCACAGTTAAAAGTTGCAAGGGTAACCCCAATTTATAAAGGAGGTGGCATAAATAATATGTCAAATTATAGGCCCGTTTCAGTACTTCCGACATTATCCAAGGTTTTTGAAAGCATTATTCATGACAGGTTGGTATCCTTTTTAAATAAGTATGACATCATCACAACATGTCAGTATGGTTTTCAGAAAAATAAGTCTACTGAACAAGCATTAACTATCATTAAAGATCAAATAATTGCAAATATGGAAAATAAGAAATTTAGAGCGTTACGAGTGCTTTTCGGTGCTGTAGAGAAAAAATTAATGAGTTAGAGAATTTGATGACAAAGAGAAGTGGAGAACTCTCTGAGGAAAAGGTATGTACCGATCGTGAAAGAGCAAGCATCATGCATTTAAAAATTATTTGGCTTATTATCACTAATCCTTCTTTACCTAGCGCACAACACACACAATGACAAGGGTGAAAACACGAAGTCAAGAGTTCGTCTCCATATTTTCACCCTGCCCTTGTGTGTGCTGTGCGCTATATAAACAGAAGTGGAACACCAACATTGCCAAACGCTGCAGTGCTTCGTCATTGATATTTGTTCTTCCTATCAAATGCGCACTATACTTTAAAGCGGAAGTGGATGAAAGTGGATGAAAATTGTTTGCTCTTCGTGGTAGTCAGCCACTAATAGTACGAATGCAGATGCGCTGAGTACGAATCTTGTGTACCACACCGTGAAAATTTGCTTAGAAGTTTGCGTTGAGAATCTTTACATGTGCTCGCAATACTTAATTGCCAGCACATTAAGTATTACCACATGCACTTCAGCTGTGGCAACTGTAAGGCGAGAGCGTAAGAATGAATGGAAAATTTTGTTTTCTTGTCCCGCGAAGAAAAATCAAAATAAACCAGTAGTCGATCTGATTCACGTTCTTCATGATCGACCCCTACAATACGCTGTTCTGTGCGCCAAATCTGCCAAGGATTAAACAGTTTGTAACTTAGTTCAGTCAGCTATTCTTGCTACATCACATACAACTACACGTATTGCACGTGATGAAAGCTAGGCCTTGCCTGATGTTTTAAAGCTTCTGAAGAAAAAGCAGCGTAATATGTCTGGTTGGAAGTCAATGTGTAAGGTCCCATTGAGGAATAGTAGCTTTTAATGAAGCTTCAGGTAAGCATGTGGCACACATAGTTCTCGCACTGAAAAAATGCAGCGACAACGAATACGATGCACGAGAAGCAGGTGGACAGACACAAAGGAAAAAAAAACACAGAAAGCTTGTATCCATTACGGCATAATGAGAAAAATCTAATAACATTTGTGTTGTCCCTCGGGAAAAAAAAAGTTACCCTAGAAAGCAGGAGCATTACTGTTACCTTAGTGCACTCGGTTACGAAATGGCACCTCTTTTCTTGTTTGGCAAGCCTGATTTCATTATTTTATGAACCCTAGTGTGTCCGTTCATACCCAGCGACGCGATCATTTTTATGTTTCTTTGTTTCTTTTTTTTTCGGCTAAGAACGGCGGGAGGAGGAGGCGGCAGAGAAAGAGGTTATGTCCTTTGCTTTTTCTGTTATAGTTCTGCGAGACGAAGTAACCGCGACTGAAAGGGCCACCATTTTGCGTAAATGCATTTAACATAATATGAGGTACATCATATTGTCGTAATATTCTGCGATTATTAAGCCAGGAAGATCGTCCGCTGTAGGTAGCTGATCATCCTTATACGATAGGTCCAATGTTATAATATTACATACTAGTGTGCCTCGTAGCTTAAGCTGAGTACACAACACTATGTTAAAGGTGAGCTTAAAAAAAGGAAAGGAAAAATCCTTACAACGCCAGGATTAGTAATATTTGATGGTGTTTTACCTGCCATAACTGCGATATGATTATGAGACACGCCGCAGTGGAAGGCTTCAAAAATCTGTGCCATCAAGCGTTCTTTAACGTGCACTGGCATCGCAGAGTACACGGGCACGTACCATTTTTGCTTTCATTGAAAATGCAACTGCCGCGGCCGGGCTCGAACTCACGTATTTCGGGTCAGAAGTCAAGCACCATGACCACTAAGCCATTACGGTGGGCTTCCATGCCAAAATTTCGGTGCCTGTTAATTTTTACGGAGTATTAGTCTCGTAGCCTACCGCCACAACGACAGTAGCTATCACTAAATCAATCAACATTCATTAATGCAATCAATTAATGTAAGACGAACGTGGGTATCTCCTTCCGGAGCCATTTAAGGAAATCTAACAATGATTATTTTCTTTTCTTAGATGCTGAAGAATGCACTGCGAATTCCGGGAAACCACGTGGTTTTTCGCGTTGGCCTCTGCGTTCCTTCAACGTGTTCCAAAGACGACATTGAACGAATGGTAAAATACAGTAAGTATGAGAGAATAAATCATTTATTTATTTATTTTTTTGCGTACAGAGGGCATAAATATCTACGTGGTGGTTTGGTGTTTTTACGGATGCTTGCTGTACACTTAAGCAATCATAATTAGAGCAATTTTACACAATTACGCATAATCACAGATTGACATGATTCACGCCTTATGGGAGTTTTTATACAAGATCGTGGACAAACAGCTATTCTGCTAGGACAGAGAAGCTAGGCAAAACAAAAGAGCTGGTGCAACCAAAGAACACCTGGCAGACAATCATGTTTAAGGGTAACACATTATAAAGGTTGGAGGACGGAGAAACAGTGGCAAAAAAAAAACTGAAACGATCAGACACCTACCGTGCTCAAACGATGATTATAAAGACTGTTTTGCAGCTTTACATCTAGAGAACTTCCTTTGAAGGTATTGAGACAAGTTTGAAAGAAATGAAACGAGACAGTGTTATAAACAGTATACAGTGGTGACTTTTACAGCGACACATTAAGTAGCTGTTATTTCATAGTTCTTGACAATGTTGTCAGGGAGTATCAATGTCGGATGTATACACAGATGACGAACGGCACACCACAACAGAACTGGCGAGCAAGAGAGCAGCTCGCCTTTTCCAATTCGTCCCCAACATGAGCTACACGCACATGCTGACGTAATACCATTGTCATTGGCTTTTACTTTTATAATGCCGTTATCACTTTACACCTGCGATAATGCCTTGCCTTAGTACTTAGGCTTAAGAATATACCTTTATAGTGATACTGTAGTCTTGGAGCGCTTTATATGCCATCTTTAAATTAGAAATTTGTTTTGTGCTTGTATTCCCGCTTGCGTTTTCCTGCATTAAGTAGCGATCTTACATTTGACAGCCGTGAAACACATGGACATGAAAGCCGAGGTGACCGAATGCTTGCAGAGAGAAGAAAAGCCGCTCACCGTCATCCAGATCACTGTCATGTGAGTAGTCACCGGCCGGCGTACTACAAAACATTGCATATGTTCTTTTAATGTAACGTTGTTCTGGTATCACCTTCTTTTTATTTAAATATGCACATATGGGAATGTATAATCACGTTCACAAGTACTGAGACTGTAACAAATGGTATTTTGTCAGAGCGCTCACGTGCAGCCTCGGTTTTGTGCAAATATTGAAAATGCTCAGGGAGAGAAATTTTATTTAGATTCACTTCCGGCCTTTCGCACTATCTTTTTCTGGGACGATACAAAAATTATAGGTAACTAGAATGTTGTTTCTATTTACTGAACAGCGTTGCTACTTTCTTGAAGAAAACTGGATGGATTCAACCAGCCATTAAAATAATCAACTGAAACACAAAACACTAAGCGCTAGATGCCCTTTGCCGAGAAAAGTCAGACGCAGCTTCGAAGTTGGCAATATGTTTCACTACGACTTTGTGTCAGTGATGCCGTAGAAGGGTTCCCAAGATAACGCAACTGCTGTACATTTGCATGACTGCAATAAATAAGACAGGTAAGCCTTAACTGTGAAAGGATGTTACGCTTCCAGGATCGTTGTGAGTCCCACTTCGTGATTAGACGGGTGCCTTCAAATCGCTTAAGCCTGAACTGTGAAAGGATGTTACGCTTCCAGGATCGTTGTCAGTCCCACTTCGTGATTAGACGGGTGCCTTCAAATCGCTTAGTTTAACGCTTACAGACGCCTTATGCAATTTTCCTCTGAAGAAACAGATTATATCTTAGTCTCATCGACAACTACGCAAGGCACCATGTTTCCTTAAGTCCCAAAGTCTTAACTTGACAATATTTATTTCTGTGTGTATTTTCGAGTATTTGCTTCAAAGCTCACTTCGTAAGACAAATATGACCGGCTTGATTGCTTTTACTTCTTTCTGCATCGACTAAGTCCTATACCACGAGCTGAAAGATCTTAGGAAACTATGAAGCGTGTGATTACTTAATTATCTATTTCGCTACATCGAACGAATAAGATGATCAGGTGCAATTATGTCTATTTAGAATGTAGTTCTTATGAGATTCCGGACTGAAGGCTCCACACACTCCCGGGACCCGCCGAAGGACTGCGTGGTCATCCCTTATTCTAATAAATGTTTTATCTGTCTTTCTCTTGTATTCAATAGAGACCTACAAGGCGCACACGATACTAAATAGTGTCATTGCCGTTCGAAAATCAGAGCAAGACAGCGCATGTCAATTTATATTAATCTGGCCAACAATCAGAATAAGATCACTACAGTGTTTTGGGGGATGAATAAAGGGAGCCCCAAAGGGTTTAATTATTAGCAAGAGCCGAACGACCACGCACAGAATGTTGCCCACGAGAGTATACAGGGAAATAAAGGAGAGCTGTATCTATGATTATCTTTGTATTCTTAATTAAAAGAGAGAGAGAGACAGGAGATAGGACCGCTTCAGTCGGCGGAAGATGGAGCCCACAAACTCCTCAAATTTCGTCTTGTGCTGAACGACAACGCTGTGGCTGCCTCCCCGTCCACTTTTTCCTCTTTTGTAGCTGTTCATTTTATTTGCAACCAACTCCTGGGAAACGTTTAGCCATGGCTTAACACTGCCGCGAAACACTGGCGGGGTGCTTATTCGCGGCTTTGACGGCGGATGTGGGGCAGTCGGTGAACTGCACGCTTCAGGTGATATGTGCATTTTACAGGAGAAGGAAACGGACCTACTTCGTACGGGCACCTCGTGTGCCAAACCACCTAGCTCCAGCTACCTGGTATGAATTTTTCACGAAGGTGCGAAGGTGTGCGGAGCACTATGTAGGCAGAGATAGAATAAACAAGATTATTTACGAGAACAGATTACGAGAACAGCTTATTTGACTTGCTTGAACGAACTAAAACTCTTAACTAAAATTAAGCTAGCTGATAAAAGCCAGGGCATGTGGTGGTCGTTGAAGCGACCCGTTAGTCTCTGGCGAATTTATACGTGTTTTCATATGTGGTCATGGCAACGCGGTGAATTTATTACGCGCCGTAATTGCCTGTTAGTGCGTGTGTCATCATCATCACAATCATCATAATCCTGTCTGGGCTCATTCAAGGGCGACGGCCCCTTCCGTATTTCTCATTTACCCGGTCCTGTGCAAACTGTGGCCACGTTATCTGCAAAGAAAATGGGTATGCACGAACTAGACACGGCCGCACCAAAGACACGTTAAGCTCGTCCGTGTCTTAATAGCGTCCGTGTGTAGTTTGCACATGCCCATTTCCCTTGCAAGTATGAACCAACTCGCCCAGCAGAAAGTCTTGCCGGCCACGTTATCTTCGCAAAATTCTTGGTGTCATCTGCCTACCTAACTTTTTACCACCCCGTACCTCACTTGTCTTCTCTAGGAACACAGTGTATCACTTTCAATGACCAACGTTTGTCTTGCCTGCTCATGGCCATTTCATGGCCCTGCTCATGGCCATTTCTTCTTAATTTCCACACTAAGATTTAATTAGCACGCCCTTGTCCCTAACCCGCACCACTCTCTTGTTACCCCTTAACTCCGTCTATACACAACCTAATAACTATGGGTTCGCCTTTAATTGTAAAGTAATTGCGTATGATGTGAAGTGGCGATCGCGTCTTCCCGGCGCTCCGAACTTGTGACCAGTCAAGACTGCTGCGCAGAGATCATATTATAAACTTCTGTAATAACACGTAGCATGCCTGGTTTGCTACTTCGAGATTCCAAGAGTGCTTCAGCCTAGAGGGTTTCGCTACTTCATAACAAAACTCAACCTCTTACATCGGCCAGTGGTAGTAGCCAAACGCCCTGAGGCGCCACTTTGGCAACTGCAAAGCCCCGCTCTGCATTGTTGCAAGAAAAAATAGCGCAGTTTGAAAGGACAACGAACACGTTTCTTATTCTGACTAAATCGTGCAGCGTATGCTTCCTGTTTCACTGACTGAATACATTAAATAATCACCTTGTTTCTTTCTTTCACAGCACGCTACTTGCCGCATTTCTGTCCCTGACGATCATAGGCACCGTTACGGACATCACACTCAAGGAGCGGCGTCATCCCAAGGCTCCCGCGTCTGAGAAACACGGTGAAGATTTCATTACCATCCAGTGAATGTAAAAATCGGCTCGAATATGACGGTGCTTCATATTGCACAGGGAGTACTTTATTATCATTGTACTTCCGTGAGGTCTGCTGCTGTGTGGCATAAACAATGAAGAATGCTGCATGCTGAGGAGCTTGCCATCACAAATTAACACAGAAAAGGCAAAATATGAAAAAAAAAACATGCTATTAGAAGACGTTAGCTTCTGTTGTGAAGTACTTCCTTGTGTAGCGCGTGCTCTGTTTTTTTTTTTTCGTGAAATTGATATGAAAGGCAGTGTTCTTCGATAAACCCCAGTAGGTTTCAGGAGTTTAAAAAAAGAGCCGTTTATGTCGTATAATTAGCGCTTATCGGCTCGGACGCGGATTAGTAGGGCGTTAGTAGAGCGCATGTGAATTGTGAGCATTTCTTTCTTATTCAGGCTTTTTCTTAAAATTCCTGACAGTTTCCTCGCTCGTTCCTTAAGGACAACCATTATCCTTTTTGTTTTACCTCTTGTGGTCATTACCGTGCTGAATAACATATTTTTTGTAAATGTCACTTTTGTGATAAGCGAGAATCTACAGGTGACGCTAACGTGCTGTTTCTAAGTATTCTCTGTGAATACCAGTAAAAGAAATCTTCCGAACTCTCACGATGGCGAGGAGGACACAGAGGCTGTGCACGCAAGAGCAGTGCTCTCAAAATTAGTTTCGAAGATCTAACATTGCCTAATGGCTAACTCAATGGCTCCCTTAAAGTGGCAATGCCGACGGTGTAACTCGGAATACTGTACTGTCATACATAGGAGACCACAAGAAAGGCTGATGAAACGCGTGACACTGTTTATACGTCATTCTTTGTTGGGCGGAGTTTGAAGTCCTTTCGTGAAAACTCTGCCGTACACTCGAAAAGGGCGGACGCGTGCCAATTTCGCCACCCTGTTCGCCATGGGTGGCACAACTTCGAAACGCGAGAAACGTGACTACCGTAACAAATGAAAACCGCTACATGCGTTGAAATTCCTTCCATTCCAGTTAGTGCCGTTGTACAGGTATTTAATAAGTTAGGTAACTCAATTTTACTAATTAGCTAAACATTGATACTAGAAAAGTCTGCGCAAGGCTACTGGTAGCAAAACAGCTGGGGCGCACCGTGGGAAAGGGCAAACGGAATTAACGGGTTTTTTTTTTTTCGTTTTTAGCATGGCCTTGGGTGTTTTTTTTTTGTTTTTTCTGGCAGTTTTCAGAGGCTCCGAGTTCGCTTCTTTTTGACGAATCCTCAACGGAGATTGTGAGCCACATTTAGCGATATTTGACTAGATTACAAACCAGGCATTACGGCAGTGCTTGGGCATGTTTAGAGCTTTTTGCGGCACCGCTGCAGGCAGACCTCTGGAGGCATTGCTGTGCTTCTCGGCGTACAGCAACGCGCGCAAGCTTTTTGCTCCAGAGGACAAGCCGGACAGCCTGCGGGCGCTACACGGCATCCGCTTCCTGTCCATGACGTGGATCATCTTTGGCCACAGCTACTTCTTCATCGAGCACGTGCAGCCTTTCCGTAAGCGAACCCGTACTCAGTTTCTTCATTTAGCCATTTGTGGGGCAATTGTCACGGTGTTTAAACCCGCGGGGACTCTTAGAAGAAAAGAAAAGGAACACCAATTGCTGATGACATTTTTGACGTCGATTGCTGAGACCAGAAAGCCTCTTCCACTGGCTAAGAAAGCTGGCATTTTCAGTGTCAAGTCAAGCAGCTCGAGGCACAGTCGAAAGCACGTCCTTCGTTGTGCGCTTTTTAAAGAGTATAGTGAGTTTGTCCTACAGCATGAAGTGACTTTTTTTTTCAGCGAAGCGGCCATTCTTTTACACAAAGAGGATAGCAAGGCTGGACGGCGGCCCGTTCTTACGAATAGCTGTTCAGAAATACTGGCATTATAAATTCAGTTTATTAAGGGGCTCAGCGCTCTAACATTTTTGCTGATGAGCGCGAGAAATTGTGGTTGTAGGGTCATGAAACTGCAAATTACCATAAAAATGTGTCTACAAACGTGTTTGCGCTTTTAATTCCTTCTTCCAAAGTATGGGGCATGAATGCCGAATGATTGGGCAGAAATTGCTGTGTTATTTACGCGGAAGTCGGTTATAAAGGGTACTTAAAAGAACCCGGCAACTCTTTTTGAACGTAGTCAGATAACGGTGCAGATCGGTCTTGGAGGCTCCTGTGAACTTGTGATCCTAACATAATTGCACTGTATGCACCAGGTAACTTGCAATTTCATTTCAGTTTGAAGCCGGCTACTCTTCTGTCAACAAACGATGTCACAAGGAACAACTGAGCATGCGTTGCTTGAGGCCGGAGCAGCACTGGTGATATCATGGTCGCGGAAAGTGATGCTCTATGTTTTCATTTCGATCTAAGCAAATGAAGACCTACTTAAGTACCTGTCTTTGAGAACACCGAAAAATTCAAGCGCTGGCAATCACAATATTTTCCAGAGGACACACCATGAAGAAAGAGAGGGACGATGAGGGAGCGTGCGCTTGTTTGCATGCGTGAGTTTGTTTTGCTGAAAGTAGTGAAATATCTCTAATTTATACGCATATACAGGGGATAATGCAAATGTAAAGCATCTGGTTATTACGCACGTTTTCCGCAGGCGGGCTGTTCAACGGCCACGAGATATGGATAATGCAAATGTAAAGCATCTGGTTATTACGCACGTTTTCCGCAGGCGGGCTGTTCAACGGCCACGAGATGTACTCGGACAACTTCTTCTTTTCCGGAATCATCAATTTCACGCTGGCCGTGGACTCGTTCTTTTTCATCAGGTAGGACTGATCAACTTTCATGTTTACTACTACTCCACTTATCGAGCGTTGCAAAGTATTGCCTGCATTGAACTTTGCGTTGTATGGGAAGTAGCATTATATTCATAGAAGGGCGCATCGTTACCTACTCGCGGAGACAATATATTAAGTGTTGTTGCAATGATTCCTACCCAAAAGGGTGCTCATCTTCTTACTGCACTCAGATAAAGCGAAAGTAGCCGGCCCATGCGTTATGTGTTCTCCTTATCTATCATTTAGACAGCGATCAGTCTGCCCTATTGTGCGGTTCCCACAGATCGAAGGGCCCAATACTCTGCTCCTCTCTGGACTCCGAAGCTATAATTTAAGGGCGTTTCACGCAGCGTTACCTACAGCCTCTTGAAGGATCGACTGCGGGAGGTAATATAATTCTGTGCCGGATGTGTCGCATTCTTCAAGTTGCCCGGATCGTGTTCGGTGCACCAAGCAACCCGTAAACGTTTTCGGGGCTCATGCATAAGTGGCTTCCTCAACAGCGACCGGTGAGGAACCATAAACGTGTACGCTATCACTGACATCTGGGAAGAGAGCGAATGGGCTAATTAACAGTTTCTCAGTGACAGCAGGAATTGTTGGGCATTAACTGCGAATAACCTTACAATTTTAATGAGCTTCAGATGGCTGTTGTAAAAAATGGAAGTTACTTGTTCAGTCTACATGGACTGTGTAGACATATCCCAGTGGTCCAGCAAGAAAATGACGCAAAGTGACTAATATAAAACTGCAAGGTCGAACCCCTAGCAAATATTCACAGAAGTAAGTGTTCCTTTCCACCATGAACGGCCTGTTATGTCACCACAGGGGCCATCTGCAACATGGAGTAGTTTACGCAACTGATAATATGTGCTCGTAATTAACGCTTTTGCAAGGCTTGCAGGATGATACCCCGGCGCACCCTTGAAGTTTTTACTCTAAAGCTTTACGTTTGTTTAGCCGCCTATTAGGAAGTCTTGTTGAAATGACGGTATTGCCTCCTGGTGTCAGAAAAGGGTGAAATTTATGAGTTGGAGTAAGAGGGACGTTATAAGTTAACTTTCGAAAATTTTAAACAGTAAAGGGTCTGAGAGGCTCGAAATTCAGTAACACCCAGATGAAGCAAGCAAAAAAAGTGAAACCCGTGTAAATGTTTTATTTATATTGAATTTTGTATTTGATTGCGAATTAGAGTGCATGTTTTTACTATATGCAGTACAACTCAATTCAATTCAATTCTTTATTTTGCAAACGTTAACACAAAGAAATACCAAAACTGGTTGGACCCGTAGCCAAGGGCTAGTTGCGCGCCTAATCAAAAAGATAAATAACAGTTTCACACACAAAAGCAAGTCAGGTACATCACGCGCATACTCATATATTTAGCGTATATTATTACGAAAGTATAAGGTTGAAGTAATTGAATAGGAAAAGGCCACTGGTAGCAGCCCACCGACGCCGGCTTTCGAATCTTGGTAATAAACCTGTTATTAATTGTACTAATTACTCTGTGCGGTATCTTTCAGGTAAGGGGCGTTTCAGTGGCTTTTTTTTAATACGTTAACGTCAACGCCTGCTTAAGAAACGATACTGTGCATTGTAATGACGTCTCGGCTATGCTAGCTTCCACGTGCTGGTGCAGTCGCAGCGGCCGCGGTGCAGCTGGTGCATTTCGTGCGTGTGGTGGAACCTTCCACGCACCCGCCTTCTTGTAGCATCGTACAACCAATTTAGAGCACAATATGCAAACGCGTTTTTTTTTTTTTCTGTCGCACGGACAACGCAGAGATCATCGAACTTGAAGGCGGTCGCGCATTAAGCGCGAAGTGATGAAGTCTGCGGCTGGCTCGGATAAAACAAGCCGGTATCAACACGGAGAACATGCGGGGGCGCGTTTGTCGCCCACTTCGTGTATGTCGGGCCCATAATATGCACACAGCTGCAAGACGTAGCAAATCAAAACATCCCATTGATATTGCGCGATGCGACTGGTGATACCTTATTGTTGGCGGACACATCTGTGGCTCTGCGTGACTTTCTTTTTAATACGTTCTGTATTTTTTTTTGTATTAATCAAACCAACAACGGTTGCCATGATGTGTCCGTAAAAGAGAGAGAGAGAAAAAAAACACGAGTTACGCTGTTATGCAAAATCACCGAAATGCGTGCGAGAAACTCGAGCCTATCTTCATCTTGTCGAAACAGTTATTCCTTGAAATTCACTCACTTAGGTCAAGCATTTGTTTGTTGAATAAACGCTGTTTCCGCTGCCTTCGATAAGAATAAATAAAAAAAGCTTTTCCGCTTACCTCACGAAACAAAAGGAGCTTGTTAGCTTCTTGAAACTCTTTTCGTCAAGAAAAACTTGTCGCCCCGACCACTAATGAAGTTATTATGCGCATCAGCCAACTTAAACGCTTTCATTCTGTACTGGTCTTACTGTAAGTGGTCTTACTGTAAGCGGCGAAAACAAAGAAATGAACAGTGCCACCGAGAGTTCTCTCTGCGGTCGGAGGCGTTGGGAATGCCGCTCACCGCTTCGCTCACCACCCACCGGTCTGGTTTACCACCGGCCGCTCAAACTGACCCTTTGGAAATTTTAATTGCGTGCCTGGAGAACAAAGACCGGTAACTGCTCGCGAGAAACGCCAGCGGTCTAAGATAGGTGGCCCCGTGGCCACAAAGCTTGCCAGGACAAGCGCCCTTGCATCAGTCTTCCATGTGCAGATCTCCTTCCGAAAACGATGCTCATGCATTGCAGCGAGGATGTTCACCATAGCTTATAGAAATGCACTATATGACGACGCCGTCGCGGTATGCACTATAATATAGCGCATTTGACTGGAACATTTTGTGACAAAACTGCTTTGACTAAAATTCGGAGTCTAAAATTTTTAATATCTAAAGCTGAAAAAAAAATATAAAACCCAAAAACGAACAATCCTACGTACTTCCCATGATCCGCGGTAGCTCTCCTGGACCCCGAGTGCACCAAAGTACATAGTCTAGAGCACTGCACTGGCCATGATTCTCGGTCCGGGCCCCACCCGGGCCCGGTACTCACTGAAGTTTACTCACCCGAGCACGGCCCAGCAAATCAAAACGAGACCCGGGCCCGGCGCGACCGCAAACCAGGCCCGACTGAGGCCCGAACAGGCAATAAAAGCAAGGCATTTTAACAGCAATAACCGGCGTGCTGTGCTTTGCTATGCTAACAATTATACTTCAACGTTGAGTAAATCATTCTAAAAAAAACAAGCTCTCAGAGGAAATAATTGCGCCGACATATTGTGTACGCCAGCATCTATTCAGCAATAGCATGATATGCCCATTTTTCCGGGCAAATACTGATGGCAGTCGTGAAAAGCGTTATATAGTAATGAGGACGACTTGTAAAATGACTTCAGCTTCGACAAAGATTGCAGTAAACGTAAAGGAAAGAGAGAACAGAGGGATTAGTTCTGCAACTTTGTTTTTATTGAGCTTTCTATCAAACTTCAAAGCATGCTCTACCGAGAAACTCATGTTTACACAGACACGGATTTCTAGCACCCGTCTTCAGTATTGTAGCAGTCTGCCGTTACAGGAGAAATGGAGGGTGGAAGCCAAATTTATTGCAATAAACCACGTGTACCACGTGATTATATTTAAAAGAGGCATTATCATAATCATCAACCTATCGTGAGTCCATTGCAAGAGAAATGCGTCTCCAAATGATTTCAAGCTTGCCGTGTCCTGAGTGAGTGGATTCCACTTTATGCCCGTGAAATTTTTGATTTCATCCTTACCTGACTTCGACCTAGCCTTTGGCTTCCTCTGCTGCGTTTTCTCTCACTTGGCATCCGTTGTCCACCGGTTGTATGGCCTCCTCATTACGGGTCCTACGCAGGTTCACCTCTTTCTCTTATTTGACGTAAGGATATCACCTACTCCTCCTTGTACCCAAATCCATTCCTCCCGCTCTCTAAAGCCCAAAATTCAAAAATAAAATAGCGAGGGGCATTTTGTCTTCAACAATGTACTGCACTTGTGTGTATCACATATCCTGGCACGCTGATGTCTGTTTCACTGCTAGATCCAGTATCAGGGATATGCAAAATGGGTCCCGCGAGTTGTGAAACACGGGGAACTTCTTTTAGAATTGCGGAGCTGGTGCATAGTTCCCATTGTTTATCTGGATCCCTAACGTGGGACTGACCTGCAAAATCATCTATAAACCTGCATTGCGTGGGCTTCCCGCTACAGCCATCACCAGTCCAATAGGCATCAGCAAACGAGAAACTCGTCGGAATAGTGAAAATTCTTGTTTGCAGTGACGTGTACATATTGCGCTTCATTATGATTCCTTAAATACACACAACAGGCGAAAATTCGAGCTCAAGAACATTGCAGAGCTGCATTGTTCAGTCAGCGTCTGTCTCCCCTGAAGAAACCTTGATTACACACAACGCAGAAATTATCGATGCCTGAACTAGCGCAGTCAAATGCTTCCCCAGCTTTGTCTTGCAATGTGGATGTTTCCTTGGCGCACTCATTTGTAAAAATTTCAATTTCAAAGCTGAAAAACAGTGCATACCATTTATTAACACCTCTCTCTGCTTAAGGCATACGTGTATACTTGGTGATTACGGCACCCTTGAGCTTCTCAACGCTTACCGATTAAACGCATATGGTTCGAGGTAAGGAACTGTCAACTTTAGGACAGAGTCCTATTTAATGGAATTAGCCTATCCCTTCTTAAATGACATTATAATATTCCTAAATGTTGCAACACTGTTATTATGAGAGTGTCATAAAGCTCTTCCACCATGTAGCGGAATAAGACTGTTACATACATCAACGACGTGGGTGCAAGCAGGAGCACGCTGAGCGTGCCTACCTGTTGTCACATGACAAGTGGAAGACGTAATAAAACCATAGAAAAAGTTATTCTGTGTAACGAGACTCCGCGCAATGCTTTGGTTTGAGTGGACGGCTGAAAAATTTACTAATCACCCGTACTTTGAAGCTCTGCCTTCACTCCTTGTATTTGCATTACATTTATTGCTGTGATTACGAAACAACATTGGCAACATAATGTCACGACGAATGTAAATAAGAATACAGGAAAATAATGATGCGTTAACAGCTAACACGGTTGAGCTAGCCCGCGCATTCTACATAAATCAAGTAATCTCAATAAGTAAAAAAATGCAGTGTTCCTGACAAGCCTTTTTTTTTTTTCGAATGGGTCGGCAAAAAGTACGTGGAACACATATGTATTACAACGTATGAGCAGCTACCTTGTTGTTATGTGGGTTTTAACGTCCCAAAACCAGCTCTGATTATGAGAGACACCGTAGTGGAGGGCTCCGGAAATTTCGACCACCTGGGGTTCTTTAACGTGCACTGACATCGCACAGCACACGGGCCTCAACATTTCGCCTCCATCGAAATACAGCCACCGCGGCCGGGATTCGATCCCGCGACCCTCGGATCAGCAGCCGAGTACCATGGCCACCAGACCACCGTGGCGGGGCAAGAGCAGCTACCTTGAGCACCTGCAAAAAAGCAAGCACGGCCCGACACGGGCCCGACACCGCTTCAAACTCGGACTGAACCCGGGCATGCTGTGAGAACTGCTTTAAGCCAGGCCCGGGTTTTCGGGTAGGCCCGAGCCCATGCAGACTATAATATGGCGAAAGGCTAGCTTTCCTGCAATAATTGTGTTTATGCGGAGAAGCCTCATTCATAATAGCGCTTCACTTTACCAGAGGTGGCCTCTTAGTGCACTGGAACTATTTACGCGTCTGACATCGAAAACCAATCGTGTCTTCAGTGGCAGAACACACACACACACACACACACACACACACACACACACACACACACACACACACACACACACACACACACACACACACACACACACGCGCGCGCACACACACACACACACCATTGTTTTAAACCACCGCCTATGGACACCGTACATGTGGAAAACCAGCTAAGCTAAAATGTGCGGCCCCAGTGTTTATCATTACCTTAATCCCGACGGTTCACAAAAGTCTTTCTCAATTAATGGTTACGTGCTTACGTTACACAATGAGGCTACACGCCCGTTTGACTTGGGTTTGGCACAGTGTTTATTTCCTGTGCTGCACATTGGGCTTCGCATAATCATCATGTAGTAGTTTTCTGAGGCCAAGACAGAAGAAATGAGTGCACGCGCAAATGCCGGCGCAAGAAAAGAAATATGATGATCGTTTTCTGCGTACACAGGACCGCCGGATTTTCCTTTCGTCTAGCCCTACAAAACTTCGATTTAATTGTTAAGAGGTAGTTGATAAGTGGTGTCTGTATGTAAGCTGCGTTTCTTTACTCTCTCCCTGGTTGACGCGATATTATAGCCTGTTTGAAGTTAACGCGTCAGTTTCTCAAAGAATAAATGCTTTTGCGGGTTTGTCTGCGGGAGATGGCTAAGAGTACAACAATGGCGACAGGCACTTGTCTCACGTGCTGATGGACATGCACGAAGTGCGTGTACCACGAAATTTAATTAAGGCTTCTACTCAAACCAGCTTTTGGAAGAAGACGCGCGCCTAGTCTTTCATACTTAAAATACATTAGTCACCTGTGCGCGGCCTTGCGACTTATTAAATTGTGACATAGTATACGGGGAGACACGTCACATTTTAAGCGCCAATGGCGGTCGCATCAGTCCATAGACTCGTCAGGATAGAACCAACCTACAGATGCGATGATGGTGCCGAAATAGGGTGAACTTTTCTTTACGGATTTTTCAAACTTCATTTCGGAACTTTTCACCTTGTAAGATGTTTCCTCGATATATAGCCGACTATATGCACGTGTCATTGGTGAGGTTTCTTATTTTAAAGCCACAATCACTGTGCCTCTTGACCCACATACGTGTCCTTGAATTACTTTCACTCAAACCTATAACAGTCGTTCATTTATTTCAGTGGTTTGCTGGTCGTTTACACCAACTGGAAAGAACTCACGGAATCCAACGGACGCCTCAACGTAATCAGGTTCCTGTTCAACAAGTACTGGAGGTGAAAAACTCTTCCACCTTCATTTGCACGAATCACCGCCTCTTATCTGATCAATGCTTTCCCCGTAAACATTGTTCGCAGTAATAAAAGTTCAAATATTCGTAAATATCCGCTCTCTTTTTTTTTTTTCGTGTCACTTCAGGAAAATGTTGCAGAACCGTTAGTTACCAAATTACCTTTATTACTTCTCGGCGTCTGAAGAGTTGTAGTAAATAACAATTTCTTTCTGACATCTCCACTCTGCCATAGTTGATGATTTTGTTGCAGTTAAATGAAAAATATAAATCGGCCACTTGTAGGAAGTGATCCATTTGATTCATTTCTGGAGTCCCAAGCTCAGAATATGATTATGAGAGACACCATAGGGGAGGGCTCCGGAAATTTCGACCACCTGGGCTTCTTTAACTGCACTCACATCGCACAGTACACGGGCATCAACAATTTGCCGCCATCGAAACGCAGGCGCCGAGGTCGAGATTCATTCCTGCTGCCTCTGGATCAGCAGCCAACCCATAAGACCACCGTGGCGGGGCGTTGTAGGAAGTGGGCTGTTAATCAAGCTCACTGCGTTATAATAGAAATGGAAGGAAATTCGATATTTTTGGAGTTTTCAAATGCATTGAGTAAGGAAGCCACAACTGGCTCTCAGCTTAAGCTTCCCTCGAACCTAAAGCTATATATGTATTTAACAAAGGACCGAGATCGAGAGAAAAATAGGAGCGTTTAGGCTACCATTCTGCGAGTTGAAAATTCATGGCAAGTAGTTTCATAACACGTACTTACCTGGTGTCAGATATGTGCACTTATGTTCATAGCCTTTCATAGCCTTCAAAGGTATGGATATGCGTAACCTTCAAGGTAATTGATTTTGGAGCTCCTACTGTCTTAACATTCAAAGGTGGTGATGCCACTACAAAAATCGAAATGCCCTCCAGCCGAACCAGTTAGTTGAACGAGCGTTCCAGTATACTCTACGCACATAAATTGTAAGTTTTCTTCTCCTAGAAAAAAAAAAAGTCAAGAGCAACCGCTAGCATATGTTGAAGCTAAATTTCTGTATGCGCGTCACCTAGCGCCAATCGACTCATGAGCAAGTTCCAGCAAGTAGTTTCAGGCACTTAGAAGACCGCTGAAAAATGTGCTGTGCCAAACCAAGAAACTAGAAAGCAAAAGCGAACGATATTTCGATCCATCCTACAACTAGTTCGATAAGGATAGCGCTCACTATTCGTAACGATGGGAGAAAAAGGGGGCTTACCTTTCGTCACTGGGAAGAGGAAAAATTTCATATAGCTCTTCCTCCTCGTGTTCCCGCACCGTATATACAGCAGCAAGCAGCAAGCCCTGTGCCCTGTTGTAAGTTTTTCTGACATTGCCAGCCAGTTTGCAGGCGCAGAAACAAAACATTTCAGATGCAAAGCCTGCTAGACGAAATCCTACATGTGTAGCATTGAAAACAACAGTTAAGCGAACAGAAAGACAGCCGAAGTAGTACGAGCGAAAGGGCGAAAGTGCCGCCCGTTGGTGCAACGGATGAAGCATCAACATCTGGTATGTCAAAACAAAAAAACAAAAAAGCAATAGGCAAGAGCACATTTTATTCGTTCACAAGATTGCATCACTTTACGTAATTACTATGTAGGTTGAAAGGATAAAGCGCCGTATGCAAAAGCTACAGAACTTCCTCTTCGCTACCAGAGTCATGACAATGTTTTATTGCAAATACAGTAACAAACCCACGTGCTTTACCGCTGCCAGCTGGGCAAGTGTTGCGCGCTGTTGATGAGAGCTCACGGCGTACTGACGATAGCAAGAGCGCCCCAGCTAAATTTAACTGGTCAACTTGTCTCTGGTTTGTGTGAAACAGTTCGGCGGGTTGTTTTCTGGGTCACGTAAAACCGCAGCCGCAAGAAAAACATAGCAAAACGGAACTGTCAAGTGAGCGCACCCTCCCCGCCGGTCATACACATGTGAAAGACAACTCGAGCAGTCAAACTGAGCTGAGCTCCAGCTATCGTCAACCGCCGCAAGCTCTCAGCAACAGCGCCCAACACTTAGCGACGCTGGCGTCATTACAGGACTGTACAGGCAGCGCTGAGGAGCGTTCGCGTTAAGCGTGCTGACGGCTGCATGTCGATGGAAATTGTGTACACCGCATATCTACGACGTTCCTTTGGCACTGCTCGAAGGAATCGAAACATCTAGACAGCCGTTTAGGATGCTTATGCAGCATGATACTGATCGCACCTTTGGTGCGCTGCTCCGACTGACTGCCACTCACTTTCAGAGAATTCTATCACATTTTCAAGCAACGGCAGTGCTGTAGAAGTAAGGATCACCGTCGAGACTACCTTGAACACTGCCATCACTTAATTTTATTACTGTAGACAGCCTATGCCGAATGAAACCTAAACGTAGCTTGTGGTCACTGAATTAATTCTTCTTTGATATTCCTATAACGATTCCAATTATAATACAAAAAAGGCTGCTAGGTTTCCGGGGGACATGTTTCATTTTTAACTGTTTCCGAGCATTTATTCTACTAGGAAGCAACCAAACCAATAAGATTTTAATTAATAAAAGTTCAAATGGATAAGAGTGATAAAGAAGTTCAAATGAATAAGAGTGATACCTGTCCCGCATTGATCCCAGAACTACACTAATACAAGCTCTCGACACACGTTGCCCGAAAGGATATGAGGTAACTGACATTGACATTTGATATTTTGCACTTTTGCTGTCGAGACTGTAGGTCGGACATGTCTCCTAAGTTGAACATTTTAACCACATTCCTCGAAAACGTGCTTCTTCAAAAATTATATTCGTAATTACTGGTAATTTTTCTCTAACTTAATTTTAACTTAATTTTTCTCTTAATTTAACTTCATTTTTCTCTGATAGGACAAGTGTATATTGTACTTTTAATTCCCAAGTCAATTTTAGCCAGAATCAACGAGAAATAGATGACTACACGATCACAAAAAGTAATTTATGATCTTGAATAATTTAGAAAAGCTGGGTTTCGCTACCCAAATAACTAATTCAAATTTAATAGGTACGGTTGGCTTATTTTCTCACGGCAATTCATATGAATTTTGAACGTCTATACTTTGTTAAAAAGGCATGTTCAAACTGTTACCATGGATGAATTGTTACATGAAATTGGCTGGCATTGGAAATTCTGCATAAGAGCAGATAGTTCACCTTGCCAAAGTATTTTAATCTGTCTAGTTTAAATTTTGGCCCGTATTCAGGAAAACAACTTACGACAAAAAAGTTCTTGAGCGGAAATTACAGGCAATGCCGATGCTAGACATATTAAAGACGCCGACCGACCAATGACCAAGAGCACTTACGAAAGAGAAGTTTTGTGAATTTGACCCCTGTACAGTAGAGGCTGCCGTACTTGTCTCAATTTCTGATCTGGCCATGAAATCAAGAACGTTTAGTGCGTGCTCCTTCAATGCCTGAAATACGCCATTGCAAAATGTATATCGCCGGAAAAAAAAGGGGATGCTGGACTAAAGCTTATTTACCGCACGAGGCTTACTTGAGCCGTATTCAGCGAGTCACGTGCACCAAACGACGAGAGTAGGCACAAGATTATATCAGCATTTCCGATAGGCGGTTCTGAACAGGGCACGTACATACGTGTGACACTCAGCATGGTAGGTGCTTGGGACTGAGCTTGAGCTCGGCGCAGAACCTGCTGTCTGTGCTAATAGAATTCACGTGGTGACAGGACTTTAAAAATGAAGAAGCTACATTTTACGTACCAAACATATAATCTGATTGTAAGCTATGGGATTGCTACGTGATTGTGCTCAACAGAGAAACTTACAACCACTGAGCGACTATGGTGCATAAGACCAAAATCTGGGTCGACGTTTGTTCATATTTAGGATTATCCTTTCTTTGTGCTTCCTTTTAATAGTGCTCGTTTATTCCCTTCTGTATAGCGTTTGCAAGTGGAGCAACCGGTTCATCCAAAACATCCGATCCATAACTAAACAGACATATGCTTCAAACGCCGTGACGCATGATTCCGCATAACAACCGTGAATGTGCCATTATCCTATTTCAGCAGGCGTCAACGTCCACTAAGATAGCCCGCTCGCATGAAATCCATCCCATATAGCATCGTTTTGATCGGACGAAGAGAGCGGTGGGCGTGTAGTAAATAATTTATGGTGTTGCAGGATGATACCGCCTCTTCTTCTATCCTTGGGCCTGCTGTTCCTGATGCCCGTACTGGGAGACGGCCCCTTCTGGAGCGACATCATGGGCACCGAAATTAGCCTCTGCGAGAAGTCCTGGTGGTCAAATCTTCTGCTCATCAACAACTTCTGGGATTCCAAGGAGATGGTCAGTGCACTGCTCACGTCGTGACCAACCGCTCGCCTCGAAAGCAGCTTGCCGATACGAGACCTAGGTTTATGGGACGTCATTTGCGGGGAAATAGCTTACGATTATACTTTGCTTGCGCTCTGGACGGTTTAAGTGACGGTCAGCAACGTCATGTAAAAGCGAAAGCAAATGCCCGCTGAAGGTGCCATGGTCTAAATTCATATAACTGATCTTAAGACCTCGTACCTGCGCCAGTGCCAGTTTTTCATAAAAACCAGGGCTAGTCTTTTTTTTTTTTGTTTACATTGACGATGTTATGGTCGATTGGTAAACTGTTTTTGCGGTGAAAACGTCCATTGAATTTAGTCACTAAAACACATTAGAGCGAATATTCGTTATCTTCCTATCTTTTCCAATTGTCTTCCACCGCGGTGGTACAATGATTACGTTGCCTGGCTGCTGACCCAAAAGACGCGGGTTCGATCCCGGCCGCGTCTGTCATATTTCAATGGAGGCGAATTGCTAGGAGCTAGTGTGCTGAGCGACTTCACTGCATGCCTTAATATTAATATCTGAAGCCATACGAGCCCAAAACGAAGATATGTTCGTGGGGCAGGTCATAGTGGAGGGTTTAGGAAATTCAACCACCTGGGGTTCCCAGGTGGTCGAAATTTCCGACATCCACCACCATGACCTGTCCCATACCATATCCTCGTTTTGGGCACGTATGACCTCAGCAATTAATATTATTTTCCAATTACTTCAGGATCCTTCAGCTGATTTCCTTCAAGGTATCCGCTAAATATGTGTACATTCAGTCCTTCTTGTGTATATATGTGCCCAGGGTCGTTAGAGGGTGCACCACAACTCTTTAAAGCAGGCTATATAGGTCAGCACCAATTTCAGAGGAAAATGGAGAGAGATTAACTGTGTTTTTAAAATGGTTCGGCTGTTTTCCTTCGCGACGAGAAGGGAAAAGGGGCATTAGCCCGTGACCCGTCCCGCCCTACGATGATGGCTGTATTGGTGCATCAAGTGACAACTAGAGCGTTTTCTTTTTTACTTGAAGATTCTTCAAGCGCTTCCGTTTTCACGTAACTGCATACAAAAAGGCAACAAAGCCGAAGGCATCATTTAAAAAAATTTCCAAGATGTAGTAACTATAACCGTCAACATATTTATTTGGTAATTGTTTCTCAATATACTAGTTTCATCCACACGTAATTAACGCTTCGTGTAGGGAAAAACAAAAATGTTAAAAGGTGATGTACGTAACTGAATATATGCATTTATAATGTTCTTTTTTTCATTCCGACAAAGCCGTCGTCATTATTAATATCTAAAAACGCGTACAAATGTTTCCATAGTGGGAAACGTGCCATCTGAAGGCCCTGTAACTGACCGCTGCCCAGTGTGGAGGGTCACCCTGTCGCTAAACAGTCGCGGTGATTGAACCCTCTGCAAGGAACAGAGACTCCACCGTACTGCCACGAATCGTACCACAAAGCACATGTATTTTGCACTGTCGCGCAGTTTCCCGGTTTATCCTTGCAGACACGTGATGCAATTCAGAATCTCAATTGGTAATGCACTCCGCTTTAGCCTGTCAGGTTGAGGCACGTGCAGCAGATGCGACTTATGGGCATGCAGTTTCAGTCGCTTGCGTAGTACGACGAAGAGTCTGTGTTGCAAAATGTTTCTGGCAAAGGTTTTGCTAGTTTCACAGAAGTTTTGGGGGAGCAACTGGAACTCTACCTCGTTCCTGGCACTGATGGAAGTGCAGACGCCCTTTCGGCCCCGCTGGAGATGTCTGCATAGCGCTAGAACTCTTCAGCCAACGCGCTCAATTCCAGAGCGCTGCAGACAGTGTCTGAAGCAGTGTCTACTTGCTCAGAAGTAAGGGCTGTTCCTATGACGACCTGCAGCCTCTATGGAGCCGCAGTCAAGTGCAGAAACACCGCGTATTACCTATCCTCAGGCAAATCAACTCAGGATCCACTCGGAAGACTGCAGTCAGTACGATTCTTTTTGTACTAGATCTCGCTACCGGCAACCGAAGACAACCCACAGATAATCTTTCCCCGAAGCTTCTCCGCATGGTAGAACCGAATTAAGTAGCAGGTATCAGAGTAAGCTTTAAAAAATGTTTTGGCTATTCATTGACGTTGCACGTGAGGCTGTACTGGATATTTTCGGGAAAGTTACTGAACTTGGTCGCATAATAATACGCTAGTATATTTCACTGGACGTTGGTATCACTACTGGTGCCATACGATATGCACGTCTCCGTCTATAGCACAGACTTTTTGACCCTGGTAAAGCAAGAAATTGTACATATCATCACTATAGCTCGTGTGTTTCGCATGGGCTCATCCCGCTGTGTAAAAATCACGTTCAATGAAGATTCTCTTCCCTCACACATCATGGCCGGCCACCTTAAACATCCAGTACGACTGTTTCGCCCAAGGCCACTCCAATGTCGCAATTTTGTATGTTTGGACATGTGACCGCCGTATACTAGAACACGAGAATTTGTTCGCGCTGCGCAGAACCACATGGTCTAAACTCTTGCACATCCATACTCCTAAAGTAACTGAATTGTCTCAGATCCGACGGCGCTTTGTCAGTGCATAGCCCCCCTGTAAAGAAAGAAAAGAAATGTTAATACAAGGGTACGAGACCGTTGGTCTCGTCGGGAAGCTGTTGCTGCCGTTATAAAGAGATGCTCCCGATGCCGTCGCAGTTCAAGGAACCCTGACTCCTCTGCAAAGCGTACTTCACATCCGAAGGGCAGCAAACCAGACGCTCACTTGGCCAACCTCACTGTCTTCCCTCACTTTGCTCTCCACTGTGGTCGTTGGTTGCTATAGCTACTGAGACGGCTGATAGATGGATCTTGTTGGACTTCGGGTTGGCCTGCTCCACCTGTTCCACATTTGCTTCACTAGGGCTAGGACGTCCAAAACTTGTCTACATTACGGTTCTGACTTTCTTGAACCTCGTGGCTGCCCTGTGGGTGCATGTTATGGGGCTTTGCGTCCGCAATGCGTCCGGAAGTTCCGCTGGGCCTCGGTGGCATTCGTCTTTGTCGCGCGCGCACACACACACACACACACACACACACACACACACACACACACACACACACACACACACACACACACACACACACACACACACACACACACACACACACACACACACACACACACACACACACAATCACAGACGAGATTTGTTGCAAGTGTGGGTATTGAACGAAACTTGAGCTGTGTGCGAATATTAGAAGGAAATCGCATATTTCCGTTAAATCTCCAATTCTGACTTATACGCGTTGAAAGTATGAAAGGTCATATTTAAAAAACCGAGCGCGCGTGTGTGTGTGTGTGTGTGTGTTTAATAAATACAACCAGCCATTTCCTTTTTGTCCGCGTGTCTTCAGTGTTTCAGGAGCAGTATTCGTTCACAGAGTATAATAGTGCGTTCCTTTGCTGTTTTCTCTCCAGAACTTTTTTATTGTTTTCTTTTCTTTAGTGTCTCGTCGCCACGTGGTACCTGGCGTGCAACTTCCAGTTTTTCGTCATATCCATTTTCATCCTAATACCATTGTACAAGTAAGTACAGCAGCATTGACTGTATTGCAAGACTATTATCGAAAATGTGAATAGACGCTTAGGTGGCTGGTAAAGAGAAATAACCAACCAAGCCTAGAATTACACAGTTGCAGACCATGGCACGCACGTGCACGTAGGAAGGCCACCTTAGGCTGGCCAGAGATGTTCCTCCAAACTAAAAGCAAGACGTATAAGATAACGTGAAGTTTTGTGCGAGCCTTACAGCGATTTAGTAAGTAAATGATCCCGGTATTGTGCATGCAGGAGAAACACTACTGCTAATGAGATAGCAAATATCATACGTGAAACTGAGAAAAGAAAGAACGTCTCCAAGTGTCAGGATTCGGGCTGGTGTACACATAGCGACACCACGAACGCTGTTTACTGAAATGAAAGCGTAAGTCGATCTCTAGCTCGAATTCAGTTTTACAGTTTATATTCCTCTTCATCCATGGGCAGGACGGAATTAGATTAAAGGGCAGATCTTCGGAATGTAAAGCACGAAGAAATAAACGAGTGACAAGCTGCACAACTCGGTAAAGCATGCAGCGCAGCGCCTTTGTTCGAGTGCCAAAACGACAACCACAAATGTGTCTTAAGGAGTGCGGCATATCAAATTCAGGTCTGCCCCAAGCTAGAGATCCGGATAAGGATGATATGCGCTATGAGGGGCTTGGTTCTCTCTCTCTCTCTCTCTCTCTTTTTTTTTTTTTTGAAGGGGGGATTCGGACTGCGCTATATAGAACGCTACACAAGAAGTACTGCGCGAGAGCACATTCCTCATATGCATAGTATCTTGTGTAAACTTACAATCCAGAAGCCTCCAGTACACGAAGAACACGCCTGTTTTCTTAATAAATATGCAAGCAGGTGCTGTGGTTTCTGCTGAGCTGTTTGTCACAAGCTTGGGCCCATAAATTTATCAAGCCTTAAAGGTAGATATGACTCATTTGCATTGCGTGAAGTGCTCCATACAATGTCTTTCTGTGGCGCACACGGATAAAAAGCGAAAGAGGTGCCAGCTTTTTTCAAAAAAAAAAAAAAAAAAGCCCGCGTGAAAGAGCATAATGGATGGAATTATCCGTATCATGGGCGTCCTATGGCGCCATTGAGGAAAACAAACTATGGAAAAGAGGACGCTGTCAGCGCTTGCTCCGCTCCTTATGCTACGCGTCACAAACGACGACTGACTCTTTCCTTGAATGATGCTTTTGTAGCTCTATAAATACCGGCGTACCCATTAAAAACAAAAAAAAAAACTTGGACTAAGTCACAGTGAGAACTAAGTGTTGATTATTATTATTATTATTATTATTATTATTATTATTATTATTATTATTATTATTATTATTATTATTATTATTATTATTATTATTATTATTATTATTTACATGTAAGCATTCGTATCTTAAGGTAGCATCTATGCGTAGATTGTTGTGAGTGCACTTCGTACTTTTGATGCTGGGTTAATCAGTATTTCTGCTCTGACTTCACACAAAGATATCAGTTCCTTCGCGACAACATGCGGCTGATCACCTCATTATGCACGTAATTATCGCACACGTGAGGACACTTGTTCTGACTAAAGCTGTTCGTCAGCCAATATTATTTGAGGAGTTCTTATCTGGCTGATTGCTTTATTTTATGCGTAGTTTGGTATTCAAGCTCAAAAGCAGCATGAATGTATAATAATACAGCTCGCATAATTACCTGAAGGTCTTTTTGTATAAAATTTCTACACCCAACGTGGATCTTTCTGTATAAATGCACGACAGTGGTAAATGACCACATAACTTATCCGTAACTCACTTGTCCTTACACTCTTAGCATGGTAACCTTTAGGTTATTTTATAGGTACACAAAAATGTGAAAATATGCTCCTTTACTAAAGGTTAAAGCTCTTTAATCTTTAGTAAAGGAACATATTTTCACATTTTTGTGTACCTATAAAATAAACTACAGGTTACCGCGTTTAGAGTGTACTTTTGCTTGCAAATCGCTGCAGCGTTTCCTTTGCAATGCACGGTTGTGTTCAGCAATCTAGAAAGCTTAACACGAAAGCTTAACTCATAATAAGCAACGTAGTGCATTCAGCGGTTAAAGCCGACTAGTCTGAACCCTATATATGACTTTACGTTATTTTCAACTGCAAAGCTATTGCATCGAACTCTGCTCGATTAGTACTTGATTAGCTATATGAAGCACTCTTCAAAAAAATCTAATCATCTCTGAAAACTTACCCCATGAAAACATATGCTGTTAGTTCAGTTGTTCACTTTTGTAGTTGTAGCTCATCATTACCAACGCCACACAATGCCACACCGAACACAACTGTGGCGCATAACTAAGCGAGCCTCTATATATTAGTCCAATAAAATACGTGGCTTTTGACTCATGCTGCGTGCATATGTCTTTCTATAGTTGGCCCATTGTTGGCTTGAGCGCAACATTCGTGCTGCTGCTGGCCGGAAGCATCATATCCGGCGTGATAACTTTCATAGCCAAGCTTCCACCGGGGCTCATCTTCTACCCGGACCTCGAGTACGTATCCCTCAGCCTCTCGTGCTTATCGATAGATGCTTGATAGTATTTTTTGTCTAATTTTCTTTTGTTTATGACTTCAAAACAGTGTTTTCTCATTTTCCTTTGTTTTAGGGTTGACGAAAGTGCTTTAAATTACGAATACGGTGAGAAAAGCCAGATGTGAAGGAACATAGTCAATACACTCTAATCTACTGAGGTAAACATTGCTTGGGAGGTAATTCTGCATAGCTTATGCAGGCGACAACGAATGCTAACTTTGTATATTCCCCTCAGCTTCGACAGGTCTTAAAGCGACAGCATGGCCGTACCACAGACATAGAGACGTTTCGAGCGCACAGTGCCGTTTCGTGCCCACACTCTTAGCACGATAACCTTTAATTTATTTTATAGGTACACAAATATGCGAAAATATGCTCCTTTACTAAAGGTTAAAGCGCTTTAACCTTTAGTAAAGGAGCATATTTTCGCATATTTGTGTACCTATAAAATAAATTAAAGGTTATCGTGCTAAGAGTGGAGAACGAACCCCAGGCATAAGAACTAGAGACAAAACAGTAACGCGCTTTTATTCGTAACCTAGAAAGTCACGTGACAACATTAAGCTTCAAGTGGCACATCGCGAAGTCGCAAACAGCTTATTTCGTGCGCTCATTAACGTAAGCCCGTGAAGGCTTCAATAGCAGCGCTGCTTCTAGGAGTGCAGACATGATCATGAAACTGCAATGTCAGGAATCCTGAGGAAGGCGGAGGATACAGGAGGAAAGAATAAATCATACAGTGGGCTCTAACTGCGAGCGTAGCTGCCCATCACGGGGATGAAGACTTGCGTAATACTTCAGAGATGACAGTCAAGGCGCATGTGTTCCGTCCTGAATAATTCTGCTTAACGGAGTTGTCAGAAGCCGCTTGTTTGCTAGAAATAATTCTTCCTTTCATGTTTGACGGTTTTTAGCACTGTGTCTAACCTGGTGACCTACGTGTACCACAAGCCTTACAACCACATTGGCCCCTACTGTGTCGGCGTATTTCTGGGCTACGTCATTGTGAGACATCGAGACATCAAACTCAAGCCGGTAAGTGAATCTGAACGGATAGCGCATATGCGAAGTACAGATTCGTAATACAGAAAGCGAAGCTTTCTATAGAGAGTCCGCGTGTATTCGTGCGCACATGAGCGCTTGTATTCAAACCTGCATCGGCGTGAATTCTTGATGGCAATTTCTTTTGTCTGTGCTGTCACAGAAAGCGTCTTTGGCATGAGTACGAATTTCTGACAAAGGGATACTTTCAACTGCAACAGCAGATGTTACCTTCTTGAACCACGCTGTCTCCTGTAGATCAAAGTGAACTTCAAACTACCGTTGACGGCTATCGTACGGAATGACGCTACATATAAAAACGACTTTTTTAAAACCTTGACTATTTGACATAAAGGGATACTTCACTCTTGGAATCGGTATATGTTATCATAGTTAAATACGTTCATGTCACCACCAGGCAACTTATGCAATTAAGAGAAGGAAGCTACCCGCAAATAAAAGAAATCACAGCTTTGCTTTGTTAAATGCACTCTCACACTCTTACAATGCGGCTGCAACATGGTACATATAGGGTCGACCTGAACTGCGCCAGTCAACTGTATTCGGCTTCCATCCCGTTTAACATTCCTCGACTACTTTGTATTGCACCATTCCTGGGCATTGACGGCTCTATATTACGTGGCCATAGAAAAATTTATGCTTTCATGTCATCATTTCTGGGGCCTGTTAACTAACGTGATTATAGTGCGAGCGATAAAGAGAGCGACATTTTGGCTACTGGTGCCTCTCAGCATACTAAGATGGACATGTGATGAAGAAATCCTTACTTGCATTTAAAAAAAAAAAAAAAGGTTGTTGCCGATGGATCACAGTAAGGCCACATATATGGGCTTGTGTAACAGGTTTAATAACGCGTCCGTGAACTCGCCGTTATCTATGTCTGTTCGCTTGCTCTTCTCCTGGGGGGCAGCTCACGCAGGTGATTGGATGGTGCACGTCATTCTCGGTGGGCGTCGCAGTGCTGTGGGCGGCTTACCGCTGGAACGCCGAGTTGCCCAGTCCACCAGTGGCCGCTCTGTATGCCGCCACACATCGCGTCGCCTGGTGCATAGCGCTCGCCTGGCTCACCTTCGCCTGCGTTGCGGGACACGGAGGTGACGAATCGAATTGTGGTTATCATTGGTTGAATGGACTCTACTTTTCTTCTAGCAGCGTTCTTAAAGCCAGATTATTCTCATTTCTGTATTCATTGTACGAGGTGTTTTTGCAAAATATAGAAAGAAACTGCACGTACCTCTCCACGCAAACAAAAGTTCGAATACTGGAGGTTGAGTGGCTTGCATCGGCGCAATGAGAACGTTAAGTTCTGTGCTTCGATTGCAGCACCAGTCTTCCTGCCTGGCCGCGGAAATTTCAAATTTAACACTCTTGAATCTATATGCTAGTGTCAACGTTGAAATGAAGTGGCGGATTACCAAGCCTTGTTATTTTTCTAGATATTTTATTTAATTCTGCATATTATACATAGGCTGAAATGAGCCTACGTTAGAGCCGGCTATTCTAACACATAGGTAAGAGATTTCAACTGTTCCCTATACCTGCACATACGTATTGCAAAAACATACTAAGCCTACAAAACGAAATGCATATGCTAAAAACACGAATAAACCAAAACAGTATAGAACAAATAGAACTCACGAATATGCACCCGCGTTAAGTACGTTCACTTTGATCAATAAGAAAACAACCGTGTGAGCAATGCGGTGTTATTTAATGATCTCCACGACACATATCACACGTAGTGTTCGTAAAAATCTACATATTAAATCATACGAATTAAAGTGCTATCTACGAAGAAATCGCAGTTTAGAGCAGCTTGACCACGGATCAAGTTCTAGGGTAGCTAAAAATTCACGTTTGTCAAATGACTTATCTAAAAAAGTAGAGCAGAAATTGAACGGCGTCACTAATCATCTTCATTTGTATTTAACACCGACAAATAGACTTCAGGATCGTGAAAAGGCGCCAAGTGTGGAAGCGCGCTGTCATGTACGCAAGAAATTGTTCGAGAAAGCCATCAGCATCGGGGAAAACGTGCCACACGCCTGAATGTAGGTGTTCGCACGCGGGGCATTCTTAACGATATTTTATTCCGCCTCATGAGGATTGCGCCGGTGGCGTAACGGTTATAAAATCGAGCTTTCGTTCTTGCGGCCTAGAGTTGAAATCTCGCCGTCGGAATATCTGCACGATGTCCACCAGGTGTGCACATATGCGCTACGCTCATCACACGCTCGCACGTGTGTGTGAGGGCAACGTAATACCGTGGCTGGATCTTCCATACGAAATCTATTGTTCCAGCCAAACAAATAGCATTTGCGTTTAACGTAAGGTTTATGCGTGTGCATGAAGTCACAGGCTAAATGCACCGCCCATCTTAAGCCCGTCATCCAAGATAAAGGGATGCTATTCGCACTGTCATCGTTTGTCATGTAGTGGACACGCTGTGAGCAAGTGCTCTGTGCTCTGCAGAAGCGTCTGGGGTGTCCCTGTAGGCGCAGTTCAAAATAAATTATTTTTATGTGGTGTAGAAAGCAAGGTTTGTAGCCTGCGTCTAATCGTAAATGGCACGCAGAGTTGTCTAGTGTACCCTTAAATTTAATGTTCACGGAAAACCGCAAAAAAGGATCCACTTGATACTGTGAAGACGTCTTTGTTAATCCATTGAATCACGTCTTCAACCGTGCCATACGCAGGTTATGTGCAGAATACGGCCTGTTGGACGTCTGACGTCTAATACTCCGTATTCCAGATGAGTCATCGCATTCAAGCTGTCAGCTTCAGCCGCCAGTCGGTCTGCTAACGAACTTCCACTTGTAATGATACGACGGCAGATATACTAAAAGTGAACTCTATGACCCGAACCAGAAGTCATAGTCACCATCTTTGCGACTGAATACGGTATTGATCAAGAACCGTCATAAAAACGACATTGTGTCGGTGACTGCAGCGCTCATTTGTTGTTGTTGCTGCTGTTGGAACAAGCTGCCCAATAATATTTTACTTTGTTGTCAGCAGTGTTTTATAAGTTTGTTCCAACAAGCTACCCAATAATCATGCCTTATACCATTTAAAAGCAATGGTGCTGGAGATTGAAGCTCATATCTGTACAAAAGATCTGATTTCCGCCTAAATTTCAGGCATGCGGTCGGATGTGCCTTTAAATAGGACTACGTGAATATTTATTGACATATTAAAAACGAGCCATTCTTATCCTATTTTCGAGACTCCTCGAAAATACTTGTAGGCATACATCACATATACCCTCGCGAAAGCATTTCGATGGGAACGAAATCCTCGGGCGCGATAAAGTGCTATACACCTAGTCAGAGTTAGCTAGGAGGAGCACTCCTTCAACCTCCCCCCCCTCTCTCTCTTTCTCTCTGTCTCGCAACCTAATTGATCTGAAGTGTGCCTATTTTGAACACCGAAATTTTCATTAAATCATTCTGACACGCCTTGCGACTAAGGCAGTAACATTCCCAACTTGCTAGAGCCCCCCCCCCCCGCTGCCCCCCCCCCCCGTTTTTCTTAAATAACATAGTTTGGGGCTTAGTATTTTTCTCCACGTGCATTTTATTGTTTTCATGTTGTTTTTTGTTGGGGGAGGGGGGGGGGGGAACAGGGGTGGATACTACCAGCCTCGATACCAGCCTCGAACAGGGGTGGATTAGTACTGATACTACAATACAGCCTGATACTGATACTACCAGCCTCGACTCTGCCTCTTTTATGCCGCAAAGGCTTCGCTCATTACCAGAACTGTTCATGTTACGGCGCTTCTACCACATATTCAGAAAAATCTTCAGCATTGCGTCCCTACGTGCGCTACCTATTCTTCATCATAATTTCAAGCATGACACCAAAGTGCACACATATTTTTAGGATAAAACTGAAGCAGCACGTAGTTCCAAACGCTACACTTCCAAGTAATGCACCTCACGCAGTTTGTTCGCACAATTGCTGTAAGGTTGGGCGCCTACTGAAAAACCTGATGAGGTACCTTTAAGTATTTCTTTCACAACGTCGCGCGACTGCGAGGCTGCTCACATCTGTGTTTTACGAAAAGTTTGCAGCAGCTACAGGAGCCCATTACTAATGTCGCTATTGTGTGTACTAAGGCACGATTGTATTTATCATGAGCTAATGGTAAGTTTTGCAAACACGTCTATGCTCATTTTCCATATCATAGAGCTGAAAGTGCTCATAGTAATCCTGTTAAGTACTTTCTTGATTATACGGTATTTGTTCATTCGTTACTTCTTTTCTCCTGGACATTGTTGCCTTTGTTTTGTTTCATTTTCGCATGTTCCCTTAGCGCATCAGCTGCACCTAAGAGAGCCAGGCTTAATGTACTATTAAATGATGGCGCAAAAAAAAAAAGAAAGAAAGAAAGAACGAGACACCATGAGAGTAAACACTCAACACGACGCTTTCTCCGTGTTTATTTTTCTTTTCTCTTCTTTTTTTAGCTCACCGTCATTAAACTATCCTAGCACAGCAACTAACCTAGCATTCCAACTTACTGAGACTTAGTGTGTCTGTCTCTGTTACACTCGTCTATGGTTGACATGTTACGCTCGGGTATAATGGAGGAAGGTAGTGCTCTAGCTTTCCTAAAGACGCACGAATGCATTCCTTCTCACGAATGCTTCATCCGTCAAGAGGACGGCGCCACCTTTATGTGATGCGTATTGAGAGCGGCACACGTCTGTTAAGGTGTAAACTGCTTTAGCCTGAGAACGCTTGCTTAGGGCGAAGGAAAAGATCGCGGTGAGCGCTGTGCGTTTTCGAGAGTGAAAGTGTATACAGGAAGTGCTAGCTTCTGCAGGGATTGCGAAGATTGCTCGGCGCCGTTTTTTGTTTTCGTGCGCGCGAGCTTGTGCCCATTTGCACGAATAAAATGACTTCGCGGTCGTTAACCTGAAGCGGGAAGCCGGGAACTTCGAAATGCCTCTAACGATGAACCTCCTCGGTGTCGACGCCGGCAACGATTGCAACGCGCCAGCGCTAGTTGGCACGCAGTCGTTTCGCGCCCCTAATTACTTTAGGTTATAGCGTTTAACCTGCCATCAAATCGACCTTCTCCGCTATTCGCCTCCTTTCTCTCTCTCTCTCTCTCTCTTCAACGCACGCCGAGAAATATTGTTGCGCCATGCGTTCACAATATGCACAGTTGAACCTGATTATAGCGAAGAGCATATTACGGAATTTGTTCGACATATCAGGTATTTCGATATAGCTGATCCCACTTTTAACGAATTCCGGTACCTAGTTCGTTACGCATGCTAGTGTGAAATCGGGCGAAAAGGCACAGACCAAAAGTTCCTTTTTTTTTTCTTTTTAAACACGGACTGCTTTCCTACGAAGATCATGATGTCACTCTGGTAGCTGCACGTCTTTCGTATTTGGGAAGTACCAGGTGCGCAGCGATAAAGCAAGAAAAGCACATGACATAAGTTATGGTTACTGTTGTGGGCCAAAAGCTCTCTCCAAATATTCTTTCTTTTTGTTTTTTTTTGTTTTTTTTCTTACAGCACAAAAAAAAAATTCCGCTACGCTTAATCGCGCCTGCCTTCAAGTGGTGCTTCATCGACAAACCCTTTGACTTTCCCACGATATTCTGCGGTGGCTCGGCCATTTCGTCTGTTATGTTTATTTTTCTATCTTATTGAACAACCGCTGCGGCAACGGTACTATGGCGGTCCTGCGCATCAGTGCATGTGGGTGTTCATCGGTTGCAAGCAGTAAGTTCTACACATCTAATCTACAGTTCGTTTCGGAGGATACACTTGACGTGAATAACGCTAACACCGGCCGCTTCGCATGTTCGATGTAAAGCGTTCCTTCCTGTACCCGTATTCATTATAAACGGTTTTACTCTAAATGACAAGGGCAATTCGGCCACAAATTCGATGCAACCGAAAGTCACTTAGCCACACTGACTATTGCTAGCTATGCGATTTTCGGGAAAAAGCGGGTGTTCTTGATCCTGACTGAACATGGAAAATTCATTTCTTTACAATATTTCGGGATGCCTATTGAGCATTCTTGTCCACACTAAACTGCGGAATCCTTTGTCGGTATGGAAGCGTGAAAGTAGGTCTGCGGGGTTACAGCGTACGAGCAGGGAGGAAATACAAGACACTAAGTTATTTTTGACAACACGTGGTTATCAAGCGGTCACCTTAAAATAAGTGCGCGGGAGTTTTCGCACTTCCAAAACATCGCTATGGGGACGCCAGAGTTTGGTCCTATTTTACTCGTGCCGGACTACTAGAGCAATTTAGCTTCCACGGCGCACATATTTAAAGATAAAAAGAAATATCTTCCTTTAGAACACAGCACGCTTTATATTTTTCCCAGAGGTAAGGTACCAATTGGAACGTTTTGCGAGGCCAAAACATTTACACAGTGCTGCGGCACGGTTCGCATGGCATACGTATATCGCGATTATGTGAAGAGGATAATCGCTGTGAACATATCAGTGGTAATTAATGGTATGCATGATCATATATAGGAAACTATATCTACAAGGCGGGCTACACATGAACATTAAAATTTCGACTATCTCGAAACCATAAACGCTGTCACCCAGGCACTACTACATCAAGACTCGTGTAAAATTAATTTTAATGCGAAATATTTCCCGGCGAACCAAAGACATCTGACCGGATATGTATGTATGTATGTATGTATGTATGTATGTATGTATGTATGTATGTATGTATGTATGTATGTATGTATGTATGTATGTATGTATGTATGTATGTATGTATGTATGTATGTATGTATGTATGTATACCAGCGCAGCGACGCGGCAGTCATACTACAGCGTCTGTATTTACAGTTAACGATCTACTCACGATGTCAGCCCGAAAAAAGAATGGCGTGACGGAGTGAGGAGGACGATGACGAGGCAGAGGAGGAAAGAAAGGCAGGGAGGTCGACCAGACGTGCGTCCCGTTTGCTATCCTACACTGGGGGAAACGGATTGAGGGAATGAAAGATAGAAAGAGAAAGAAATATTATCAGGGAGTAGACAACACATGCGTGTCCATTGTGGACCTAGCGATCACTCAGCCCGGTTGAGCTTAAAAACTGAAGTAACGCCCGCGTCGCTGTACTAGCCTGCGATGCGTTGGGCCATGGTCCAAGAATTTTGCCCTCTGAGAAAGGCCTCTGGTCAAGTCGATTTAAAGCATCTCGAATGTCGCGTTCGTCGATAAAGCGAGCACCAGCACACAGTATGTGTTCTAGCGTCTCTTCAGAGTTGCAAGGGTCGCATGTGGGAGTGTCTGACATCCCTGTGCGGTATGAGTAAGCGTTTGTATAAGACACACCGTTTGTAAAAGACACAGCTGCGTCACGGTGGGATAAACTCGACGGAATTTGCAGCTTTCGCAACGGATCAACTGTTTGCAGGCGACGATGCCAGTCGCTCGGGTTATTCCACAATGTGTGGGACAACGTGCCGTCAAGTGCTATGTAGGCCTCTCAGCGTCTGTTCTCGGCAAGGGTATCGGAACTGTAGCAGTATCCCTATGGGCAGGCCGGGCTGCATCATCAGCGATATCGTTCCTGACGATTCCACAATGTCCCGGTAGCTGTTGGAATAGCATGTCGTGTCCGTCGGAGATAGCTAGGTGTAGTACTTCTCTTGTCTCGTAAACTAGTTATTCATGTACCCTCCGTCGTAAGGCCGATAGCAGACTCTGAAGTCGCAAGACTCTTGGAGTCGCAAAAGAACGCCCAAGGTCGAGGTTGAGTTTCCGCGATATAAAGGATAGCAGCACGCAAGGCGACAAGTTCTGCTGCCGTGGATACCGTCTTATGGGAAATCTTGAACTGGATTTTGACTCGGCAGGCCGGGATGACAACCGAACCCGTGGAGCTAACGGCAGAGGCCGATCCATCGGTATAAACATGCGTTCTTTCACCATACTTTTTATGTAGCAATAACAATGCTGCCTGTTGCAGGGCCACTGAGGAATGGCTGGTTTTCTTTGTTATTCCAGGCAGACTCCAAGAAAAATGATAGGGGTAACGCTAAGAAATCAAAAACGAGCGGAATGGATCAGAGAACAGACAGGAGTAGCCATTATTATTTTATCAATTAAAAGAAAGAGGTGGACCTGGGCAGGACATGTCATGAGGAGGAAAGATAACAGATGGACAGTAAGAGCTACAGAATGGATACCTAGAGAAGGAAAACGCAACAGAGGCAGGCAAAAGGTTAGATGGAGCGATGAAATTAAAAAGTTTGCGGGCATAAAGTGGAACCAACTCGCTCAGGATAGGGTGGATTGGAAATCGTTGGGAGAGGCCTTCGTCCTGCAGTGGACCTAAACAGGCTGATGATGATGATGGTGATAGTGATGATGATGATGATGATGATTGAGGGAGTATTTGTGGTGGTAGTAGGCACCACGGAGGCGACATTGGACATGCCGCTGGTGTAAAACTCGACGGAAGGCAGTCTCGATGAGCACTAACGATCTTCGAATATGTTGCTTGGGGTCTCCGAAGGGGCAAAGCAGCAATATGATGACCTGGTATTCGGCAGAGATATCTAATATGTGCCCTCGGGTTGTCACTGGTACTCCAAAACACATGCGTAGTGTCTGGCCTTGCGAACTTTCGAGGGTACGAATATTTGTCTTGTATGTACTCGCAAGAAAAAGCAAGCTGTAGCGCAAAAAGCCCTGAAACAGTGCTAGGTACAGTTGCAGCATGGAATGTATCGATGAGCCTCAACATTTTCCGCACAAAAATCTCATTATGTGCGCGATAGATATCAGTTTTCTGTTCAAATAGACACAGTGCATGAAAGATCCATGAAATATAGGGATCCATGAAAGAACCCTATCGATCATGACACCCAAGAAGCGATGAGTCTTCTCGTATAAGACATTCTCACCGTTCATAAAAAAAAGGTATGGCGTCATGGCTCTGCGAGTAAAGGCAGCTGATGCGCATTTCTCAGTGGAAACGCACGGTCTGGCTCATGAGGAGGTAGCAGCCGCTTAATATGGAAATATATCTTCTCGCTCTAAACACAAAGTACTTCGATTTAACTTTAAAAAATAACTGCTTTTTGTCCACTCTTGCAAATGCGGTCAAGTACTCGCTTTTACTTGAATCGCATCATTAAGCCATAAGCGCTAAACACGATGAATTTTGCCCATTTTTCGATGTTAATGCCATTGCCGGATCAAAATTACTACCTCATCGACTTCAATACTTTCTTAACCGGTTTTACGGCCAGCCACATAAACAAAATACCCTACTGTACTGTCTATGTAACACTTGTGAAATTTTGTTTAAGAAGAAGGAACAGCTGAAACAGCCCAGAATTCGAGGAGTGCTGCAGTGGAAAGCAGAACGTGACACAGAGCAGAGCCACAATTGGGCTGCAGTCTTTTTTCTAGAAAAAATAAGCTTTTTTTTTTTTTGAAGTGCAGTTTGGTATGTAATTGTGTTATTGATTTTTTTCTTTGCGACATAAGTTTCCCAGACCACCACTGCATTCAAATTTCTTGGAGGGAAGGAACGGTCTTATTTCTTCTTCTGCCTCCAAAACTAGGTCAAGACAAATAATGCAGTGACTTCGCCTTGATTTTTTTTTTAGAAGGTAATCGGATACAGGCGAGTGAAGTGTCCGATGATGTTAATTAAGCAAACAACATGATGTCGACGGGCTAGTTTTTTTTAACTAAGCCACAATTACATGCATGACATACCATGAATAACATGTCATGACATAAATGACATGGCATACATTCCTTAACATGAATATAACAATATCCGTATGTCACCTTGCACGATTTACGTAATGGCATACGTCCACTGCCGAACAAAAAAGAGGCATGACATCTCATGACTTGCTGGTATACTCAGTGTTTCTGAAAATGTGTGCAAGCATATTATAAATACAGAAATGCACATATTTGGGCAGTTTTTGCGGAAGTGCTTTGTTCGTAGTGGCACGCGCAGTAAAATGGGTAAAAGTGAGAATTTGAACAGTAATTAACAAAATTACACGAACTTTTAAACCAGTAAAGTTAGGCGCTCAAACTTAATTGAAGAATGGAAGTTATTTATATAGGGAATCCATATCCGTTGTAATATTTCCATAAGGGCAACGCTGATAATTTTACGGACTGAGAAAATCCGACTAATTTCACCCGAGAAACCAAAACTTGGCGGTCAAAGAGCGCAATTGCCGCTACTTTCAATAGTAGCCTGTTGGACGCAGTTGTTCCCCTCCCATCGCCGAGCGACGATGAGCAAGCGTCGTTTCCACACGAAAGACGACACTGCGGAGATGTCTTTTTCGGATTATCTTTCCCCGCCGCCCGTCCGGCTGCAAAGTGCATCCAAACGACGGTCAGGCATGTAGGCGAAGGCGCCGGAGAAAAAAAAAAATGGAGGCGCTGTCTGAACAGAAAGCTACCCGCCTCGAATCTTTAAACTCTTCGTCGTGCATTGCGTGACTTGTCAGCTCCAATTTTACGCTTGTATTGGCTTTAGGCTTGTGTCCTAAAGCTTCGACGGCAAAATGTTCATGATGATTTGGCACCGTTTCCGAGAGCCATACTTGTGTCTCGGAGCTATCACTCGTAGACGCCATGTGGCCCACGCTGCGCACAACAAACGCGTTCCTGAAGGTTACTCTTACAAAACCTACCCCTGTTGATAATGCAAAATATAAGTAATAAATAGAAAGAGCACTGACTGGCATCATATGGCCAGTATGCAAGGCACTTTGTGTTTATTTCGCTTACAATGCGCTGCCAGTAAGTGTCATACTCCGTATTGCAAGGAATTGCTCAACGATATGCTCAAGAAAAAAAAAAGTGTCGTCCTTCATAGTTACATTCGCGTAGGGCGCGCGAACTTGCCACGAAAAAAATCCCCCAAAAAAACGACAAAAAAAATGCTCGCGCTTGTTGTCGGAGCCATACGGCGTTGTCGGCTAAATCCACAAAACAAAACGACAAAAAAAAGAAAATAAAAAAGCTGCGCATTTTGCCAGACCTAGCATGGCACACTCGGCTAAATCTGCCGTGTTACGCCAAAATCCGGATGCGAAAAACAACTTGGCATTTTCCGGCCGCGGACGAGGGACGGACGGCGCAAATCCGTGACGCGTAGTCACGTGATGAGCTATCCGCCGCTGACACATATTTAGTCCATCGTGTGGATGCACGCTAAGCGACGATCTTTGTCGTTTCGTTGCTCCGCTGCTGCGGCTGCTCCACATTGCGGCGTGGCGTTGCTGCGCCGAAGTCGCCACTGGACAGCCGTGCATGCTCGTAATCACTCTCCAATGTGAGGGGATCAACTATATTATACAAGGCTCTACTGCAGGTAACAGCAACTACGCTCTTATGACCATTCGGTTTCGGCTTCCTGGTTATAATTCTCTGGAATTAATCAATCTTCAAAAATTAGCAGAGCGGTCCTTTTTCATATATTACGACAGATATGGATTCCCTGTATAATTAACTCCCATTCTTCTATTAGGTTTTAGCGTCTAGCTGTACTGGTTTAAAAGTTAATTAGCCCAGTCTTTTAATTACTGTTCCTATTCATGCTCCCAGGCGTGCGGCCAGCACCAAAGCACTTCCGCAAGAAGTGCACAACTACCTGTTTTTCTGTATTTATAATATTTTTGCACACTTTTGCTGTATCGCCCGGTATATGAATTACATAATAAAAACGTCTCGACACGTTATGATGTCTGTTTACGATATGTAATAACAATATTGTGACATATACTTTGACACATATCGAATGTATTGTGATATGTATGTCATCATCATCATCATCAGCCTGTTTAGGTCCACTGCAGGACGAAGGCCTCTCCCATCGATTTCCAATCCACCCTATCCTGAGCGAGTTGGTTCCACTTCATGCCCGCAAACTTTTTAATTTCATCGCTCCATCTAACCTTTTGCCTGCCTGTGTTGCGTTTTCCCTCTCTTGGTATCCATTCCGTCGCTCTTACAGTCCATCTGTTATCTTTCCTCCTCATGACATGTCCTGCCCAGGTCCACTTCTTTCTGTTAATTGATATAATAATATCGGCTACTCCTGTCTGTTCTCTGATCCATTCCGCTCGTTTTTTATCTCTTAGCGTTACCCCTATCATTTTTCTTTCCATTGCACGTTGCGCGCTTCTTAGTTTCATCTCTAGTTTTTTCGTTATCCTCCACGTTTCTGCACCGTACGTTAGTACTGGGAGAATGCAGTGATTGAATACTTTTCGCTTTAGTGAGAGCGGTAAGTTTCCAGTCATGATTTCGTAATGCCTTCCGAATGCGCTCCAGCCCAGCCTTATTCTACGGAGAATTTCTTTTATTGCGATAGCAATTATATGGACAGTCTCAGCTGGTTTTTGCCGTCCCCGTCGCCGCCGTCATGAACCGTATATGTATAAGGATATATATATATATATATATATATATATATATATATATAAAGGTCCCAAACAAAAATAATTCGGATAAATGCTTCCGACGCGCGGAATCGAACCAGGAACCTCTCACTCCGCAGCGCGTGGCGCTAACCACTACGCCACGAAGAGCAGACGCTTCAAAGAGCTAACGGCGAGCCTTATATACACACCCTTTACTGCTGGCAGGACTCGGAGACGGCAGGCGCTTATAGCGTTTATTCATTACCAGCGAGATGGCGCGAGGAGCGCGACGGGCAGCCGCCTTTGCAACAGGAGCGCTGTTCAAACTGAGAGTATCCATTGTGACAGCTTATTCGCGCTCTTTCGGTGTACATCTGTGCGTTCGTTTCGTGCGTGCTTCACTTGATAGTTCGCGCTCATCTTCTGTTTGTTCATTTAGCGGACTCCCCTAGCGTTGTATGTGTAGCTTTGTGAAACGCAACGTATAAAGCCCTTCGTACCAGCACGGCCCACGGGAGACGCTCACTTAGCAAGTGCATGTTTCCTGCAATTAATATTGCTCCTGAAGCTGCGAGCCTCACTTCGTATAGCGTTGCAGTTTCTTGCTATCGCATTCATTGCTTCGCCCTTGCGGCGAAACTGTGACTTTTTTCATGGTTAGGAGTTCCTGTTCCTGGCTTAACTGCGCTGCACTTGTTGCGCCCACTTTTTGCACATTCAGCCACATTTCACTCCGGAGACTACTTCAGATAAGACCGATCCCCTCAGCGCGTACCATCAGCTCAACTTTTAGATCTGTTACAAGCACGTTGCAGTTCTCAGCTTTTGTATATGCACTTAACGCGTTTATACAATTTATGTTACATAACGCTGAAATGTGGATTTGGGTGCACCATCCTCCTAAAGTGAACTATTATCCTGTTTTCATTTCTGCACTGGCAAAGCCCAGCTTGCCGAACCCGCAACTGAAGTAATAAAATCAGGATAAGAAACCTGGCCCCTGCAAGTCTCCTAGTCGAGGCCGTCTATGAGTCTCAATACTCCCTTAGAACTTAATAAACTTATTTCCTCATATTGTCTCACTTTTCATCTGCTGTAATATTTGCTATGGTATCTTTAACTAGCTATTGCCTTATTATGGTCCCTCTGCTTGCTTGCCACTGGGACTGTGGCTCTTTACAGCCACCTTTCATTTTTTTTTTCAAATGCGAAGCATTTCTTGGTGAATTTGAGTATCTATCTATCTATCTATCTATCTATCTATCTATCTATCTATCTATCTATCTATCTATCTATCTATCTATCTATCTATCTATCTATCTATCTATGTCTCGGTACTCTCCTGGTCGTCTCGTTCAATTGGTACACAGCAAGATTGGTATGGTAGAGTACCAATGCATGAACATCGATGATTGACCTATACAACACTTAAATGGCACACTCGTCACGACTAGTTCATTCAATCACGTGTGGCTCATACTCGCAGTGCTCGGCCCGTGCTATGCGGGTATGCGCCGAGCTGATTAAACGATAACATTGCAGCCTATGTTAACCAACAATCAACTGAAAGATACATTGAAGTTTTCATGAGAACGCTGTGCGGGTTAAACGAGAGAAAGACACACCGCTTGTTGTAGCTTGCGATTGCATTGTGGACATAACAAGCGGACAGGCACAGACAAGCGTCAACCTACGATTCGTTAGGAGGGTATGAATCGAACCCGGGGCACCGAGGGGCCAAGCAAGAAAGCTGCCACTCGTCCGCGGCCACGCTTTACCCATTGTAAATAAAACTATCGCATCAGCAGTTGTGGTGATGATGCCTGCGGTCAGTTTGCACAAAGGACGTTGACGCTACTTGTAACCCTTCGCTGAGTGCCAGATTGTTCGGCATAGACGAATTCGCTCGCTGATTGCTTCGCATGACATCGATTGGCACAGAGCACAGAATCCGCTGAAGTTTTCTGCGTTCCTATAGATCAGTTTTGTACAGCTAGATTGTCTAAACGAAACCATATTTGCCGTCTAGGGATAATTTTGAATGGTTTTGTTTAGACGGTTCTTATGTATAGATTTTACTTTAACTTAACGATGCTAACGTGCACGTGTGTTCTGTCGTTCTCTTGTTACTAGAGAAAAACAAGCAGTATATGAGTCGGCTTACTACTTTGAAAAAACATATTTCAGCTCAATTTGTGATGAAGGGCTCAATACAAGCATTGTTTGCTTTTGAAGAAACCTTCCTTTCGATATTTCGAACCTGCGATGTTTCTTTCTATGTTACGTTGTTTTCTTACCGTTGTTACGTTTACGTCAGAAAGAGCGGCTATCATCACTACAGGAAAAAGTAAATATCTTTACCTTCTTTGTTATTTTTGTTAAATTGAGAGCCAGCAGAGAGAAGTACTGGTCATAAACGAGGCACGGCGTCATACGCAGGTTTCCTGGACTCTCTGCTGTCATGGCCGCCGTTCAACGCGCTGGGGAACCTGGCCTACATGGCATACTTGATGCATCCGCTGGTCATCCTCTACCACTCGAGCAGGACCAGGGACCTGATTTATTATAGTCAGTACGAAAAGGTACGCACTTTCCTACCTTTGCAAACATCGGGTGTTAACCAGTTTTAGTAAGTTAAGCTATCTGGTACCTCTAAGAAATCTCTTTTAACAGATTATCATCATCACCGTCATCATCCCGCCTTATGTCGACTGCAGGATGAAGGCCTCTCCCAATTCTCTCCATCATTTCCTGTCCTGTGCCAGCTGATTCCACTTGATGCCTGCGAATTTCTTAATTTCGCCACTCCATATTACTCTCTGTCGTCCACGGCTGCACTTACCCTCTCGGTATCCATTCCGTTGTTCTAACTGTCCATCGGTTGTCTAGCCTTCTCATGTCCACTTTTTCTTCTTAACTTCGACTATTATGTCAGGTACCCCTGTCTGTTCCACTGGGTAGTTATACAAAATAAACTTCAGATTCTCGTGCCTTGACTATAGTCCAAGAGCTATAGTGTTTCTTGGGCTAACGAAACGTGAACACTTTGTCTGTCTGTCTGTCTGTCTGTCTGTCTGTCACTCGATTCAACCGCCGTGCCGAGAACGATTCAACCGGGCTGACAAAACCAACCGTGCAACTAACACGGTTGGCACGGGGTCATACACGTCAACATTATACAGCTTATAGAAAACTTCAGGCCTATTTGAGGCAAAGTGTATGTAGTACATAACCGGGATCCGCAGCGTTGATTTAATCAAGAATACGCATTCTGCTCGCTTTTGCATTAGTAAATGAAAAATCAACGCTTTAGAAATGGTGCCGAAGGAACGCTACGCGTTAAGCCAACAGCAGTAAAAGGTCCCAACAGATGGCGCGAGATCAGGGCGAATGCGGGAAATTTGAATTGAATGCAACAAAACCTCCATTGCATCCACAATGGGAGGAATGAGAGGGGACGAAAACAGCATGAGAGGGTGAGGGGGAAAAGAGGGTGTTAAGTGCCAGGAGCAGCAGAAGACAATCCTCTATCAACGCTATTTTCAGCGACGCAAGCAGATATGCAGCCGTTTTCTTAACTGTGCGAGGCGATGAGGTAGCAAGAAGCAGCTGCGGTTATCTTGCGTATAATACAGTTTGTTTTTCTTTTGTTTTTGCTTATTGCTTACAGCAGAGTGTGCGCGAATAATCGATCCGCGGGAAGTGTGACTGCTGCACTTAATGGGAGCAATGACCAGTTCTCATTGAACAGCAAGCAACACCGTACATTTCGAGGCTGTTCATATTGTGATCGGCGCGTCATATTGAAACGCTCAACATGATCTCAATCGCCATAAATAGCTTTGTTTTTCATTTTTATCTGCCTAATTATTTAAATGCACTTCTATCGGCCTCCACCGATAAGTAAGTAAGCGCGTACCAGCTGCCAAATTGACAGCCTCGAAAAACACAAGGAAGGAAACAGAGAAGGCAACACGAAGAGTGTCGGTGGATTGTACGGCTAAGTCAAACAGGAGAGTTTCTAAACGGTTCCTGATTCATTTGCACCTTCCCTTTCTAACCATAAATTTGCTTTACAAGGTAATGCCGATCTCTGGCATGTAGGCTGATGTACTCCAGTATGTGCCGTAAACAGCTATTATAGGATAAGGCAGCACGAACCTACGCAGACGAAAGGTAAGAAACACGCGGAGGCAGCGCTACTTATGAAATCTTAATCATACTGTAAAAAAAAAAGCGTGTGATCAAAGTGAAAAAAAAAAGAAGAAACTGGTAGTACTATTTCACTGAACGCGTAGTAGTGTATATGCGTACAACGAATCTAACTCTGCAGCCTGTATAGCGCTGTGTCCGTGCGTTTGATGCCTTTCATCCTTATTTCGTTCACGCTCTCTTATTCTGCACAATGCAATACCAACCTGTCTAGCAAGCCACCATTGTAAATAGCTATATCAACAGCTGAGAAGCAACCTTGCACTGAAGAACTTAAGAGAAAAATTTCTGCAGATCCCACGCATTGTGGGAATCGGTGTCATGCGAAGCAGTCAGCGATGAAAGTGCATACGACGAATCGTTTGACATTAGGCCAAGTCTGACGCGTACGGATGAGGTCTTTGTGCAAAGAGCATGACTGGATGTATGCTTAACGTGGGTAAACCAGGTTCGTCGACAGCACCGTGGCGACCGAATGGCAATTCATGGCACAACATAACGTTGGCACTCATGTCAGTGTACAGCACCAAACCTGTTTTATCCCAGCCCCGCCATGGTGGCCTAATGGCACTCGGCTGCTGATCCGAAGGTCGAGGAATCCAATCCCGGCCACGGCGGCTGCATTTCGATGGAGGTGGAATGTTGAGGCCCGTGTACTGTGCGATGTCAGTGGACGTTAAAGAACCCCAGGTGGTCGAAATTTCCGGAGCCCTCCACTACGGCGTCTCTCATAATCAGAACTGGTTTTGGGACGTTAAACCCCACAAATCAATTAATCAATCAATCTGTTTAATCCCAGAGAAATGCGGATATGGTGCGCTGTGCATGTCATGAGCGTTGTTTGTTGAAGTATTCCTACAGGAACGAGTAAAGTTGGACAAAAGCATGTCAAGTGCTACTAGAACACATGTATCGTTTATGAAATTGCTTTGACAGCGCTTAACACCCACTACACGCGCAATTTACGTTACACAAGAAACATCATCAGAACTGTTGGCTTATTACTATATTTACCTTGTGGGAGGAACCGCCGTTATCTATCGGTAGCGTGCTTGCTTAGAACATCAGGGAATCGTGTTCGATACCCGCCTTCCGCTTCGCTTGGTAGGTGACTCCGGATGTATATTACAGCGAGTTCGTGGTTATCTTTGTGTTCGTTGTATCCACATTTTAATCTCATTCTACGACAAACGGTATGCCTTTGTTATTTTCAAGTTAAATGTCTATTTTAGTTGGGCCCCAGAGTGATATGGGCTGTATAAAATTCAAGCAACTGCGTCACATACCCAAATTCCACGGTTGAACATAGTGGGTATGAGTCACACGTGACTGCAGTATCAATAATCGTGGTGTGCATGACGAGTATGTCACGTTAGAGATGTAAAGATCAATCACTTATGCTCCGTCATACATTCGTGCCCTACTGTCCAAAACTTCGTGCATATCGTGGGAACAAGACGGCCAGGAGAGCATGGACACGTAGACAGCTAGATAGACAAATACGGTCAAAGGTGCACGAGTTCGCCAGGAAATGCTTCGCATTTAAAAATTTGTTCGACTGCACTGATCATTTGCATTATGACAATATTAAAACACTAGCTCTCTTACCATGACAACAGTCATAAGCTACATGGCATAAATATGTCAGTCCCTGTCTGACCAATGTCTTGATAGACATATTTCTTCCTTTAAATGAAATCTTCCGAAATATTGTGGCTTTAGGAAGCACGCGCACTGTGTTTCCCTTGACTGGATGCAGGATTCTTCAGCGTCGGTAGGCTGACGTGTAACTACATATTTATAGGCGACGTAATCTCACTTATAATGCGAAGTGATTCCAGGTGTTCATGAATGCCTGGGCTTTTTTCTTTTACTTGTATAACATTATTAATTTTGGTTTGAAGATCTCCACGACAACTTAAATAAAAGACAGTGCGTCAGTACGTGTGTAAGTTTGATGTCGCATTTCTTGCCACCTTCAAAACAGTGATGAACACATGCTCAAAAAAATAAATAAATAAAAAGTAGAGGTTATCCACCTACCAAATAATCAGACGTACGGTATTCGATCGATTTTTCTTTTTAGTTTGCACATGCAGCTACTTAAACAACTACTATAAAAATAAAAATGTTTCTCGATATATACTTTCCATTCTTGCCTCCTTCTCTTTTTAAATGCACTAGTATCCTGGAGAAGAGATGTCATAATTGTGACTGCCAACTAATGATGCCACCACTTTCTACGCGATCGAATGACGTAACATGTGCAAGGTCTCGGCACCATTCTGGCTTGAATAAGCGTTCCGTCCCGAGCCGGTAAAGAGACTTTTTTTTTTTTTCGCTTTGGCGAAGTCTTTTTAAGTACAGGAAACACTTGAAAATAGGCCGCTGCCAGTGTCACCTCAATAACTGCATCTGGCTAACCAAATCTTATGTCGCCGTTTTGGCTTCGAGTTACTGTTTGCTGATTTGTGGGGTTTAACGTCCCAAAACCAATTCTGATTATGAGAGACGCCGTAGTGGAGGTCTCCGGAAATTTCGACCACCTGGGGTTCTTTAACGTGCACTGACATCGCACAGCACACGGGCCTCAACATTTCGCCTCCATGGAAATGCAGCCGCCGCGGCCGGGATTCGATCCCGCAACCTTCGGATCTGCAGCCGAGTGCCATAACCACTAGACCACCGTGGCGGGGCGAGTTACTGTTTGTTAAGCGGTATTTAGTGATATGCAAAGCACAGCGTTACGCGCATGACTGCAGTTGCATACAGCCAAACAATCCCACGGCAATCTGATGGCAGGAGCAAGTTGCAAGATGATATGTATGCCGGATATCGTTTGTCAAATATCGGCATCTACATGTTGTCGCTTGCCGCTTGCCAGGGTACTGCTCACCGCTTGTGTGGGAATCAGCGTTTCTTCATCATCGGTGCCACGTTTGTCGCTTTAGCAAATCAAACAGCCTATGTGTTTTCCTGGAGTATCTAGTTCCCGAGGCTTTGTTCTGATTAACCCCACCCTTTCTCTTGATTTTTTTTCTGAGCTTTCCTGTGTCGCTTTATAGCGCAGTAAATAAACCCACCCGCAAGCTAGTCTGTTTCGAGGAAAGGCTGACAAAACGTGAGGCACACACCATTTGCCCGACAAGTTTGGCTTTGCTACCGTATTCACGGCAGTTTTCGCAGGTATAGTTGCAAATTCACTTGGTCGGGGACGCGAGTTGTTAGAGGCGCGGCAGGAACCACAGCTCGAGGAAAATGTTGCACCTTTTAGCGCACTGAACCGTCTCGCTGCTCCGCATGCGATACGGCCTCGGACGCATCCACGCATTCGGTACCGAATTCACGCCACTTAAGTGCCGCGCCGCGCCGCTATACGCAAGCGAAGCCATCACGCTTGTGTACCTATAGCCGTGTTCGTGTTTGAATGTATTTGTGCGTGTGTGTTTCGTGGTTCGATACACATTCCCACGGTTCTATTCTGTGCATGGGATCTGACGGGCCGTTCTCTTTTCCTCTTCCTTCGCCTGCTCCATCGTCTCAGTCACGAACCGAACGCGCGATTTAAGGCTCGCTGCACGAAGCTGAGAGCAAGTGGATGTAATCGCCGGACCCTGCCAAACAGTACAGTTAAAGCCAATACGAGCACTATTGCACACGCCCAGTGAACTAAATGCCCACCGTGCTTCCTTTGTTGATGTACATGTCAAGGTTGCTATTGGTACCCAGAAGTTATGTTGTTGTTGTTGTTCTGTGGGGTTTAACGTTGGAGTTGAAGTAAGGAGTTGAATATCATTCGAATGCATACACCATCCACACGCATTTTGGGCACAGTAAGTAGAGTACGTCTGGCCGGTACAACTACCTTAGCAACTTAGTTATCATTTGTTCTACATATATAATTTTTAGTGTATGGCATGCTTATGTATACCTATAAACTTGTCCTTCAAACTAGAGTATGAGGAGCATGTTGAAGCGGAGAGTTGGATAGTATCCAGTTAACATAATTGTATCTCTCTAAATCAATCCTAATTATGCTCTTTGAAGCAGCGATTGTTGCTTCGTGTTATCGATGTTGAGTTCCTGTTCTATATATCTGCGGATGCTGTGAAATAAACTCATCCAGTAGAACCAAAGCGCATTACTTTCAGCTATCCATAAACGCTCTGTGTGGGCACCAGCAGTTCTGCTTACGAACGCTGCGTCAAGAATAGCTGGGTAAATGCTCGCTCTTCCTCTGCAGCACGCTTTTCTTGATGGCAAGAGTGAAATGCGAAGCTCGAACGGACCAAACGAAAGCCTTATCTCCAATTCGTAGATCTGTACCTGTCGTGCGCGTTGTAGAATCATCTCTCGGCCACTTTCTATTTTCCGGCACGCACGTTCTGCGCAGGTGTACGCCTTCTGTGGCCACTTCCTCATCACGCTGGTGTTGTCAACGTTCTTCTACGTGATCGTGGAGATGCCGTTCACCCGGATAGGAGCGATGCTGCTCCGGACGCGCCTCTTCCGCAAGCCGTCGCGGCGCTCGGGCGCTGTCAGCGGTGGCGGGACCGAGAGCGGCTCGGGAGTGCGGAAGCCGTCCAGACCGGCCTCGGCCATTGTAGCCGACATTGCTCGCGGCGTGACGCCGTTGGCCTTCATCAAGGCCAGGGCTCACGGCACTGCGAGGCGCAGCGGCTCCGCACAGGCCGCTGAGCTGAGTGCCGGTACCGACGGCGGCAGGCCCACCAACGGCCGCTTCCGGAAGACCGGAGACTCGAGCCACCTATGATGAGGGCGGAGTGGGTCGGGGCAAGAGATGTCCGTGCACCCTGTTTGTGACGTGACGTACGGTCATTGGTGCCTTTGTTTGAGCCTCTGTTCGTAGAAGAGTGCAAAAAACGAATAGAATCTAAAGTAGTTTGCGCGCTGGAACTGTGCAAATATCAGCAATTGGTATCGCTTTGCCTTCACGATCCTGTACATGTAGCCGACGCAACGACCTAGACTTACGCCGACTTCAACTCTGGAACTTCTTGAACCATCGGGCTGGTTGTTTTCTGAAAAGAGTCGATAATATGTCGTAAATCAGGAGAAGTTAGACGGAATGCAAATTGTATTAGGTGTGAATTAAGCTTGATGGCAATGGTGGACTTTGCAGATCCCGTTACATGCATCAGTGGTCGCTTCTCCGCGAGAAGTGCATCATGGCATATTAATATAGGGCATTTGTTTAACAAAGATGCCCTGTATCACAGGCTTGTTTGCTAGACACTGAAAATGCGCATTATGCCTTTTTTTATTATTATAATTTTTTTTCCGTTGATATTTTCCTGTGCGGCAATGTTTTTGAGAAAAAAAATAACCGAAAGCACCTTCCTATAGCTGCACGAGTGTGACAATTCCAGGTATTCATCAAGCTGTCCGTGACACTGTTACTAACCGTTATAGTAGAGTTCGCCGGCGAAAGAGACAGCGAACGAGAGGATGGCTAGCACTTGACAATGACAAATATTTCTTACGAGAGAAATGTTTTTGTGAACCCGGTGCCATGCATTCTAAAGAGCTTAAAGGATTCATACAGTCCTTTTGCTTTGCCCTCCCACGTGTGCTTTAGGTAATTGCACAGCACGCATCATTTTTCTTTTTTTGCATTCGACAAGTTGAGTAGTCATTACATTGTTCGACATACATGACAGTATATTCGGCGGGGACAAACGCGTTTTTTTCTAATGTTCATCGGTGTCTAGAAAATGCGAAACAGCTTTTCCAATTTGATGCTGCGGAGTTCTGAGTGGGGGACATTTGCCACGTCTTAATGGGACAGCTTTTCGTTCCCTTCTTTTGCCTTAATGATTGCAAACGTTGATAGCTCTTCGATATGGAATACGAAATAGCCTTGCAGAAAGTTACAAATTTCCTTAAGCCTTCGGGAGCACTTGTTCAGCATCTGTCATTCTGCTCTTTTGCAAGTAATGTGCGTACGCTTACCGCCGATTGCATATAATTTGTCCTTACGGCTATCAAATCTTACTAGTTCCCTCAAAGAGCACGCGTCGTGTATTAGCTATTTCGTTCTGATGTAAGCGAAAGCGGCAAGTGCACTCGACGAGCTGACAAGGTCCTTTAATCTCACATCGAGCTTTATCTTGAGAGGTGTTCCGTGATAGTGTCTTTGGCAGTGATTACAATACACAGGGTCTGTCACGTTATTGCCGAAATTGCTGAATTCTTTTTTGGCACCATTTGTTCTTGACGTCGTTGTTTAATAGTTAGTGTGATATATCCGATAGCTTCCCTAGAGTGTAGCAGTGTACTTGTGGCCGAATTGCGACATTTAATCTAACGTGCTTTGCGTTGACAGCGTTGATAGGACTTTAACATTTTTCGTTAACAGCTTTACTAAGCATTAGATATTTCGTTTTAGGACAGATGCTTTAGTAATAATGGGGTTCGAAAATTGGAAGCTTTTCCCACACAGCCACAGGCGTGTCCTTTGCTTCATTAATATCTCGTGTTTTAAATATTTTACTATATCTCAACATTATAGAAGTGAATTTTGGCCCTTTATTACATGTTGCTAGCCATGCATGATAATGCGTCGAGATTTTTAGAGAAAGATGATACGGCAGTATTTCTGTCTGCTTTATCATCTTTTTTATTTTTCTCATGGAAAGATTTATGCTTGTTTTATGTTGGCGATCTTTCTATGAATAAATGGTTTGTTCTTTACGTTGAGTTCATGTCTTTTCAATTAATCGTCATGCATATACGTGCATTATTTGGACCGATAGCCTAAAGTGGCTAGCGTTCGGTGCAATAAAATATGCAGTTTTATTGCATTCCTTAATGAGGACACATTTTCCAAGGGCCAGCAGCAAGCTGCTTTATGAGAGTTGTGTCTCCAGTGCATAAAAACTGCATCTATTTCCCACCTGGAGTCCTGCAAAGATTATATGCATGGGGTGCCATTCATAAATGGGGCCTGCGACTCTGTACGACGAAATTCATTACTATCACGACTCTTTTAGTTTTACATTTAACAAAGTGTGCCCATTTTCCGGGTAAGAAAGGTGGGTGATCCTTGCTTCACGCCTGGTCAGTGGACTCAATCGAAACAGCTCAATAATTTTGATATTTAGATCAACTCGCTTTAGTGAACCGATCATGGTACGCAGGTGCATTGTAACTGCATCCCATTTCTTTCGGTTGTTTAGATGAAAGTCACGCTGGTGTTACGAGCCGAATGACGTAGGCACTCTCAAGAAAAACAATTCACATGGCTGTCCTGGGTGAGGTAACAGCATTTTATGAGCGAAGGAATGTAAAGACTGGGAGAAAATTGCGCCTGCGAATTATATCATCACACAAAAATATTGGTGTTATACGAAGCAGCCAGCGGCGAAATTATCTATGATGAATTGTTTGGCATTCAGCCGTGTTACGAGTAGGATCAAAGTCTATGTGCAAAGTGTATGAGTGTGCGAATGCCTAACGTGGGCTAACCAGGGACGTCAACAGCACAATGGTGGCTAATGGTACGACGTAACGTTGGCCCTCATGTCAGTGCACAGCACAGACGTCTGCTTTGTCGAAGAAAAATGCACGCTATGTTGCGCTGATGGGTTTATCATGAGAGTCGTTCGTTGAAGTATTCCTACGGGATCGAACAAACTTTGACAAAAGCATGACCCGTGAGAGTAGAACATACGTGTTTTATTACATTGCTATGATAACGCTAAACACACATTAGACGCACTATTCACATTACACGAGCACCATCGTTGCAACTGCTGGTAGAGTAGGTCTATTTACTATAAATTCCGTGTGGGAGGAGCCGCTGTAGCCTAGTGCTAGCGTGCTTGCATGGCACCTCGGGGACCGTGGTTCGATGCCCCTCTACGGCTTGGCAGCTTGTGTGTGTGCCCGTGTGCTTGTTGTGTCTACGACAAACGGTATGCCTTTCTTATTTTTAATTGTGTTCTTAAATATTGAACGTCCGTCTTACGATTCTTGATTGACATAGGCTCTATGAAATTCAAACACCTGTGGCGCATACCGGCTTACCATAAGCCGAGCATTATGGGTAGGGGCCACACATGATTGCATTATCGTTAATCGTGACGTAGATACCGAGTATATCATGTTAGTGACCCAAAGATCAGTCCTTCATATTCGTCCTGCATTTATACCCTACCATGCAATTATTGTGGTACACCATGTGAACGAGGAGACCAGGGGAACACCGAGACGTAGGCGGCTAGGTAGATAGACATAGATACAAAGTCGCTTAAGAGTGATTTCCACTGGCGGATCTGGAGCGGTGTGCCGAATCCACGACGGAGCAACAAAATCCGTCGCGGAGCGATCCGATCCCCATCGGCCAGCGAAAAATAAACTCGCTTCGGCAGGGATTACAGCGGAAGTTGTCGCACGCATCCGGTTGTCCATGTTGCCAGCCTTACGATGGACTACGTTAGACCTCGCACAAAAGTATGCATCCCTCTTCTTCCGAGTACGCGTGTACTAATTCTTCGACATAGCCGAGCATTTTGGGGCGTTTGCACAGGGACTGCGGAAACAGCTCCTTAAATAACGTTTCGTGCAGTACGTACGACTCTTTTCACTGCTGCTGCTGCTGCTTTCCGACATAGAACTCTTGCTGTTGCTCAAAGCGAGGAGCAGTCCCCTGTAAGGTCGAACGACGCCATTCCAAAATATGTAAACAAACGCCCATGGTTATCAGACAGCGCCTCAAAAAAAAAAAAAATCGCCGTGTTCGGCTGTTCCGGAACTGACGACACCGTATAGCTGGAGTTCCGGCAGAATCCGGCTCTACGAGACGGATCAACGTGGAACGCTCCGTCGCGGAGCAAGTTGCCCCACATCGCCCAGTGGAACATGCGAACTTGCTCGGGATCCGCCAGTGGAATTCAATATCTCGGCCGCGGAGCAAAAAAACGTGCTCCAGATCCGCCAGTGGAATTCACTATAAGTTTGCCAAGAAATGCTTCGCATTTAAAATGGCTTGCACAACACACACCATTTTGATACCAGTTACCTGTAGCTGCCAGCATTTGACCACAATGAGAAATAAGGTTCCAGTAACGTCGAACTTTAGCATTTGCCAAGAGACGACATTGTGTGTGTGTGTGTGTGTGTGTGTGTGTGTGTGTGTGTGTGTGTGTGTGTGTGTGTGTGTGTGTGTGTGTGTGTGTGTGTGTGTGTGTGTGTGTGTGTGTGTGTGTGTGTGTGTGTGTGTGTGTGTGTGTGTGTGTGTGTGTTATGTCAAAGCGTTATATGACATCCGAAGAAAACGCGGTGTCGCCAGCGGTCGGTACTAAAAGCGGACTTGCTGATGCCGTTCGCACGGGTCGCCATCTGAGGACGTCAACGATGGCGCCATGGTCGAATGTAACGTGTCATGAACTTAGGAATCGTACGGACGTAGGTAATCCTCACACACAGACACGCTGTGCTTTCACATTCAGTGCATGCAGGACACTGAAATGCAATCCGGAATTTTCTAATGGAAGACACGGAGAGAGAGATAGAGAAGCGAAGAGAAGAAAGGCAGGGAGGTTAACCAGGCGAGCGTCCGGTTTCCTACCGTGCACTGGGAGTAAATTAAAGGGGACTAGAAAAAGGAAAAGAGGGAGGAGGCGAGCGCTGCACGTGCACAGAAACACTGTTGGGCAACAACGGCGGCGTTCCCTTATAGCTCAATTTCGGTACCCTAGCATTCCTGTGGGAATTCATAGTCTTCCTGACCAGTGCGGAAAGAGGGCCGCGGGCGATCAGGTGATCACAGAAGGGAGAGCATGAAGTTAAGGGTTTGCATCACTTCCAAGACAGTTTGGGCAGTTGGTGTCTGTAGCCTACTCCTTGTCGAGCAATCCGTCGGAAGGCGATGCTGTGTTTGTCTCGACCAAAGTCTTCTGAGTCCCTTGTTGTCTTTCTGGATTTGACTTTGGCTTTGGCAGCGTGGGTCCTTCTTATGTGCTCACGTTCTCCGCTGCGTTGTCGTCCACAGAGCTCGAAACAGACGCACGTGGTCTAGGTGGCAGAGGAGAAGGCGTCAGCGGCTGTGAATCACTCTTCTCCGAGACTACTCCTCCGAGCGTCGCCTTCGAACACCAGCAACAGCTTCCCGACGTGACGAACGGACTCGTACCATCTGCCAGAAGATCTTTTCCTCTTTTGCGTTGGGACAGTCCTTTGACGAAGCGTCGTGAGATCCGAGTCAATTGCGACACTTGAGGGCTAGGGCTGTGCAGGAGGCTGTAGCATGGGGTACGCCGCAGTGCGAGCAAGATGGGCTCTCGGCTACTATGCTCACATATCCAAATCGCATACACTTGTGGCATTACAGTAGCCTTGGGATAAATGGCCGTACTGGACGTGTAAAGTGTCCGACCTTTACCTGTGAGCGCAGACTATATCTTTTGAATGTTAATACCAAACAATGGGATGAACTCAGACGATACACGAGAAGTATGAGGGTGTTATCTTCATCAGAATCGCCAAGTCACTGCTTGAAATAGAGACATCTTAGATGGCGCTAATAGTGAGACCGCTGTCTGGCGGGATGTATTGTCACGTGGTCGTGACCATGAAGGACGCAGCATAATTCAAGGCGTTGCCAGGTGAACTCATTATTGCGCGAACCTGTGCCCAGCAAAGCGAAGCAAATCAGACTGAAAAGTGATAGCGGCGTGAACAGTCGTCGGTCGACGGTGACACTGACCAGCAGTGAAAAGCGTCGTCTTTTATACACTCGTCACACGCGTTCTCGCATTATCGCTGCGGTTCGAGAAGGCACTCGAATGTGCAAGTCGGGCATACGAAGTTTGTACAACGGTCGATACCATTCTCGAAGCAGCAAGCAAGAGAAGCGCGGCCTCCGCTGGCCCGTCACAGGAAAGTGGTAACGGCGCTCCCCGTAAGCAAACCAAAAGAGGCGCGCGTGTCAGTATGAACGGACCTTTTTGCTCTATTTTACCGCAGCTAAAACTACGTTGAAATGACCAATTAACAAAAACTTGTTAATTAACTTGTAATGATTAATTTCAGGAGAGTTGTTTCCGTGGCAAAGCTCCAAGGTATAAAAGTTTATCGCAAACCAATTTCTTGAACTCCAAAAATTCGACGTGTTCTCACTTATTCATCAGCTAATTGCAATCGTGATACCAAAATTCAGCGCATCGGACGCGTCGGAATGCGGCCGCACTATTGCGTCGTGCGTGAATTTTCCGTGACGAAGGAGTGACGAACTTTGGATCAAGGAGCTTCGCGGTAGCATCACATAGCAAGAGGCAAGTCATCTCGCTTTCAGAGGCGGATGGTGTTACGTGCGCGTGTGGTGTTTGGTGAGTGCTTGTTTTTTTCTCATTGTATGCAAGAAAGCCGCAATTTCCACAATTTCTTCCTTTGCAAAGCGCGAAGCTGGGGGGCAGCCAGTTTGGGGCTTCTTCGTGGAGACAGTGCCACAGGAGGAAGGAGCTCGTTGAGCCTATTGTTGGTTTAAATAATAAACGGCACACTAAGTGCTGTTTTTCCTGAGCCTACTCGGCTGCGACAAGCCTTTACTCATAATTTGTCAAGGAATGTTACGGTGTGATGCGACGCAGCGGCCGCATTTTCGGTGCGTCTAGTGCACTGGGTTTCGATATCACCGTGGAAGTCGTGAAATCGCATGTCAAATTACGTGCGATTTTTCGATTTCTAAAATGTGAATGTGCCACAAATTGTCACGTCCCCCAACTTTCCCATACAAAGTACTATCTTGAAGTTGATAACGTAAATGTTAATTAACAAGTATCTGCTAATTAGTCATCTTGATGTATGATATTCCACGGCAAATCATCGTAAGGCCTCATCGTAAGGGTCGCCATCGCCACGCCTCATCGTAAGGGTCGTGTGCGAAGACGACAGGTGCCTTATAATCGCAGCACTCCGTATTATATAAGAAATGTCCTGTATGCTACCCCACTAAGCAAATAACCCGACTCAGATAAAAGTCACTTGCTGTCAGGCTAAAGTCAACAATACCTTCCTGGTCGCCAGTAAGTATACCCTCTGGATACCTGTGTACGCCTTGACAGCATGCCTTTTAATATGGGTGCTGCACGCGCAATTCTCGGATTATAAGACCCTGCTGCCTTTACTTTGAATCCGCGCGATTCTGTAATTTGAGAGGTTTTTCAGCTACATGGCTCAGAGAGCGCGCCAGAAGGAGGAAAAGAGAAAGAGAGAAACAGATAGCTACCCTGAACTGCGGAAAGAAAGAGCGTCGCAAAAAATATGAGACAAAAAAGAAAACCGAATGTGCCTCATACAGCGTTATAACAAGCACCACTTCAACATTGGCACCTCGGATTTTTTACAGTATCGACAACTGTGACGTGCGTGTCGGGCGTAGCACAGATGGCGGGTGTCATAGGGCAACAGCCGGTACACTGGTGAGGTTAGGCGACCATGAAATGAGCAGCGGCAATTATGAAGAGTGAGAGAGAGAGGGGGGGCAAATGAGAGGAAGGCAGGGAGGTTCGCCGGAATTTAACTGTGAGGAAACCAGCGTTCGGTCGCTGACATGCACATGGAAGCAAACGGTTATTCCGAATATCGGACGAGCTAGTGGTCACATAGTGGTGGACCGAACAAATCGACAACTCGTTGTCTATTTGCCTCTTTCTGTGTCCGTAATAAAGTGACTTCCAGCTAGTATCCGGCACTAGGTGCAAAGAAAGGGAAATCAAGACGGAATGAAGATGAAAAATTAAAAAAATGGCACGCAAAAACAAAACAATAAAAACGAGCTTTATAGTTCTTCCAATAGGCCACTGCCACGTGAAAAATTCAACAAATGGTTGACTGACCTTTGGTGCGATGACCGTTTAGGACGGCATGGTTTGATAATGGCCTGACGTCAACTATGGAGACAAGGGAAGGTATAGAGAAGGATAAAGGAAAGACAGAGAAGTTAACCAGGGTTGAGCCCCGTTGGCTACTCTGCAATGGGGAAGGCAGAAAGGGGAGGGAAATACTGACAGGACAGGGAGAGAAAAAAAATGGATCACCGAGGAGCCACCAGCGTTATAGATGACCACTGTTATAGTTAACAACTCTTGGTCAGTCCATTTGCATTCAGAACCATTGTAGAGAATTCAGAAATGTCATAAATCCGAAATGTATGAATGACTTCAGGCCTGTCACATCCCGTTGATGTATAAAGGCATTTCAGACATCATTCCGCAACGAGTACTATACTGTAGTTGGCGATATGTGGTGCTAAGTTCTCAAACACTGCACTTCTGAAGGCTTGCGAGGACTGGAATGATGGCATTTAGAACTTGGCAGGCGGTTCGAGCTATCGATGTCTCCATCTTGTCCGGAGCACGATAACTGCAATCGCCGGTGAACTGGTTATGGGGACAATTTGCTTGTTTTCGTCCGTCAGTGCTAAGTATCCCTCACTGTCGTGCCCCTACGCCGCACATTTATTTCCTTTTTGCGTATATAATGTATGTCCAAGCAAACGCACTGACAGAAGGGAAGTCGACTTGCTTGCATTTCTTCCCACCTCTTCCTCCTACTTTCACGTAGTCGGTGAGCAGAAAAAAACTTCTAATTGTTAAGTGCTGCACATAGGTCGATCGTGCACATTTTTTAAAACTATAATAACCAGTAGCTCGGAGTCTTCCTTAAGGAGCGTACTTACATGGTGACAGCCAAGCAATCAATACTGGTGTGCAACGGATATCCTCAAGCAAGTGGCCATGTCACGACGGACGTCGACATAAGCCATAACCGTTGCTTGTATTCGTTATTTTGCAGTTTGAGGGCGCCACTGTTTCGATGTGGTTGGTTGATTAGTACTACGCGCAGAAAGAAGAGAACGACGAATACGTAACTAGCGAAATTCCCGTTGCAAGTATTTGCGCTCTCGACAAATTATCTCTAGCACTTTTCCTCTGTCTATATCCTCTCTGCGTCAGTATATAGTAGCGAGCGTTCACGCCAGGGGTCACGGCAAGTCATCGGCGTAGGAAAGTCCACGCGGCAACAAATCTATGCGTACTTCGACTACTTGCTGTGACCTCAGCGCCCTCGGGTAATTTTGCTTACCGGACTTTAAAGGGGCCCTGAAACCATATTTTACTCGCTGAGTTTTGCATCGAAACGGGTTCGTTGTATTGTTCTGAGGAAAATGCAAAAAGAATTTTCGAGATCGATGCAGGCAAACGCAAGTTATTCAACTTACAAATTCAAAATAAAAGCAGACGACAGATATCGGCATCCCAAGGCGTGCATGCTGCTTCCAATCAAAACGCGGCTTACATCTTGCAGAACCGGAACCGTGCTGCCCTCTGTGGCCTTCCTACCACAACCACCACATGGGTCGCACAGCGATCCTTGTGTCAGTTACAAGCAAAATGAAATTGTAATGCCCAAATTTGTACCTTTAGCAAGCATAAAACACGTTCCGAATTTGGAACTTCTTATATTCGGTGCATTGTCGATATGTGCGATCTATATTTTTATTCCCTACTGTTCCCGGCCAATCAGAACCTGCAGCAAAGCAGCATGGTGATGTCATATCCGCTCGGAGAAACTGTTGATGTATGGCGCTGCAGTCAGCGCGGAAACAGATTTCAGGTACAAATTAAAATATAATACGGTTCAATTTCGCCGCTTTCACTGGTGTTTCGGTCATCGTCAAGTCCCACACAAAGCAAATGTGCAATAAAATCAATGTGCGTAAAATGCGTTTCAGGGCCCCTTTAAGGCGTGGACTTTTGAGCGCGGCCAACGACCTCGCAGTTGGTGGCTGTTTTCACTCGACGCACAATCGACGCGTTTCTTCGTTTTGCGCGGGAATGGCGCGTAGCTTATCTCACTGGGGCGCACGAGCAGCGAGCGCCGTGCGATTCTCGCTCGCGCAGAGACCATATCGGCCGGGCCCTGCATTATACTATACTACCCGAGTACACGTCTTGCATACGCCGAAGTAGCACTAAGAAGAAAAACGGCCCTTTTGTGTGCGCGTCGTTCCGACGGTTGGGAACAAGGACGGGCTGCCTGATCGCGAATGGGAGAAGAGAGTGAAGAAAAGTCAGCCACCGCGTGTTCTCGGCCACATGGCGGTCCTTTGTGTGCCGAAAAGGAGACATCAAGGAAGTGAACAGTCGCACGAAACAAGTAGTTGTCAACAAAGCAGGATCAAGAGGGAGGGAATGTATATGATGCTGTGGGTGAAAAATGCGGGCACGGGCTCATATCAACGGACGTCACTGCTAAAGGGTGGAGTGCGTCGACGCAGAACACGACTTGGTAAATATAAATGGACAGCCTTGGCATTTCCGGTTTGTTGCTGTCGACCACCATATGGTGACCCTCCTTTTTTTCGTCCCTCTTCCCAAAAGCACACACATACACGTTTCTTGTTTTTCTCCCTTTTTATACTCGCGAACCTTGCGCACTATTCATCATAATGCAAACAAGAAACAGAAACATGACGTGTGTACAACATATTGTTCTGACTTCCTAATGTCACACTGTGAACGCGAACAGTGATTGATGCCTGGGGTTTAACGTCCCAAAACCAGCTATGATTATGAGAGACGCCGTAGTGGATTGCTCCGGAAATTTTGACCACCTGGGGTTCCTCAACGTTAGTGCGCTGACATCGCACAGCACACGGGCCTCAGCATTCGCCTCCATGGAAACGCAGCAGCCGCAGCCAGGATTCGATCCCGCGACCCTCGGATCAGCAGCCGAGTACCATAGCTACTATACCACGGCGGCGGGGCTTGCGAACGCGAACATGAGATCTACGTGGGCATTATAATTTACACGGCGCTCATTCTTTATTATTGTATTGACTGTGGATGACACAAAATCTACGGCGAGGCGACATTAACGCTAGTAAATCTACACAGAAATGGCTAATTAATAAAAACTGCTTGAAACTCCATAATTATCAATTTGAGGGTCGCTATTGATGCGGTAAATTTGTCGGGTGTAAGAATTTACGGTATATCCCTTTCTTGGAAATTCAAAAAATCACGGCTGTATTTTATTATGCGTCACCAAGTTTTAATACCCGTATGGAAACTGAAAGCTTAGGACATTGTATGTGCACAAAACGTGTAACACCCTACAACACTGTCATCATGAAGAGTCGAGCGCTTTTGTTGTTACTGTTACAAAAAACGTGATTCTTTTACACAGTAAATATGTAACACGTGTCCTCTCTTCAACAATTCTACTTACACTGGGAGTGGTATCGTACAGGTAGTTTAAGGAGATTATTCAAATTCCAAATGAAATCCTGATACGGCTAGCTGAGTTGCTCCTACGCCGATATTGTTACGCGCTACGTATAGAATATTTATTATTATTGCACGCGCGAAAAACGCAATAAAGGGATCACTTGAACCAGTCATTATCTGTAAGTTTACCGCCTTTCCTTTAAAGCGACATTGATTTGGGCCCTCATTTAAATGACCTGAGTGTCTCTACATGTAGTTAAATATTCAGTGGTACTCATCCCGAGCCATCGGGGGGTCAAAAATCGACGATTTTTCATGACGTCGCAAGGTATTGCCTTATTATGTCGTAAAAATGTAACCATATGTTATCCTCGCATAGGTATTCCTTACACTTGACCTTGTATCAGGAGGCTCCCGAGTACTACCTCATAACGCTTTCGCACGGTGCGTTTGCCATCGTGGTTTGCCGAACACCCGCTATGAGTGAGTTACGGCATGTCTACAGTACATTATCTATTCGTGCAAGGGTGTGACGGCTACCTTAGCGGTAAAAATTCACTGCGCAGCCACCGAGTCACAATCATTCAGAGGACATCCTTCTCATTAGCTCCTGACCTACATGAATAGAGAACGGCAAGACAGAGGCTACACGCACGCCGTTCTTGCAGACCCACGAACGTTTCCCGTTCTTGCATAACGCTAACAGAAAAGAGGCTGCAGCTCATCAAGCTATAAAAGGCAAAAGAAAAGGCCACGGAGTACATGCGCGCAATAAGCGAACGCGTCCTTTCGGGTTAATCGCCTGGACGACGCGCCGGTAAGGCACTGTCGTGACCACCGTTAAGTACGACTCCGGTCTTGCGACTGGAAACCAGGTCTCGGCGGGAAGGAAAACAAACTGCCTCGCCGAAGGAACACGCAACGGCATTTTGGCCGTTCGATTCCACCGAGATATTGTAGGGTAGTCCCGTTTGTGCGCTGACGCTGCAGCTTGCGCCGTGTTGCCCTGACCGTGCAACTTCTCGGATACGTCAGACGTAAAAGTAAACACGGTGAAGGGCTAGAAGCCCATGACATATAAACTACAGACTCCGATGTGATGGACAGCGAGGCAACTTGCATTCGAGGTTCAAGAAAGAGAAGAACAAAGAAGGAAAAAAATCTAGGCCCACTCAAGCGCCAAAAATATTCACCCTGCGTATCTAGTGCCGGCGGCAGCCGACATCGATCGAGATTACAGGAGGTTGAACTGTGGTTGTATACCTTGTGCTGGCCTGGCGGCCTGCTCCAGCGGATGCAGGCCGACTGTAAGAGAACACCGGCGCGTTTAAGGTCAAATGCCTTTGAGCCTCGCTCACGGGTCTACCTGCGACCATCTTGTGCTCGAATCGTGGCAGGCGACTTTGCCGCCGACCTAGCGCAAGTACAACCTTTCGCTGGAAATCGAGACTTCTGTGCCAGTTTACTATAAACATATTTTTTTCATCATATTTATTTCCCATGCTACATTTAAACTTTAGCTGTCATTTCTATGCCGGTAAGTTTCGAGGCAGGTGTTATTTTATCAAAATTAAGAAGGTGCGGTGGCAACGCAGTGAACTTCCATGCGCGAAATAACAATTACGGGAAAGCAAACGTGTACATAAATGAAGTCGCCGTGCTCCTAAATGCCATGAAAATGTATGTGTCGTAGACGTCGCTTCAATGAGTCATTATGAAGAGCATGCGTTAGAAGTGGCATTCGTCGCCAGTGGGAAACAGATTCTGCTTTCCTGTTGTTTTAAAGCAAGCTACACAATGCACGTTTATTTGTATCCTCTTTGTGATTCAAGGTTTCTAATCATCGTAACTAACTTCGTTTTTTGTGCTTATTCTACTAAAATACTTTGTAACTGGAAAGTCTATAGTATAAGTTCGGCTTATAAAACAAAAACAAATGGGCGCACCTCTCTTTAAGGATTACGTATTACAAGTTTATGTATTGCGTGTGCGTATTTCCGAGAAGAATTATTTTAGTCGCTAGGCATGTCAGGCATCTGTTTTCAGTTACGACGTCTAACGACAATTTAACCTCTCTTTACGAGCTGTTTATGTCTTATGCATGTATTAAGTCGCCAATGGCCATGGCCTAAGGGGCATAAAGGATTACGAAGTCTGAAACTCCACCCTTTCGGGACGTAGAGCAACAGGAGTTCCGGAACATAGTTCCCATTTATTGTTACGTCAGCGTAATGTAAGCCTTATATTTGATTGCTGGAGTTTAACGCCTCCAAATCCCGACATGAATATGAGAGACGCCGTAGTGGAGGGCTCCGGATATTTCAACCACCTAGGGTTCTCTAACGTGCACTGCCATCACACAGTACACGGGCCACAAGGTTTTACCTCCATCGAAATGCAGCCACCGCGGCCTGGATTCGATCCCGCTACCTTCGGATCAGCAGTCGAGGGCCATAGCCACTAGACCATCGTGGCGTGGAAGCCTTATCTTTGTTAATTTACATTTCTGGAACTTCGTTAGTTGAGTGCTTCCCTTAGTTAACTCAATGTCTTCGTATCAGTCGAAGTTCACGGCAAAGACAAAGTTTGCCGCCAGGCAACTAATTGGCCGTGCCGCTCAAATCGCCTGGACCGGTGCGGCTGCCGTCAGACAGGACGGACGAATGGTACGACAACCTGAAGTTGATCCTCCAATTCTCTCCATATACTCTCACACCGACTTCTATAGGATGCAAGTCATACTGGCGAAATTTACTGAGCACCTGTATTGCCCTCCGCGGTTCGACACTTTATATGGCATCGGGATTTTCTGTATTCCTTTTTTCGGACTTCTGAAATATACGCCTAATAAAACAACTCCTGGGGCCGCGAAATCAGTGAACTTGAGGCATCAGACACGTAATGTTTGTGTTTCCCTATGGAAGTTTCAATTCTCGCTATTTTCTGCATGCCCCAGTTACGCCGGCCCCACCAAAAATAGCCTTATCGATCACGAAGTAAACGAAGCACGCTTTGGCCAACTCTCTTGAAACAGTGGTGGGCACCATCCTCTCTTCTGTACACCCCCCCTCTACTTCTAGCCTCAGGAAGGAACATCCTCCCAGCCCACAATCAGAGGAAAACCATCGACATTCCATGAAGTCGGACCTCGTTTAGCCGGCATCGATAACGTGCATGGCTCTACGCAAGCACGCATCGCAACACGTCGCCTCCGTTGCACCATGACGCGAAGAAACTGCTGCTTGGGCGGACCGACGGCACGTAATTTCGAAGCACGTACACACATTTAATGCAATTCGCGCCGGGGGCGGCAGAGTGCTGTGCCTTGGGGGGCAGTCGAGAGAGGCGGACCGCGTGTGACCCTGTTTCTGCGCCAAAAAAACGTCCAACTCCGCCTGTCGCACCAATGCAGCCGCAGCGTCTAGGGGCGCTCACGGCATCCGGCCCGTCGAGGAGATTCAAGAAGCATGCGGCGAGTTTTTGGCTGGGGAGGGGGGCGAGGGGGGTGTAGTTGAGCGGCGTTTCTAGCGCGTCGTTTCCTCGTTAGCCTAGTAAAAAAAGGCCAGACAGGCCGGTGCTCTTCTTTCCCGTGGGTCGGGCCGATTCAGAACGATCGCCGTGGTCCTTGGGCTGTGTGCGTGCCGCATCCTCCTCGGGGCGCCACGTGATTTCTCGTCTGGCTTCTTCTGCAGGGCGCGTCGCACCAAAAGATGGCCGCCGATTACACAAGCAGCGCGCGCGCGTGGGTTGCCAGGCGATGAGTGGGGAGAGAGCCAGCGCTCGAGAGGAGGCGAGATCCGCTGGGGCAGCCAAGTGGTGCATCGCCGGCGAAGTCGACCGGTTCGCTCCTTCGGGGTCCCGTTTCACACCGGAGGCCGTGAGCTGCCTTGGCCGTGAATGCGCGCGGCTTTGCAACGAGTCCAAGTTCAAGGGACCCAGATTAGGCGGCCGCGAGGGCAAGCGCTCTTTCCTTTCCGTTATGGCGCTGGCGCGGCACGGTAAACAAGCGCCCGGTTCCGCCGGGCCCCAAATCGACGCAAAGCTCGCAAACTTTATGCAAAAAAAAAAAAAAAGCGCATACTCGCGGAGAGACGTCTAGCGGTACTTTTAGTTGTGATATTATTGTTATGAAATATGAGAGGCACGAGAACAAAAAAAAAAAAGTTTCTAAGCATAATTACAAACCATCTGACAACGACATAGCTACTATGTCGTTGTCAGGTATATTTCTTTGTATTTTCCTTCGCGAGAGCGCTTATGCTTCTTATGCGTAGTCGAATGAAACATAATAAAGATCATTTCCTATTTTTCATGATGTGCAGCCTGGCGGGGAGCACGCCGAAAAGCTAAAATCGCCGGAAAAAAAATTCTAATTGTACACGAGGCAATTTAGTATAAAAGGGAAATATTCCAATCCTGACAAGAGTACCGCTCTGTCTACTAATCGCCATACCTACACGAAAGAAAGAGAAGCGTTAGCTCCTTTATGAACTCCTCAATCTCCCTATCAAGCAGCTGTCGGAGCTTAGCCACATAAACAGCAACGGCAGCAGAAGCCTCTCATATAGCCCCCCGAAGCATGCCACCGTTTCCCCGTGCGGTTCTGGACGTTTCACGCAAGTCGAATTCTGCCTCGATTCTAGCTTCGAATTAATTAGAGACGGATTACTACGTGGAAAAAACAGCGCGAACACAGGGACGACGAAGTGGTGTGGTGTATGTTCCTTTTTTCGTCGTCCCTGTGTTCGCGCTGTTTTTTCCACGATGCTTGACCAACTGGCCTGGAAACCCATCTTATTAGGCTTACTACGCTTTGTTCTCATTCTAGCAAGATAGATTGGATCGCAAGGTCCCACAATATGGCAGAATTGAACAGCGCTCCGCAGAAGAGAGAGAGAGATAATGGGCGGAAGGCAGGGAGGTTAACCGGAAAGGTAAATATCCAGTTTGCTACCCTGCACTGGGGAAGGGGTGAAGGGAGACAGAAAGGGATGGAAAAAGAATAAAGAAAGAAGGAGAGAGGTCAAATCGCGCGCACACACACAAGCACGGCATGTGTCACAGACGGTTCACGAGGCCCGTTGCACGCAAAAACTTGAGCACAGCCTTCGTGGCTTTCTGCTGCGGAATTAAAGAGGATCGACAGAAAGGCAGCAAGCTGCCAGCTACTGGGTTTTCCTTACGGCGTAGAAGAATTTTTATCTACATAAACTTTTACGAATACATAAGCCGTTTAATTTTCTAAGAGCACACGCATGAGCTACCGTTAGGATTACACTGAGTTAAAAAAAAGAGATAAAGAACACAAAGCGTTGATGTTCGATGTTTTATTTTTGCCGAGACTTGTTTATTTATGTTACTTTTCACTGTGATTTCAGCATCATTACTGCCCATTAACAACGTTAGTACAAACAGGGTGCGTCATCGACATTCTTTATTGAATGAAAGCCCTGGGGAAATTTGATGGTGGGTTAATGAAACTTCCTGACCCTGCCGACACCCGATACTTAGTGCAGGAGTTGTCGGACTGGAGAAGTATATTTCCAACTTTTAAGTTTTCCTTAAGAGTGTTTGCCTACAACAATGCCTGACTTAAGGCTGTCGTCATCAGCCGCACGAGCAAGCAGTCAAAACCTAGGTTCACCAGTCAGCAAACACAGTCTTAACGCGTCTTCGGCGCTTTCACTGTTTTATTTATTTATTTATTTATTTATTTATTTATTTATTTATTTATTTATTTATTTATTTATTCATTCATTCATTCATTCATTCTTCTGACGAACTATCAGGAGAAACTTTTTATGTAGACCTTGCTCAGCCAGCGATGACGATTATGTGCAGCTTTTAGTGCGTCAGAGGTCACATTTGGTTAAAGAGCGCCAAGCACGCCATCTTAAAGTTCGAGGAGGCAGTTCATTAGCTGTCACAGATGGCGTATAGATACATAGGCCCCTAAAAACGGTCGAAGTATGGTGCGTAAAATGCAGATAGCTAATAAAATCATGCCAATTATTCGTGAGCTGTGCAATGATCAAACGACTTCACTACGAACGGACGATGGACGGGTTTGCAACAGAAACACTATCGCCCCACAGAAGCCCCTTCCATGGAAAGGTGAAAATGTGCATATTCCGTAGAAATGTGGCTCTTGCAGCAGTGGCCTCACGAGGAAGGCCGTGCTACGAGTTTCTGAGATATGGGCTACGTATATTCCTGAAAAAAAAAATTAGAACAGAGCTTTTGCCAAAGAAAATAATCACTGGGGCCGTACTCTCGATATTCCAAAATAAAATACTTTTTTCTTCACTCAACCTCCGCCCACCGGCACTCCAGAAAAAGACAGCTACAAATGGTGTACATCGAAAGCGTTTCCTATTGTCATTCTAGAGAATAGGATGTCGGTTTGCCGAGGTCTTATTACTGGTATCAAATTACCAAATTGAGGTTTAAAAAATGCAGTTTACTGGACTCTTCAGGGTTTCAGAAGCTTTGTCACTGACACCTTATAGTTGTTTTCAAAAGCAAGACCTCAAATCTATGGCAGGGACAACTGCGGCAGGGTTCTAGGTTTTTACTGCTGCTAATTGAGCTGTTTCGTCTGCCAGCACGCTGCCCTGGCTGTCTCTCCAGGGATGCAGCAAAGGAGGACTGTAGAAAGCTCCCACTTCTAAACCTTAGTCATAAATCAAGAGGGCTCAAGCTCTGGAACAAGAAATCAACACACAAGAACATCGGCAACAGAGCAAGGAGACTGCAAGTCTCAACAGTTAAAGTGAAAACCAAAATTAAGCCGGGATATATATTCTGAAATGATATACTTATTTTAAGTAAGAACCAAAATTAAGCAAAGCCATTTATTCTGAAATTATGTACTCATTTTAGAAATTAATATAGAATGAAAACGGAGAGAAGTTTTATAACGGTGCCTTTCTTGAAATGGGTAGTGTTACTACGGGACACCTGCGTCAACTGGCAGTTGCTGCTACTACGGAATGAAGAACTTTCTTTTATCGTCCGCCTCTCCTGTTCATGCTTAACACCGACAGGCGTGCGTGTAGCTTTCAAGCGCGGCAGGAAAGTAACGGCCTTATTTCTGGCTATTCAAGCATGCCTTCGTGAATGTTCGACATAGTATATATCCTTTGACGTGGTGTGGAAAGAGCAACACAAACCATAACTGCAGTCGATCGTCCATTCATTTATTGATTTGTTCACACATGTACAATAGCTCACACGATAATACACATAGAACAAATAAGCAGGTAGTTTTCCACCCCATTATCCCTACTACCAGACCCGGTGGAGTAAAAGATGGCGTTCACACGTCGTATACACATGCTCAATATACGAAACTACGTCTCTTATTACAGTACCCCCCCCCCCCCCCTTTCTTCTTCTTCGAAATTTCGAAGACCTCCACTACGCTGTCTCTCATAATCAGAGCTGGTTTTGGGACGTTAAAACCCCACAAATCAATCAATCAATCCTCCCTGTCTCCAGTTCTTTCCGTTTCCGTTCTCGCCGAGGTGGCACCACCGCATTCCCAATCAATCAAATCCAAATCAACAGCACTCCGAAGACTGAGCGATCCTCACAGTTACGCGATCAGACGCGCTAGTCCTGTGAACGCCACCTTCGCTGGTGCAAATGGTTCACAAATATTCAGCGTATGCAACCATGGGTGTTTAGCCCTGTGCGTAAGACACTCGAATTCTGAATGTGAGATCGTAGAATCGGTGGTGGGAGTGGGGTGGTGATGTGGCTACAGGCGGTGTTACCCTGGCCGACCCGGCCGGAATTGCTTCGCTGAACGTGCGTTTGCTTAACCTCCCTGCATTTTGTTACTCTCTCTCTCTCTCGCCCTGACTTCAGTGGTAGTTTTACTTGAAGCCTCAGTGCCCCGCCGAGGTATTGGCTATGGCATTCGGCTGCTGATACGAGAGGAGCGGGATCGAATACCGGGCGCGGCGGCTGCATTTCGATGGAGGCGGAATGTTGAATGTCAGTGCACGTTAAGGAACCCCAGGTGGTCGAAATTCTCGGAACCCTCCACTGCGATGTCTCTCATAATCATAGGTGCATTTTGGACGTAAAATGTCTGAAATCAATCGATTGGAACCCCAGTGTTTTCATCCGCTTTGACTTCTACTAAGGCTGGGTGGTCTGTTTGGGAGCTGTATCATTCGGAGTATACATCTTTTGCCACCTTCACTATTTTATTAAAGTAGTTTATGACGTTACCTTGTTTGTCTTTTAACACATGCATTTTATTTTATCTTAAGCATAGTCTCTTTCCTGCCGATTTAGTGCTGGTATTTTATCTATTGCTGTTTCTATATCTCTCGGGTTTAAGTTCGTTGCATCTCTCTGCTTAGCTTTACTTATCAGCTTTGACAGCTTTGCAAGCTCTATTTTCTCTTACCGCGAAGTCGCCTCCATATCCTGACAGACAGACAGACAGACAGACAGACAGACAGACAGACAGACAGACAGACAGACAGACAGACAGACAATGAACTTTAATCTGCTGATGAACTCCATCTGCTGAAGTTTAATTATTAAGTCTTTAATAGTTTGGGACAGTTTGCCTACATATTGCCTTGTTGTTGTACCTCTTACTTTCATCGCTGTGTCGACGATCACTTTCATTATCGTTTAAAGTTAGCTATCAGTCCCTTTAGAATGTGTAAACGAGTGCGTATATCTAGGGCAATTACTAACAGGGGAGCCTACTCAGGAAAAGCAAAGTCTTCAAAGAATAAGGATGGGCTGGAGCGCATACGGGAGATATTTCTATATGATTACACGAAACTTGCCGCCGTCTATAAACATAAAAGTATAAAATCGCCACTCCCTCCATCGTAATCGCTACATCCTCCCGGTAGTACCGTATGGTGCAGAAACATGGAGGATGGCGAAAAAACACGAGTTAAAATTAAGGTGCACGCAGCGCGAAATCGAACGAAAAATAAACGGTGTAACGCTCAGGGATAGAAATCGAGCGGAATGAATAAGGGAACACACAGGAGTAGCTGATATTCTTATATCAATTAAACGAAAGCAGCGGGCCTGCGCAGGACATGTCATGAGCAGGACAGATAACAGACAAAAGCACACACACAAAGAAAGACAAAGGACAGTAAGAACGGCAGAATGGATACCTTGAGAAAGAAAACGCGGCAGTGAAAGACAAAGAACTAGGTGGAGCGATGAAATTAAGAAATTGGCAGGCAAAAAGTAGAACCAACTCATTCAAGACAGAGCACATTTGAAATCGCTGGGCAGGACTTCGTCCTGCAGTGAACTGGGAATAGGCTGATGATGAAGATGATGATGACAATATCAGTCAGTAACCCAGCTCTGCCTACCAGAAATTTACTCATTTCTTGGGGATTTTGTCAAGCATGAAGATGGAGCGTATCACAACGGAAGTTACTGCCCCCCCCCCCCTCACCTACCGGAACCCTCCTTGCTAGCTGAAGAAATATTATTCGCAATTAATGAACAAAATCAAACCCACACGGACAGAGGAAAGGCACCCATAAAGCACAAATAGACTGTGCTAGAGCGTCACAGCCTTTCAACTCGGTCACTTAACAGCCGGAACTTGAGTAGCCCCTTCGCCGCCTTCTGCAGTGGAGACCGCATCAGCGAGTCTTACAAGATTGCCTGCTCTGAAAGTGGCCGGTCGTTGAGGCATACCAGAACTGTCACGTGCGACTGCTCCTGGGTGTTTTAGCGAGGACAATTACACGGGAAATGTTCGATGGCTTCCTCGCTGCAACAATCGCGAGCCATGCGACAGGCAAAGTGTATGTCGTTTAAACAATACAAAGTGTTTCAAAGGGAGGTGGACACTTGCAGTGGTCCAAAGTGGACGGACGAGGAAAGTCTCGGGATCCAGCCGACATTTCGACAAGGAGAGAGCCAACCATCCTATCATCGCCCTTGTCCAAGCATCGGCTCACACGTGAGACTTTCCCTGTTCATCTACAGTTGATATCGGAAAACCTTTGCATGCTCACATTCAGTACCCCCGAATCCGGGCTCACCATCTTCCTTGTCTTTCACCACGAATACTACAGATGGCACTTGGTATTGTCGTCCCTGAGTCGCTACACCTCACGTCTGCCGGCTCGATGCCTGCACTTAGCACCGCACATGCTTCATTCGGCTTCATGAATGCTGTGTTTAGGCGTCCATGAGATTTGCGATGGCAGGGGCATTCTTCTTCTCCTACAAGTCGTATTCTGACCGGCTTCACAGATATATCGACGGCTCTCTGATGCAGCAATTCCGTACAATGGGGGGACAGTCCCTCCGCAATCTTAAAAGTGGTCAAGGAGCTACAGCATCCGCGGCGGTACACAATTTGTGCTCTTCATCGCCTTCGAAAAACCAACAGACCGAGGGGTTACAATTTGCTACTCTACAACTGTTTATTTTCTTTATCCGCAAACAGCTCCATGCCATAAAAATAAAGCCGCTTAGCATCTGCTTCGTGAACTTAGAAGAAAAAAAAAAGTGCTGCCGTACTGCTGATACGACACCGATGCACGGAAGCGCTGACACTAATAGGACATAATTTCAGCCAGTACTGTCTATAACTGCAGCTTGGTCTCTATAGGCATACGTAGTTAGCCGTGTACGAACACTGATCTTTTTTTCATGCAACTGCGGTTTTCGCTGTGTGACAGAAAGGGGCCTCTCAATATCGGGCCGAGTCGACGTTGCGTCGCACCGCGTCTGCGTGGCCCCTGATCAAACATCACCATCGCTTTTCCATTGCGGTCAGTCGGGGCCGACAATCACACATCACACTCCCTCCTCGTTTTCCTTCCAGGGGCGGGACGTCGCTATTGCGCCACGAAACCTTCCCTCGACCCCTTAAGGCCGAGCGAGCGTTGCCACGAGCGCATACCAACACCTCTTCACCATCGTCTCCGTCCATTTGTTTATTTTTTTGTTTTTTTACGTAGTCTGTGGCCTCCACTCTTCAGTAAAACACTTGCACCACTGGGACAATAGCGCCGAGAAATTTCGCGGTGCAAGTGCGTGCAGCAGAGGCAGGGAGTGAATAGTGGCGCCGTGCGCATAGGCCATCAGGCCGCCGCGTGTTTCACAAGGTTGGAGGGCAGCGTTACTTTTTTTTTATATCCTCTCTCGCTCCTTGTTTTGCCTGCGCTGTAAGCAGGACAGTCACGTGAAAGCATGACCGTTAAAGTGAAACGCCGACGGCTGGAGCTCACGAGAAAAGGAGCATTGAGTCTTTAGAGCAGACGTGGGCATTAAGACCGTGTTGTTAAAGGATGGCCCAGACGAAACTCTGTTTCACTGGCAGAAAAATCTTATCCAGATGACGAAGACATGCTGATTCTGGAGAAGGAAAAGACGGCATCAGCAGTTGGCGAAGTCAGGATAACTGGATAGATAGAGGGTTTTTCAGAAACGTCCTCCGTGCAAGGTTTGATTTTGATCAGAATGTCGTTAACGCTCTATTTGAAAAGCGAAATAAGGAGAAAAAGGGACGATACTTATTTGAAAATGTAAATAACCATGTATATAGTTAAACAACCACGGATGATATACCGTAGTACTTCATAAAGGGTGAAATAAATAGGGATAGGGAGATTGCGTAAGTGGGAAAAGGATTGCAGGGACGTCACGGAAGCTCGCTTATATATCACGTTTTGTAATCTTCCAGATTATTTGCACTGCTGACTGACATGAACGCCGACGCTCAGACCTACGCAAACACTAAAGGCGTAGCCAATCTTGACTGAGACGCATACGACAACGTTTGATTAGCCTAGTAGCGCGCACGCATTGACCAGAGTTGTACGCTGAGGACAGCGCCGATATGACTGTCACGCATATTTTATCCATCCTACGGGCATGTAGCGACTCTGTTTTATTTAACCTTAATTGCATATTCTGTTCCCTTTCTGTTTGCTGTCATTCGACTATTAATTTCTTCTTTGCTTTCCTTCTTTCTGCCTTCAAGTTCTGTTCGCATTCCAGAGCATGAAGCCATGGTGTCCCTCTGAAGGGCACATGGCAACCTGTTCCCGGCCTATTTCCTTCAGGTATGTTGATATCTAATAATAATAATAATAATAATAATAATAATAATAATAATAATAATAATAATAATAATAACAATAATAACGCAAAATTCTTCGATTATTCAGATCCAACATGCGACTGACGATGAGCCATCTATTTGAAGACCTCTAGACAATCGATAACAGTCGACTTTGTATGACGCGAGAAGATCCACATTAGTCCCGCATCTGCCACCGACAGACGTGCCCGCTTCTCACCGCCCATTCTGTGTGGACTATTATGTCGGGAACACGCTGAAACCATCAGAATGACAGAATCACAAATCCAGTCGTGGTTTCAATAGTTGGAAACTCTGCCCCTTACTATTAAAGAAAGTGTACGGTGCCTTCTTTAACCTCCAGAACGCGATGCAGGTTTCGGCGGTAAATAGACGTATTATTTGAGGACGCTTGCATATCCTCCCTTTCCCGATGAAGCTATACACTTTTGTCGGCTGAATTATAACATCACAGTCGCGCTAAAAAGAATAGCCTCCTCGAACAATATTAACGCCAGTTTGAGAGCTCGCAAATTTGCGCACTAAAATGAAGAAGTCGCCAGAATCTTTACCTTTGAGAGAGTGTACGTGAGTGCTGTTCCTAACATCCTTCTAGTGTTGAAGATTTTCGGAATGTAACATTAAATACGTGCAGTGAGACTTATTACGGACAACCAAAAACATAATCTATGCTGAAGTTTTGAAGGATGAAGAGAGGCAAAAAGAGGAGGAAAGTGTGACAAACGTTGTTAAACACGGAAAAAAACAAATGCTGGCACTGTATTTGCCTTACAGTGTGGAGGTCGACAGCTCTAATTGTTCAAGCAACTCTCATTTTGCAGGAAGCCCTCTCAACGATCACGTTTATTCATAACGTAATATTGTCATGGGGATTGCTGAGATATCTGCTTCCCTAACTTTATGCTGAATTTCGGGTTATATCGAATCCTTTGGCCGAATGCCTCGCCATCGCTTTGAGCACCTGATTGTTCCGAACGCCCCAAACCTTGATTGTCCCTGGGGAAAATAGCACGTCTTTTTTTTTTATTTAGATGTTGGAACATGAGCATATAGATATCGTACAATAAAAAAGTAGGCGCCTCAACAATATACAAAAGCAAGCATGTATAAGTGGAATCTACATTTTTGTTTTAACAAGCGCTAGCGATTCTCTTTCCCCCCTCTAAGAGCACCGGGAAAACCTTCGGTTCCACGGCTGGTTCACCTTTAAACATTCAGCGTTCAGGCAAACCTTCTTGTTTTCATTTTCGCACAGACAGTGTAAGGAAGGACAGCCAACTGTGAAAAGCCTTTGCAGGGTCGCATCCATCGCACCCGTCTCCTTAGCATCCCCGTTATGGCACGCTACACTGGACGAAGTACAGGGAAGGGAGGCCGACGATACATACAGTCACGCTCGTACCAGTGACGGCGGCGTCCCCTTATTTCAAAAACGACGGCAACCGACCAGCGCACACGCGCGTACACCCGGTCTCCTGCGACTTGCACCAGTCCGGCCACAGGGAGGAAAGTCGCATCACGAGCCGTATAAGAACCTTCATCCAAAACACCATTAGATGAAGATCAACCCTGAGCCGCAGACACTCTGCTCCATGCCCATCCTCGCGCAGAAAGAAAAAGAAAATAGACGGAAAAAAACGAAGTAGAATACAAAATTAGAGAGCGGGCAGACGCCGAGATGCAGTGCCAGAGACCAGCATCAGGGAGATGAACAAAAGTTAACAGAGAGAGAAAAAGAAAACTTTGGGCCATGAAAAAGGAGGAACCTTCTCGCATCTTGTTCGGAGAAGGAAAAGGAACACTTTTCGAACCAGCGCGGCGGCGGTTGGGATAGCGGGGCGAGAGAGCGCGGCGGCGGTGGGCCTCACAGAGAAAGTACCTGCGCGCAGAGTGCGCGCGGCGAACCAGGTCAATAATTGGGGCCACGTAGCCCAGATGCAGCGGCTCCTCTGCGCCCTGCCAGAGGCAGCTCCGGACGACCGAGGAGCGCTTCGAGATTGCCCTCGCCAGCTCGGCAGCTCGAGCGCTTAGCGAAGTTCTTCGAGCAGGTGGTCTCTTCGAGGTGCCATGGAGCGACGCGCCATCGTCTGCGCGGTCTTTGTCCTCTTCTTCCTGTGCATCGCCGTCTGTCACGGCGGCCATGCTCAGGGCCCGTTTCAGGGCCTCCAGGACGTGATGACGAACACCTCTTGGGAAGATCAAGTTAACAAGTCCAAGGTCAACATCGATGCCGTCGCCAACGAGATCTTCCCCTACGTCGTGGAAGGCTCATCGGAGCTCGACGTCTCGGTTGACTGCATGACGGCATTGCTCAAGACCTTCAAGGCCTTCCGGGACCTCAAGGGATGGGCCGTGAGGCGTGAGTAGCTTCCGTTGTGCACACGTGCTCTGGCGCCTAGTACGCAGCTGCTGAGAAATAACTCACCGCTGCAGTACTTGCGCATCTTTATCTGCCGAATTCAGTGCCTACTGTGCGAAATATGTGTTTACATTCAATCACATTTGAAATAGCAAATCTGGCATGCTCTAATGTTTTGTTAATTTCCTCTCCATTTGCCGCTCGTGTCACTTGAGATAACTGTGAATGGCCAGACATAAGTGCACTCGTAATTTCACCATTTCGCAAAACTTTAGTTGGGGTTGAACGATTGCGAACTTGTGCGCGCGTTGATAATAATTGGTGCTTTCGCTGGGCAGGCGCATGAAAACACCGATGTTTCCTGAAATCCACGTGCCGATTTATTTAATCTATAATTTGGGTTCTTATCTGTTAGTACTTATTTTTTAGTAAATTTAACGTTTACATGACAATTTGCGATTATTCTACTCCTCTCAGTATCATGTCACGTCGTTCATGCGCAGAAACGCTTAAGGAAATCGGAACGCTGTCAACACTTGAAGCACGGAACATCAACGCTTTTTGCCTAACTATGGTGTCCCGTATTGCGGAGACATCGATGTCCTTCCTTTTCTCTGGAATACGAAACGCTGGTCGGAGGAATGCGGGCAGTGGTTTAGAACATTGCGACAAACTACTGTGCACTTGAGAAAAATACCTTGGTGGCTGATTTTTGTGGCATGCAGTAGTAATAAAGGACTACTACCGTGGTACCCCAATACCGCGGGTTATGTTGCAATGTTTATCGAAATGAACAAAACGATAAGCACGTGCAGCGATCACGTAAGTATATGTTGTGAGAATACAAGAGTGGAAGGAAGACGGCGTCGTTACAAAAGCATCGATAAATATTTAATTGTGTCAGAGCAGTACCGTTATGTACCATCCTCAAAAGTGAAACGTTCGCATGAAAAAACAGCCAATTTATGACCATGCAAGTGCAGTTAGTGTTCACTAAAAGGCATTCTGTGTGACGATTACCTATGCCTGCGGTCGCTGTAAACGGTGCACAGGTTAGCTCGCCACTGTAGGTATCTTCATCGCGCCACTCGGTTTCCACAAGATTGCTTGGTCATTTTTAATTGCTTGCTTTTCTAGGTGCACATAAGCCCTCCGCAAGGCAAAAAAAGAATAAATGGAGAGGGAGAGCTTCCACAATCGCCCGTAATAGGCATTTGATACAGATATACGTACTCCACACGCGACGTGCACGTTTGTATATGTTGCACTTCCTCTTCATTAACTTAAATTTGCCGAGATAGTCATTTGTGCTTATTTGCTGGATAAAACGCTTCCCCCTTCCTTTTTTTCCACCCGTTTGCCTAGAAAGCATCCACACTCCCTTCATTAAGAAGTCTTCAGCGCGCACAGAGCAAACAGAGGCAGAAGGCAAGAGGAGGCGCTTGTCTGACCTCATACCTTACGTCTGCGTTTGTTGCGTGCGCGCTGATTGGTTTCATATCGAGGTCCTACCGACTCGCCCAGCTTTAAATGAATTTAAAGGCGTACTGCAATAAAAAGCTTCTTGGACGGTACACGCTATACATTAGGCGCCCCGTGAAGATAAGATGTATGTAATCCACGTAACCACAGAAACAAAAAAGAAACTACGAATGCACTAACCCATCATGCAACATAAACACGGTCATAAATACGGTCAACATAAACACGGTCATAGAAAGAAAAAAAAATGCTCCTGCAGAACTACTGCCGCATTCTAAGTGGTAAGCTTGTACAAGATAGCATAGGGCTTTTGTTTTTGATCTAATGAGCCTCATCATGAAATATTTTGGTCAATAATTATGTCAACATCTTGTAAATCATCGGTAAGGATGTCAAACACATTTGTTTGAGTTGAATTTGTTTTCACGAAGTCTGATTGCTTATCTATGTTGAAGACTAAGCATCAGAAAACGAAAGCTCCTTGCTTGTGGCTCTAGCTGTTAAGCACTCTAAGATACATATGATCATGAGTTTCATCTGACACAGTAGTTCGACGGAAACAGTATGGCCCCGATTACTGTGACTTCATTGTTCGTTAATCACCGGTCTAGAATAATTGACACGGCGGGCGAAAACCGGCTGATCTATCTTAAACATTTAATCGCGATTGCATCTGTCCTAAAGCAAACCTGAAGCCGGCATTCTTCACTCGTCGATCATTTCATCACTCATCTTCAGCACCCTTTCCTTCATACCTACACCGAGCAACCAGCCAGGATGCGTCCTGTATTCGACCTCGGTATATTTCCGTCGAGTGCAAACATTGGAATCGATCGAGGGGCCCGTTTACCTTACATATGAAGCCGATAAATAACAAAATCAAGTAAATGTTACGCAGCGTTATTTGTAGCTTTCGAATAGTAGCAAAGTCATTACGAGATAGATGAAAATGAAAGCGCGCTCAAAAACAACTTAGATGTTTTTGTTCCGCTCTCACTTTATCCCATGATTAGGATGTTTCAATTAAACTACAGTACTCTCCTCATGATTTCAGTTTATAGACGTCTAAGTGATGCGTAAGCGTTTGATACTTATCACCTCCTCTTTAGTCGTCGTTCAATACGTCGACTGGACCGGACGTCCCGTACCGCGATATCCGGTCCAGAAGTCCAGTCCGGTACAATACCATTTCCTGCGTTCGCTTTGCACCTTTACTGCCAGGACGCATCGGCGCGGTGTTATATTTAACTTCCTTCTAGCGCTCGTCAGCGTCTAGAACGGCCCAAGCGAAGGCGCATGCCGCAACCACCTAAACGCCCGCGTGGCTTTATGTTTTCTGAAAGTCGATATTTTCCGGATGTGATACAATGCTCAGTGTTGTCCTTACATATTGCCGTAGGGCTTTTATTCCACCATAACTTCTCTAACAAGTCTAAGTCTTCTAACAAACGCTTCATAGAAGGTGTTCTCGATTCACACGTGTTTTGTACACGCCGGTCTGAAGCATTCATATCGCTTACATAAATACGCGATCTGCAAGCGTGGTTGTGTACCCTAGTGATTAGACTTGCGGCTGAGGAGCGTGGGGCCGTAGGTTCGAAACCCGCCACGTATGTTTTTCTCCGATTCATTATTTGTTGGTCTCCTACGAGTCTGTCTCTGCTTTATTCTTTCCACATCTCTCAGGCGCCAACCAGCAACACTTCTTGCAGTTTCTAAAGAGCCTATATAACGTATGCGTCTAGGCTACAAACATACAGAGACAGATTAGTAATGGACGGATTAGTAATGCAGCGATGCGTCTTAGCGGTACTCCTTCAACGCATTTGGGGATTGTGTTTCGCATTTGTAGAGCGCTTTCCCAGCTATATCTTACTACAGATCAATTTCATAGCCACGGTTAGTGCTACGAATGCTCAAAATGCTCCCATTTCACTCTTTTTTATGAGTAAATGTTGCAAATGTAGTTTTTAGAACAACAATAATGATCTTCGCATTAGCCTTTTCTTCATGCAATACAAGTCAGACTCAGATGTTTTAACATGCATGGATCTATTTACTCCGGGAGCCTATAAAGTAAATTAATGTATACCCGAAGTATTTATCTTCTATAATAAACTGCTACAAGAATAGTGCACAGCGGGCCATCATTTATCATTTGTCGGGGTTCCCTGCAACACAACTGATGAATATGTGTGCATTGCTAGCGGACAAACAATGCCGACGTTTCTGCAGTACGAAATTTAGGAGCCTTTCCACTTTCGACAGATTAGGGGCAAGTTGGGGTATGCGTGCCTTTCTTTCTTTCTTTCTTTCTTTCTTTCTTTCTTTCTTTATTTATTTATTTATTTATTTATTTATTTATTTATTTATTTATTTATTTACTTGCTATTTCCTTTTTTTTTCTTTTCATGTTTCTTTCTGTCCTCGTTTCTTTGGCAGAAAATCAAAAGAAAGAGGAGGGAAAACCTTATTATAATAATCTGGTGGCACTGGTGGTACGGGTCCTACGCCTAGGCGTCAGCCAGGAGCCTTTGGGTCCTGCCGGCGTCCTCGGCCCATCGGATTGCCCAGAGCTGTTCCTCTAGGTCCGTACTCAACAGTACAGTCTCCCATTTCTCATCACTATAGGACCCTGTCGGACCGCCTTTAGGCATGCCCGCAGGGTGTTGGCTAGGTCAGCCTTTTCCTTACATAATTTAGAACGGTCCGAATACTAACCCGTGTAATAGTGGCTGTAGGCCACCGCGGGTTCGGGAACACGCTTGCTTGAAGGAAGCGCCAGCCCACGGCTTGCTGCTTGTTAAGTGTATGGTGCGCAGGAGGGTACAGGATCCTTTCCAATATGTAATGGGGTGTGATTTATGGTACCGAACCAGGCGGTGTCCTCTCGATCTTAGTGAAGGTGTCTCTGTGGTTCGGCGTGTAAATACTGGAGCCGCGGTGTGAGCCGCAAGCGTCCAAATAATTTTAATGCTTATTTTGTCTCTGAAGTCGACCAAGATCATTTGTGCTTTCCACGAGATTCGCCCTCTGACAAAATTTGTGATGGCAGTCTTCAAATCGCTAATTATAGCTTTTTTTTTCTTTCGTGGATGGAAGATTCGATGGAAGATTCTTCCGCTGTTTCCACTCTACCTGTTCGAATAAAGCCGCTAGCCCTTAATTTACTGTCGTTGCCTTCTATTGCAACAGCCATAGCCACAGCGCCCGAGTGCGTGTACTGCGCTGCTTCAGCATAAGAGCATCCACTGAGTGCAGGAATCTATTTCTGATGGCCTTCGAGCGTTCTGTTCTCTACTCTTGGTGATATTCCGGAGGCATGTTCTTCAGTATAGTGGTGGTACGTGAAGATGTGTCCGTGTTTTGTGTGGTATGATTAACTCCGTAGTCCGTTATGTAGTTTATACCGAGTTTATTGAATATTTGCCTGGCCTCGGAGATTTGCGCGATTCTTTCGTGTTGTGATATCCTGTGAGCTTCAGTGAGTACATCGAGTGTACTATGAACTCCTGGCTCTAAGAGCGTGTCGTTTGATGCTCGTACCGGTACTCCGAAGGCTTGTTTATAAGCTTGTCTAATGATGGCGTCAATATCGGCTTTCTCCAAATTTTTAACGTTTATAAGGGGAGCTACGTATATTATTCGGCTAGTAACGAAATCCTCCACGCGCCGAATCAGGTTGCCTTCTTTCATTCCGTAGTGGCGGTTAGCTTTCCTCAATGCGAGCGTCATCGTTTGCAGGACACGCTTTCTCTAAGAATTCTTATGATTTCACCATTGCACCCTTTGGATCGTATACGTAGTCCTAAGACTCTAATGCAGTCTGCCACAGGTTGCCATCTGCTATAAGTGTGATATTCGGTTCTCATGATGCCCGCCTGCGGCTCCTGTAGCTTGGCCGCTAGATTAGAAGCTCCGATTTCTGTGGCAAACATTTGAGGCCCCTATCAATGACATAATTTACCACCTTTAGAATGCCTGACTGAACGGTTTCTTCTATGAAACTATCAATGCCACCGGTTACCCGCACCTGACGACCAATGTTCTCTGATATATATATATATATATATATATATATATATATATATATATATATATATATATATATATATATATATATATATATATATATATTTTTTTTTTTTTTTTTTTAAATTTCCAGTCTATGTTATATTATGTTCACTCCTCTTACTCGTGAAGAGACGCTACAACACATCATATGCGACTGTCCTCGCTATGACTTACAGAGGCAATCACTGGCGTCCGCTCTCGCTCACCTTGACCTGCGACGGATGTCGGTTGATGCCATTTTGGAATGACGACCGCACAAGACATCACAACTGAAGGTGACAAAGGCGCTGCTGCAGTTCTTAAAGACGACAGACTTGCACAAGCGACTGTAACAGCGATGTGTGATGTCGCGTGCCATGCAGCTGCCACTGACTGTGAGAATGTGCTATATGTTCGCCCACTTTCTCTCTCTCTTCCTCTTTCCTTTCACCTTTCAATCTCCCCTGTCCCCTTCCCCTCGTGCAGGGTAGCATACCGGTTGTCATACACTGGTTAACCTCCCTGCCTTTCCCTCTCTACTATTTCCTTCCTTCCTCTTACTACTCGAAGTGTAGGAGAAGAAAGAAGTGCGCGCGCAATGTTTTCACGATGATGATGAAGCTTCCCAAGTCAGTCAATATACGCTTCGCCTGAACGCGATCCTAGTGATGGATCGAGCAAGTCCATTTTTCGCACTAATTAGGTTTGTACTGAACTCAATGGTCAGCACTGCTTAGGCGTTCTGCAGCCCACTGAAACACGATAAGAGACGGGTGGTACAGCATTGTATGCCATTTGATGGCGCTACCTTTCTTGGCAGACAGCCTGCTCTATGGAAGCAGCGCCACGAAACAGGGACGCCGCACATCGAAGCCTATATCACCGTTTAAGCGCTTTCCGTGGCGCGCGAGACGGCCACAGCGTAAACAGAGGGTACCAAGACATTTGTATACCAATCAGGCCGGTTATATACGAGCGCACGAGGGTAACTTAGAGAGAACGTCCACAAGACAATCCAGCTGATGTGTGTTCGTGCGTACTTGCACATAGTATACGTGTCTGTGTGTTTATACCATACTATAAAGACGTATTCGTGGCAAGCTGGAGAGGAAGATGTGGGACACCCGTAGCTTTTCAGGAATAAACATAAAGAAAAATATCCAAGGCGTGTCTGCCTATGCGTGCCTTGTCCGCGTTACTCGAAGCTTTTTCGGCGACCCCGTAATCACAGGGCGACGTCAGGAGCCGAGGCCGCCTCGTTATGCATGGGGCGTCTCCATTACGGTCCTGTTTCCCGTAGCGGCCATCTAAAGGTCGGCGCTCGGGCAAAAGATGAACAGGCTTTCTTTACACTGGAGAAGCATTTCTTGCTGGTTTGTTGGCTTTGTGATTATGCAGGTGGTTTCTTTAGTGCTCGCGTCTATGTGTTCTGTCGCATCTTTCTTGAACACACGTGCTCTACAGGCATTTTCTTTCCTATACACATGAATTATCCGAATAATACCAATTCGTGCTCTAATATGGCTCGGTACATAGCCACTTTATGAAAAAAAAAAAAATGAAAGAAAAGCTGCTCGTTTTTTTTTTTCTTCTTTGCCTGTAACTGAATTTCTTTTCTGGACTTCGACTGACCATGGCAGTCATTCGTTTGTATTCGCGTGCACGTCGTATAGTTTCTCTTACTTCGCCTGTGTTTTAACGTCTAGAAGGACAATGCTGGTCGCTTTGGAATGTCGAAATGCAGTCACAGCCACTGAGACGCCAAGTCGCGCAATACCCATTGAATAAGCCCTCCGCTGCCGCTTTCGTACGTTGCTCGCGCCCTAAAACTAGGTTAAGTGCGACACGGTCGGCTGCCTGGCTGCAACTCCCTCCGGCACCACTCTATGAAGACAATCTCCCGCGCTTCGCCCATTTGCCTTTTCTGGCAGTGAACGCTATTCGTTTACAATAAATTTAGTTGCCTCGCAGCAACAAACAACAAGCAGCTCGTGAAAGACGCGCACGGCAACCAACGACGGACTGTATACGTCTGGAATATCGAAGACACCTGCTTTGGCATCTGGCACTCGGTTCATTGACTCACGCTTTTTTTTTTTCCTGTCTTCGTGCGCCGAACGTGGAACCGCATTTCGTTCCAGTCCCTTGCTTTGGCACCACGACGTTCATTTGATTTTATTTCGTTTTTGACCGCCACATTTGGCGAAAACTTTATATAGGTATATATAGAGATATATATGTTAATGGGGCATATATATCGTATAAGTGAAAAACAATTCACGCATTAATAGATTAGCTTTTCGCAATACCAGAAGCACGAATCTTGCAAGGACGAGACCCTCGGTATGCTAGAAAACGCGCCAAAAGAAAATAGGGGTGGGGACGTCGCTTTGAAGCTCCAGCTCTAATACGCGTGACGTCACAGATCTTTGACGGCGTCTGCTAAGGCCTACGTAACTATTTGTAAGCAAGAAGGACGTACGTGCACATTGTGCCCTAAGGAAGCCACAGACTTGGCCTTCTGAGGTCATGAGGCCATAGTTCCGGCACGAATTTCAAGACTGCAATTTTGACATTCTGTCTTTTAATAATGAACATAAAATTTCAAAAATTAATGAAAATTGAGTTTTCGAAATATAAGTTATCATTGTAAGCTACTTTACATTTTTATTTCAGTGTTCACTAAGCTTGTTGCATTGTCTGTGATAGTCTCTTCCAGTTTCATTCTATGACCCAAGAATTATGTCTAGCTTTTCACGGACCCTTCGCGTATAGCGAGGACAATGGTTGTCGGGGTGTTACCAGTATATTACAGAAAATGCGGCGTGGGCATTTTTCTGGTGAAGCGTGTCGACGCCGCTACATAGGTGCTGCCTAGCTCATGTGCATACCGTTCGAGTGAAGCAGCCATGTGGCGTGTCAGTGGTATCAACATTTCTTTTTTTTTCGAGCGAGAAAATAAATTAAAAGAAAACCTTGATGGAAATTCTCCCGTCACATCATCTGCAACACACTTGCTTGTGCTGCTGTAGTATTTCGTCTCGCTTACAATACGGGTTCCGTGTGCGCACGTGAAATGCGCGTTAAAGCTCTCAATATATGGTTGCTTCTGTGCGAAGATAATTAAGGCGTTCAAAGAGCAGCAAATAACGGTACGCGATCATTGCAAGGACCCAGGAAAGCTGGCGGCTTCTTGCTCAGCGAATCACTTTTCGCTCATTAGAACACCTTTAAGGAGTAGTTGATAGAGTCTAGCGACTGATTATTAAATGCGCAAATCCGAAAACAGTGCCCAAGGTAAGAAGAGGCACACAGAAAGATCTAGAGCACTCATTTTCACGACCCATTATTCGTTATTTTCGAATAATTTTCACTTTTAACTGAATACAACTTTTCATTTTAAAATGAAGGCGCATTGACAAACCGAGCGCAAAACGAAAATATCGCTTGACTTGACTCATTCCCGTCGAATTTGTAAAACGCATATACATAATTTTCAAGCAATGGCTCGCTGATATTCAACTTTGGTGAAGCTGGAACAACCCCGCAACACGACGAGAGAATCTGCGAGAGTGAAGTGAAAACCGAGACTTCGGTGATCTGGCCCGACAGAATACTTTATAGTTGGTTTCGCCGTGCACATGTGTTACTAGTTTTGAGGTCACTGTGGGAAAGGAAAGGGCACTTGCTCCACACTACGTGGTGCTCGCAGAATGCTTAGAGGGGGGGTTGCTTGGGTCGGTGTGGAGGCTGACAAGTTTACGACGTTCATACGTGTTAACGTGGTATGGGACTGTCCGCCCAGGTGCTCTGTCCACGAAATGTGCAGCCCGAGTTTTACTGTGAGCTCGCTGCCGCCAAAGGGCGCCCGTCTGCCACCCACATTCGCCCTGTATATATATCCTTCCCGACAGCCGTTCTCAATCTGTCCGTGCTTCCTGCTTCCTTTTCCTTCAAGGATGCGCGCGCACAGCAATCACGACATATATGTTGCCGAAGCACGCGACCGCGCGCTCACGCACGGAACCACGCGCATACACATGCAGACACCTATGCGAGTCCAACAGAAGCGAATATTCAGTGTGCACGAAGGTGCAGCTGTATAAGCACACGCAAATTCCTGCCCAAGCGGACATTTTGTTTAATGTTTCTCGAGAGAAGTGCCGCAAGGAAATTGCTTCGCTTGGCTTTTGGTACACAACTGTCGTGATATAGAGGGGTACGCAAGTATAAAGCGCATGTTGGAATCTGTTAAGGAAAGCCTTTACCTGTTTAAGCGTGGACATTGAATCCTGTTTAATTAAGGTGCACGCAACTTCGTTTACTGTTGTTATACGCAGTTCGCAAAGTAAAATGCAGTTTTTTTTTTTTTTACAGTGCGTAGGCACTTTAGGGATCCGGAATGTCGGCGTCTCAGGTGGCATGATCACGCTTCAAAATAAGGTGCGGTGCAAAATAAGCAGCTGTGTAATATGCTTGTCAAAGTATCGATAGGAATAACCGCTGTGTATACTGAGACGAATGTGTGACACATATATACGGTTATTTTCATAATTTTCTACATTTGGCTTCACAGTGGTATGTGTTCACTACAGAGGATTAATTGTAATAAAATGGGTACATAAATATAGTGGTACATACCGAACTCACTAAAAACAAATAGTAATCAAACGAAATGATCCCTACAGTAATGCGCTGTTTTGTTAAAAGGCCGACATACTTCGGAAATACACCTATCTAGTTGATGTTAGTTCGCTTTTTTGCGGTGGTCTATCATCGTTATTTAATGTCCCTCATATCACAGCTGTGGCTGCGCTTAGTGGCACTTATATGTCGGTCAGCGCATATCAGAACTACGTACGGCAGTTTCCTTGTAACACTTATGTCACTTCCGTTATATGTTTATCCGCCGATAGAGCGAGCGGCCCAGCAACGCGTACCAGAACTGCCTCTTCGGTCAATTCCCGTAAAGTAGGCAAACAAAGCCTCGCGAAAAAAAGAGGGAGGAAGGGGTGCGGGGGAATATCCGCGTTAGTTATCCGCGGGGAATATCCTTCACAAGCCATCCTTATATCACAGATTTCGTCCTGAGTAAAACACGTGTCTGCTTTCGATACTCAAAGGGGCCTGCCAGACTTTTCGAACATAGTGTGAAAATCATGCCTATCAGTCGTGGAGACTTCCATGAACTTGTGAGCCAAGTATTAGTGCGCTGTATGCTGCAGGGAATCTGCGATTTGGTTTCAAATACAGCTTTCAACAAACTACGTCGCATGTGGCATCGACTAACGTCTTTTGTAGTCATGAGAGAAAGTTACCAGCTGCTTTTATTTATTTATTTCATACATACATACATACATACATACATACATACATACATACATACATACATACATACATACATACATACATACATACATACATACATACATACATACATACATACATACATACATACATACATACATACTGTCAATGCCAGAGGGATTATAACAGGTGGAGAAAGCGAGCTAGTGACTACTTACAAGTAAAAAAAAGAAAAAAGAGAGAGCATATCAAACGCCTTATTCACACATCTTGGCACTTGAAACAAAACTAGAGACATATTGGCACTTGAAGCTGTATTAAAGTTGCGAGGCTATCAAATCGCTTTCTATTAGTTCGGGGAAAGTGGCTAAGGATGGTTGGGGTCAGGTTATTCCATTCTCTGATCGCGAGTGTGAAGAACGAGAATTTGAAGGCGTTCGTGCGGAAATCTTTAAGTATCATGGGTATGTTTAAAGGGTGTCTTATTTGTTGAACTCAAAACGAACAAATAAAGCACTACTGATTACACTCCTGCGATTATGGAATCACTAATGCTACTTCTACGTCAAGCAACGGAGTCAATGTTACTTGTGACGTCTCATGTTGAAAGAAGAGCAGGCGGTTTCCAGGTGTACTTGAAACCAGATTGGGGAGACCCTGGCGCGCGCAGGGCACTACTATTTGGCTCATGTGTTCACGGGAGCCTTCACGATTGACGGGCACCGTCTTCAGACGATGAAAGGGAAAATTTTCGTAGCGTCTTTTCGTAGCGTCTTCAGACTTCAGACTTTGTCAGTCTTCAGACTATGTTAAAAGAATTGTGGGCAGCTGGCACTAGTTGCGCAAGGCTAGGTCACAGAGGGGCTGTTGACCTTCCCTTCCTCCTTTCCCTATCCCCATTCTCCCTTCCGTTTCCAACTCCTTGCTATACCATATTATATACATGGGTTTGCTACGCTTCACCCTATATCCTCATTACTTCCCTCTTCTTCACTCTCACACCACTCCTCCTCACCCTCACCTCCCTTTCACACCTCCTGTACAGCGGCGCTGGCGGCCTTACCCTTTCCGCCAGCTCATCCTCGCTTCCCTATCGCACCTCCTTGCTGTATGAGCATGCTATGATTCACCCTCTCCCCTCCTCATTTCCCTATTCCTCGCCTTCGCTTTCTATTCCCACCGCCTTGTTTTACCACACTGTACAAGGCTGTAATATGCTTTACACTTGCCCTCTTCCTTTCCCTCCTCCTCAGCGTCACTTCTCTTTCCCACCCCCTTGCTGTAACATAGTATACATGGATATGCTTTGCTATTCACAATGCGCAGGTTTTTTTTTTTTTTCGGAAGCAGTGTCAACCGCTGGCGTGGCACATTTTTAGAACATTTGCCTGCCACTGAGGCGGCCTTCGTTCGATTTCCGCTCCAACCAGCCTTCTTGGATGCTACCGCAAACTAATCGTAAAGTAGGCTGCAGCTAAAGCGTTCTGATCTGGTTGCGCGAAATGTTCAGAAGAAATGTTTCAGTTTAACGAGAGTGTAGGTCAGAAGAATCGTTTCAGTTTAACGAGAGAACACACAGACGCTTTGCTTTATTACCCCCATGGCGCATACCCTATATGCCGATTTTTCCATTTCCGAAGGGCCTCTTACATCGAGCAAGGACAGCTTCTCTGTTAAAAGTGCTAAAGAGAGTTGTGAAATATCGCTCACCAGCCGGGGTAGCTTAGCAGGTTAAGTTGCCGTGCTGTTGAGCTCAAGGACGCGGGTTTGATGCCTGGGCATGGCGGCCACATTTCCATGGAGACAAAATGCGAGAACACCTGGGTACTCACAGTTAGGTGGACGCTAAAAAATCCCAAGAGGCCTAATTTTACCTGAATCCCCCCAACATGGTGTACCTCACATTCATATAATGGTTTTGACATGTGACACTCTGTAATTACACTACTGAAATGTAGACTGGTGATTCTCATATAGCATATGCCCGAGGTTGGGGTCATCCCATCAATGAAGGCCGAGTTATGCTTCTTACGCCTGTAATAGAATGAACGCAATCGCTTGAGTCAATGCAATCAAGGAACCTACTTCCGCAGACGAGGATGCGTATAACGATGCTTAATGCTGCAATAGAGCCGCTAGCACGACGCCAAATGCAATATTTCTTAGCTGCGCAGTTCATTGCAGGCGAACTAAAACCCCAAAAAGATTGCGAGGCGCGCCATATTAGAAAACGCCCAAATGAATTCTAAGACATAAAATTATTGTTGTGATGTTTACATAGATGGAAGTGCCTGCGGCCGTTTTTGCATTTCATCTTCTCTTCCTTTCATTCATAATGCTCTCTTTTTTGCAAGTATTGACCCAGTTTCAAAAGATATAGTTCTTCATATCGGTTCTACGATCTTCGAAGTATCAGCAAAAACAGTTTCCGCCCGTGCAACGAAACTAAATGACCTTGTTCGCGTTGATATCGGTATCTAAGTGAGGAATGCATTTTTTTCACGTTTAGCGAATACATACCTTGTTTAGAGCTGAAACACGACCGGCAGTTGCCGGTGGTGTGTATCGTGTGAACAATGAACAATTCTAAAGTCGCCTAAGTTCATTAAGACATGACAGGGAATAACATGCACACTTCAAAAATGTTACGTTATCGTCAAATTACTAACTGCTCTTGTGAACAAAAAAGACATTTTCGTAGCGTCTTTTTTTCCGGCATGTAAGTGATAGAAAACGGAGTGGCTTCAGTGTTCTGCTTCGCAGATTTATTGCTTTTCTGTGAGTTCGCCAACCCCTGGGTAGAGCAGAGCGCAAGGCATACATAAAAAAAACAAGGATTGAAAAAGATAGAGCCCAAAGAGACGGAGTAAAAGCGAAGAAAGGCTCAGTGAAGGCGTGTCGGTCGTGAACGCGGTTGAAAACTGGGCTAACGACGAGAATGAGTCGAGTATTCGTGTCGTGCGCCCAAAGGCACAGTTAATGGCAGCGCTCATGCTCGCTTCAGCAGGAAAGTTGTATCTATACGTAACAAGAGTCGCACCTTAAAATGTATAACGCTACGTGGAGATGGTACATTCCTAAGACAGGTGGACATGTGTGCTCAGGTAATGGCCTATGTATACAAAGACTTCATACTACAGGGCCAATGGAATAAATGCACTTTTAGCTTCAAAAGAGCCAGAAGAGGAAGCACATGCTAAATGAATGAATGACTGAGATCGTCAAAAATTTGAGCTGTTTTTCGAATTGACGTATGCTTCGAAGTAAAGGATATTCGCTCTTCTTGTGTTCGCGGGCGAATACTGGACGTCATTCTTGGAAAGATCGCCAGAGTATTAGAATGCAACAGTATACTGTTACATTCTAATACGTTACCTATAGGTGGAGCTATGTTGTCGAAATTATCACTAAATAAAGACTTCGGTAAATTTGACAGTTCCTTGTATGCGTATTCTTGTACTTGCGCCTATCCTTCACAACTAACGGTGATAAGTACTTCTCTGCGTTAATTCGGGTGCGTGAAGTCTAATGCAACCATCGCCATCGTGCTCAGCCTATTTACTGTCCCCAACAGGGGCCAAGTTTTTTTTCCCAGTCACTTCCAGTTTGTGCTGTCCTGCGCGAGCTCATTACATTTCCTGCTTGCAAATTCCTTAAATTCAACGCCTCAGCAGATCGCCTGCCATTCCGGACTATGTTTCCGTCCCTTATTGCACATCCTGTTGCTCTAACCAACCACCGGTTTCTGCGACGCATTATGGGGCTAGCCGAATCTTTTCTTTTTCGCTTAAGGTTAACTGCGATATCGCCCATACCTGCTTCCTCTCTTGCCCATTCTGCTGTATTCCGATCTCTTAATGCTGCACATGTTTTTGCATTCTACAGCCTCATTCTTAACTTTTCGTCAAAATACTCAGTTATCCTCCCCGTTTCAGGCCCACTTGTTAGGTCTGCAAATAGGCAGCTACTGTAGACTTTTCGCTTTAGAGACCGCGCGAAGGGGACTGTCCCAATTTTACAATGTCTCTCATATGCCGTAGAGCCCACCCTTATTAATCACTTCGGCGAATTTCGCTTTCATTAGTATGCTGCCTTATTAGATGGTCTAGATATGCACATCCTTGCTAGTTGCTTATATTGAAAACTAGTCCTTTCACCACGATACTAAGCATGTTTCACCACTGTCGTTGCTAAAGAGCACAATGTCACCTCTAAATTGTAGATGGCTGGTGCGTTCTGCATTAATCTTTATTCGAATTTCTTCCTAATACAGTTGTTTGAACACTTCCTTCTAAGCATGCTGTAAACAACATTGAAGAGATCGCATCCCTTTGCCTGGCCTTTTTCTCTACCACATTTTTTTTTTCTTGCGCAGAAGTAAAGTTGCTGTGGAGTCTTTGTACACGTTGGCTATAGTATTTACATTAGTTTTAAGTACTCCTTGTCGACAGAATTCTTTCAAGGCTGCTGGTATCTCTACTGAGTCGAACATCTTTTCGTAATCTATGAAAGCTATGTAAAACTGTTTGTTGCTCCCAGATCCTTCCAATTATTTGATTGATCACATGACTGTGATCAACTCGAGAGTGGCCTTTGCTGAAGATGGCTCTTGCTTTCTGGGTTGGTTAGTCAAGTGCTTGTGTTATCTTATTCGAAATTTCTTCAGTGAATATTTTCCAAAATAACCAAAGTAAACTTACGAATCTATCATTCGTCAAGTAATTCATCAGGTTTGTTATAACTTTCGTACTTTTGCAGCTCACTGACACATCTGAGCTCTTAGACATTGTGCGCAGAGTTTCGCAAGTTTCTTAACACTAAGATGCCCTCCATCTTTGATTGAATGAATTGTTATGCCATATTCTGTGACGGCAATGGATTTTATTCATTCACCGAAAGGGTCGCCACGTTGCTGCCTTGTTTATGCTGTATACCACCCATGAGTATGCCCAGTGAGAGTCGTCTAAAGGGTGTTTGAGTTACTTGCGTTATGGTTTTAAATATCCACTTTGGCAATACAAGGGTACAACAATCTTTTAATTAGTATTGCTTATTCTTGTCTTGATCAACACCAATTATTTAATTAAATGAGCTCGCTCAAAAAATTAATAACCTTGTTTAACTAACGAACTTTTAAACTCTTGCTATCAATGCAAAATGTTCAGTAGAAGAAGTTGTAGAGCATGTTAATTAGTTCCTGGATGATGCATTTTCATAATACTAGAGGCAGTAATTTTTACATTTTTTCCATGCTTCTTAGAAAATGCGCGACGTTTGAAGAAATACCGAGTGACCAGGCGCCTGCGCGCAGAGGCATTAGCGCTCTCGAACATGATACGACCGAGCGATCGATGATGCATGCAGGCACACGCTACTAGACGCACCACAGGAGAAATTTATATGATGTGGCTATACCTATCCCCCTCTCGGACTGCTTGTACGCGCGGTCCGCGTGCATCATCTATCGTTCTTTTGTAGCATGTTTGAGAGTGATAATGCGACAGCGCGCAAGCGCCTATTCACCTGGGCCCGTATATATTCTCGAAAGCAGTTTACACTGAAAATGCTCGTAAGAAAATATTCCGACGGATCACGATGTTGACCATATCATTAGCGAAGGGGGTTGACCAACAGCGAAAACCTCTTACGAAAGGGGCGTTTTGTGAATTCGGCCCCTGGTATTTTTTTCAAATTTTGTGCGCTATCTTAGAAGCCGGAAAGAAAAATAAAACCATTACACCTATTAATATGAAAATACGTTATCCTGGCTCCACTCAATATGCTCTACAACTGCTCCATCGAATATATTGCATTTGAAGCAAAAGGTTCAAGGTTGGTTGATTAAGTAATAATTACTAATAACCTGCGCAAGCTTATTTAATGAAATGGCCTGTGGTGGCCAAGACAACAGTAAACAATACTAAGGTAGTTGTATCCTTGTAACGCACACGCGGGTGTTTAAAACCATGACACAAGTTAACGCTAACCCCATGTGTACCCAGTGACATCACGACGACGCTGGGTGACCTTCGCTTGTGCCCAAGAACCACGTGTTAATAATTACACATGTACTGGCTGTTTGTGAAGCCATAGATGCGCCGGAGAAGTAGGAAAGAAATGTATTTACGTAAACCAAGTGCTCTATAAAAAAAAAGGCCCTTAATGCAGTTTCCTAAAACTGTGCCAGTGAATGCTGAGAGGCTCAGTACTTGGAAGCACATCAACAAAACAAAATTCCCTCTGGATAAGCTCAAGCGTAGGTGGCTGTGCTGTGACTAACAATAATAAATGTGGGGTTTCAAGTGCCAAAACCACGATTTGATTATGAGGCACGTCGTACGGGAAGACTGCGAATTTATTTATTTTTTGACCATCCGGGGTTCCTTAACGCCCACCTAAGCCTAGCTACATGGCTGTTTTTTGTATTTTTCCCTCATCTAAATGCGGCCGCCATGACACGTAATCGAACCCAAGAGCTCGTGCTTTCCAAGCCAACGCCCCAGCCGCTTAGCTCCCACGGCGGGTCACGTGACGTGCCCTGGGAAACCTGAGAAGAATACGGATATAGAGAGACTGATAGTCGTGGCCATCAGCGGCCGTCATTTCGACAAACGCTAGTGAGAACTATTACAAAACTGCAAGAACGTCGATGTGCAATGGGTATTATGAAGAGGTTAAAGAACATGCGATGGGTTTGTTCGAGAAACAGTTTCGGGGTGACTAACCGGCTGCCGCTCCGGCTGAAGAGGGCTTAGAGGAAGGTCAGAGATCACAGAGCGGCAGAGTGGCAGAGCAGTTGAAGCTACGTTCGTTGCTTTCGAGCTACGTGGTTGCTTCACATGCCATGAGTGAGCGAGCGATACAACTTCCATTGTGCTTTCGTATGCGTGCTGTAGCGCAATGCGTCCATTTCAGCACAATGGAAATGGTTTGCAAAATGCCGTTTGCACTTCCTTTCTTCACCATTCTGCTCATCCCGTTTCGTAGATTATCTTTTTATTCGTTAGGTATCATCAACATACCGCAAATGCATAGGCCGGTGAACGTGTCTTGATCATTTATTGTTGATTTGCTGAGAAGATAAATAAAATGGCAGATGACTTAAGCATACTCGTTTAGACCAAAAACAGCAGCGAGTAGTGGAATCAAAAAGGCCTAGTGTTCTCTCTCACTCTCCCTCACTTTGTCCCATTAGTTATTGCCGTTTCCATTGGTCATGTTTCTGACTATACCTGCAGCGAATCACTTGGGAAACCTTGTCGAATAAAATTTCCAGCTTAAAGACTGCATGACAAGCGTGCAGTCATGCCTAAAGCTGGTTTTCTCTTTTTCTTCCTTATATATAATATGCGCGCGCGTCTCTATCACTGAGAACCTAATGTTTAATAAAACTAAGCTTATTAAAATAATTTTATCACCTTTGTGCAACGCTGCAACATCACATAACACGAAATTTGACATAAACTATACCCACCCACATGAAGTTTGTGACAACGTGCACAGCCGCGAACTGTTCCTTGTTCCTGAACTGTAAGTGCGGTGAGCGCATGACTAGTGCGCAAGCGCGAGATGCTTTGGCTAACGCTGGAGCTAAGAGGGAAGCGCTAGGGGCTGTAGTGTTGGCGGGCTGGCGGCCTCTTCCACAAAACACGCGCTCCTCAAGTTGGCTACACGTTGCTTCATAAACGCATTACAGGTGCAAGAAGAGGACATCAAGGAGGCAAAATGATTCGAGCGTTTCGCAAACGACCTGGGGTCATGTGTCTAGCGGGTAATGAAGCAAGAAAGAAAGGCCATTCTGCACCAGCGCCACAATACGCTCGAGGCATCGATAGTGTGCGCACGCTGCAGTTGTGCGGAAAACGACCGTCGTGTCGAGGCAGCTCTATCGTGTACAGGTTGTGGTAGTTCCTGTTACTGTAGCTGTTTCGGGAAAGAAAATTCCGAGCTTCGGTGGTCAGAAGACAGCCGTTGAAGCCCTTGTAGTCTGCACCGCCATTTTAGAGTCGCAGCCGACGGCAAGTCGCGAAGATGCACTCAATGATACGCGGCAGACGGCTGAGATTTAACAGATCTTAGGTCATCGACTCGTTGGCGGCGCTCCCAAAACCTGTGCAATGTTAAGAACGCAAATGCCCTAGGTCTATTTAAAGAACGCGTGCAATATAAACAGCGTGTTTCTCACTACAGTCGCGTTAAGGACGCGTTAACGGAGAGACCACTTACAAACGTAAAATTTGTTGCATTTCATGGGCAGTTCTTCATGTTCGCATATTTTGCATGCAGCGCCATCGTTTTTGATATTTCGCCTGTGCCCTCAAATTGACAACATTTAGTGGCCTGCGAATTTCGAACCTACTAGGTTCAAATTTCATTACTGTAGTTGGAATTGGAAAGAGGTTTCTAGATTCGCTGGACAACAAATTTGCTTGGTCCGCATCCCACAAGGCATGACAACATAAGTATTCGAAGATAAAACAAGTGTAATGTTTTCTTTTCTCATACCGCGTAAGCGTATTTCTCCGTACTGTGTATTTTTTTACGTTTCTTAGTTATACGAATTCGTAAAGGGATGCTGATTGCGCTGCTTTTTCTTACTGAAGTAGTATGAATTATAAATAAATAATTGATTGCTTGATTAACTACGTAATTGTGTGTTTTAGTTTGTGTTTTCTTACCTGTGAGATGCACCTCTAGCCGTTTCAGACACTGCTTGTTCCTTTAAATTTTAATAGAGTGTGTAAGGAGCATCCCAATAAAGGCAATAGCAAGGAACAAGTTTTAAAGCAAATGACCGTAAAAAAAGTTTGGTTAATAAAATGAGAGAGACACTAGAGAAAAACGAAGGCACGTAGGAAAGTTAAAACAGAATATTTGGTTTGCGAACTAAGACTCGTAGTGTGCTGTTTACGGTAGAAAGGTAAGACATGAAAAGAAACAGACACATGAGCTTTGCGGAAACCCGCAAGGTGCAGTAACGTTTATAAAAGAGAAAATTAGCATCTATCCACGAAAAGAAACGGAGATCACTAAAATTAGATAATTCCTTCAGTGTGTCTAACAGAGAAGAAAGCTTCGACAGGTTATCGGATCGTGTTGACTTCCCTGACGATGTCCGCTTGCCACTGTCTACCAACATAACTGATGGTGCTTCAGAGACACCGAATGCTTCATTGAGTTGCATCGTGAAAACCGGACGCCCGGCTTCAATCCAAGCTAAGGACACTGCCTAATGACACGTTTCCTTTCTTTTCTTTTGCTCTGCGTTTCTCACTATGCTTCGAAGAGAACATTCATCCATACAGTGCAGAAGCCCGTTTGAAACTAGGTTTCTATTGAAGGTGGCACATCAGAGTCCTCTGGTGATGAAGCGGCCAATGAAAAAGCATGACAGCTGCCATAACGCGTGTCCTTCCTGTACTTCTTTGCTCGAGCCCTGGCGCTGGGGCAGCTCTCGCCTTGGGCAGTGACCGTGCTGTGCGACCTGGAAAGCTTGAGGCGCTCCGCAGGCGGCGAGCCTTTTGCGCGCGTTTTGTGCCGGCCGCTTAGCATTGCCTCGTCGATCGAGGTACAACGCGGAACGAGCCGCTCGAGGAAGATTCGGCGAGTACGGGGAGATCCTGGCGGTGACCGGTTTGGAAACGCAGCCAGCGCTGTGCGAGCCAAATGTGGGCTGCATGATTTTTCGAAAGAGAGCAAACCGCACTGAAAAGAACAGAGAATTAAAAAGTAATACATAAAGAGAATGAAAGAAACCCAAGGAAAGCGCACGTTCGTAACAACTGTGCGAAAACTGAAACGTACGTGCCATGATATCTTCCCTAGACGGTACTTATGTGTCGAGGAAAGTGGAAACGTTCTACGTCGAGTTGAACGTCCTGTTAGCGTTGCACAAACAGGAAAGAAGTGAAGTGCGGCAACGTGGATACTATGAGTTATTTCTGCTAGTCTATATATGTATACATTCCTCTCTGGGACAAGGAAAATCGATGATTTTACAGCGCGGCGTCGAATGTTGCTCTCTTGTCTCAGCAACTGGAATTACTTCACGGCGTGATTTGGGTGAAGTTGTGTCACACTTCCCTTGGAATTTACTGGGGTTCCTGTTATGCGCAGAAAACACTTAATTCCGTGCCACTGACTGATAACAACCAAAAAGTTTCATTTACGCGATTATCTCTCGTTAGCAAAAAGACAAATAAGAAAAATGTTTTGTGAAGATGACTACCTGCTCAATATATTGTTAGCTGTGCCTAGCAAAGAGCAACAGAACTTAAGCACACCGTGTGTAATCTCCTTTTTTTTTTGCAATGTTTTAGTCCTTATGGTCACCGTTATCTGTTGAGTGGAATCATTGAGGTCAGATGAACAGGAAGAGATTTATATTACTGCCATGAAAAGAAACAACGCCCCACTGGGACAGCGGTACAGCAGAGCAGCCTTGGCGTAGCTGGGAAGGAGACAAGGGGGGGGGGGTGTAGAGTGGGCGTACAGTGGCGGTACAGTGGGAGTCCTGCGTTTCACACCACCACCTCGCCACCGAGATTATAGATAGACAGGAGTCGGAACGCCCCCACCCCCATAACAATTTAATATAGAGCAGAGAGCACCAGAAAGAAAGAAAAAGAGATGTAAATGTTCTCTTAAAAATTACCAGACTGTGGTCACCAGATCGCAAGATGTTCTTGTGACACAATGCCGTTAATGTCAATGGCACAGTGCTTTGGTGTTGTGACTGCCTGATGTCAGATTGAACGAAACGGGAGCTTCTGAATGGCATGTTCCTTTGGGTTGCAGATGCGTCAACATACACTCTTAGCGCGGTAACCTTTAGTTTATTTTATAGGTACACAAAAAATGTGAAAATATGCTCCTTTACTAAAGGTTAAATTGCTTTAACCTTTAGTAAAGGAGCATATTTTCACCTATAAGATAAACTAAAGGTTACTGCGCTAAGAGTGTAGTTCTTAAGCGTGGAAGCACGTTCGATGAACCACTGAAGCCACATGCAAAGTTCAAAACGCCTGTTCTTTCTGTGTGGGGCTCGCACGATAGTCTCTGTATAGTGATGCCGTAACCACCCTGCCTTTCTGTTTTCCTCTTCCTTCCTGCCTTCCAAAGTCACGTCTTTTTTTATGCATGAAGAAAAAAAACACCCTATCAGAGTTAGCCATTCACTCAGTTTCGTTTTGCATAGAGAAAAGCACATTCCTCAAAACTGCACGTTGCCATGTTTGTAAGACAAGTCTGCACCCTGCGACTGTGAAGTCTATGAAAGTGAGCCTTAGTGCAATATGAGTCACAGCCTTGCTTCATTGCACAGTGATGGATGCATCGGGCAAGCTACCCGAGGGCCTTCTCGAAGGGCGTATGGCGTCCATCGGCTCCTACGACGAGTGCCTCGACCTGGTGGCAGAGTACAAGACGCAGGAGCTGTACCGCGGCAAGTATTGCACCGTCTTCCTTTCGTCAGGCCATAATGTCCAGGAGATGTTCAACAACGAGACTGACGCCTCTGCGCACCTGTCGACGCTGCTTAGGCACCCTAAGGCAAGTATGATCACTGCGAAACTCCAAGTAGTGTTGGAACATAAGTACCGTTGCTTACGTCCCACCGGCACCCGTATTCACGACAGGGATTAGGCTACTCGCTTTAACAGGTTCCAGTTAATTGGGATGGTTAAATTAGCGTCGAAATCTGCCGCAGAAAGAAGAACCGCACTCACAGAAGAATACATTTGGGGAATTCGGCCTCGTTATTATCAGCAGTGCCAACCCCCCCCCCCCCCTTCCTCCCAAAATAAAATTTTAACAAATGAAACACTTTGTACATTTGACTTTTGTTCTCGAGTCTCATTTACACAGAACAGTTTTTGAGCATCGACTTCGGTTATTCGCAATCGTGCGAACAAGAGGAGCGCAGGGTTCCAAGCCATAGAACATTTCTTGTAAACCAGCGCATGCGAGACTGTATTCACAAAGTGTTCGTACGCGAGAACTTTTCTAAAAGTAATTGTCATCAAATCCTGACCGTCAGTATTTGATAACATTTGCTTGTGGATGTCATTAGCATGTCATTAGCTAAGGAAACCTACCAACGTCTAGCAGTATTTTCAAGTGAAAGCTTTTCTGAATTTGGGCTTAACTGAATTCAAAGAATTGTACCACTGCCGCAGTGGTACAGTGGTTACAGTGCCCGGCTGCTCACCCGAAGGACGCGGGTTCAATACCAGCCACGGCGGTCGCTTTTTTGGTGGGGGCTGAAATGCTAGAGGCCCATGTGCTGCGTGGTATCAGCGCACGTTAAAGAGCCCCAAGTGGTCAAAATTTCCGGAGTCCTTCATAACGGCGTGCCTCATAATCATGTCGTGGTTTTGGCACGTAAAACCCCAGCAATTCGCTTACGCGATTTCACGCATACGTCATAGCCGCTTGCGCACTTGGCACTCCTGCCATTGCTTGGCGCCCATTGCACCCATTGCATGCACTCTATGGCATACGAACTGCTTCGGGAATGATAATAAGCAATAGGCTGCCACGAACACAATCAATACGTACTCAGGTACCATTACAACAGGAAATAATGGGTGCATTGCTGTGCTAATAAATATTCACGAAGTATTTCTCTCGCAGAAGAAGCGATGTTTGTTCACAATGTAGTGCTTGCGCTATACCGATTCCTTGGCCGTCTTTACCGGACGGCCAAGGCATTTTCTGTTTGGCCGCCGGTAAAGACGGCCAAACAGAAAATTTTGGACCAATACAGGTGCTGGTCATATTGTTAGGTGACGGTACGCCAGTGGTGGAGATCAATTTCGAAAGATGCGCTTTGTAAGAACACCCCCCCCCCTTTGTGTGTGTGTGTGTGTGTGTGTGTGTGTGTGTGTGTGTGTGTGTGTGTGTGTGTGTGTGTGTGTGTGTGTGTGTGTGTGTGTGTGTGTGTGTGTGTGTGTGTGTGTGTGTGTGTGTGTGTGTGTGTGTGTGTGTGTGTGTGTGTGTGTGTGTGTGTGTGTGTGTGTGTGTGTGTGTGTGTGTGTGTGTGTGTGTGTGTGTGTGTGTGTTGTGTGTGTGGCAGTTGACGAAAGTGAGACAGGCAGTTGACGAAAGTGAGACAGGCAGTTGACGCAATTTGCAACCAGCGTTCTAGAGTTGCATAGGAAGAACAGTACGTGGTGCAGGGAACTGAAGTTCGTTCCTTTTACGAAGTTTACACAGCACATGAATTGGCGCACTGTTCGCATCCGCAGGTATCTCCAATCGGAGATAGATTGCTCGTGCACGTTAAGTTTGTGCTTTTCCTTCTCCCAGACTTCATAACCTTATTCTTCTTATAGAAACACTAACCATGATACTTTACGTGTGTCTAAACAAACTGTGAGTGCTATAGTATTAGAAAAGTAGCACACTCGCTCGGCTGCTTTCTTGAATCTGTTAGTAGGGACTGGATTAATTCTCTTCATTTTCTAGCTTGACTGATGGAAAACATACGTTATAAGACATACGTTAGCCGTTCTCATTCTTGGACCAATTTTTACTTGCTCATCCGTTTATTCCTCCACAGCGCATGACTAGGATTGTGTACCGCGTCTCTCCCAAAAGCCGCAAGTTTCGACTGGGTGTATGCGTGCCATCTGTTTGCACACTCGACGACGTGCAAAATGTCGTCGCTCACAGTAAGTGACACGATAACTGACTATTACATTCCTAGTGGTAGTCACTCTGAAGATGAATGTGATGTCACATAAGCACACATAGTGCATGAGTAGGCCAGCGCATTCACGTTGTGGCATTGAAAATAATTAAGTGCAGTACAAAATAATAAAAAAAAAATTCGGGGACAGCTTTATTGACTGAACGTCGCGGAGACTGGCTAAACAGTGGAGCTTGTGTGCTTTTTTTTTTCAGGTTAAACCAAGCGCAAATATCATATCTCTATTTAAACTCATTTCTATCGGTCGCTTTTCCCCAGGGTACGCCATACTTGGGCAGTCTCAACTCTTTCATCACGCTCGCTGGACTCTTCACATTTCTCGCTCCGTTTTTCACACGTCTGAGAACTCGTCTTCACATTCGGCATTTTCTTCTTCATACTCTAGCTGTCATAATCTACCTAAGCTCCATCCACTTGTGTTTGCGCGCGCTCCCCCTCTCTCCACACTTGTGCTCTGCGTGCGCTGAACCACTGGCCAACCTCCTCTCATCCTCTCCTGGATCCTTGCTCTCTCCCTCTGTGTCTATATTTCTCTCTCTCTCTCTCATTTTTTTCTTTCTTTCCCACATAACAAGTGGTGGCATGATCGTCGGTACAACGCAATCATATGGTTCCCATAAATGCATGTTCTGCACGAGTGTGTGTCTAGCCTAGTGCAGTGGTTCTCAAATAGGGATCCCCGACACAACTTTCCGGTCCTCGAAACCCACAACCACAGAAAAAACGTATTTCCTCTTTTTTTTTTTTTTGCGCTTTCCTGCATGGCACTACTGCGCCTGCGCCGCAATGAAGCTAACTTCACCACATGACACTTGTGTACGAAGGCGAAGCTAGCTTTGCTACAGCCCATCAATGTCACTCGGCGACGCATGCTAATGGTGCATAGGGACCACGAACCGTCAAATGTCACACTACACCAGTGGCAACGAGTCCAAGCCAGAGATTTATACACACACCCTCAACACCCCCTAACACCCCTCCGGTTGAACCCTTACGCCCTGCTAAAAGTTCTCTTGGTAACCAATGGCTTGGTGTACACACACGCACCCCTGCGTGCTGGTTACACAATGGGTAGCTCCCCCTTCCTAAAAATCGAAATTCTGGATAAATATCTGCTCAAAACACATCGTCACTAGTGCGTCTAGAGAGCAGACGTGTTTGGTGTCTGGATGAATTGTGGCGTTGTCCTGAATGTCGCTGCTCCCGAACATGTGGAGCAGCTATCATACATATATGACAACGAATAACTGCAGGGGTGGTACTGTGGCGCAAAAGCGTTGTGCAATGTGTAATATTCATATGCATAATTTGCTGTTTGACGAAAATTTTTGCGAAAGCCAAAAGCAGTATCTGTATTGAAAAAATACTCAATGCGTGCTTTGCTATTACTATTCGAATTCGCTATGAAGTTAAAAAAATAATATTCGCGCACCCCTACTAATTTCCCTACTGTGGAACTTCTTCCGGAACTCCAGCAGCCATTTGCGCAACATCGCCTCAATTGGTCCCCGTTACTACCTGTTTCCTGGCGTTCGTTGCGTTATTTTGTAGCCCCTGCACCCGTCCACACTCAGCCCATTTTGTCACAGCAAGGGGTCACCCATCACTTCCACCGCTCTGCAAGGGCTCCCTGACGCATCCATGTCTGAGAACCACTGGCCTAGTGGTTAAGTGGTTATGACGGCTCGCATTCGGACTGTGGATACCCGGGTTCAAATCCCACCTCGCAAAGAAAATGTATATTTTTTTACTTATTCCTCTGCCTCCCTCTCTCTCTTTTTTTATATTTCTTTCTATCTTTCTTGCTCTGAACCTCCTCCTCCTTTCACACTCTCTCCACTTCGCTCAAAACTACGAACGACAACGCTCCCCAGGGATTAACCTCGAACTTAAACAACTCCGCTGTTAAAAGCGTCGCTGCTTGTTTAAACCACGCAGTTGGTTTCGATGTTCCTGTGTGTACCCTTCATTTCGCAGGCCACGACAAGTATATACCCGAAAAAAAAAAAAAAACGCTTGCCCCGGTGGGCTTGTGTCTGTACCACTAAAGTGCCAGCCTCGCTACCAAGTGGTTCCGCTGTTAGAAATGAAGATGAACATTCCAACAAAACGACATATTGGAGTAGTTTCGTAATTTCTCGCGGGTGCATTTAAACATACTGGTCGTACACCTATGCCAATGCTATGATACACAGTATGCAATGATATTATCGTAGCTTATCGGCTGCGGTGTTTCTGTACTTATGTTTCTTCAGTAACGTAATTTGGATTCGAATATCGCATGGAATCCGCCTATTTACTTCAGTGCAAATAAAAAATTACAGGTCGCAATGCTTTATCCTGCTGTAGCAGCGCTGAAAACGGCGTGGAACATTTCGTATGCCCACGTAGTCGCGGTCTTCTGTGTGCAGTCTATGTGCTGTAAGAAATGATTGGTAAACGCGCTTGCTATCGAAGGCCTGCGTTGCAGGGAAGTTGACAATGGGGGCCGCCTTAGCTGTGGGATGTATCTTTATCAAACCTACATTAATCTTCTTCATGCCTCCGAAATTGTTCCATTGTTTCAGCCATAATAGTTAAGTGTTCCGGTGCTTTCCTTCCCAATTGATTTGATTGTATGCAAGTTAAGGCAAGTTACTTTAGCCACACCATGTCGGGCTTTCGAATACGACACGGCGCTTTTAAACAAGATGCGCAGTTTTGCATGCCGCTGTGTAGGTGCAAACGCACTTTTTCATCTATAAAGCACCAATTTGAAAACCTGCGGGTGAGCGTCAACACTAATTTTAGCCCGAGTGCAGGATAAATGTATAGCCAAAATAAATAGCCTGAAAAATAGTGTAAAGTGCGCCGCCATACAACCAGGATCACTATAGTTCGGCCTTCAACTCATTGTCAAGATGGTGCGGCATTCTTTCAGCATTTCCTGTCAACTACAAGATATAATTTCGATCTCAGTCGCGAACAATAGCTTCAGTTCTATCACTACAATGCTATTTTCAGATCACGCCTGTTTTGTTTCCGCAAAAATGCTATGACACATTCTGGGCAATTTTCGGTCCAGCTAAGAGCATGCGTTCTGCAGATTATAGCAACAAAAATGCTTCAAGTGACGCTGAAAGAACGTGCGAATAGCAAAACACGAAGACTTTGGGAACTCCTGACCTTCACCTACCCTTTTATAAATGAGAGAGTGACCTTTAATGCCATTCACAAGACGCAATACCCAAATAGAGTTGCGTGCTTGGATATTGTATAGCCCTATAGCGCTATAGATAAAACTTTAAAGTTTAGATAAAACTATAGTTTTATCTAAACTGTGTACGGACGTGATGGCTGCAGTTACTACCGGCGGCCCCGTGATTTACGACGCGGGATTTATTCTGTATACCAATGCAGTTTCGTTGAAATTATTTTATGATTGATGAACTTAAAGCACCAGTAAGTGCCTAGAAAATTCACATTCTATACGCATGGCCTAACCGGAAAAATTTTGGATCTTTGCATTTGTGAGATGAATCAGACATTAGTAACGGGCAGTAACCCGCAGAATGTGCACTACAACGCAAATTGCTGCAGTTAGTGCGGAAAATCTTGTTCGTTTGAGTCAATAATTTGTAGCACTGCAGTGGAATGAATATGATCTGAGAACAATCAGTGCCCAAAACTGGCGTTCAGTGAATCAGACACAGTGGTGACGCAATTTGTGTCGCAAATATCTAGCCCCATGCCTTGACACTTGGTTTCAATCCTCGCAGCTTCTTCAAAGTCGATTGGTGCGAAGACGCAAGTTAGTCGCTGTGTAGTCAAGGAAGACGTGTCTATCAGCGGACTACAGGTCTTCCTCATGTAAGTTGCCCAAGCCGCTACAACTGCCTGTTTATGGTAAAAATTTCAACACTAGTGAAATGTACGTTGTTTGTGTTCAAGAAAAATAAAACAACTTATAACTTAGAAACAACTTAGAAAAATAAAACAACTAAAACAACATACCCAGTACTCACTGTTTCGTAGAAAGAAAGCGCCCTTGCTCTCTCTCGGCGATATATATATATATATATATATATATATATATATATATATATATATATATATATATATATATATATATATATATATATATATATCGCTGAGAGAAAGGACGCTTTCTGTCTACGAAACAATGTGTACTGGGCATGTTTGTTCGGTGAGTTTGAAGGCTGGTTTTTCTTACAGAATTGCTCTATGCGTGCTGGTTAGCGTCATACTGGTGGCCACTGTCCTGGACATGCGAGTGGAGGACAATGCACAGAAAGCGCTGCCCGGTGCAGGTACAGCAAATATTTATATTTTGGAAATAATACCTGAAGCTTCCACACAGGCAGTAGTGCGCAATTGTTTCACTCCGAGATTTTCTAGCAGACTGTATAGCTTCGTACTATGACCCTCGGTTGCGTTTGCATGATCTTTGTCTTCCCTCAAAGACATGACATGATAGTGTGAAATATCAGAGAACATGATATAGTAGTACAACTATAGTAAATACGGGCCTGTGGAGGTAAAAGAAGACGGTGTCGGTTTCGTGGAGCGGAAACTTTATTATATTGTTAACCGCAATCTGCGGCAACGTCTATCTTGTCCAAAAACGATCTCCTCCATCCTCTTCGTTGTGCCGCACATATTTCAATAAGAGCTGATACAAACGCACTCACAAATCAACTAATTATGAATAACACGCAAAAAGATCACTGGAAGCTAACAAGTAATAAAGCAGACTACACAAGGAATTACGATGCCATGTATTTCCAGCGACTATCCGTTTTACTTCTTCAAGCATGCGTTGGTTTAGGGTGGCTACACCCGCTGATGAATAATTCGTACCAGCCTCGTCATAAAACTGCGCTGTTTCTCTATTAGAGCCACAATCTCACATTCCTTCCGCTTTTGTGGTTGCACAGGTTGCCTGACCAACTGCCTGCTGTCGTTCTCATTCGCTCGCAACCTGCGCCGGCTCACGGACCCCGTGGAGCCGCCGGAGTTGGGCGCAGCACAGGGCGTGCAGGCCATTAGCATGGCTTGGCTCATATGCGGACACACCTACTTCCTCACTGAGAACACGCATATGTTCAGTAAGCGAAGTATTTGCACCTTTGCACAATGTTGTTTCGTTTTGTGTTTTTGTGTTTTTGTTAGTGTTTCTTGCCTTCTCGGTGAACTCGTCAAAGGACCATCACTGTCTTCTTTACTCAGCCTGCTTATCCTATGCAACAGCACGTGTAGTTCAAGCATACCCGCCTGTAGTTCCCCGGTCCAATTTTAAGCATACAAGTTGCATCAAAAGTTGTCCGATGAGGCGGCACTCTTTTCTGTAAACTATGTTTGGGTGTCGCATTCACCATCGCTTCTGAGTTCAGCACAGTGATGGCCCACACCACAGGCTGTGAACACTGCGAAGGTGAAGAAACGGCTCGACGTATTCTACTCTCTTTCCAACCTATTTTTCTTCATACCAGTGCAAAGGAGCAAGCCAGATACTAATGTCTAGTTAGCATTTCTGCCTTTTTCCTGGATGCTTTGTAAACTTGGTTATTTCAGCGATGAATTCACAAAGCTTTTTCTTCTTGGGTGGTTCCAAATATTGGCCAGTTCGCTTCAGTGTTGTGTCAGACATTAGAATTGGCTGACGTGCATGCGGTTTTATAAGCAGGTCTAGGGTACGGAGTCGTGCTTTCTTTTCTTGTCCTTTATGTATTTAGAATACGGGCCCTGATTTGACGAGCACTGCGAAGCGCCAAATTACCGTTTCCTGCTTCTCCCAGGTGGACTGCTGAGGGCCTACGACAACATTTCGAGCGACATCCTCTTCTCACCTTTCGTGAACTACACACTGGCGGCAAACACATTCTTCCTTGTCACGTGCGTACCAGAAAATGTCATTATTTCTGGTCGATACTGTTGGAGAGCTTCTCATCGATCGTAATGGGCTGTGATGACCATTGGCGTAGACGAGGCAGTCTCTAGAACAAATTATCATTGGTTAGAAATTGAAAGAAATGCCCCTCCCATATTTTTTCCAGCTTATATGTGCCTACATACGAACACACGTGCGAACATAGGTAAAGGGAAATGGGACGCGCGCCCCTTCCTTGAAATGAAATTCTGCCTACGCCCTTGCTAGGCACTGCGCAACGAGGGAGGATACTCAAAGCTGCAAACTACTGCCAACTGACTGAAGGCCTTTTTTTTTTTTTCGCCTGGCAACGAGCCCGGCCACAGCTGACGCAACACCTACCCGACATCGCACAGCCGCGTATGTTTAAGATAATAGATAAGCTTAGCCTGTTCATCGATAGCTGACTTGATTTGATTTATTCATGGGGCTTTACGTCTCAAAACCACGATCTGATTATGAGAGACGCGGTAGTGAAGGGCTCCGGAGATTTCGACCACCTGGGGTTCTTTGCTCATCGATAACATGTAATAGCATGCGACTGCTGATCGATAACCAATTAATAATCAATAAATTTCGGAGAATGACATGAACGACTTGGCGGTGCCTAGGTTAGCCCTGGAGCATGTCGATACCATGTGATCAGTAATCAATCAGTAACCGATAATCCATCTGATCGAACTGATCGATCAGTAACCGATAATCGATCAGTAATAAATAAATCTTGGAAAATACCGGAACTGACTTACCGGTGCATAGGTAAGTCCTGTAGCATGTCGATACCGTGCGATAACCGAACAATAGCCGATTGATGGCTAATCGATAATCAATTAATTGTCAATAAATCTTGTAAAATGTCCGGAATGACTAGTTGGTGCTCAGGTTAGCCCTGAAACATGTCGATACCATGTGATAGTCGATCAACAGCTAACTTATAATTGGTCAATAATTGATAAGACTTGGGAATTTCCATGAATAACGTGGTGTTTCACCCAGGTTAATATTGATTGACTGTGCTTTCGCATGGTTGCTACACATGAGGGCCGAAACACCGGAAAACATTTATTGCGCATTGCAGGTAGAAAGCGACAGAGTACCACTATGCGGAGGCACTTTTTGGAGGCTGCTCTCAGTCTACCTTCAAAATAGACGCGTCTCAAATCACAAGCATGATTTAGTTTTGCAATATAACCATAAATCACCAAGAAAATAATCAAAGCTGATTAGTGAAGTACTGTTATTCAGTTTATTGTACACCTGGCACCACCACCCGTGCTGATTTTTTAGTTAATTTTATATATATTTATTTCTTGTTGTCACACCTACGCCATTCGTTGTGCGACGGTCGCAACAGTATACGACAAATGCCTTCGCGTGTCTCTGCCATTATTTGATATGGGCGCCACAATTTCGCCCCGAATATCATACATACTCCGCGCTCTTAAAAGGCTACAGAAGCAAATATAAACATTTTCTTTCGCGTAGAACATTAGCTTCCGCGCCGGACGTCTGGAGGTATGGCCCCAATGTGAACCTTACACAGCCCATAGATCCGGAACATTAGGTCTGATGAAACGCGCAAGCCCACATATACCTCTTTGTGATGCCTTCCAAACACTCGTCATTGCCTATAAATGTGCTTCGATAAAATTAATCCCTCTCAATGCCGTAAGTAGTGATTCAAGCAATTCAAGCCTGCTTCTGACATTCCAGTAGACGTAATCCTGCACATACTAAGTGATATAGGCGGTTTCTGCTGGTTGGCTGATAGCTATAAACATAAGAATACTTGGGCGCAGAGAGAGCAGGCAGGACAGCAAACAAACAACACTTTGCTCGAGTTATCTGTTCGCGTGATTGACCTTGAAGTGCCATTCATGCCATCTGCTCAATATGCTGAAAGTTGATTTTAAAGAAAGGACTGTCGCAACGCATTTGCATGTGTCAAACCGCTTCTCTATCGCCCGTGCGGTGCGCCACCGCATAGAAAGCACTCGAAGCCTAGACAATAGTTTCTCTTTCTGGCTACTCCTCTTAGCTATAAATTCTCGTTCATATCTATTTGCAGCGGCCTGTTCCTGGCCTACAAGTGCGAGCTGTACTCTTACAAGTCGGTCTTCAGCATCCTCCTGCAGAAATACTTCCGGTGAGTGCGCCCAGCACCAACCTTCATGCTTTGTGAGTTTGTGGCCCTTCCTTTCGCGGTTGGCGAGGCGCTCTCTTCTGTCAGTCTTAGGCACCGGTTGATCACCCTAGGTTAAACTGGGTTCATTATTCTCTCGATGGCATAGCCTATTTGATTTCAATTCATTCCTAACGTCTCACTACCACACGCACTATGGCACTGAGTACTTTATCATGCTGCCTGACGGCTGATTTTGAATGGAACCGAAACTACCGCGGGAACGCAACGAGGAATCGAAAACAGACGTTTAGCGCCGCCTGAGAAGCAGCGAGCGTAATACGAACGGCGGCGTTCAGCCTCCGAGAAGTTCGGCACGACAACTGGGGAGCCCTTCCCCAGCGCCAGCTAGCGCTGTGGGCTGCCGACGCGGATCCTAAAGGAATGTTCAGGCGGCCAACTTAACATGTTGTTGTTGTTGTTGTTGTTGTTGTTGTTGTTGTTGTTGTTGTTGTTGTTGTTGTTGTTGTTGTTGGTCCCAAAACCAGCTCTGATTATGAGAGACGCCGTAGTGGAGGTCTCCGGAAATTTCGACCACCTGGGGTTCTATAACGTGCACTGACATCGCACAGCACACGGGCCTCAACAATTCGTCTCCATCGAAATGCAGCCGCCGCGGCCGGGATTCGATCCCGCGACCTTCGGATCAGCAGCAGAGTACCATAGCCACTAGACGACCGGGGCGGGGCCCAACTTAACATGCATTATGGCAGTTGCCGTAGAGTATTTTCTGTCTTTTATGCGGCTACACCATCGCAAAATGGGACTATAGTAGTGGATGAAAAGTACACCAATGTGACCATGAAAAGAAATTGAAACATTATATTCTATGAGGGATGCTATAGACGTTTTCAAGCAGTCATATTAAATATCTCAGCTCAACTTGGATCCCGAGTATGTTTGTAACTCTTCGGCTTTTCCGTCTGTACTCGGTCGCACCACATTTACCTGCACATGGAAGCAAAGATTTGGTATGTCAAAGTTTTCGCATGCGGACGAAGTTTCCTAAATATCGTTCTTGCCTGTGGGAAAACGTCGCCAGTGTGAAAGGAAAACATAAAGGTATCAGGCGAACTACTTCGGGGGAGGTATATTTGCTAATAAATTGTGCGTCGGGGCGCAGCATGACACCGCCGTTCCTGGCTGTGCTGAGCGTACTCCTGTTACTGCCGCTGACCAGCGACGGGCCCTTCTGGCAGGATTATGCCGGTGCTGAGATCGAACGTTGCTCAGCGGTGTGGTGGACCAATCTCTTCTACATAAGCAATTTCTGGAATGCAGAAAACATGGTGAGTGACAACTTCTCTGCCAGCCAGGAAGCTGTACGCGTAAGATGCTGGGGACGCTGTGCAATGCTGTATAAGCTCCTCTAGAACTGCTTAAAGGAGCCTTGCCAATCAACATCGGCAATGAACCAATTAAAAAAAAGCATGGTGGATGAAGTACTGGGCTGGACGTCTTGTTTGGCCATCTTTCGCCAGCGTTGGTACTAAGTCCTGCTTCAAGTGATAATGTTTACATAGTGTTATCAGTAGAATACCGTATTTTCTACAAGTTCATCTATAGCATACTGCGTAGCATACTACGCAGTCTAAGTCTAATTCATTAATCTATTCGTAAGGTGCTGGTTCATCATCGCAAGCTGAGTTTTCCCGAGATGTAAAAATTGACGTCAGCGTGTCGACATGAGATGTCCTTTCTCTGGCGAAATTTACCGCGCGCTACTGTATGCAAGTCCAGGCCACAAGGGCGCCGAAGTGTCATTGCGTGTACATTAATGTTTGCTTATTTTCAGCTCTCATTACCGCGAGCTCCATTAACGAGGAACCATGGGCGGGCTAGCTTCATTAAACGTACTCAAACGTAGCCCATAAAGTATGCTGACGCGTCGTCAGCAGCAGCAGTAATAGTGAAAACGTAACTATTGTTGACGGGACGGTGCGGTTGTCACAGCATTCACCAGGTTCACATAACGCAGTACGCGGTACAGGGCCTCAGGTCTGTGCTTCACCTCGTCCGCATCAAGCTAGCGAAGGGCATTGATAGACCAATATGTTGGGAAATTGTTGAGACAGTGGGCGTGCCCGAGATGCCCCGCGTCTGACCATATGCTTTGGCGTCCGGCACGACTTCCCCAGATGGCAAAGAAACCATATTGCACCGCACATGGTAATATCATACGTTGATCCTCCACAGGGTTTCTCCTAGCTCGAATGCTCTTGTCGCGGGACCTGCTTAACATAAACGAACCGAAGACAGCTCTAACACGTCTTCACTATCAAAAAATATATACCGCGCTGCGTTGCGGGAACTGGAATTCTCATTTCATTCTCTATCCGCAAATTTTGGTTGGATGCTCAAATTAATAGTCTTTTTTTTTACTTGCGGGCACATTCTCTTTGGCCTACCATAACTCCCAAAACTGCTCATCCCAATTCGTAAGGCAAATCATAAAGCATTCCTACTCCTTGAAAAAACCATGCGTTTATAGCAAAACCCCTATGGACATTTACCAAAGGCGTCTAGAGCTTTTTCAGTAGGAACGTCGTCCTGAAATTCCCTAAAAACGTGCTCCCCTTGTTCGCGTAATATGTCAGGCGGGAGGCGGTAGGCGAAATAGTTTCATTTTTTTTTCTAGTTATACGAAACTTTTGTCATTTACGGGGTAACCCTCTGAGTTGCCCTTACGCATGAACACACTGAGTACCTGTAAGCAACGGGTCTCGTTGAACGACTGACACCGCCGCGTGCGCATGTCTGTGTGAGAGAGATGGGAGGGGGAAATGCTTCCTTCTCTCACTCTCTCACTCTCTTTTTTTCTCACTTTTTTATCTCCCTATACCCCTCACAGTGTGCAGGATAGACTACCGGATATTATCTCCCGGTGAAACCCCCAGCCTTCCACACAACTTTCGTCTCTCTCCTCTAATATCTCACTCTCTCTGCTGGCTGTTACACAAAACATGGCAAGTGAATTCAGTGCAACTTCGCTAGGTGGAGAAACAGTTACGAAAGAAAGAATTAGCAGCCACCCGTTTGTGGTACACAGCTACAAGGAAATCCATACGGATTTCCCAGAAATTACAGCTTCTTAGTTGACAAAACATTCGTCCTTCTCCGGAGTTTGAACCCGGAAAAAAGCCTGTCCGGAGCGGTCACTCTGTCATCTGAGCGAACCAGGAGGTTAGCAATTACAGAGCGAGGGTGAAACATGAATCCGGCAATGCTGAATTACTAGAGTGAGCTTCTCCCTGCATCCTGTCTTGATACGGTGGAGCCAGCTTTACAAATGCGGCATTGATAGGCGCAAGCATTCCAAACCGTGTCGGGACTGGTTTGTATGTACGGGGGGCATATACCGTAAAACCGAATACAGAATACTATTGCGTCTTGGTACTCCCTGATTGGTCAGTTCAGCTTGTCAAGGCAGGACTGACCAATCATAGAACTGATGTTGGCCAGGGATTGGTCAGTTCTGCCTTGACGAGCAGAACTGAGCAGTCAGGGAGGACGAAGACGGAATAGTATTCCGCATTCCATTTTACGGTATAGGCCCCCTGTTCGCCAAATCCCGAATAACACCTTCAGTTTCTACCCCGTGTTGTGGCTTGCTAGATGTGGCGCTTCCCTGCTAAACACATCATTGTGGGTTAGATTCCAACCGCAGCACCAAGATGCCGGTAAGGTTGGAATGCGCACAAAGATTTGCGTATCTGTGTGCGCATGTTAATCATCACGGAGTCCAACTGAATTCAGAGCCCTTACAGTCATAAGCTCATGGCCAAAGCGCTGCCCTTGGACATAGAACTCTCCGATCCACAACTCCATTTCCGCATTTCTTTACTTTCGGAGGGGAAAAAGGAAAGAGTACTGGTTGGACAAGCGACCTGAACATCCCGTGCGAGGAGAGGAAAATGTCAACAGCATTTGCTCAGCTACAGCACAGTGCAAGTGAGCAATATTGTGCAGCGTAATAAGGCGCTCTCATGAACGTAGCATACTCATGGGTTTTAGAGATGTACATGAGCGTGCAGTGATGTCAAGAAATGGCGATCATGCTAGCTAAATGCGATTCATGTCTGCGACTTCGGATAAAATGTGGTTAACATTAATTGTAACCAGAAGGCAACTATGTGAAGCTTTACGTAATACCTTATTTAGAACATTTATTTTTTTTTTATGGAACTACAAATCAAGGGGCTCTTTTCTTTTCTTCTTCTTCTTTCTGTCCCATCAGTACCACTGACACAAGCGTCACTTGTATGCTTGTTTCTGTAGTACCACAGCAGTGTCAGGATAGTTCCAGAATAGGTACTAAAGTTCACTAGCCAGAACTTATGCGTGTCGCTATTCGTTATTCCAAGTTCAACCGCACCAGCTCACATGGGAAGAGAATTCATCTCTAAACGAACTTCAATTACCTGGAATTCTCTTCCGTGTCTTGGGTGAGAAGTCGAAACTGACACCTCCCTCCTTTTAATATTTTCTCTGGCCCTCGATATTGCTACGGCATCAGAAGAAATAAAAAAAAATACATGTCTGTTTCGTTGAGGACAATGGTGACTGGCTCATCGCTATAGGTGACGGGACGCCTCAACTTCACTTGAAAACCGTACTCATCAGGAGAACGTTACGTAGAGCACAAGCTGAATGCCGATTCGCGTTTTATGCACATTTTGCTGATATCGGACGCAAAACATAAACAATGCGGTGTACGCCGGACATCATTCGCATGCATTTAAACAAGAATGAAAAATTCTGCAGATCCCACGCATTGTACGAATGGGTGTCATTCGAAGCGCGAAAATTACCTGTGACAAGTTGTTGTCATTCAGCCAACTTGGACGAGTAGGATCAAGGTCTTCGTGCAATGCGCATGGTACCCACTGATGAGCATGCGTCATGTAGGATGACCAGGAACGTCGACAGCACAGTGGCGGCTGCATCGTCGCTCATAGTACATCGTAACGTTGGCACTCGCGTTAGTCCAAAGCACAGACGTCTGTTTTGTCGAAGAAAAATGCACTGTGCGGTGCGTTTATGTGCTATCATAAGCTTCGTTCGTTGAAGTATTTATACGGGCTCGAGAAAAGTTGCAGAAAAGCATACCGAATGGTAGCAGAACGTATGTATTGCTATGATAATATCTATGACACATTAGAAGCGCAATTCGCGTTAAACAAGTCCCATCTTTACAATTGCTGTTGCAACAGGTTTATTTATTCTATATACCGTGTGGGAGAAGCCGCCATAGCCTAGTGATAGCGTGCTTGTTTGGCACCTACCGCTTGGTAGAATGCATGTGTGTCTGTGTCCTTGCTATGTCTACATTTCAATCACAAGCGAGGACAAACGGTGCTCCTTCCTTTCTTTTCTTTTTCTGGGCCGATCCTGGAGGCTGTGAGAGGCAGAAAACCGCGCATGAATGCAGTATCGTTAAGCGTGACTTACATAACGAGTACGTCATGTTGCTGATGTAAAGATCAGTCATACGTTGATACCCTCCTCTCAAATATTTGGTTATACCAGGTGAAGGAGGCGACCAGTAGAGCACCGAGACGTTGGCAGATAGATAGATAGATAGATAGATAGATAGATAGATAGATAGATAGATAGATAGATAGATAGATAGATAGATAGATAGATAGATAGATAGATAGATAGATAGATAGATAGATAGATAGATACGGTCAAAATGATTTAAGTTCGCCAAGAAATGCTTTGCATTTAGCATCCTTTCAACAATAAAGGAGGATGTTTTGACAACGCCACTTTGGCTTCAGCAGTAGATTGTGATGTGTCAAAAGTGTTGGAGGACACTGACATTTCAGTGGAAGCAGCAATACTTCAGTGCGATCGTCAGTGTTCGGACATTTATAAAATCTTTCTCGTGTATCTAATGTTCAAATTTCTTTCCTTCTTTTTTTTTTTTTTATGCGTAGGTGTACGAGTTCTCTTTGCAGCGTTCATATCGCCTCAAAAATGTTCGCATTCTTTTGTTGGAACACACTTTTCCGAAGCGCCTATATCAGTTTTCGAAGGAAAGGGTTCCGTAACTTGTATCATTAACCGTGCCTTCTAAAAGGTCTTTTCTATTCCAGTGCCTGTTCGTGACATGGTACCCAGCCACAGTTATACAGTACACAGTTGTAGGACTCATCTTTCTCATTGTCATCAAAAGGTAAGGTCAACTTTGTCTAGGTCTATCGACTAGTTTTCGTATTCTGCGTTCCTTAGGGCGCGCCCTGCTTCGTACGACTTAGCACGATGAAGGCATGGATTAATGCAAGGATGAAATTTTCGTGTGACAGCGTGCATGCTATAGTATTTATGTGCGTTTCCTTGTCGACTATATATTAATGCTGCATTCGTTGGCCTGAAGCCTCAATTAAATATTAGCGTATATTGTTGGCTTTATGTAGCCGAAACGCCTTTCAGTTGACGTAACACGTTTATTGTACGATATTGCGTTTTGTTTGATAAAGCTCTTTACCGAAACACACAACTCAACTGATGATTCATGAAAGTGACAAAGTTGTTAGCATCATGTCAAGCTCTGTTGGCTAATAACAAATTGAAGACCGTTTCAGTACTGATATCTTTGAATAATTATATTGAGGCTACTGTTAAGGAACCCCCGGCAGTCAAAATTAATCTAAGTCCAAGAATACGGCGCGTCACTGATCCCGTCGTAGTGATCCCGTCGTAATTAAAATTATTTAATTGCACTACAAGCCTTATACTATCGTGATAGTTGTGGACTTCAGACATCTGATAAAATTTTCATCTTAAATCGTCTTGCTGCTGTTGTTGTCGCTTTGCAAGTTTCCATAATTGACCACGAGTACGTGTGCGCGTGTATATATGTAATATTAACAGTGGTTGCGGTACTGCAAACCAAAAAAAAAAGAATACAGAAAAGCTAACCAGCCGGGAACAGCTGTGCACGAGAAACATGTCCAGTTTCACCCGTGTGCTATAGATTCGCTTCGTCTCGTAGTGCAGGTTTACTCTACAGTTCTTTCGCATATAGCATAAATCACTATGATGGCTGAAATAGATAACGCTATAGCGCTTGCGGCATTGTCTGTCTGTCTGTCTGTCTGTCTGTCTGTCTGTCTGTCTGTCTGTCTGTCTGTCTGTCTGTCTGTCTGTCTGTGGTTGGTTTCCGTATTTGTCAGTATCTTCCTTTCCCTATTTCTTTGTCCGTCGTTCCGTCTTTGCTCACTTCTTTCTTTTTTTCTTTCTTTTTCTTCATGCTTCTTTCTTTCCTTCTTTCTTTGGTTTCATAGAGCTCAGATGTGTTCGCATCTTCTTCGTTTGCCAAGCGTGCACTGAAGAGCCTGCACGTGTTTCTGGCTCGCGGCGTGCACTTGAATACTCGAAGCGCAAGAGAACAAAGAAGTACGCGCGCACCGATCTCACGATGCAGATTGTTTTCGCGTACGGACACCAAACGCCAACGACTCCGACAATGGTGAGGCAATACAGCCTTCGCTTGGAAACCCCGATATGATGATGAAGCACGCTGTAGTGAGGCCTACGGAAGTTTCGAGCACCTGGGATTCCTTAACGTGCCCTGGCATCGCACAGTAGATGGGCCATTTTGTACACACCGAAATACGAGCGCCCGGCTGGGGTCGAGCCCGGGACTTACGGATCAGCAGCCGAACGATATATAAGTGTGTGCTTTCCCCTGGTTTGCATAAATTTTGCCGGAGACTGCCTCATAAACAGGAAATAACGTTTTCACTAAGCAATGTACACGGGAAGAACGGTGCCACCCTTTGTTATTTGTTACTGTGGTCGCTGATAAATATGTTCATATTAAGTAGGCACAACTTCATCTGCGTCAACCACGCTTAACGGGAGAAGGGGGGAGGCGTTTAAAGGCTTTGTTTAGTCGTCTGAGATATGAACTAAGCAACTGTTGACATGCGGCGACTATATCTTTTTACCCTACAAAAACTCGCAGAAATGCAAAGGTTGGCTATTCGAGCGTCCTCGGCTTTGCCCTCGCTGGTTGCGTGGTCACTGGAGCCATCACATTCGCCAAGGATTTGCCTCCAGGAAACATCTTCGAGCCGAATTACAGGTACAAAGCCTGGTGGTGCCCCACACTCTAATTGTTTCTTCTAGCTGCACATACTTCTTGTGCTGTTGCGAAAGCGGCGGTCTATAATTCTAACATTAATAGGGTATCTATTGAACTAATTTATTGCATTTATTAACTTGCTTTGACTGTTTTTCGATAAGCTACAACAGAGCAGATATATAAAGCATGCCCGAGTAAGAAAATCAATTTGCTGTTTTATTTGTGCGTGTTGACTACATTTCCACACAATCGCAGACGAGTGCGTAACGGTATCTGTTAGTTCGCAAAAAAATAATAATAAAGGATTGTTACGTACACTAACCCCAGCATATCGCCCCGAATTTCCTTTGTCGATGTTGTTTGTCACATTGGTTTGTCGACTGCCCGAAATATCTAAGTGCATGTGGAAGGATAGTATAACTCTAAGGGGAAGCAAAACAGGGGTCGTGGATATAAGGTCAGGCGTTCAAGTTTCCGTATTAGGAACGCTGCTTGAAACCCTTCACGTGCCATGTAAACTAAGCAATAAACTTGCCATGAAGAATAAAACTCGCTTGTAATATGCCATTCTCATCATATACATGCATCCAATATACAAGCTCCTTTGGATTATGTTAGCATAAATGTCCTTCCTCTCGCCTAAAATAACAAGAATAGCATGTGCTGTAGCACCCAATGACATCGGTTATTTTGCGCATTGCGCTCAGAAGTTGACGAACGTAAAACTATAGACAAAATTTAGGCGAAAACTGTATGCAGCAAAAGTGCAGTATTTGTATACTGCCTCAACGTTCGTAAAAAAAAATCTTAAAGCACGTTCTTGCGCGTTAGCGGTCAGCAAACACACGAAACAAAGCAAGATGCTGACCTCACATTAGAACGCACACGTAGTAGTTCATACTGAGTACAAAGTTTTATCCAACCATTAATAAAAAAACGTTGTACATCATTTTGCTCAAAAGCAAGGTAAGTGTTTGGCAGGCTTGTTCAGAATGTGCGTCAAAATTGGCTTTTACTTATTTGTGAAAGCCGCCTTGGGCTGTTTGCTATTTCGCGTTGCTTCCTAGGGACATCATGTACATTATTACTGTGTGGTCACCAGCAATTCACACGCGTATACATATTTTCCCGGAAACTGGCACCGTGCTCAGCACAATGCCTTACATCGACCTTCATTATATTGACAGTATTTGATGCCAGTTTGCCTTAGCTAATTTTTTTAGCATGCACGCCGTAAAGCTTCACTCATTACGTCATTTCAAGATCTATCCAGTGACTCATGAGTGGAGTTATGGCTGTCTCCATAACGTCTGTCTTTGTTTCTTCACTTTGCCAAAGGATTATCGTGCGTATAGCGTTGGCTGATGTGACGCATTTTAAACAGTCTTGCAAAGAGAATGCGGCAGCTTTACGTTGCAAAGGAAAGCACATGAACGATGCGAAAAAAAGAATAAGAGAGAGAGATTGAGTGATAGGGACGCCTATCTGCATCGCTCCAGCGTTCGTCTCTGCAAGATGTCAAACCAACTGATCGAAAATTTCCCTACTTTGGTAGCATTGCTTACCACTGTGCCTTAGCGTGCGGCTTCATCGTGTTGACATTTTCTCGCTTTCAGGGAAGTGGAGCGCATATCCACGTGGATATACCACAAACCGTACACCCACCTGGGATCATTTTGCGTTGGCCTCGGGCTGGGATGCCTTCTTAGCCAGTTCGACAAAAATCGGCTTTCTAAGGTACGCACGAATTCCTTCTTCATCTGCTACATTGTTACACTTCACAGTCGTGCATTGCAAACATTCTGAGTGCAAAGAGCGTAGGTTTCGTCTGCGCTCATTTGTGCTCCCCTCAACAGCGAAACTAACGTGCACCGCGATTACGCCAGGCTATTGCAGAACCTTGGCCACAAATGGGAGCCCGTATTCTGAAATATCTTTTACTGCAGAATTGTTTATAACGCAAGCTTTCTGCTAGCCCTGATGCTGGACATATCATCAGGCGATGGCGCCTGCTCGGCGAAAAGAGCAAAGGGGTTCGTAAGCTAGGGCCCCGTAACTACATTTACGTAAACGTATTTGCACTAGAACGATTCTTGCAGGAGCCATGGCGATCCAGTGATGCTATTGCATATATTGTTAACTTGGAAGACCCAAGGCGCGCTCATTTCTCGTTGCTCGTTTTGCGGACTGCCGTCGCAAACACTGTTGTTTGTGCTGTTGACAAAACAGATAGGTCGCACAAACGGAGCACAGGCTGACGAGCTTTTATCGCAATGGACGATGTCTTACGTCTGCGCTGCCCGCCTGTGATGTGTATTCGAGAGATTGCAAATTCACTTCCAGGAACAGCGCCTAACTGCGCGGTGACCGCGAAACACTAACTTGGGCCTCCATACGGTCCCGGCCGACACAATAAATAAATAAATAAATAAATAAATAAATAAATAAATAAATAAATAAATAAATAAATAAATAAGTAAATAAATAAATAAATAAATAAATAAATAAATAAATAAATAAATGTGGCGCTGCCAAAAGGTATTGCACTTTCCCCTACGAATCTTTTATTCAGTTATCGAAAGCATTCACTACAGTCTTTTCTTTCCTCCCTTTCTTTTTTAAAAGCACGGAAAAATTCTGCCTCGCTCGCTTGTAGGCTCCTGCACTAGCATCGGATCATTGAGGAACTATATACGAAAGGCACCACACAGAGCGATTTATGTGCTGGCCGTGCGTGCGGTCGACTCGTCCAGTTTTCTCCGATGCGTGCGCACACGTTTGCACGGCGATCTGTTCCTAAAAACCGTCGAAACGTTTGATGAAACGTTGAACCTGCTGCTACGTAGCGCCGACATCGCCCCTGGATAGCGTCCAGCTCGTCGCCTACTATAAGCGCACGCCATCAGCATGGGGACGCTCATTGTACCGTACCCGTGCGCGCTTGCCCTGGCGCGGTGGCATCACTTCGTGTTCTCACTGATCCTCAGCGTGCATGGGTGTTGCCGTGCTGGCCAACTATACTGTTCGGCGAGTGTGGCATGTTCGGGTTGTCTCCTATTAAATGCGTGCAGTACGCTTATACCAGCACCAGCAGCACAAAATCGCTAAACCACACGCGTCGCCGCGCAGAAATAGTTCATGAGATCATTGCTCGAAGAGCCACGCCAACGTGTCTTTCCCGCACTTCTCCACACAGGCGTAATTGTCAGCCGACATATGACGTACTTAACGAAAAAAGCGCGATGTCTTTTCGATTATTTTGTTTTCGAATAGCCGTTTCGCTCAGAATATTAGAAATTTCTCGAATACGCGTTTGTCAAATCGAATACGCATAGTATTACCGATGTAATATTTGAGTGATATTCAAAACATTCGAACAGTCGCACACCTATAACGAGAACCTTCGTGGGCATTACCAGAAATCGTCTCCGCCGGAGTTCCTATCGAAATAAATGGAAAGGTAGGAACGTTTGTTTAGAACTTGTGTTGAATTTAATGAGAAGTGATTCATGCTTGACGGGTTGAGTCGGTGGTCACCTGTAAATGGCGCGAGACTAAAAAGGGCAGTACAAATACGACAACACACGTGCCTCTACAAGCGGCCATGTTTATTCACCGGACACACAGTTTCACGTACAGCACGTGCGCGAACTGGGCAGCCGATGCAGAAAAAAAAAAAAGGAGTTTTATTTAGGGCGGACTTCGACCCCGACAAAGGAAAGAAAGAGTACAGCATCTTCACCGCAAGCGCATTTGTTGCGGCGAGCAGTCGGCAGTAGAAAATGAACTCGCCCACTATCAGCACTTGCAGCAGTTGGTTTCTTTAGTGGCCTGCAACCGGTTACCGCACCCCTCCTATGTATCGCGAAACCCAATAAGACGTGCACGTCATTTACGGTAGCTGCCACGAATGCGTATACAAAACACAAGGCGATACGACAGCCCTTATCGAACGACATGCTACGCAACGAAACGCACGTTTCCGTCAGTGTTGCATGCATATAAGCATGAGCAAGAGGTGCAAGTAGATTTGATTAATTCTGTATCTACGAATGTATTCCGCGAATAAACTCAATTTTGGGAAACACGCACCGGATATTGGTGCCTTCCTTGTTTTCTCATTTTTTAGTTGCACGCTATCCTAAGGCGACTTTGACTAGGTTTATTTTTGAAGTACAAGAATAAGATTAAGTTTACCTATTGTAGGGATGCAAGTTTTCTTGGCATATCAATCCCTCGTTCAAATAAAAATTGACAAAATGGGAACAGTAGAGGCTGCTGCTATTTTTTTTTTTTTGAGAAAAGAAAGCGGAAAGATATAAAAGAAAGGAAAATGAGAATTTCAGCGCCTAGATTCTATAAGCTGCAATTTTATGCATACAGAGAAGATGGTTGAACTATACTACTTCCATCCGACTCAAGTCAGTCATTTATCAATGCGACTTTCGCTAAACTCGCATAATAAATGAGACGTTTTCGGCAAGTAGAAAAGCAATTTATCTTGTTTATAGCTTTAGGCGATCTAATAAACTCACTGCAGATAAAATTATGTTATCCGTCTATTCTTGAGAGAAGTCCGTCGTTTTAAATATCGCGCATTACTTTTTCGTTGACTTTAATATTTCCGACTTTTTATTTTAAATGAATTTTGACGCTGAGTGAAGATCGCCGTAAGGGTACTTCCTCTCTTAAAAAGCCAGCATGTTTCCTTAAACTTGTCGTGGCGTTGTCAGTCAAAGGGCTTTTACACGCTTTACTTTTCTTTAATAGAAAACTTTTCTTTAACAAAAAGCTGGATATGTGCACTAGCTTCTACATTATCATAACAGCAGCACCATAGCCGGAATGTCGCAGGAAATACATAGTAATTCGTGTTGCCCGAGGAAACCTTGCGCTGAAATTGCACATATTGTATGATTGAGTCGGGCAGTGAATATGCCGACTCTAACGTAACGAATTGCCAAACCCCGCAGGAACCGTTCGATGTTCACTAAATCAGTATCGCTAGTGTATTGATATATCTTTATCTGTACGTCAGCGTATCTCCAGGCGTTTAAATGATTTCGGAGTCCACAAATCCAACGCGTAACTATATGGATCCACCAACTTTACGTACGCATTAAGGGCAAATCTTGTTTGTCAGTGCTAGGCTTCAGCTATCCTGAAGCGTGCGCTAGCTTCGTCGTTTGTCTCGAAACGCAAATTGCAAGCAAGTGAAAGAAGAAGCCCGTGCAGCACTCGTTCTGCTCCGCGCTGCTATAAGGACTCGCGATAACGCTACGTCAGCGGGAGCCCCGTCTCGCGCTGGTAATGCTACCGACTTTTAATCGGATAGAGAGTGCAACGTCCTCAACCGAGCCCGGCCTTCCATTCTCTGGAAACCCGTCGTTACTCGACGCGGACCAAAGTATTGGAGCATGAGGTTCGCTCCACACGTTCCATTGCTGCACGTATTTAGCAAAAGGGGCGCCCGAACCGAAGCCCATTGAAGGAGATAAGTGAGTGACCGAAGTTTCGAACTTCCCAGACGCTGAGACTGCTCGGGGGTGCCTCGGTCGGCACTCAGTGTCAGATAAACCACGACTCACTTAATCGAGTTTCTTGACGCTCTAAGGCTGGAAGAAGTGGTTTAAAAAGGCCGCGTATCACGCTCTGCTTTAAGTTCTCGTTCGTCGAAATTTCGCGCCTTCACCGAAAAAGAAAAAAGAAACTAAACGAGACAGAAAGGGATAGAATGACTTTGGTATTTTTATTGCAGCTGGCGTACGCCATGGGTTGGGTGGCAAGCCTGACGACCACGAGCGTGCTCTTCCACTGCGGCTTCGGTTGGAGTCTTGAGCGAGCCAGTCCAGCGGGAGCATCCCTGTACGCTGCGTTACACCGAACCCTGTGGGCGCTGGCCGTTGCATGGGTCCTCTACGCCTGCTGCACGCTACATGCCCGTCAGTGCACCTGATACTCTGTATTGTGAACCTTTTTTTTGTTTTGTTTATTGACATCAATCGATATGCAGTCTCGTATTATTGCGTCGGGAAGTTTATCTCGCCGCACTTGTTCAGCAATAACGAACGGATGTATAAATGAAACTGAATTTCGTAGAGCAGGGTATACCTTTTCTGCCGTACCAATCTTCAAAAGAACAAAAAAGAGGGCAGGTGTGTTCTCTTGCAGACATTTAGAGCACCTGCAATTTATTTCGAGGGCGCTGTAACGGCCGAAGTATCTTACCTGGTAACGTGCCGTGATGCTAAGCTCGAGGCGCGGCTTTTATGCTCAGCCACGGCGACCGCGTTTTGCTCTGTGCGACATGAACGAACACCCGTATGCTTAATTGAGGTGCACGTTAAAATAGTACCTACCTCAGATGGTCAAAATTTATCCGAAGTGCCCTTCACAACAGGGATGTGAACACGTTTTTCTGTTACACATTGTTGGCTTACAGTCATGTTTATTTCGATATCCTAATCCACGTCATCATTTCTACAATAAATCGTTGATGCCAGAAAACTGAGCGATAAGTTTGTATTGCGTATTGTGCAGATATAAGTTTCTAATTTTTGAAATAAAGAATACGACGCCAAATGATATTGAAATATTGCGTGACTTAGAAAAATACCTGCGCATTCATCACAGCGTTTTTTACGTTAATATAAATATAACAACCACTACAAGTAAGCTAATTATGTACCTTTGAAGTGCAACGGCCATAATAAATGTATCCATTGCTGCGAGGTCGGCTGTATCTACGTCACGGCAGCCTTTAAGCGCTAGTAAGTATACACACGCACATTGACATCGTTGTCGAATTTCTCCCAGGCTTGTTGAACGAGTGGCTGTCGTGGGGACCCTTGAAGGTGGTCGGCCGGCTGAGCTACTGCATGCTCTTGGTTCACCCGCTGGTCATAGTGTCGCAGAAATCACAGAACCGGCACATTACTTTCTTCTCGCACTTTGACATGGTACGTACTGTGCTAACTGGATGATCCTAATTAGTATTAGCATTGCATTGTACTTCCTTGGGATGTGCCACTATAGTCGGCGAAAACGGGAAGAATCACTTTATCGCATAATATCGATCTGCTTTGGCCATACCAGTGCTTTCGTTTTATTCGCAGATGCACCTGTTCTTTGGCCACTATGCCGTCACCTTAGTGCTGTCATTCTTGGTGCACCTGGGCGTCGAGGAGCCTTTCGCTCAGTTAGGCGAGCTTCTCAGCTCGTGCGAAGTTACGTGCCCGCCAAGGCTCAAGCAGCTCACGCAGAACCTGTACGCTGGTGTGGCCACACAGCTGCGTCGCCGCGAGAGGCAGCAGCAGCAACAACAGCAGCAGGCTGTGTCAAACAGGAAAGAACCGTCTGAGGGTGGCAAGAAGGCTCATCAGCCACCACAGCAGCAGCAGCAGCTGGACAACCACCACACCGAAATTGCCATCGACGTGGACGTCGGCCACCAGCTAGAGAACGGTACCGAAGTGGCCGTAATCAAAGAGAACGGCAGGGACGCGTCCCACGGCGTGAGAGACGGTCACAGAGATTCCACTAGCAGCCCGGAGGCCGCCGTGTGAGACACCTGGTGCGCCGCGTTGGTTGAAGCATATGGCTGCCTTTTTTATGGACGGTGAACGAGCTTGAGTGGCGTTCGATTTGACGAGTTGTGCTACCGTCTGTGACATGGTACACGCTTTTCAGAAGCGATGACTTGGTGGGGCTGAGTGTCTTAATCAGGCTCGGCACTCCGAAGTCTCTTATTCTTTGTTCTATGTGTTCCACGTTGCATGCTGCAGTGCGTTGTGCGACGGACAAAACTATCTCGTGTTCTAGATGGATCTGATAGCGCATGAGTTTCAACAGGTGTAGCAGTTATAGGCGCGGGTGAAGACGGTGAAGACGGTAAATTCGGGAGACGGTCCGAAACATTGAAGAATTCATCTAACTTCCAGGTTTCTGTGGTCTTCGAAAGGTGGGCGCAGTGAAGGTAATAGGGACACACTAGACAGTTGGTGAGCGCGTCACACCTCGCAAAACGCTGACTAAATTTCTAACTTGATAATATTCATCGAATACTGTAATTCTCGCGCAGGTGGTGTCAGATCGCTTGCATTTACCTTTGGTCAGAAACAAGGAAAGCGGTACACACACCCGATCGTATGTTTCAAACGCCGTGACTAAATGAAGGAAACAATCGGCACTTTGCCACTTCGAAAGTGTTAAATGTCAGATAGCCTGTCATCTTGCTTAATTATGCCTGCGACTTGACACGAATTTTTTACCCTTCACTTCCCATTCTTCTGCGGTACCACTCACTGCCTACACTATCGTTGGCTATGTTTAGCTGAATAAATTAAGCGGAGTTATTCAGCATGCAGAGAAAAGAAACTGCGTACATGGTGTTTTTACAAGCTTGCCTGATTTGTTTGGCTTACCCGGTGTCCTTTAGGCATTTTCTTACAACAACGATCGTATTCAGTGTAGTACAGTTCATGACGATATCTGAACGTGAAAGTTGTTGGATGCGAGTGTTACAATGCCTCTATTTCATATTGAAATATTTCTCATGCGTTCAGCGTTACCACAACTTGTTCAAAAACACATGGTTGCTTGTGGATAGCAGCGAATCGAACTCAGGGTGGCCTCGCGAAAGTTCAAGGTTTATATCTACGCACGGATGTAAAGACATCATGACGGTGTCAGTATTGTCGGCAATGTTTGAGCTCTTCTAATGTCTACACTACGGTGTCTACGATACGCGTAAGCAACAAAAGAAACTTGTGATACACTTGAGTTGATTGACGTATTTACTCATCCTCGTTATAACATTTTCCTAACATACGAAGCGTACGCAACTTACTGTTTTTTTTTTAATTTATCCACTCTTCTTTATAGTTATTACTAGGTAACATCAATGCTGCAACAACCTTATTTAATGTCAAATATGTGCGTGACATTCCGTGCATGACTCTGTATAACCAGCGTATTCAATGGATGGTAATACCGTCATCGCTGTCATAAGCCATTGAAAATGATGCATGTTTAACTCCCAGTCTCAACTTACCCAATGTTCTTTTGTTGTTGTTTTTTATTGATCGCTACCTACGCCAATTTGCTGCGTGCTGAAGGCAGGGGTAGAGCAGGACGCGCGGCATTGAGCGTAATTGTTGGGGTGCAGTAGGACTTACGCTAAAGAGCTCCTATCTAAAGGATAGTGAGGCCTTTATTGCGTGTGAGATCGCATAAGCGCCCGTCTCAGCAGTGCCCGAACACTTTAGCTGAAGAAGCAGTACTCACAAGACTGGCCACATATATGAGGGTCATTTCGTTTATCTGCTGAAAGATATTCATTGACATTTCTTATAGAAACTGCTTTATTACATGAAACGACTGTGAAAGCATGCGTAGCGTCAACTTATAGGAGCACAATAAATTCGGCAGTTCTCCACATGAGATAAAAGTGTGATAAACAAAAGCCGCACTTCGACGTAGGCTAGATGTAAGAGGCCCGTGTATTGTGTGATGTCAGCGCATGTATAAAAAGAACACCATGGGGTAGAAATTTCCGCAGCCCTCCCCGACGGCGTCTCTCATAATCATACCGTGGTTTTGAGACGTAAAATCCCGGAAAATATTGTTAAAGAAAGCGGGCATAACGTAACGACTCCCTTTCTTTTGAATTACATTTTATTCTTTACTTGCAGCGCCGCTTAACCCATTCAGATCCAGTTAAACTGCCCCTCACGAGCCCCTCTTCCTGCCCCCTCTACTCCACATCGTTCGCTGAAAAAATGTGAATACATAGTAGAGGTAAAGCAGAATCAAAATAAGGGACTCACGTCAATTTAGTTCTGAACCACAGAAAAGCCCCGTTTTTGTTTTTTTTTTCTGAAGCAATCTTTGTAGACATCATTCTCCACTTGAAGACACAATATGCTTACATGATACAAGACAGAGTTTTCAAAAACATACGAAAAACTTAAAGGAATGAACTCAGTTCTTGCTTTGGGATTTTGCTTTCGTTGTCCATCTTTAAGCCCGACACCCCCCTCATTTTCCGTTCTCTTTTTACTTTTTTGTATGCGGCATAGTTTATTACCTGTACTTTTACCGCGCCTCGTCGAGGTGTCATGGTGTAGTAAATTCTAATGCCAACCATGTAATAATCCTGTTTGCTTGTGTTCACTTCATATAACATGTTCTGGAATTCATCATACACGTGTGACATGAGATCACCTCACTTAGCTCATTCATTTGTGTCATCTCTTTCTGTTTGCTACAGGGGGACTAAGCTTTTCTCTTTTTTTGCTTTTTTTTTGGGCCTCAGTCACAGACCCACGCAAGAAAACAAGAACAGGTTTTACGTCGAATGTATGATATTGTACATAGCCTTTTACGGAGCTTATATCTTCATCGTTCTGGAAGCAATCTGTAAATAAACGTGTTTGTCCGAAACAAACTGCTCCTCATCGTCCATTTTCTCGTCAATAATACTTGAAGTTTATGCTACTCAAGCATTCCGTCGGCTGTGAATCGAGTTATGGAGCTGTCGAACCACTAGTAGCCGCACTAGACTGGCCGACCTAACGTCCACGCATAGCCGGCTACTACAAACAGCCTGGATAAAGGCTCTGCTAAATCACAAATCATACATTCAGCCCGATTAGAAAGCGCGTAGTGTGACTCAAATTGCTGACTTAATGGTTCAAATATGTATATACTGGCTTTTTCATGCCTTGGGAGGCCTGTACCATATATGAAGCCAGGCACGACGCTTTGTTAAGGGTCGTGTCTGGCTAAATGCTGTTGAGCAACGTAATGAACCATTAAACAATGAAGCCTAGGAAAGCACAAGGGCATTTATTGCACTTCAGCATATTCGGCGAATATTCGGAGCGAAAGGCGCGAAGATTAGGACAGACGAAAGTAAAGTACACACACACACACACACGCACACGCACACGCACGCACATGCACAGCCAGGACGTAACTCTTCAACTTTTTCAGCGAGCCTATATCGCGACCACAAAAAACAAAACTCAGAGTTCGAGGTACTTTCACCTCCTATAAATACCGTCAAAATACGGCAATGTCGCCTTCCCTGTCCGAGGAGATTAAGTAATATGCGTTCGTACTAAGTTACGCATGTCTCGTAGTACGACGTCCACACCACACCGATCCATCTCAGTCGCAGGAATAACAGCAGTCAGCGCGCTTAAACACGAACGCTCTGCAGCGTGGCCTAGCTGACCGAGGAACAGAATTTAGATAGATAGATAGATAGATAGATAGATAGATAGATAGATAGATAGATAGATAGATAGATAGATAGATAGATAGATAGATAGATAGATAGATAGATAGATAAACTATCATATCGTCAACAGCACTCACCATTGCGCGGCGCTGGCGTCAGTCCAAGTGGTCCAGGATTGCCGTAGAGCGTTCGTGTTAAGCGTGCTGGCGGATGTAGAAAGAAAAGCAGTTCCAATGCAATGGTCTGCGGCTGTAAGGCAAGTTTAAACCCCAAATCGAGGCAGTTTTTGCTGATCTGCTCCCGCGACGTAACGCCCCGCCACGGTGGTCTAGTGGCTATGGTACTCGGCTGCTGATCCGATGGAGGCGGAATGTTGAGGCCCGTGTGCTCTGCATTGTCAGTGCACGCTAAAGAACCCCAGGTGGTGGAAATTTCTGGAGCCTTCCACTACGGCGTCTCTCATCATAGCGTGGTTTTCGAATGTTAAACCCTAGAAATATTCAATCCAGCAACGTAACGTCCTACTCGGGAATGTGAGACGACAAAGCAGCGCCGAACAGGACGAAGGAAAAGCACGGACAATGGCGCCGACAAACAACGAAATGTGTTTATTCCTTCAGTCGTCATACATAAGTACACCACCACTATCATAAGGAGGCTACAGAAAATGAAAATCAGCAAGTGCAGAGGATAAATTGAAATTAGCAACTCAGGTACGGAATCTGTCATTTGTTAGTGATAGCCGTGATGTACGTGTACTCATGTATGACGACTGAAGCAGTAACCCATTTCGTTGATAGACATCGCCGTTGTCTGTGCTCTTCCTCCTTCGTACTGCCGTTCAGCTCTGTTTTTCCTTTCCGTAATTGTAAATCAACCAGCCTGAATGCGTACCGTTCTGCTGTCCCTCAGGAAACAGCAGCCTATACTTCGAGATTATTTCCCCAGCCGAACATTACAGCGCCCTCGATCCTAGCAACATCAAATATCGTCTCGGCCAACACGGATCTGATATTTCTACGTTGGAGGAGTGTCTTGCAGCCATAAAACAGAACAGATTTGATTATATTGCGGATCATGGCCGCCCAACTGCAGAAATGTTACTCTCTTCAGGAGCGGAGGCGGCTCTCCTAAAATTCATAAACGAGCAGTGGTCCCAGAGAGCGGTCACTGAGCATCTGTCTCTGTCGTTTGTCATTGCTGCACCAAAACGAGGCAAGGATTCTAAAGAAATATTGCCGATCTCCGTCCCATATCACTTGCACAAACCAGACGTAAACTAATTGAGAGGATGATTGATATTACGGCAAAAAGAAATCCTCCGGCGTATCACACAAGCTTTCATACCCCCGTGAGAGTCAACCTCCCTGGTGGTTTATTCTGCCGAGAGGAGGTTCTGGTCGGCACTACGCCTACACCCCCTGTGAACACTCTCTGGCCGCAACGGTATCGTTGTCCCTATGGTGCATCTTGCCCATTTTGTGGTGCCGCAGTCCGCAGTGAGGCACTTGCTGTGGAATTGACCAGGCCTACATTTAAGCCGTCTTCGCCACCTCCGTACAACAGGCCTCAGGCTTGGCCGACCACCCGACCTAGATCGCTAGAACCATGGACCGTTCTATCGTTCGCTCCTAGACTTCATTCATGAATCCAATTTATTTGTTTATTTTTGATGCCAACGTATTATGGCTAATGGCAAACTTTCAAAATGCCACAAAATGAGAGGATGGTACGTACATACCAGGGGAGCCCGCTACGTTGACTACCGCACCCCTATCTTACGGCCATGCCTATCCAAATCCAGAGACAACATGGGAGCACACGTTGCGCTCTGGTTGCTGTGGAGGATCCTAAGTCGATACTTAGGAGCATGATCTCCAGAATATATTTCAGCAGTGGACACGCAGAAAACATTCTATGTTGCATAGCAGGACCACAACCTTTATAATTTGGCAAGATATATCATCATCATCACCACCACCACCATCACCAACCCATCTTATGTCCACTGCAGGACAAATGCATGTCCCAATTCTCTCCATCCTTTCCAGTCCTGTGCGAGCTATTCCATTTGATGCCTGAGAATTTCCTAATTTCGTCACTCCATCTTACTCTCTGTCGTCCACGGCTACGCTTACCCTCTCTTGATATCCATTCCGTCGTTCTAACTGTCCGTCGGTTGCCCAGCCTTACCATCACATTGCCTGTCCATGTCCACTTTTTCTTCTTTACTTCGACTATCATGTCGGCTACTCCTGTCTGTTAGCTGACCCACTCGGCTATCATTTTTCGTTCCATCGCCCGCGGTGTGGTTATTAACTCCCTTTCTAGTTTCTTTGTATTTCTCCAAGTTTCTGCCCCGTATGTCAGTACTGGCAAAATGCAGTAGTTATATAATTTCCGCTCGAGTGATAATAGTAAGTTTACGTTCATGATTAGGGAATTTCTTCCGTATGCGCGCCATCCCATGCTTATTCTTCGGTGTATTTCATTTACATGAGTGAGTTCTCCTGTCAGTAGCTGTCGTAGATATGTTTCTTCTTGTACGACTGCTAATGTCTGGTTTTCAGTCGTGAAGACACGTTTCTTCGCCGTGCTACCTAGCAGTGATCGATGTATAGTACAAGACATGGAAGTGATTGGTAAGATCAAAATTAGTGATCACAGACTAGTAATGGCAAAGAGAACCCTCAATCTCAGGAGGACAAGATTAAAGTTACTCGTACGGAAACAGGCCAGCCTCGATGTCGTCAGGGCAAAAACATAAGAATTTAGAATTGCACTTTAGAACAAGTAGGGGGCTCTAGGACAGGAAGAAAATGAGGACATAGAGGAGATGACTTTACTAGGCTTATCACCGGCTAGGAACATTACTAGGCTGATCACCGAAGCCGCACACGAAGTAGGAGGCAAAGCACTGAGACAAGATGTGAACAAGCTCTCGCAAACTACTAAAAATTTAATCAAACAACGCTAGCAGATTAGCATAACTAACTCAACAGATAACATAGAATTCGCCGAGCTGTCTAAGCTCATCGACAAAAGTAGTCACTGAAATACGCAACTATAACGTGAAAGAAATAGAAGGAGCCATCAGAAAAGGAATCAGCATCAAAACAACTCAAAGGAAGCTTTGTGCGGGAAAGAACATAATCCTTGTAGTGAAAGACAGGCAAGGCAACATCGTTACTAACATCAATGATATAGCCAAGGTGGCCGAGGACTTCTATTCGGAGCTCTATAGCTCAAACACGAGACGCCCCACCAGGAGTGTAATAAACGCCGATCAAGGCAGCGAAGTTCCGTGTGTCACTGCAGATGAGGTCAGGAAAGAAATTCAAGGCATGTCCCGCGTGAAAGCAGCTGGAGAAAACGGCATAACCGCCGACTTGTTCAAAGATGGAGGAGACTTCCTAACTAGAGAACTCGCGACATTGTACACACGATGCCTTAAAGCTTCAAATCTCTCAGTAAGTTGGAAAAATGCAAACATTTCTATTATTACATAAGAAGAGGGATGTAAAAGACTTCAAGAACTATAGGCCGATCAGTCTACTCTCAACACTATACAAAACATTCATAAAGGTTATCGCAAATAGAATAAGAGGCACACTTGAATTTAATCAACCAAGAGGCCAAGCAAGGTTCAGACAAGGATACCTCAATATAGACCACCTTCATGTGATCATTCAAGTAATCGAGAAATGCGCTCACTACAACAGACAGTGGCTTTAATAGACTACGAAAAGACTTTTGACCCGGTAGAGATAACAGCAGTTCTGGAGACACTGCGTTGTCAAGGAATATGTGACAGTTACGTAAATATAATAGCCAACATCTATATAGACTCTACAGCCACCCTACTCCTGCGTAAAAAATCAGGAAGATCCCACTACAGAAAGGTGTGAGACAAGGAGATACAATTCATCCGATGCTATATACTGCATGTTTCGAAGAAATCTTCAAAAGACTAGAATGGGACGAAACAGGATTCAGGATTAACGGGGAATATTTGAGTAACTTACGCTTCGCCGACGATATACCACTCTTCAGCAGTGGTGGCGACAAACTACAGAAGAATATTGTAAACTTAAGCCGGGAAAGCGCTAAGGTAGGACTAAAGATGGGCATGCAGAAAACGGAAGGAAGGAAGGAAATAGTAGAGAAGGAAAGGCAGGGAGGTTAACCAGTGTATGACAACCGGTATGCTACCCTGCACGAGGGTTGCAGAAAACGGGGGTAACGCTAGGGGATATATACCTGACAACAAAAGCATGAATAAATCGAAAGATTTAGGAAGCCAGACCTTCATAGCTTCGCGCCAATAGCAATACTTTACCTGTCACTATCTTGATCGCCAGTGTTCGATACCAAGAACTGTAATCGAATACTGGAGCCCGCTACATCAAACACGCAGACGACATAACCATTGACCGAAGCGCCGCATCTATGCCTGTAATATTCTGGGTATAGCCGATGAATGTCAGGTGGCTCAAATTGCGCTCGACGACACTTACAAAACTGGGGCACATCTTAACACAACAGAAAACTCAATATCTTTGCATCTATGGCAGACGTAGCACTATGCCACCTGAACAGGCAATACCATTGGCACTGCAATCCCATGGGGTCGTGGCGACTCGTGGACGTATTAAATATCTTGGGGGTTGCCGTATACATTTGAAATTCGAGAAGACTTCCGACCATTCAGCTCAACAAGCAATGACCCGTACCGCTCAACACGATAAACAGATTTAGCGGAGCACGAACAGCAGCCTGCACTGCTGTAGATGATCTACAGCAGTGCAGGCTGCTGTTCGTGCTCCGCTAAATCTGTTTATCGTGTTGAGCGGTACGGGTCATTGCTTGTTGAGCTGAATGGTCGGAAGTCTTCTCGAATTTCAAATGTATAGTAGATCCATCGCAATGGGCGAAATTGCTCACGGAGGTACCGCCATATGACTAAAATACCGCCGTAAAGAAGCTGTGAGTCCTCAACTTACTCAAATTAGTAACGCATATTTAAAGAAGCACTTACACGAAGGAATGTAGTCTAATAGAACTTGTCGTTGGACTAGTCGGTTCATGTTAAAGGAGTACGGACACCAATTTTTGACGTTCTCGTATTGTTGTTGTAAATGAAAGCACTGGCGTGGAGAACCACCAAAAGAGCATCACGGTGCCTCGCAACGCATTGAATATATCTTTAATACGGCTCCCTTAAAAGCCCACTTTCGGTTTTGATTTCGAGGGGGCGGTTTCCTAGTGACGTGTCAACACAGTCGGACGTACGTCTAGTCACGTAGGGGCAGCAATTCGTGATATCGCTGCAACTCTGTCGTCTGTGGTCAATTACACGTGCGGCACGCAAACAACGACAATTTCGTGGTCGTCCAGCGATTCTGACAGCGATTTCGGCAATATTTAAGAGACCGTGTTCATACGTCATCGTAGTGTCCATTGCGCTGCGGCTGGCTCGCAGTGCTGGGCGACGAAAATTTTAAAACCAAACTAAAATAATTTGTACGTGTTTCCTGGCTTCCATGTGCGGCGAGCGCTTTATATTTTGCGCCGCCGCAAAATCGTGCCAGTACTCCTTTAACATAGAACATAATGCTACGGCCGCTAGGTGCCACAGGTGAAGAAGGGACGAGGTCAGGGGGAGCGCTGACCCCCCCCGACCCCGTCCCTTCTTCACTTGTTGCACCTACTAGCCATAGCATTATGGTCTATGTCTACACGAAGGAGTATAAGTACACTGGATCAGTGCTAGACATGAACTGCTAATATGAGTCTAGCAACCAATCAGCCCGTCCTACCGCTTAGACTGCTCTACTTCCACTTAGTATCTTTAGGGTTATCACGTTCCTCCGGAAATTCAACCATATACAATAATTGCAGGATCTGACGCTCATGATAAGTACACTGGATCAGTGCTAGACATGAACGGCTAATATGAGTCTAGCAACCAATCGGCCCGTCCTACCGCTTAGACTGCATAACTGCATAACGGTTTGTACATGATATCCTCGTTGATATCCTCAGAAATGCACAGGCGTAACTGCATAATGGTTTGTACATGATTACGCAGGGGCAGCACAACCTGCTCTGGAACCCCCGACATCTCCACATGGAACCATGGCACAAGCTGGTGATAACAACGCCTTCTTTTTCCTCACCTGTACCCTCTCCAGAATGCCCGTATCACTCGCAAATAAGGCCTCCACGGCCAAAAGGCAGCTCTCTCAGGGACACAATAACTACAGCGCCGATGTCTTATTGAGGGATGCCTCTCTCGATGGCCAACGCCTAGACCTGTTATGATGCAAACCCTCGCCTAGCGAGGATAATCGCTATATAAACTCAGTGGACCAGGCGATTCCTGCAAAGGCAGAAATCTTGGTCATTTTAGCTATAGTACAAGACAATATAGCGCCATCAGCCATCCACCCTGACTCACTTGAAGCCTTAATGAATATCGACAATCCCAATGTATAATATGTCACGGTTGTACACATATGCCAGATTGTCCTGCGCACACAGAAGAACGGCCTTGACGCTGGGTGTCCGTGGACAGCAGGACATGTGGAAACCTAAGAGGAAGGTAACGAGGAGGCATATAGCCTTGCTACCTAAAATGCTGGAGTTGCACCTTATCATTTCCAACGTCTCCTCCTCCGATGACGTTAAAAAACCCTTCGCAAATTTGCCGCCGAGCTCTAACTTTGAAGCGGCACGGCTGCTACGCCTTCTTGAGTATGTTAATTGAAAGAGGCTCAAACGTGTCACCCCCTCCCCGCGGCTTTAATAACCTCACCCTTAGCCGACACTAGGAAGTATTTATTAACGACGTATTCGGAAACACAGCCACTACCCCGTACGTATTCTATAAATGTCACACTATTGTTTATCGGAATAGGGGCATTGATACTTCTGTCGCATGCTTATGCCCCTTTTGCCATTCATTGTGTATGCCATCGCCGTGTATAGCCGTCTCTTTTTGCACTGTCACGCTTTCATACTGACCGACACAACGACGGTATCTGAAAACTTTGCGAAAGGGCGTACTAAAGCACCCTCCTCAGCATATCACTACAGCCCGCTTCAGAGTTGCCAGCGGCTTGTGGGTGCCTACCCGGCCCCTTACGCGTCTCTCATAATCAGAACTGGTTTTGGGACGTAAAACCCCACAAAAAACAAAAACCGGCCCCTTACGACCCGCTCCCCTCAACATCGACCTTCGGTGCCACATTTAAAATGCGAAGCATTTCTTGGTGAACTTAAGCCACTTTGAACGTACCTATTCTCTATTTGTCTATCTATCTACCCGCCTACGTCTCAGCGTTTTCCTGGTCGTCTAGTTCAGCTGGTACATTCCAATATTTGGACGGTGGGGTTTAAATGCATAACGAGCATGAGTGACTCATCTTTAGATCACTAACGTGATACACTCGTCATGTACGACACTATTAACGATACTGCAATCACGTGTGGCTCATACCCGTAGTGCTCGGCCTTTGGGATGTGGGTATGTTCCACACGTGTTTGAATTTTATAGAGACTATGTCATTCAAGAACCAAGTAAAATAGACATTTGATATATCATCAGAACACGCTCGCAAACAAGTAAGGCATACCGTTTTTCGTAGCTTGATATTGATATATAGACGTAAAAAGCACACACGCACACATACGCAACCTACCAAGCGGTAGGGGATATCGGACCTGGGCCCCGAGGTGCCAAACAAGTGCGCTAGCACTAGGCTTCGATGGCTTCTCCCACACTGAGTATTCGGTAAATGAACCTATTTCACATGTAGCTGTGGTGATGATGTTTGCGTAAAGTGAATTCCGCTTATAATGGGTGTTACGCACTATCATAGCAATGTAATAAACAATTCATTTGTTCTTCTGTGACTCGGCATGCTTGTGTCCAAGTTTACTTTATCCTGCAGGAATACTTCAACTAACGGGGCTTGCGATACGCTTATCTGCGCACTTACGTGATCGTCAGCGTTACGTCGTGCATGCGATACGCGAAAAGTTAGCACGCTCTTTTCAAAGCGATAGAGAAGGAAGAAGTGCGCGCGAACTTTTCATTATGATAATAGTTTCGGTCGATGGTTTACGGACTAACGGTCGGCTTAAAGAGCTCCGTCCTTAAACTGTTAGGGCGCTAGTCACGTGAAGACATGACTTGCTCTTCTTTGGATGAGGGTATTGTGGATACCGCAATCTGTTGGACTCGTTCGAACGATTACTACGTGTGTTCCTGTCGCATTTCGTGAAGCTAACAGCGAACCTTGCGCTGAAGGCAGACACACAAAGGCTCAAGTGAAAGCTCCTCACCACGACCGTTGGAGCCCATGCGGCAATAAGTAGGTAATTAGGAGCCGGATGCCTTAATCATGGGACTCGCCTGCGACATTTTTGCTCGGCAATCTGCGCGAGGGTCACCGATACAGGCTGTGATATGATCGGTCTCTTTGCATGTGTTTTGGTGTCACAACGAGCAATACTGCGAAAGATTTAAACGGTATTTGCATACATTTTCGTTCAAAGGCGTTCGCTAAGGCAGAACGTAGCCGTCGCGTTAATTTGTTGCACAGTGAAAGAAAACGGTAAAATCTGTTGAATTTTGAAAGTACTAGCAGGTTTGATAAAACGATATTATTAGCTCTCCCAGGTAGTTTCTCTTTAGTGACATATATTATAAAAGTCACAAAAAAAAAGAAAAGTAGAAAGCCTTACTAGAACAGAGGTGCGATTTTCGTCCATGATTACTGCACTGAAACTATGAAGTACTCATTTTTCTTTCGCTTCTACGGGTTTTATTTTCTTGTTTATGCCCTTTTGAAGCTTCGGACGTGTTATAAGACAAGGAGCTCGTTAATTAGGAAAAGATATTGAAGTGGAAAGCCAAAATGAGGTTTGCGTGAGAAAAAAGGCAGCAACGTTATATTGAGGGTCCTCTATATAAGACCGATAGTCCGGGTAAATGAATGAGTAAATGATTCGTTGGACGCAGAATCCACATGAAGAAATGGGAAATGCTAGCAGGTTGTAGTAGTTCTCGGACATCAAGGTACCTACATCACATGTAGAGTTAGCTAAAGGGATTCATGTAACCATCAATGAAAATATCTTTCACTGGTGCTTACAAAACACTTTCTGCAGTATTAGTAACTACGCCGGGCGTGACAAGTAGCATCATGCGATGTTATAAATATGCCGGTGCATTCCAGGAGCAGGTGACTAAAAGCCCGGTTATGTTATTTAATCTTGAATCTAGCCAAGAAGTAACGCGACTTGTGTTATTGCTTTTTATCTGACATTATAACAAGTAAAGCACAATGAATAAATTTCGCTGGAGAAATATGTAATGAAGGGATGCAACAACAGTGCTACAGCTCGTACATATGACACGTTTCATTATGAACTGCTTATTACGCATTATGCAATGATTTGTTACTAGATGTAAAATAAAGTCTGCTAATTCTGAACACATGAGTGCATGTTAAGCAGTTTACGTGTCACTATAGCACAATGTTTCATACGTGCGGAACATTAGTCATTACTGCGTTTATCCTTACGAAGGTGGAGGGAGATAGGTAGTATGAGGAGTGCTGCCTCTGAAATTCGATCGCTATTGCTTGCGCAGCCGAAAGAAATGAGCGCGGATGACTCACAGTACTTTGCTTCTCGCTTCCTCGGGGCTACGTACTGCTGGATTGGGTGAGCGTTCATAAGCGGTGCTGTTTGAAAGCACCACGACGGGGATACGCCAGCGCGTAACTATGATTTTCTTTTCCTTCGTTGGTTTTACTGCAGGACCTAACTATATGCATGCAGATTGTGCAAAAGACATAAAGTTAAATAACAAATCAGGTTTTACAGATAGAACGTTTATGGCCCTTGTAGTTATCGTCTATAATTCAAGGCTCTTAAGAGAGCGAATTGCTTTATGCATTTTAGTAATGCGAACACGTATGGCGCAACGATTTCGGAAAACCATTCCAGCCTGTTTCTTGAGGTAGTCACGTAACACCGTTCGTACTAAACAGAAAAATTAAGCGTATACCTGCACTAGGCTTTCCACAATTTTCTGCGCGTCATCGAGTGTGACTATGAGTGTGACTATGAGGCGCTCATTGGTTTCTGGCCTAAGAGACAACATCAAGAGCTAGTGAAACAGGATGACGCGAAAAAATTATTATTAAGCCTGATGGCGTACGTCAGGAAATAGGACTTTCTTTAATCATTCTAGGTTCTTGTTTGTTTTATTATTCTAGCGTATGACTGTATTTTCTTCTCGCATTCAGAGTTATTCTTAGGGTTTCTGTTGACAGCAAACCTGCAAACCTGTCTGAAGTAATTTTTTTGTCCATATAGAGGCACTTTGACTCAAGTAGCTGAACCTTTCGAAGGGCTGCTCAGAAGTTTCTGTTCTGTTAAGCTAAAGGTGCGTCACCGTGCACACACAGAATTACAAATACCTCTGATATACCACTCTGTTTTTTGAGTAAATAAATAAATAAATAAATAAATAAATAAATAAATCGTTCACAAAAATGTGTTTAATGTTTATTCTTTTGAGTGCGCAGGGACGAACACTCAACATGGAAGCAACAAGTACAAGAAACGTTTAATCATGGTAGATTGTAGCTATATTAACATGCATGCCTGTTCTGTTTTCTTCATGGTGACCGCCTTTTTTTTTCCCCACTAATTCGCCTGCTATTGTTCGGCGCCGCGCTAACTGGACTTGAGTGAGTTGTGCGAACGTTAAACAATGGTCTAACTTTGCACGCACGACGCGTACCGCTAGTACATTCGAGATTCCACGTGAGCGTGAGTGATGACACTAGAATGTACTGTGATGTATGCACAAAAGCCGAGGTGTTTCGCCACTGGTTAGTTTTATCGACGACCGGCAACTGTGCTCACTGCTATCGCTTTCCAGCGTGATTTTCTTGCTTGGCTGCGCACAACTTCGCCCAATAAACAGTTCTACTTCGGAAACGACGGCTTCTGCGTCCTTCATCGTCACGACCACGTGACGATGCAATAATGAGATGCAATACTGAGCCTTCTCTGTGGGCTCCAGGGTACCGCATAACAATTTTGTGCACGGGGGCACCGTTTTCTAATACATTTCACTTGTACTCACTCTATGTTACGCTTCACTGAACTCGTAGCTCGCATAACATGAATAAAGTAAGGAATTTTCAGTTTCGTTACCTTTGCTTCGAAGGAACATTCATAAATCGTCTCTGACGGCCGATATATTTTGTCGTTCAGCAATTCTTGGAATTCTTAGAACTATCGACAAGCTTCATAGCTCAGCGGAATTAAGTTTGTCATTCATTCATTCATTCATTCATTCATTCATTCATTCATTCATTCATTCATTCATTCATTCATTCATTCATTTCTGCAAAGTCACATGTTGCCATGCGTATAAACTGGTGAGGGCCAGTTTCCCATGACCCTTCACATTTTAATGACAAAGCTTCAAGAGTGTCACGTGACGCTCCCTACGAGTCTTATTTGTATACCTCCTTTGCTTTTACACCTTTGTCGGTCGCTGTAGGCTTTTTCTGTCTTTCATTGCGCTCCATTCCGCACCTTAGGGATGACACGCTCTGTGTTTTAATGTTATTCATTTTTGGTTCGGTTTTTTTTTTTTTGCTAGAGAACATTTCAACCAAGCTTAACGTAGCGCAGACCAATAGATAAGCAAACCAATGAAAAAGAACGCTTACAAAATATTAATGAATTCGGCCCCAAACTATTATTGCCTACATGGGTCTTTTTAACCTAGAGGCACGCCGGTATTCTAGCATTGCATTGGAATCAAATAGGAGGGAAAGCGAATCCCTGTGATCAGCAGCAGAATGTCACATGTATTGAGCAAATGCGCTGATTAGCTCACTGTGCACCCACTAAGCACGCAGTGCTCTAACGAAACGTAGTCGTTGCATCTATTGCATTTGACCTTCCCTTCAGTAAGCAGGCGTCGATGGTATGTAGTGAAGCATACCCCGAAGTAGTGCGTCCACGTATATATCATAATAACGTACGTACCGGACGCGCTCAGTGTAGCGATAGCACAGTTGCTACTATCGCGTCCCATCCTATCGCCTTTCCTGCATTTGTGTTCGCCATGGCTCGAAGTCGAACAAAGTCGACGAACAGGTTCATTTAATGAGGGTGCGTACTGGCAATCAATAAAAACAAGGGGGGGGGGGGGGGGGCGCAGAAATAAAGAAATTGGCCATTCTTGCGTGCTCAGCAAGACGCACTTCCCTTAGCACTCAGCGACACTAGGCATCTAGCCTAGTTTTAGACTACCAGCATAAACATATAGAGGCCGAATCCTAATCAGACACAATGGTTCGGATTAAGATTCGCTGTACAAAATGCACCATAAACTGTTTTCGATATAAATCAAAAAATGTTAACCCGCAAGCGTTGACGCCACCAGAAATATGTGGCCCGACACTAATACTCTGCCTGTTCGGCACCTTCCTGATAAACTAGATAACGACGTGGCCTAGAGGAAACTTACCTTTCTACATTACCAAGGGTCAATGCCAGCTATCCCGTGTCATCAGCGTCAATCTTCAAGTCGACGCTTTCGTTACCCTAATTCCACACTGTGCGCTACATGCGTAATAAAAAATATAAAGCGTAATAACATAAGAGCGGTTGTATACTGGCATAGCCGTAGTACATCACTTCCCCTATGCAGTGTGCCAGCGGAGTGCCCGAACTTCAAACAGTTGAGGTTGTTTAACATTTTGTGGCTGAAATATACACCGCCTACTCTGGCCTATAGGAGGGCCACGGAGCACTCGTATTGCACAGTATTTTTTTATCCCAATATCCGTTAAGTGCACAACAGCACGCGTACAGCAATGAAAGTAACGTAAGCAGCCGAGGCAAAAATATAAATAAAATCAGAACAGGAGGAGGTGCAAGGCTCTGTGCTGTAGGGCTTCTCTTTTATTTCATCCGTGTGCTTTATTGGCAGTAGATTGTCCGTTATTTTCCTAAGAGCTTGCGACGAGAAGAGTGCACAAACGGTGACCAGGGGAACCAAGGTGCAGTACAGCATGGCGTCGGCAGTCCCGTGCCTTCGTCTTCGCACTCACGTACACATCACACGCGCACGCGCATACGCACACACACAGACACATGGGTACCACGTTTCGGGGACGAGCTTTGGAAACAGCGGCCGTCTCTAGCTCTGCGCGATGAGAGAAAAGAAAACCTACCTAGTCACAAAAGCGAAGAAAAACAGGGAGAGAGAGAGAGAGAAGGCTTAGTGACCAGACAGTGGCTATCGTGCTCCCTGCAAACTAACGCGGCAGGATCGCCAGCATTATAGATGCAAAACTAATAGCAAAAGCACGATTAAAGCGAGAGATAGAAGCTGTTGATGGTTTGGACGACACCCTAGCATTTGATGCATTCCTCCTGATGCCGTTTCCATCTCTAAGTACAGTTATTGACGTTATAAAACTCGTTATAGCAAAGAGATAACCCTACATATCTAACAAGTAGGCAGAAAAAAAACCTGTTGGCTGTTTTCGAGGTATACGGAACTTCTTTTAATAAAAAGTAAGCTTCTTTTTATAGGGCATGTCATGTTAAACACATCAAGAGGACATCCAGTAGTAAAAAATGTTCGCTTCATCGTATTACTTTCTCAAGTTAGAGATTAGATATGGCGGGACGTCAGTGACGTGTATGCACCACTGACGACCCGCTATGTTTAATCTTGGACTTTGTGTAATCTCGAGGAGAATTTGAACTTTAGGCGCGACTTCTTAGGGTCATCAAAGGTCCTAACGAGAGAATTTCAACAGCAGGCGACAGGAAAACTGCTGCACCACCACACGAATGCCGCTTGAACTGCGTTCGTCAGCTCACCAAGACATCGCGAATTGATTATAATGTTTTACTGTTTTGTTTTTTCACTGAGGAGGATCCAGTGGCTAAATACAGCTGTATCATAGTCGATAGAATCTCCGTACCAGCATAATTGATCCACTGTTGTAACTATGCATTGCAAAATCATAATACATCACAATGTCCTGCATGAAAATACAGTATAGATGGTCAAATTTTGAGCACCAGCCTATATTTACCTTTCTCTGAACATGCATCCCAGTTTCACATAACACTGGCGCCATAAAGTGCAATATATTGTTAATACAAGTTTAACCTGAAAACTGCAAATGATTAGAAGAGTATTAAGAAATTGACTACATTACTTCAGAGGTCTTTTTTTCAGTCATGGATGGACAGATTAGATGACGTTAGAAGGATAATGCACACTATTTGTTTCTCATTGATACAGCTATGTACTCATTACTTTTTATGAAAAAGAAATATTCACGCTTGTCAGTGAAATTTCTAAGGCACCGCAGTGATAAGATTAAGCTTTTTAATAAACGATCTCAGTTCGTTCTTCATATTCACTGAGAGTTCCACAATCTATGAATTCTCGATCTTCACAATTGCAAAAACGACAGAATATTTCTGAAATGCACCAATTAGTTGTAAGACGCGTGGTCATCCGACCCGGCATGTCTACATTAACAACTCATAGAAAAGGTACACGCTTGCAAAAATAGTGACGATTATGTCAACAAAGCATAGGTTTAACTGGCATAACTATACCTAAGTGTACCTGATTTATTCATATCAAAATTTAAGAGAAAGCAACTGTTTATCACCGGGTGCTTTTTTTCTTCGATAACTGTGCTGGCTGTCCCTGCCATATTAAAGAGCACCAGCATGAATACAGAGCAAACACACACAAAAGAAAACAATCATATGATGATTTTGGTGTAGTGTGCCAGCAGGAACTTCGGGCAACTGACTGGGCATCAGTGTGTGAAATGGACATGGTGCCTGCCCTCTTTTCAAGCTTTGCAAACATGTTATCACGATGTTCTGAAGAAACATAGAGCTAATTCTAGTAGGGAGCATGACAGCACTGCTTGGAACACTAAGACAACATTTGAATGATTCAAAGCACACTGCAGGAACAAAACTGTATTCCCGTAATAGTGCGGTGAATAAGATAATGACTGGCTCCACACTTGCACATCCATGGAGGCATAGTTTTTTTTTTTACTTTCAACTGGAATTGTTTTGTAATTCAAATGACCGACAACTGCACTTTTGCAGAATGATATTTCAAGCGAAAAAACAAAAACACTAAAGAAAATACTAAGTTCCTATAACTGGAGTCAAACTGAATAGTGTCTTTAGGCATTAATTTCATTGTGAAAGGGTAAGCATTAAAAGAACATGATAAGGATGGCGTGTGGGCTAAGTTTAACGTTTTCAGTTGCAATAACAACTCCTCAGGTGGGCATCGCTTGTCATTTTATCATCAATAATATTGAAAAGTTCAAAAAAAATGACTGCATACAATAACTAATCTTGTATTGCTTTCTTCGACACAGCGCTATCAGAATATGGTATTGTTTATGGGTGAACCTACAACACTTTTTTTTTCATAAAACTTGGTCTCCTCATTTCTGCATTACTCAGTTTTTCAAACATGCGATCATTTGTCCTCGCTAGATATATCATAAGACCTTCGCAATCAAGTATATAAATAAGGGCAGATTAGCCAAGTCTGAAATATTGCCATGGTTTTGAAGAAAATCTATACAGGGGTTGAGCACGTTATCACATGGAAGATGGACAAAAAAAATGAAAATGTGACCTCAGCAGTTGTCCAAAGCAGGCCAACAAATGGCATGACAATGAGTTGCTCAACCTTTACCATGTTTTTTCACAGACATAGGTACAGTAGAATAACAAGACAAGAAGATTACTGGATAAAGACAGTTTCATTTTTAACATGCATCGTGACTTGATCAAACACTGACAATGCATTCCACCAACTTGCATTCCAAGCTAGATGTGTATGGCAACTCACATTGCAGAATAAAGGAACTAGTTTCCAGTGACACTAGTTTGCGTTTGACGAAATGTTTACCAATAACACGAAAGCATGTTGTGTCTATAAGTACGTGCACATCAAAAAAATCACTAAAATATTACATCCTGGGCAGAGTGTATTTATATGACGCAATGGCGTCCTCTTCTGGAGTGCATCACGTAGGCATTATTATACTTTGGTTGGTCGTATGTACAAAGGAAGGTAAGCAGTCCACGCGCCCGGTACAGTGACAAGAGGGGAGGCAGGGGTAAAGTCTCATGGCACAAATGGGGAAGCGGCGAGGGGCTTCTTGTCAACATACTGCCACCACATTGCCTATGGCTCGTGTAGGCATCGTGCTCATTTCCAAGATGTGAGTTGGTGCTTTTTCTTTTCTTCCTCAATAATCCACACCAAAAGTCTAGTAGAACGCACTTGCCTTGCACAAATGAGGGTATTCTGGCATTTTACAAATTTGTGTGTAGTACACAAGTTATCGAGAACTCACGCTGCTAAGCCTAACTTTTTCCTCCGTCGCCATCACGAACACTCGATTTTTGCCTAACTCAGTTCACAGAGTCCACGGGCATGGTAGCGCTTTTCAACCACGAGTGACGAATGTCTGAAAAGATCTGACGGCATGGAAGCTTGCTTAGCAACATACGCTTCCTGCACCAAATACGCCTTGCGACTTCGGTTCTTGGATTCGTGCCAGCGTGATCTGCACGCAGAATCTCCTTTGAAAGTACACATTTGCGACGTCACACGATCACAATGAAGATGGCGCTTGCTCGCGAGAATCGCGATGTCTGCGGCGGGATGTCGGAGACAGGTGGAGCACAAAGGAAGGGTTGCTTGGGGTACGAGGGGCTCGCTGGTGCTTTCACGCGATGACGGTGCCAGCGGCGCGCGACGAGGCGAGGCCAGGTGAGTGGAAGGCCGCTCACGACTCTGGGGTGTATCCGAGATTCTTCCGCTGGAGGAAGAGGTGGATTTCCCTAAAGTTTGGCCTCTCCGAGTCGTTGCGCTGCCAGCACTCGCGCATCAGGTCGTAGATCTCTCGGGGGCAATTTGGCGGCTGCGGCAAGTGCGTCTGCAGGCCATCGTTGTGGTAGAAATGGCTCACATTCTCGATGACTTGCTCGTCACTCAGGGAGGCGAACGGCTGCTGGCGTGCGAATGTCAGAATCTCCCACAGGGTGACGGCGAATGCCCAAACGTCGCTCTTGGTTGTGAAGGTGCCCTGCGTATAGTAACAGACAAATATACATGCTCAGAAAACATGTGGGGCCGAATTCACAAAGCTCCTCTTTTGGTCAGATTGGTCAGATGTATTCGTTAATTATATGTGCAGCATCAGGATTGGCTTAAATATTTTCTTACAGACATTTCTATTGTCAGATGTTTTTGTAAGTACGGGCGCTGGTCAAAAAGCGTGCATGAAGTAATACTCCTCGACCATATAAAGACAATAATCATGCAAGTGAACTACTTAAGCGCTGTAGTTGCAGCCACATACAAAAGCTCTAACTGTAAAAGAAGCCTAAAATTTAAACGTATTTACCACATACGATCAACTTGTGGAACTTTGAGAGCGATAAATATAGCTCATTCAGAATCACGCAGAATTTAAGCACTAGGCACGATTCTTTTGGAATGCTACTCTACATACTATTCGTGCGAAGGGATGATGATGATGGGTATGATGTCAAAGCATCTAGTCTGAAGTTAAACTAAAGTCACAAACTAAACTCATGTAAAGAGATGTCTAGCATGCCCAAGCAGTGCCCATACTAAAGTTTAATGACAGTCATACAGCTGCCTTAATCCTATCACTGAAAAAAAATGCACTACACACCATCAGTACACTTTCCCAGGCCATCCACCTGATGGGCAGCATAGCACGGCCTTCGATACGATAGTAGTCACAGGCGTACAGCTGCCGACTCATCCCGAAATCGGCTATTTTTATAGTGAAAGCGTTGCCGACCAGACAGTTGCGTGTCGCCAGGTCCCGATGGACGAAGTTGAGTGACTCCAAGTACTTCATTCCTGACGCTATCTGTGTCGCCATGTAGATGAGGCTTCCGTAGCTGTAAGAAACAAAATTGACGAAGTCTTATAAGAGCATCAAGAGCATTAAGCTAACTACGTAAATTTTAGACCAATTCATAGGCACGTACGCCAAACAAGGCGCATTTAGTCGGTCAGATATACTGACAAGAAAAGAGGCGAACAATACCAGCCATTTCCGGTAGGTCATCAAATAAGAACAACTTTTTTGTCACATTGTTTCAATATATCAGACAATGCGAGTGGTACCGCTTGTGTGAATGCGCAATTACTTGCTCGACGAAGGTGCAGAAAGCAAAGCGGACATATAAAAGTTGTGCCTTTTCCTTAAGCTAATTTTTCCTTTTCTTTATTCAAGGAATATTTTGGCATACAAGCATTTAGTTTATAAGATGGCACTCAGCACCATGCACACATTTTTAGCCCTCCGTTGTCCTATAGTACTCAGTGTAAAATAAAGGGTGAAGATGTGCGTGTACAAACTTATGGATGGCTTAGTGAAATAGCTCGAAGCTGCATCTAGGCTACTGCATATGCTGTAAAATCTGCGGTTATGGTTTGCTGTATGCATATGCACTTCTCAGACTACTGAACTTAGGCATTACTCAGACCGAGTAGTACTTGGGAAGGAGGCTCATATAATGCCGAATATTGATGGATACCACTCTGCCACGAAACAATTTAGGCATATTGGTCACGCGAGAGTTTTATGGTGTGTGTAGCGGTAGACATCTTCCACCCCACCATCCTATCGAACTCTAAGCAGCAGAAGGAAGCGATGATAGGTGGTTCTCTAGCTTGTGACAAAAATCGGGCGTTCGTCGCGTTGGAACCACACGGCTCTCGTCCAAGCTTCAAATATATGTGGAACCAGATTAACTGCATTGTTTGCAGTAAAGGAAAACTGTTTGCGAGAAGGCAACATAGCATTAGTTAGGGGAAGTGGCCTGTGCTAACAAATGAAGAGCCCCGCCGCACCTGAGGACATTGTTGGCGATGGGCGGTGCAAACGTGTCGGGGAGATGGTGCTGCAGGAACTGGTGCAGGTCTCCATTTTCCATGTACTCGACCACCATGGTGAGCGGCTCGTCCCTTGTGCACACGCCCAATACGTGGACGATGTTGGGGTCGCGAAGCCGAGACAGTATCTTCACCTCCTTCAGAAAGTCAGCGCGCGCGTGCTCGGTGGCGTTCTTGCGTAGCGTCTTCACCGCGACCAGCGTCTTGGTGCCGAAACTGACCGGCACGTCCACAAGCTCGGGAATGCCTTCGGCCTCGCACAGGTGCACCTGCGTGCAAACACCCGGCCCTTGAAGATTCGCAACTACAACGTTAAACCTTTTGTACGTCGCATACTGTCACGTTCACATTAAGCGGTACCCCACATCAACCGATAATTCCTGAGGTGGTTCATATTAGTGTTTCGTTCATAATGTGAAACGCAGCACACGCACCACCACTGCGAGATAGAGCAGGCGTTAGCGTTTACAATTTGAGCGCGCAGCAATCGCAGGTAGAATACGCCTCTAGTCTTGTTCGGCAGATCTGCCTATAGTAAGTCATGCAAAGAGCATGACTTAGTGCTGCAATCACGCGACGGAAAAGCGTGGCGTGGTACGCATTTTAACATTCGCACATTCCTGCGCACCAGTGTCAACTTTATTATTAATATTCCATCAAACGTACAATGGAAGCTTGTCGACTTCGACAGCTGCCAAAACAGTTAGAAGACCTTCTTCACGAACATTCAAGCGCATAAATCATGGATGCGTCTGATGACAAAGCTTGAAAACTCACCTCTCCAAACTGTCCCTCGCCGAGTTTTTCAATGAAGCGGATTCTATGCCGGGGCACTTCCCGCACAGGCGGTAGCGTAGCGCCTCCCGAGTTCTCGTCGGCCGATGACAGCTCCAGCGCCGGAACAGAGTAAACGGTGTTGCCACTCACGCCCTGAAAGCGACAGTCCCCAGTTATCAACCTTCTAAAGTGCCTACTGCACCGTCGAATATTCACACAGTAATCATTTAGGCAAAACTCCTCTGATGAATGCACAGACAACGTAGCAAAGTCGACGCTAGTACTAAGACTATGCTTGTGGGTTGGGTTATGAAGTGTTGTGCACAACAGGCAATAAAGGCAATGTGGGCCTCACGGTAAATGTCAATTCATCATTGATGGTTAACAGATAAACGTGTGGGTTGCAAAAGTTACTACAGGTAGAAGCGTTTAGTTAGCATTTATGCCCCAAGGCTAGGCGAAAATTGCGACTTCTCGCAAACGTCACGTTTTATAAATTTATGCCGCTAGCTGCTTTTATACACCTGCCACAACAATTAAGCATGGTACCGTGTTTCCCACTGCAGCATGACACTGTACATAATACTTTGCTTGCCACAAAATTTCTAGCTGTATTAATTTTTTTCTAGGCGATTTGACAGCTTGATTGAGAGCCTTTTAGTCACCAGTTGTACAAGTGCAGACTGTAAGCATTTGTTTTTCTGTTCTGTACGTTCTTTACATATCAGAGGTATTTCTTAGGCATAACTAAGGCTTCATTTCCTCTAAATTCCTTGCTGAAGATGTAAGCTTATTTTCCCGTTGCATTCGCATCTTAAGCTGACAAGAACAAGCGCTACCATTCCGTGAGCCCAGTCGTCTTCCAGAGCTAGGTATACATACAAATCCTACCATTGGGGAAGCTTTTTATTTCCTTCTCTTGTTTCTGTTAGAAATTAATAATTTTCAACTATTAAACCTAATCAACGTAGTTTCGATGATATATTTTATTACTTACAGCTCTGTAAGTACCTTTCTCCGAAATATTTCATCCTACTGCACCGATCCTCACTTCTTATTTTAGCTGCCTGTAAAGCGTGCATTTCCACATATAGAGCTGCTATGTGGCGAAGCTACACAAAGCTTCACACTGTTGCATTGCAGGTAGATGCTAACGATCTACGAGTCATAGTTGTCAGTATGGATATGTGTAAACTAACGTATACGAGCTAAACTCCAAAAAGAGAGGAAGCTTTGTTCATAACAAAAAAATGAATAAGAGGTAACATGACGGTGCGCTACAAAGCTTATTTCGAATCACGTGGAAGCGAAAGAGGTTTGCGTTCAAGGTTTATTTGTCACCAAACCCGTGCTATGATGTACGGGACGCGATCGCCGGAAATAATTCCAAGAACCAAGGCTTAGGTACCCCGAAAAATATCCCACGAAAGCTTGGACAATAAGATTTCTGGTCCCCTTCAGCACACTAGCAGAACGCCAGCAGTGGTTCAAAGACCGAGTCAGAGCCAAGGGTGATCAAACAAAACAAATATATTCTCATAAAATAGGCCGCTACACCAAACGTACACAAACACGGCTTTTACAAACTCAAACACGGATGGGTTACAAAGTTACACAAGGCCAACCAACACGAACAAGCTCATGCACTGCAACAAAGAACAAAACACAAAAGAGTCCTATTCACCAAGACACTCGGCGTCTTCTCAGTTCGAAGCTTGCAGGTGGCTTGTCAGCTGGCTCGTGGAACGGCGACTGAGTCACGCACGACTTCTTACTTCTTCTTTTTACTTGCAACTCTTCTACACTCCTCCCCTCTGCGGCCCATGTCCGAGTGCTTATATAGCCTTGGGAAGCCACGCTAGAAAGTTCTACGGGCCCACGTGACTCGAAGCACACACAAAGTTGTGAACCTTCTCGCCCATTCTAGGCCCTTCTCCCTTGGGGCGGAGCCTCTTTCTCTCTCTCACTGCGCGAGAAGCGTCGGTGTGTACGCTCCGCCTCATCTCTCTCCTTACGTCTGCCCCGCGCGCGCGCTCGCCGCGATAAGTAAGCTTCCACAATGTTCTCGCCTTTTGTAGACGCGGCGTGACTTTGGGCGCCTCCTCCGGGCGCCGCTTTTCTTGTTATTGTTTTGGCCTTTCGACGTCGGGTTTCACTTCGAAATAGGCACTATTTTGTGACATTACTTTCAAACAGGCTGATAGGTTCGAACGGAATAAGTTGTGCTTACCTGTATGTTGGGCAGGCTGACGACGACGTCAGTAGCGGCGTAGTACTGTTCAGCGGCCGGCGGGGGTGGCGGAGGCTTCGTCTGGGGGAACGGCGACGACTTGTGCGAGCCTCCAAGCACGGGGCTCTTGTTCATGTCAGGCACCGCGTACTCGCGGGAGGTTGTCGAATCTAGGGAGGGACAACGAGCATTAAATGAGCTCAGTTGCGGTCCTGTTTCAGTTAATCAAGAGCTGCTGCTCATGTTTAATGTTGGCAGAGTTGTCTTCTACAATAAGCTACAACAAAACGCCCATCCCTCTTAAGGCTACTATGTCCGGCTCCGGTTACATAAGAAAAACAAGCCTCCTAAGCGCAAGGGCCTCTACAAATTTGGCTAGGTTCAAATAGCCATGTTAGGCAACAAACGAAGGTTTCTTTTAGAAATGATTTGCTGTGACAAATGCTCATTCTGAAAGCATAGTGAGTGAATAGCCGCAAAAGTTCGATGCTGACGCCCATACCGCAAGAAGAAAATTAGCGGTAATTTCAGATTAATTTTTTATTGGAACCCTGACACACACAAGAGGAAGAAGACTAGCGATAGCAATAGCTTAGGTTTGTTTTCTTACATGCACAGGATACACGCATCGATTAACTATCAATCTGATGAACATTTCAAGTGACAATCAATTCGTCGAAGCAAAGCCAAGATTCTTCAATGAAAAATACATGTTTACGTCAAATTTTAATTGCCATTCGATACACAAGTGCCTCGTAATTTTTACCTACTTTTTCACCTCAGTGGGGTAGCTTGTACTCAAGCCAAGTGCGGACGCAGCACAGGACAGGAATATATACTGATAGAATACAGTTGCGAACGCACATCTGTTTTTTTTTTTTTTATTAAAGAACGGTGAAAACACGACAGTTGTGAAGTTCTCACCGTTGCTGTAGGTTCCTGGGTAGATGGGCTTAAAATCTTGGGGTTCGTGGTACAGCAGCTTGTCAGGGTCTGGGTCTTCAAGGGCAACCTGGCCATAAAGATTCCCATTAGCTTCCCGTGCCACGTACTGGGGGGAATAGGCTAACGCAAGATCCTGCAAAAGACAGCCGACCCATGCACTTATGTCAAGTACTGGGGAAAACTTCAACACTGACTTGCACTACGAGTCTGTGGTTTATTAGCATCCAAGAGACGAAGACTATGCTAGGGCATATGAGGATAAAACAGACTAAAAGAAATTAAGTGCCCTTAATGAACTTGGCATCCATATGAGTAATGTTGTGTCTGGATCGCTGAAAAAATGTATAAGTCCTAAGGACCTTAACGTCCTTAAACCATTTAAGAGGTGTATGTTGGAGGCATTTCTAGAACATATACATGTATGATGCACATAGAAAATGTTTTTTTTTAGTGTAAATAGTTCGCCAGAAATGCCCAAGTGATAATGCGCATTTAAAGCCTGCAATAGACTACATAAGAGACAGCCCTTATATTCACCGGAAATGTGGATACATAAGCGAATAAGTTAAACTAACAAATTCTCACTGAATAATCGTCGTTACCAACTACTTCACGGCACAGATAGCAATTCACGTGTTGCAGCCGGCGAGCTCGCAAGCCGTATTCGCTTAGAATACATTCTGAAGTCGGCACTGGTTTCGAGATGAACCTCGCCAAAATTGCATCAGCAATGCGCTGATGTTCGACTGACTTTTTTTTTTTCTAAGGGCAAGCTGTCTCGTGCTTGAGAAACAAAAGTGACCGGAACTTCAATGTGTTTCATCGCGTGTTTGACTATATAACAAAATTGGTGTCATCTGAACAATTCCTTTTCGGGTAATATGGCTTGAGAACTAGCCTGTTGCAATTTCTAATTTGCAGCACGAGGTAAATACCTCAAACAGAAGTCATTAGTAAAACTTAGTTAATTGGCCGATTACGCAATTTGAGTTTTCATTCCATTAACATCTCTGTGTTTGAGTGATTCATCTAACGAATTAGGCTTGCAAAATATGCCTCAAGCAATTTCTAAATAGTCTGTGCAGTAAAAAAACAGAACGCCCGGTGTAATAAAGCACACACCATTTAACAGGTACCTGAGGCACCGTCAAAAATTGGCTACAAGCCGCGCAGAAACAATTCATGTTACAGACCACTCACCCCTCCTGAAACACGTGTCATGCATAGTAATAATTCACATTTGGAATCATTATTGCCAATCGACTGCACACCACGAGCTGTGCTCGGAGCACCGCATAGCAGCTGACACAAAGCACCCCTGCGTCACTTTATTAACGCGGTAGCAGGACTAGCTTGGCATGGAGATGAGCTATACTGCGTACAGTTCTGGCAACTCTCACGCACCAAAGTTATCCTTTTTTCCCATTGTGCTGTAGTGAATTAGCGCTTCTCGCATTGCACTGTAGCAGAACAGTCATATAAAGCCTTCTGTACCACTTTTTGCTCGTCGGCACCAGTCGCTTTAGTGTCGTGGACCGGCGAATGACACTGGCACTGACAGAGTGTCGTGACGTTGCCATGCAATGAAAGAGAAGCCGCAGCTGCAACAATTTCACTTCGCTCAAACACCATGTGGCGCGCGTCAGAGGCGTATCAAAGCTGTGAACTGGCGTTTCGCGTGATACGATACGGTTCTGATAGCATCGCTCACCTTCATGTTGATGGTGACGCGGCTGTCGAGCGGCTTGAGGATGGCGTGCGGCGTGCTGTGCTTTCGGCGCCTGTTGCGTGCTACAATGACGAATATGACAAGCACGAGAAGCAGGATGACAGCGGCCAGCACGCCGATGACCAGCCCCACGTACTGCTTGGACATGGGGTCCTCGCTCATGGCTGTGCTCACGATCGGAGGCGCCGCCGGTGCCTCCTCCTCGCTGAAGTTGCCCACGGCGGGCACTGCGTGAACGATGACGCTCGATGATATTTCAGCAAGAGCCCCGCTGTTAGCATGACCAACAAGCACCCATTCCACTTGTTCGAACACTCTCGGGCTCGTTTAATAAATATTTCACGGATCGTCAGCTTGTGTTCCCCAAATGCCCGATCGCAAGACAACGCTTGAAGCACCAAGCAACCTGGCGATGCATTTGTTCTTTTTTCGACGGCTTCTTTCCTAATATGTCGGGTACAGTTATTTTTCAGCAACCTGCGACCTATTTACATCACAAGGGAAGTGGCGTAGCTGCTACGGCAAGCACTTGAGGCACCGCGAATCGCGCACTACATTACCTCAGCAAGCTGTCATATGTACATAATTAATCACGGCCACCGTGTATTATTGAAGTGAGGAAGTTCTAGATGCGTCATACGAATTTTTATTCCCTCGAGTGCAATAAATATACGAGAGGTTAGTTCACGTAGCCGATGCTGTGTGCGAAAGGCCGATTACAGCGATTTTTGCTTTTGCAGATCGTTCGCGGCTGCGAGAGCATACATAAGAGAAGTGTCTTGGGCAATGCTGTAGTGGTTATGATGAGCTTCACATTTTTTTTTTTTTCGATTGCCAGACTGCTCCAACGAACTACACGCTTGAAATTTGCCACATCGTTTCAGGACTTTACGCCTTCACGATCGCAACTGAACGTATGGCCAGAGCCGCGAGCCTTGCTGGCGGTTATTCGAGAGCCTTGTCCATCGCACGTAATTGGTTTTGTTTTTCTTTTCGTGTATGCGTGTTATCACAGCCGTATTTACACAGAAGATAGAGTCACCAACATCGCTCTTTTCGTATGCTTGAGTAACTAATCTGCTACATTTGTTAGAGGCTTTAGTTCAAAACAGTATTTTGAGATGGAGGCATTTTCAAATCGTATTTAAACATGTCTCGCCCTCGAGGTGGTTCATCCTTGCGGTAGTTACCGACTTAAAACATACGCATGAAGCGACGCCGACATGATAGCTCATGATCGTTCACGGCCGTAGTGGCAAGGTGCTTGTCGTTTCAATCAGTTTCTCACATCTTTTCATGGCTGGGCGTTGATTGATTTATGGGGTTTAGCGGCCCAAAACCAGCTGTGATTATGAGAGACGCCGTAGTGGAGGGTTTCGGAAATTTTGACCTCCTGGGCTTTTTTTAACGTGCACTGACATCGCACAGCACAAGGGCCTGAACATTTCGCCTCCATCGAAATGCAGCCGCGCGGCCGGGATTCGATCCCGCGACCCTCGGATCAGCAGCCGAGTACCATAACCACTAGACCACCGTGGCGGGGCATAGCTGGGCGTCTATGTATTCTTTTCCACATTCATTGAATACTTCCAACAGAGATACTGCAACTTCATCTCACGCGGCTGCCCCTTGCAAGCTGTTGTAAACACGCCGTCAGCTCTCCGACGCCCGGTGCGCGGAGTGCGCCGGCGGCGGTGGCGCGACCATGCAGGGCCGCGGCGAGCGGTGGGCGAAGCCTCCGCGCCGCGACGTCGCGACAAGCCCTGGTTATATTGCCGGTGCCTAACACTGTTTACCAACATGGAATAGGTCTATAGCTAATTTACCATGTTGCTGACTTTCTTCTTAGTATTCCTTCCGTGCGCGAGTGCAATGAAATACTGATAAGGTACAATTTCCTTGATACTTTGTCAGGAAGAAATATTGTGAATAAGAAGTCCACCATATTTTTGCTAACCACGTCCAAAGTTCAGAAATCGCGAAATTGGCTGTAAAGATTGTAAAGATCCTTAGGAGGCCGAAACACGTATTCTTTCTTTCCCAGAAAAAAAAAATTTTTTTGGCCCCATGACATTAACCATGATCGAAGTTAATGTCATGGGACCAAAACCTACTCTTAAAGGAAATTTCATCAAAATCTGAAATGGTGACCAGGACCACCTGTGCGTTCTTATCTGGATTCGCCCTGCAAACTCTAAGCCTTTTGTGCCGAGGATAGAAGAATAAACCTTAAGGAAGAAGGCAGGAATGTTCACCAGAAAAAGAGTCTGGTTGTTGAGCGATCGCGGTAACTTACTTTGTTAAAAAATATATATTTGCCACGTCGCTAATTCTTTAACGAAGCAAATAATCTGATATGATCTCACGTTCCGTTAACATGGCAGTGAACTTGGAAGATGCGTAGAATATGGCGGGATGAATAAATATAAAGGTGATTCTAAAACCTTCCTCGTCCTTAGAATGTGCCTTAGAATGAACAAGGAGTGGGCAAATAAATGTGGAAGTGACAAGGGTGGATTTGGTTGCTTAGGCTTTTACTTGATTATGTTTAATAAATATTCTGCAGGTACGCTAACAATGTTCCAAAGTACTTGCCATTGCCTCAAAATGTGTGCCACTTCCTCGCTGACATACATAAAGCATTTTTGTCCGCCTGTGGCATATTGTCGTAACGTAGCAGAAGGTGAGGAATAGCCTCAATTTTTCGAAAAATTACTCTTCTAAATTCAGTGCGGCGGGTAACGCTTTCCTTTATGAGTGCCGCGAAAACTGCTACTTTGTAAGCTACTCTTAGTACTTAGCCTACGCAGTAGGCACGAGGGTATCTGACGGAACTGCTTTTAAGGTAATAAAGCTAATGAAAAAAAAAAACATTAAGCTCGAAAAGCCACTGTTCTTGCAGGTGTACGGAATAATCGAATGCCATTGATGCGTCTGCTTCGCTCTCGATAAATAACAAGTAAAGAACAATGGCATTATGAACAATGATGTTCAATACAATAAAAAGAAAAGCCGCAAGCTTTTGTTCATAATTGTACGAAAACTGTGAATACACCTGAGACCGAGAAACGACTGCATTGCGAATAATCAGTGTTAACAAATAAGTACAACAGAAACGCTAACGAACACGCTGCATCTGACGTGCTTCTGCTAAGTTAATATTTGTTTCAATCATACTGCGTATGTTCTTTTTTTTTTTTTTCACAAAACCTCACAATAGCCGGAGTACATGAACAGCGATCGCGCAGAATATTTTCGCAGTACCACTGTGATACTGCAAAGAGGCAGCAATAGTACAGTGGTATTCCAGTCTCGCTCTCAGAAGGGCAGAACGAAATGGCTCCGTAGTTGTAGCTGTTGTTCCTGATAATAGCAGAAATAACCATTCCGCGCGTGCTTTCACGCACACTGGACGTATCTCACACGGAGGTGATTCGTGACACAATACGGTTCAGCTAAGGTCAAGCTAATGAGATGCTCATACGCATATGTCTGAACACGCACGTAGTGACTACTAATGACGACGTCATGTCAAGGCAAATTTTGGAGGAAATAGACTGCAATACGGCGTGATTCGTACCGTCCGACTGGATTTTCTGTCGCTCCACGCAGTATCGCACGTAGTACTCACACTATACCTCAGAAAAAAAAAAGTAGTCAGGTTAAAGAAAACAGGGAGCTGCAAAGTAAACAACAGATTCGCGTAAATGCAGACAAAAAGAAGCGTGCATATTGTACAGTACCTCGTTTTTTTTTTGTTTTTTTTTGTATACTCTACTCTTTCCCTGCCTTTAGTAAAAACCGATTGGGGAAAGAAAGGCGAAGTGACGGACAAAAAAATTAAGAAAAAAGAAAGAGAGAGACGCCGTGGTGCGACATGTGGATGCGCTGAAATTCTTGCGCAAAGTTTACGCCGAGGGCGCCAGAGATGCCGTCGTAACGCTCGATTACTCATGGCGCCCTCTCGGTTCCTTGCAGATCGACAGCAGCTTTTCGCGAATCGCTGAGCCTGAGCTAGAGTTGATGGCACAGCGAGAGAGGAATCGCCGAGAAAAACTTCGATTAAACTCTTCCGCTCGCACCGAACAGCGCGCGCACGGCGAAAACGGTAACAGAAAAAGAAAAAAAGAAAAGAAAAGAAACCGTCCGTCTGGCGTTCCGGGTAAACGCTTTCTTTTTTTTTTTTTAATCGATAGAGAAGAGTTTGGCTTTTGAGCGTGACAACATTCATGCTACACACATGGAAGCGTGACGTTATGCTCACGCAAAGTTTTTAGCAATGCGCTGTTCGATGCGTAGGGAGAATAAAAACAAAAAACCGTTATGCAACAGAACAGCCTAGCAGACTTCATTTCTTTCGCTTTTGCGATAGGATCCTGAGCAAACTATTAAGAGCGGAAATTTTCGCCATGTAAATATATGCCACAAGTGCAGAGATAGTTTACTGACGGCCCTTGACAACCGGCCGTATTGTACTCGCTAGTTGGCCTTTTTTTTTTCTTTTTTTTTGCAATATTTCAAATTACTGGTGTCTGCTTCCTAGGCCGAAGGCATGTTTTTGAGCAGGCTATAGTGCCATCGATCTAGCATGCCATTTCAGAAAAGTGAATTCAGAAATGACTTCCCGGCTTGGTACGAAATACAAGAAAAATGAACAGCGCCGGATTCCTCCGTTATAGTTCTAGCTGTTTCCGTGGGTCGTAAAAGCGCCGTGCGAATATGGCATGTGGCTCTGATGGGCTGGAGCATTCGAAAATAACGAATGAAAGCCCAGATCGCAGGCTTCATGTTAATCGAAATAAAACTGTGTGATACCACAGCTGCTTTTGCATTGAAGTTAGAGCGTTTATTTTGCTAATTAAGGAAGCCATTGCAGGAAGACATGAAACGGCCGGCTATGTGACTTTCGCAGGCCGAATTCACTAAAATGTCTTCGCAAGGTTTTTTTTTTTTTTTTTTTTTTGCTTTTCCGTTCGCCAGCATTCTCTGCTAACGATATGTCCGACCCCAGTATCAGTTGAAAATTTTCCGTATGGACAAACCTTGCGCAAGATGTTCCATGAATACGGGCCTTCTCTCTCTCTCTCTCTCTCTCTGTTAATAGCTAGCCTTTTTTTTTTACCTCCTGTTATGACCACCTGAAGTATAACGGTACCGCAAGACCACTGATGTACCATGAGTCGAATGCAAGCAATGTTTCTTTTTCAAATACATTGCACTTTGACTTGGTAACATTTCTCAAGCAAACAGGAAACTTCTGTTTTTCGGCATCAGTAATAATGTTGACGGCACGTCGTACTGCAATACTGTCCTCATTTAAACGCCGGGCAGACATTTGAACAGCATGAGTACGACCTGTACGTCTTATGAGTACGTTTTACACCCGAATGCTTTTTCACGTAAACACCTGCATGTTAGTAGCGCGATTCTATCGGGTAATATTAAGAAATCATCTGACTTGGAAAAAACATGAAAAAGAATGTGGTTGGTCCCTCTGTCATAGGAATCGTTATAACACGAAAGTGAAATCTGTCTTGCGAAGTTGTGGAATGCATAAGCAGCAATTTGGCGAATAGAGTTGGGAGATGGCTTGGGTACAGTGAACATGTGAACACGTTAAATCTAGACATCAGCGGCACCTCGACAAGGCACTGGGATTTTCCGCAAATGGTGACGCCTTGAAAGAGAAACCGAACGGGTTGTCAGTGGATCGTTTTGCGAAAACACATCCCACTGCAACGAAAGGCCCATAATTTGCTTGCAGACGGCCGTCTTTGCGATCCTGGAGCAGTGCGCGTCGCAGCTCAACACACCTGGCCACGCAAGACCAATTTTGTAGCGGCCGCGTTCGTACTTCGCTCGAAGGACACGCCGTGACGACGACGCCACGCCCCTAACTTCTGCGGCGGTCGAGGCGCGAACACTACCGAAGCGCTGACTGCCGGCGCGAATCAGCACGACAATCTGCTTCGCTCTGTCTATCGTTCCGAGATGGCGGTACCACCGCAGCGAACCTAAGCGAACCAAGAATGCAGTATAAGGGACGTGATGTTAATTCAAGAGTGCTTTTGCTTATTACACACCATAGTTCACCGTACTAAACACCTTTGCTTTAACCAGACGACAATTAAATGTAACATCTAAAGAGCTACAGTTAACATATAAGGCCGATCTGTTCCCCCCCCCCTCCCCCGTATAAACAATGTTGCGGTGGTGTGTCGGTAGAGCATTTAGCTCCTGCCCTCAAATCTCGGTTGAAGGTGGGGTTGAGTCCGCCTGGGTGTAGTTTTTTTCAGAGTGAAGTTCATTTTTTCAAAGATCCACTTCCGTTACAGGAAGTACGTCACTGATTTTTTTTGTGGACCTCGGCATAAAACACTTTCGTGTTAAAAAACCATTCTTTGGTCAATACGCGCATTGACCTTGATTACACAGGATGAAAGTTTTAAACTTATTATGCAGAGTAAGTTTACTCAGTCCAAATGGCTGCACTTGTTCCTAACTCAGTCTTGTCCCTAACTCAGTGGCTGCATGCACGTTCATCGAAATATTTTCTTAACACCCTTGAAGACAGTGTTCAGGAACGGCGTAACGGCGTTCCTGAGCTCCTTCTCTTGACCACATGGATTGGTGGAGCAAATTTTTATACCGTTGCTAAGGGCAGCCCTTGTGTGTGCGTGCGTGCGTGCGTGCGTGCGTGTGTGTGTGTGTGTGTGTGTGTGTGTGTGTGTGTGTGTGTGTGTGTGTGTGTGTGTGTGTGTGTGTGTGTGTGTGTGTGTGTGTGTGTGTGTGAAATACGAAGGCACATTACCGGTTGCATGGATGAAAACGGAGTGCTGGATACGTGCTCACCATTGGCTAAGCATATTTGCACCTAACCTTCCGGCTTTTCCGCAATTGGAGAGCCAAGAAGTAGCGATAAGAAAAGACATGCCAGCTTCTTGTAAGCGAGAGACTTTGCAGAAATTCCTGTCGAACACGCGCTTCGTTGGAACTTAAATGTTAAGAAAGAGATGATGGGCAGAAGGCAGGGAGGTTAACCGGAAGGAAAAATATCCACTTTGCTACCCTTCACTGGGGAAGCGGTAAGGGGGGATCAGAAAGGGATGGAAGAAAAAGAAAAAAACAGCCAGGCCTGCGCGGAACCGCAGGACAGTGACAGCGTAAGCTGGAGGAGATACCTTCTTAGAAGCCATTTTAAACGCTTGAAGAAACTAGCGCAAGTTGAGGTGGTAGGTATCCCCTGCTCCACAACTCTTTATCATTTCGCCAAGTAGGGAAGTACCCACTATGCCATAATTACTGAGGTATTGTAACGTGCAAACCCGTATGACTGCACATCTTAGAAAGTCTCTTGGCGTCGTTTTCCCGAGGACGAACCGAACTCTCGGCCCGGCGTCGACAGCGAGCTGCGGTTTGGGCTTCTCTCTGCACAGCTGTCTGTTGTGCCTGACGTTGCCTTGCTGCTGCCGCGCGCATAGCTCTACCGTTCGCTTCTTCAGCAGCGGTCCGCACCTTACGACGTCGCGCCATCAGGTATAACGAAGAGCCAAGTCAGGTTGCTGTCAGGGCTGCGCACGTCGCCTGCCACGTGACGCATGGCATGATACGACACGATAAAGGGCAGCGCTTCGTAATAATGATGACGGAAAAGTTGAAGAAGATAATGATGACGTTGATGATGCCTCTGGAATGGGTTAAGAGCTACAAAGCACGCAGCCTTGTGTTCTTTGAAATGATTCCTCGAACTCGTTATGCAATCCACTTTCCGCGACGTGTAGTGGCGTATTATTCTGCCACGTAACATTACATTTGTTAATGCGATTCCTCGGCAGACGTTCTACCTGTTTAGGTTTTTTAGCGAAGATTTTTCAAGCACTGGCGTAGCTCAGTGGTAGAATACTCGACTGCCACGCAGAGGGTGCGGGTTCGAATCCGCGCAGAGGACGTGGGTTTGAATCCTCCTAGGTCCTGGTTACTTTTTCTAAAGTTTGCGCGATAGCGGTTACGGGCACCTGCGGCGGCGGACAACTACGGCGCCAAAAACGGCCCCTGTTGCGATCTCATAACAGCTTACGCTGGAATAAAGGGAGAAAGGGAGAGGTCGAATCGCGCACACACACAAACACGGCAGTGTCAGAGACGGTTGAGGCGGCCCGTTGCGCGCAAAAACTTGAGCACAGCCTTCGTGGCTTTCTGCTAGGGCAATCGCAGAGGGCGTGCACAATCGTTTCCTCGCTGCCGCAGTAAACACAAGCGCACTGTCTTCCAGTCCAATGCAATAGCCAAGACTTCTTGTAAATGACGTTCCTAGCCACAGGCGGCAAATCGCGGTTGTTTCAGAACGGGTTAGTCTACGCGGAACTCGGAGTTGGAGTGATGGGTCGAAGCGGTAAAGGCGGGTATGTAGAAGAGCAAGAGTATTCCACAGCGCCATAGCCATATCACGCGCATCGTTTATATGGTGATCACGTCCGATTGACACCCACTATCCTACCGGATTGCAGTCGTGGATGCAAAACATCGCGCCTCCGGTAGGGATGGCATCCGCCGCCACGGCAGTACAGCCTCCTCCTACATGTGTAGCCACCTGCGCCGCAGCAGAACTGCGTTGCCCGCGTGAGGCTGCCGACCGGGAGGGAGACTTGAAGGCGATTGCAGACTCCATCGCCTTACTGTCGGACCGGCTAAAAAACATCGAACACGAGATGCGTCGCCCCGCAATGCCTTGGCCACCGAGAACACCCCGTGCCAACGACGGGCGTCCCCGATGCCAGATTTGCCGCCGTATCGGCCACGTAGCACAACAGTGCTGGCAGCGGTTCCGAGATGGGAGAAATGATCATGCGGAGCCCCTTGGCAATCAGGATGGGCAGCATAACCCTTCGGGAAACGAGAACGGCCGAGTTTAAGGGGCCAGCCCGGCCGTCCCATCGGCACATTGTCGGAAAGTCAGCTTTTCGCAGTCCCCGCATGAGCCAATGGTAGAATAATGTTGCGACACCGCCCTGACCTCAAGAATGGAAATGCCGACACGCTCTCCCGCCTTCCTCACGACCCCACACCAGTAAGCGAAGAAAACCTTTTACCGTTGCTGGTTTTGGGTCAGGTGGATGTTGGAAAAAAGCAGAGGGCAGACCTATGGATTAGAGACATTGTACAGCGCCTCGAGCACCCGAGTGCGGCCGTTGTCAGGAAAACCAAAAGAACGGTACGGAGTTTTCGGTTGATCGACGGTGTACTGTATCGGAGGGCGAAAAGCTTTGAGAAAGATCGCGCGGCTCTCGTTGTCCCCAGGTGCTTGAAGTCTGAGATATTAAGGCACTGCCATGACGGACTGCACGGTAGGCCACTTGGGTGTCAAGCGTGCATGGGAAAGGGTGCGTTGCCGATATTTCTGGCCGAAGATGTTCTCGTATACGTCAGCAAGTGCGTTCTCTCCTGCCCTGACTGCCAGACGCGAAAGCAACCGCCGGGGAAACCGACCGGTTTCCTTCAACCAATCCCACCTGCGGGTCGACCGCTTCAGCAAGTGGGCGTGGGCTTTCTTGGACCTTTCACCAAATCCAAAGCAGGGAACCGCTACATCGTCGTGATTACCGACTACCATACAAAATGGGTCGAAGCTGTCGCGTGTCCGGCAGCCACTGCCGTAGAGGCGGCCAGGGCTTTCGTCGAGCAAATCGTCCTGCGTGATGGTGCCCCGGAGAGAGTGATAAGCGATCGAGGACAGCATTTTGTTGCGAACTTGACTGAGGAAATATTCCGGCTCGTACCACCACAACAGCACACCACCCACAGGCCAACGGGCTGTGCGAGCGTTTAACCGCACGTTGGCTAACATGCTCAGCATGTACGTTTCCTCGTACCACCGCGACTGGGATGAATTTCTGCCGTATGTTCTTTTTGCGTACAATTCTTCCACCCACGAGACGACCGGATTCACTCCCTTCTTTCTTCTTCACGGACATGAGCCGACGCTACCGGTAGATGTCGGGTAGGGCGCACAACGTGGATTAGACTGCACCCTGGATGCGATGAAAGTGGCTCGCCGGCTGCGGCAGGCTCGAAAATTAGTAAATGAACGGGAAAGGCGCCAGCAAGAAAAGAACAAGCGCAGCTACGATGCTAAACGACGCAGTGCTCTCTATCGTCAGGGGGGCTTTGTGTACGTATGGACTCCCTCGCGAGCAAAAGGAAAGACAACGAAGCTTCTTCACAGATACCACGGACCATTTCGTCTAGTGCGCCGGGTAGCCGAAAATGACTGGGAGGTGGTAGATCAAACTGGGAAAAAACGTGACGTTGTGAATGTTGTGCGATTAAAGCCCTGCCACGTTCGATCATGTTCCGATGCCGACGACGCAGACGATGAGTCCGCTGCTAATCGCGAGGTGCGAGATCCAAGTGGTGATGTGCGCGAGTGCAGTGATGACCGCGAGCTCCACCAAAGTGAAGTGCGCGAGCGCAGTGCAGGGAGTGATGACCACGAATTACGTCCCAGTGTTGTGCACGAGTGCGACGTCGATGGTGATGTTCGCGAGTGCACCAAGAACTTCGTTTGCATCACGGTGAGCGCGAGTCAGGGACCAGTGATGCAGTGTACCAGCTCGAGAGTTCTGACTCTGAAACGGAACTTTACAGCAACTGGAAGACGTTTTCAAGCGGCAACAACGCACAACGAAATGTCGCTGCTTACGACACTGATACTGACTTGTATTACAGTGCCAGCGAGGGAACTTTAGTGATGTTTGTGTCTCGCGATTGTCCATTTGTTGTTTGAAGTTTTTCACCTTTTAGACAGATGTATAACCTTTTCTGAAACGAGCACCTCACATACTTGTATGTAAAATTGTCTTTCGTGTTTCTTTTCCTGTCTTGCAAATAAAACGTAGGGGGGAGGTGTCGCGAAGACAGCGTCGCGTAGAATGTTTTTTTTTCTTTTTCTTTTTTCTTTTTCGACTGCTGTTACCGAGGGGCGCTCGAACAAAACTTCGCGCCGACGAGAGGCAGCTGTGTCTGGTTGGTCCCTTCGTGCCCGAAACGAGCAGTCACACCGCAGGGAGTCTTCCGGGCGACCGGGCACCGAAAATGGAGACAATGTGTGCGCGTCGCGGCCAGTTTCTGGAATGTGTTGTTTCTATTAGTTTTGTGGCGAGGCCGGATGCACGCGACCACGAAAACTCGCGTGGAGCATTGTTACCTTCGGCTTGCCTGATTGGTCCGTGTAAGCCGTTTTCCTATTGGTGGGAAACAGTGGTGCCCCGAGAGGTTCGCGTTGCCGTGGATGCTGAAAAGTGGTATTTAAGCACGGACACTGGCTTTTTTTGGGAGAGCGGACTCGGGGACCATGACGCATGACACCACCGGAGACCAGTCCGGCATGCCGACGGGGTATGATACCGTTTCTGTGTTTTATAATTGCCGCCCTGTGTGTTTTATAAGTTCAAGTTGTATTAGCTAAATAAACCCCCCAGTGAGTGCTCTCCCAATTCATTGTGTCGACTCCTCATCGCTTGCCTGTGCGGAGTGGCTCCCACGCCTCTTCGTCTTCCTGGCCTTCCGATGTGTCTAACATTACCGGCCCCGACGTTTCGCTACAAAGGTATGCCGATATCGAAGTCCCGGCTTTTTGGAGCCTCGCGCGTATCTGAGGACGTGTTAAAAATACACTTGTGATAAGTGGCAGCGAAACACTAACAAGGATATAAGATATGAGTAACAAGGATAATGTCCTTGTAAGTTCATTCTTCTATCCTACGAGCTCGTGCAAATGCCTACTCTGCTACATCTAAGGAGATGCGTCCAGTATTTAGTAGGGTGCCAGGAAGTGTTATATAACATCGTGACGTGAGTCAGAGTCGAGAACCTTCTGCCCTACAAACACATCAGTTGCCGAAGGGCTGTTGTGATGTGGTGACTGACACAAGTGACACACAGACCAGGACGCGGTAGACTAAAAGCCAAGAGACAGCGAGATCCTATTTGCTTTCGCGAGTTGGACAGGATGTATACGGCTCGCACTGCATGCAGGATAGAGGGATATCTTACCGGAAGTGAACGAGACCTCGCTGAGCAGCAGCCACTTGGCGGCGAACTCCAGCTGCAGCTTCACGAAGCGACCCACGTGGTTGTGCAACCGGATGGTGACGTTGCGCGTCTTCTCGTTGAACAGTCCCGGCATCAGGTTAAAGTGTTGCGGTTCGCCCAGGTAGTGCTTTCCGCCCACGCTGAAGGAGATTCGTGCCGCGCGAAACGGCTGCACGTCGCGGGTGTGCATGTTGTTGCAGTGCAGGAAGACGGCCGAAAAGTTCCGCACCGCGTCGAACTCGAAGACCAGCTCGAGCGGCTGTGAGTGCAGCGAGTCGTTACGCCAGCCGACCCATTCGTAACCTGCGCAAGGTGATAAGACAGGAAAAACAAATAGTATAGTGCCTCAACGAAAATGTCTTTTTTTTTTCCCTTCATCCTATAGTAGAACAAACGTACAAATACAACGCGCGAGAGCTTTCACGGTTCCTATGTTTCGCAGGTAACAAGGACATAAATATTACACCCCTGACCAATATCAGCGGAAGTCATTTTTCGTATGAAACTCATTAACAAGAACAGAGCCCTTCGGTTCCCACAGCACATTCCTTAATAGGATAACCGAAACGCTAGCAGGTAGTATAAAGAAAAATGTGGCTGATCCCTCTGTCAAAAGGATCAGTATAATACGAAAGGGAAATGTGTCTTTGCATAAGCATGTGAATGTTAATTGTTACATCGACGTGAACTTGGCCATTGCTATTGGAGTTTCGCTGGAGCGGCAGCGTTTGTCGTGGATGAACCCATGTCCACGCATCGCCTCCATAACATCAAGGACCGACCCCTTGTAGTAACTGAAGTGGTTTGTGTAATAACTGGACACTGTCCATAGTAAATGCCGCGCGACAATGGTATCAGTCATATTTACTTGCACCACATTGACCCGTCAACGTCTTTGTCATGCTTAGGCGCCTAACGCAGCAGTGTTCTTGTTGCCACCACGCTCGAAGAGTGGTCGGCGGGGGAACGCTACCCACGACGAAAAGTGAGCGGTGCTCTACGACTGCGCTACCGGCGCACATAAGCTGTACGAACCAAAGTTGGTACGAACGCGGTCATGTTCGTTCTTATCACGCTTCTTTCTCATGCGCGCGCGGCTCTGCATGCGCGCATTATGGCGGACTTTGAAACGCGTCTGGAGTAGTGCCGCCATCTATGAGAGGCAAAGTAATACTGCAGTGATGCACTTCGCCTCTCTTGGATGGCGGCACCGTTTCACACCGCACCAGGCAATATGCGCCTGGATGCGCTCGCGCTGAGCCGGACGAGTGCGTCGCAAAAAGAAGGAATATAAGGCGCGTTCGTACAGCGTCGGGCACGTGCGGCGTTAGCGCAGTGGTAGAGCACCGGCCACCTTTCGTCGTGGAGCGGGCTGCTGCGAGTTCGATTCGCAGTGCATCAGTAAAAGTTCCTGTGGCCGTTTTTTTTTTGTTTTAAATGTTTGTTTTACTGCGTTATATCCGTTACGGTAGTGACGTATGGGGTCGTGGCAGTCCGCGGCACAAAACAGTTTTGTGTTAAAAAGAAGGGATTATTTCAACGCTCCGAGCTAACATGAACAAGGTGTGCGGCAATCTAAGTTCGAGCGGGGTTCGAACGGTAATCAAAGTTGTGTCACACGATTGCGCCGTCCTCTGGACCCTGGAGGCATTGAACTGCACCCTTGCACGCATATAATAAGGTCGAATATGCTTAGTGATTATGTGCAAGATGCGGTAAGGTGTTAAGAAAGGCCGGAGCACAATATTCGCGTGATTTCCGCGGATCCTTGCTCATATTAGCCCAGTTATATCGAGTTCAACCGTGGCGGAGCGGAGAGCTTGTTCGCCAAAATAGTCGGTCTCTGATGCCTGACCGGCGACAAGAACGCGATCACATTTATTTATTTATTTATTTATTTATTTAGATGATGGAAGCTTCAGGTAACTATAAATGTTTTCATTATTGCTGGAGAAAAATGGGCAGCACAGTAACGATGCGATTACTTGTACAAACTCTCATGCATGGACACCATAGGCCCATCTTCGTACAAATTACAAATACTGGCATTCTTTCTTGTTTGTTTTTTTACTAATAACGGTATGTTCGTGTACCTTTCCCGTATCCTGAAACATCCAGCTTGAAGTTCTCGCTGCCTGCGACGCCGTCGGTGAGTTGGCCGAGGCCTCCATGCAAATAGCTGTCGTCCTTGATGCCGTCGTAAGTTGCGTCGGACAGGTCGACGTCCGTTCCACGGCGCTCACCTTGCGGTATTGAGTAAGCAAGGATTCCCTCTGCAAACACCAGGAGGAGAGCCTCAATGTAATGAACACGGCTTTAGCTTGTGTGATCTCCTTCATTATCGATCCCCACCAGCAACGATTCCCACAGTTCAACTCTTCGCATAGCCCCTCATGGAATGACCAAGAAAGGGCGATTTCATCTCACGCTAATGCTGCCTGAAACGTGGAACAGTTATGTTCCAAGTGCACCACCCTAGTAAACGGAATTTGTTCATAAATTTCGGGGATCATGCAGAGGTATCCGCCTACGAAACGTTGATCTTTCCAGGGGCGGGTAGAAAGAGAGCGAGAGAGAGAATACGTATACCGAAGCGCCGATGGCTTCGTTTTCACTATTTCTTTCTTTTCCATGAGAAGTGCGTATGTTGGCAGAATATTCATGACTGCAGACAAGCATGCTCTGCAGCCTTGCATGCTTTCTTGTGAAATTTAGTGTGTGCGAACACTAACTAAACAATATCACTACGCGTCTGACTGGAACCGACTCTGAGAATCCTTCCTCATATGATCTTGCACCTGCAGTTACGTCTGAGGCAACCAGTGAGTACTGCGAATTGTCTTGCATACCTGTATAGCTTAAAAGACAGCATGAGTTCTAAACGTGCTGAAAGACGAAAGCAGCACACAGCAGCCCTTCGCAATAGCAAAACGGGAATCAATGGCATGACGGGCGCTGTCGGAGGCTGATCGTATTGCCAAAGTATAAGCAACAGGCACCAGTGCTACATTTCGTTCAGCGCAGCAACTCAAGGTGCAGTGGCATGAGAAAGCACGTTTCGCGTGCGGAGCCTCACGTATATGACACATCGTGTTATGCTTGCTACAGACGCCCTCTTCACGTCAGATGGGTCCATGCGATATGCTTGTCAGTGCCGATGCTGCGTGCCAGCATATCAGTCGGTGGGAGAGATTCGAGCCGCGCCTGCTTATCTCCCATCGGTCGCCGAACCCTCGCGGCAAAGGCGTTTTATAGTCGATCGAAGTAAAACGCTGCTATTTCTTCGGGGCTGTCTGTCACCCCGCACTGTATATAGCGAACCACTGGCGGCCACAAGCGCTTCGCGCAAAACGCTCGCAGACGTCGCTGAGCGGCGGAAGTGGATCCTGGCGACGGCGGCAGCAGCAGCAGCCAACCGTTGCCCAAGGGGTTGAGAGCTTTCTTGTTTACGCTGCCACAGGGTCCTCCCCACGAGCGCGAGTGAGCGGGCGCCAACTATTTCAAGCGTGCGCGCCGCGGTTCATCAAGGCTGGGATGAAAGCCCGCGGCAGCCGAGATTCTCACGAAGCGCGGGGACCTATGGCGAGCCTCACGTGAGCAAACACAAACCCCGGAAGCAGCCGACGGCAGCAAGCGGTGACTGCTGCCTCCGCGAGGGCCACCGCGCGACAGATCTCGAAGGGCGAGCGCGCAGGAACGCTTTCCTGGACCAGGCCGGCCGCCGCCGTGAGAGCGACGGCGTCGCGCCAGCTTTTGTTGATTCGAGAACAGCGCTCGCGGCGACAGCCCTCAATTTCTCCGGTCGGCCGAGAAGATGAGGAAGAAGAGGCTGGAGGAACGATACGCGCCACGCCGCATCGAAGAGGCGGCGAGATTCTGGACGAACACTATATGGCCTGAGCGCACGACTGTCGCGATTGGGAAAGAGGGAGACATTTAGTGCCGCCGCAGAGTGCCACCTGGCGAAATGGTTGATTGACTTGTGGGGTTTAACGTCCCAAAACCAGCTCTGATTATGAGAGACGCCGTAGTGGAGGTCTCCGGAAATTTAGACCACCTGGGGTTCTTTAACGTGCACTGACATCGCACAGCACACGGGCCTCAACATTTCGCCTCCATCGAAATGCAGCCGCCGCGGCCGGGATTCGATCCCGCGACCCTCGGATCTGCAGTCGAGTGCCATAACCACTAGACCACCGTAGCGGGGCCTGGCGAAATGGGCCGTCGTAACAAATGTGTGAAACCTGTCAAGAAGCCGGAAAAACAGTCCTGTTTTGTTCTACTTCTTTGTCTTTTTTTATATATTTGATATAAACCTGTGTTTATGGCAAAGTACGATAACTATACATGTTCAGTGGACTTCTTACCATGCAATAATTATGTGAAGACGGGGATAATAGTTGAGGCTATTTGCGTAAAACCATTACATATCTGCAGACATACCGAGCTTCGAATTTGCTGACATTTATAAAGAACTAAAGCGTTGTCTGTATAGTTCTTAATTTACCTACGTATCGTGAATTTTTCGGGGCTCACTGTAGCGGCATGGTAATAACGAGACTGTGCCACGTTATGAAGATCACCCTCGTATATAGGACAGCTTGCAATTGACTTTGCAACGAAATATTTCATACGGTAACACTGAGCTCTCATAACGAAACACAGACAAACGTTTCCGGCTGATGCACCACATAAGATAGGGGATGCAAAGAACCCATAGAGCGTTCTGGTAACAAGCCTACGACACGGCTGCCATTAAATATAAGAAATTATAAGCATGTAGTACCTGACGAAACGCAAAATAGGGTGAACCATTGGCTGTTTCGTAAGTGCAAGCAGGAAAGTGTATTGTGGGACGCTGGTGAAGGTGTGTATATACGAGTGTGTGTTTCACACATGTCAAGCCGTATACTGAGCATGCCTTTTCAGTCATTCATATAGTAGTGCACCGGCAGAAGAAAATACCGCGGTGTGATAACTAGAAAGCACGTTTGAGTTAGTCTGCAATTTCTGTAATGTCTCGGGTGTTATTCAACAGAAAATCACGGCGTATAAGCGCCGACGCAGTCACGGAACAACACGCTCATGCCCTACGAGCCACGGTACTGCAACACAGGGGTAGCAAGTAAGCAGGAGTTTGTACCGTAAAACGGAGGCAAATATGCACGAGAAGCAGAGAAACAAGCCTGTCCCTCGCCCCGGGGAGGTCGCCGCTAATCAAGGCGCCTTTTTCGGGGCGTTCCCCGCTCAGGCGCGACTTAATTGCCGGACGCCGTAACATTCTTATCGAGTCATTACGCCATGCATCTCTATCGCGCGCTCATAGGCCAAACGTCGTCGCCAAAATGAGCACGCAGCTCTCGGCGAGAGAAATTTTGCTTATTTTTTTGCACCTCGCGCCCTAGCGCGCAGATTTATTACGCTACGCACCGTTCCGCCGCGGTTGAGAAACGTACAGCGCGAGAGAGGGGGCCGTACGAGGTACCCGGGGCATGCTGACAAAAAAAAAAAAAGATAGACAAGAAAGAAAGCCTCGCCGTGTGTGGCGCGAGTGGAAGGTCCCTCGTCAAGGCTTTCACGAATCGACGACTTTTGCCGTACGCGTCCTGCAGACCTAAACTCGAAGCAGCACGCATGGATGGTTGTAGCGCTCCTTCTTTACGTTACTTTACTTTCTCACGGTGGGTTGCATTAATGAACATGTTATACTTGAGCCCAGGTGGGAGCACATTATACGTGGTCGCCGTCTTCACGCGGGTCGGCGGTCACTCACGCAGCAGAAAACTTGCCGAGCTCTCCATAGCCCAGCACCTTGGTCTACTAGCGCGGTTTATAAAAATCCGGCCTCTAATTCGCTATTTCTATTCCTCGCCTGCTTTTTTTTTTTTTCTGGGAAGTTACAACGTGACACAGTTATATTAACGTTGGCTCGTCGATAGCAAGCGTTATGCGCTCAGAGCGGTGTCGTTAGACCGATGTGGCTATATTAGCACTTTCAGTACGTTCCGCTGCCGTTCGTGTGGCATTTGCTTTTTTTCTTCGGTCATCATTGAATATGCCGAAGCGATCGAAGTTGCTATAAAACAGAGAAAGTGTGTGCCATGAGTAAGCACATGGTTATGAAATATTTCAGAAATATTTTCTCATATCGGCTTGGACGGGTGTATTTGCTGAAAGAAAGAAAAAAAAAAGAAAGAAAAAAAATAAATGGGGGGGGGGGGGGAGCATCGGTCTTGTCCATCCTTTTGTAGCTACACTGTTTTGGTGCTAAAACATTTGCTGCTCTGAAGACAGGCTAATGAGCTATTATTATCATCCACAAAGCGGCAGTCAGAACAGGAGTGACTAAAGCAACGCGATCACTACAGTATATCGTTGTCGAAAAAATCTGCACTACGTAAGAACGTGTTTTCAAGTTAAAAATATGAGAGAGACTAATAGAGTTCCAAGAGTAGTCTTTCGGGTTCCTATGGCGATAAGGAATAAGCAAATATAAAAACTACGAGTGAGCGACCTTTAATTTTAAAAAAAGTGCAATGTAAACGTTACAGTGTGATGCATAGCAAAAGCGCGGAAATGAAGAGCGGCGAAACAAGGTGCGCTTACGCGCTAAAGCGCGTGTGACGTGCTCACCAATAATAATAATAATAATAATAATAATAATAATAATAATAATAATAATAATAATAATAATAATAATAATAATATAGTGCCAAAAAAAGCGATACGTTTATGCGGCACATCGGAGCGGAGGGTTCCGGAAATTTCGACTTCGTGGGCTTCTTTAACGTGCACTTACAGCGACATCGCACAGTAAACGGGCCTCTTGCATTTCACCTGAATCGAAATGCGACCGCCAACAGCCACGGCCGGCATCGAACCATCAGCAAACCGTCAGAAAACCGTAAGAAAACGTGCCCATACGACTGAGGGCATCCAGTCAGCGGGGCGGTGCGCTCCGACTATACGTGATACAGCTGCATCAGCGGGAGGCTATTCCAAATTAATTTTCTTCTCCAACTGAGGGTGCCCAGAGAAAAGTGAGACCAGGTGCCAAATGCGTGTGCAACTTAATTTGGACAATCCCCTGGATTAGCAACGATGACGACAGCGAGGGTTGAAAAAAGTAGGGTGGGACAATACTGGGGGGAGTTCGCAGATCGCTAATCCTGTTCTGCAGGCCAGAGATAGACAACCTATAACAAGCGCGGCATGCGCTGTATACATTTGCCCTTAAGAGCAATATCTTGCGACCGATGGCATAAAAAATAAGGCAGACATAAGCTGCACGGGTCAGGTTGGTTCCCCGATACTTTTTTTCCGTCTAGCCGAAAGAGATTACCGTTGTTTTTACGATTGCAGCGACACCTCTAATGCATTGGTCACGGTATTCGGCACAATTGAAGAAAGATACAATCGCCAAATGAGATCGCGCGGGTGTCGTCATGGCTCGGCGGCATAGACCGGCCCATTTCTTAGCTCTCGTAATCTCGAAAGAGGCGACGGAAAAACGAAACAACCTGCCGGGGTTGTAATTCAGAAAACAGTTCTGTCGCGCTTTTTTTCTGATTCGCCGGGCGCCTTCTCTTATGGTATGTCTAGTGTCAGGATTGCTTAAAATATTCTATTGAGAACATATTCATCCTGAGACAGCGTCGTCAATACGGATTCTGCGCCACAGATGCACGGGAAAGCTACCAACGCTGGCATAATATATCAGCCCCTTCGAAAAGGCGGCTGCGAATGTAGTTTCAGGCATGAGGGTTATGTGCGCGAATACACAAAAGGTAAAATCTAGAGGCGTCGATTTATTAACCACAGAAACAATGGCAAAGTACGGCGACAGTTTTTCAGTGCGCTTTTGTTTGTACGCATCGGCATGGCTGGTACATGTACCTGCGGCTATTGCGGAACAGAAAAAAAAGAAAAAACAATTGAACACGTGCTGTGTATTTGCAGCCATTACGACACCCAGCACTACCAACTTCATATGGTGCTCGACAGATTGGACTCGAGGCCGTTTTCAGGAGCCAAGGTTCCTATACTCTGGCCATATGCCTCGATGGCTCAGAAGGCGACGAAGGCGTTACTGACGCACCTGAAGTCGACAGGTCTCTGAGACCGCCTCTAGACAATGTGCCTGTGCAAGTGTACGCGTGATTGGTGCTCTTCTCTCTCTCTCTCTCTCTCTCTCTCTCTCTCTCTCTCTCTTGCATTCTATTTCACCCCTTTCTCCCTTACCCCCAGCGCAGGGTTGCAAACCAAACGCGCGTTTGCTTAAGTGCCCTGCCTTTCCTTACTTCTCTATCTCTCTGTAAATATTTGCAAAATGAGCATTCTATTTTTTTTTCCCTCCGCATTCGGTAACGCAACGTTTAAGGACACAAGGACGAAGTGTTCATCGCACTACGTGCCTTGGGCTTTCCTCTCCCGCCCAGCCCGTCTGCATGCAGTGAAGCGGAGCCGTGTGTACTTACGCGTCCACGGGCATCCGTAGAGCTCGATGCGCATGCAGACCGTGCGCAGGATGCTGCTGTAGGGCACCACGCGCACCTTGGAGGCGATCACGGGCGGGTCCAGGGTGCGCCGCACCTCCGTGTACGTGTTGGTGTTGCCCTCGAAGATCTGCGAGAGGCGGCGAGACGAGGCCAGGAAACACTTACTCACGCTGACAGGGGGGCCCGTGGCGCGTGACGTTTATGGGCACTCGTGGCGCACATTATGCGCCGCCACTTTTTGCAAATTCAACGCGAAACCCTCTCTCCGCAACTCGTGCTCTCACGTCTACAGCACGCGCGCCGGCGCCCACCGTTCGTCTGGCACGGAGACAGATGGCCGTTGACTGCGCGGGCCTACGCGGCAACGAAGTGCGCGCGACATCGGCTGAATCAAGTCCCCTTCCTTCTGGCCTTAACACCATCAGCACGGTTATGGAATATCAAGTACACGTGAAAGCTATTAACAGGTTGACAACGCTTACGTAGCGATACCGTCGTTGCCTTCTGAGCACGCGACGCGTGATATATTCAGGAATATGAATATATATTGCCGTTTTAGCGTGCATTAACGAAAGTCTCGCTCGCAACGTCCAAGTGAGGACGGCAAGACGTGTTAAACTGTCTCCCCTCGGCTGCGTATGCAGTACACTGACGTCCTGGACATTACACTGCGCAATAAGTAACAGCAAACTAACGGCGTCGTGAGAGCCGGCGGGCAGCACAGATGTGGCAGGAGGCGACTTGGAATTGCGTAAATTAAATGTAGCACATCCCAGACGAAACCTTCTCCAACATTGTTTGCCAGACGTGTGCGCACTGAGATCGGGCATTCAGCATCCACAAAATCATTGAGAGGAGTTTCTCTATCACAATAAATCCTGGAATATAGGTGTCGCTGAAGCACCTCTCAACGCTTCCACATAATAATGCATACACGCCATAGCGTCTCGCTCGCGACATTCTTGTTCTTTCTTGCGCCTTCGTAGACTCAGACAACGGCTTGCATGAGCACTACTAAAAAAAAAAGCAGTCTTATGTGACAGAGAAGCATCCATGAACGATGAATGATTTGGTGGACGCCAGCCCTAAGTACTCGTGTGCGCATCTCAGGGAAGGGTTCGTACTCGACGTGTTGGATTCAATATAGAGATCAGTTGTATAATTCAGCACCTTTTCTGGTGTCCCAACTCGCCTACGTTTAAATTTCTTAAGGTGGATTTCGCCCTCTAAATATAGAAAAACTCGCCCAACACCACACACTGCTAAGAGTACGTTTACAATTAATATGACATCACAGTTACATCAAGCCTGGCTGTTGCGAGTTAAATGGTCACATTATGTTTTCGTTTTATTAGTAGTAGTAAAAAATGAATGTAAAAGTGTAGTAATCTTTAATTTGTGACGGCCACTTATATTCGCATTATTGTAATGGTTTAAAGTTATAAAGTGAAAGAAAAGCGACATTTATTCGTAGAACGTACTGGATAGTCAACCGACTCCTGTAAACAAGCTATATTCGGAGGCGCAACAAACGGAAGCATATTTCTCTTCATTTTTCTAGAAGAATTAGCCACCGCTGCTGTACGCGCTGGTTCCTTCTGTTGAAAAACAGATCGTGTACGTACACAGCAGCGTAATGTTTATCTAAGAGTCATGCGTTTAGACGGAAACTAAGCTTCCACCACAGCCTACGAGTACCCCGGATTACTTCAAACTAAGTGAAAGCCCATGAATCCCATCAGAATATATCTGTTAGTACGGCCCTGTCCGATCACGCTCCAGCATTATAGAGGAAGGGGAACCCAGTTACGGCCAACGAACAGAGCCACTGTGACACTTATCGGAGATGACATTTATACGTCGATTCTACGTCACAATAAATAACGCAACGTCTTTCAGTAACTTCGACTGTTTTGCTGCGTTCATATGATAGAACACCACGGCGAGCACGCTTCTTTAGCAGATGAAGAGAAGTGACAGAGCCAAAGCAAGCCTGTTTTGACGTTTTCTCTGTCGCTCCATTTCTTTTTTTTTTCCTGCGAACTTTGTTTTGCTCTTGGTGCGTGATCAATGTTTCCTCACTCATAGCTATTCTCTCGTTCTCTGCTGGCTGCATTCTTTTGATATTGTTGCTTCTTCTGGCATTGATTCGGACCTGCTACGAGATATAAATAATGGAAAACTGTCACCAGGGATCTTGCCTTTGCGCAGCATGACACCCACCGCGCCTTTTCCTTGTTCTACGTTGCTTGCCAACGCGTGCGTATAACGTCATGCACGCAATAGCTTCTTTTTTTTTTTTTTGTTCTCTGCTTCCGCGTCAGGAAAATGTCGGGCAACATAGTCATCTTTTTTTTTTTTTCATTTCGTGCTATTTCTCACGCTCAACCTCCTTGTGTTTTTAAACAGAGTGGCACTGAGTACTCCTCCAAGGGAAAGATATCTAGTGTTGTTAACGCCCTTCCCCTGTATAATTTACAATAGCAGAGGTGGGAGAAAAAAAAATATCTATGCGTGCATTTTATTGCAATGAAAGAAAGAAAATATTCACTTTCCCCCTTGCATCTGATGACATTAATGGCAGTAGCAATGAAACAGTCGCAGCTCTCTACTTCGCCCACCATGGGTTCGTGAAAGTAGTATGCATAAAACAAATATGTTGTTGGCTCCACGAATAAGTTCGGGAGCTCTCCTTTTTTCTTTTCTCTTTTCTTTAAGGTTTTCGCGCTACACGCGAGAAAGTGCAGCAGTGTTTAAGGAGTAGCATAACGGCAACCTTGAATCTGAGTCTCTGGTACGTGGGTGCAGCGTATAAGAAACGAAAGTTCTAGGCCTTACTGGTACCTTTTTGGAAGCTGATCAATATTAAGATAATCCGTGCTATCTCTAATATAGTACCACGTAATCTGTGCTTTGAAGCAGCTATCTTATACTCTTTGCTTATTTTGCTGATTTTGTGTTCCTGTGATAATGTGCAGACGGATGTAGCAGTATTATAGACCGCATTACCTGAACGCTGATGAGTACTGCGATAAGTGGAAGAGAAACACTTCGTGACGTGAACAGGTATGCGCTGTACGCCGTTTACACAAGCATAGTGAAAAAGAATTCGTTAATTTCACTGCGGTGCCCGGCATTTTGCGTAAACTGGCAATTTTCGCGACGCAAATGCGCCACTGACGAGACTTGCGCCCTCGGGCAAGTCACTTTAACCGAGGCTGCTTACGCTGGTTCCGCCATTTCACGCGTACAAAAAAAAAAAAAAAGAAAAAAAGAAACCATGCAGAGACAGTGGTCGATGGAGAATACCGCTTTTGGTCGATTTAGAGCGAAGTTGTTTCTCTTCTGCATTCGGAACTTCGCGTCAACACTTCAGCGCTGAAGGAAACGACCGAACTAGCGGTCAAACGGAACCGTGAGACCATAACCACGCCGGCAGAGAAATCTGATTGGAAGTGAGATTGAAAGGCGAGCAAACACACACAAGAGGGACTATATATATATATATATATATATATATATATATATATATATATATATATATATATATATATATATATATATATATATCCCAGATTGTATGGACCAGCTGGTCGGCGCACCTGAACAACCGACGCGTTTTATCCCCCGTCGTCGCTGCAAACACCGTGCCTCGCGCGGTCGCGACCGGCAGTTCGTCCTTTCCGATCATTTCGGCATTCCGTCCGGCAGGAGAAATGAGGCCGCTGCGAACGAGGCGCGTACACGTCGAGAGCTTGAATCTCCGGGTGGGGTTCAGCTGTGCGGCACCGGTCCGGTTCTCCCCAACTCCCGAGGTCCCAATTAGGTCCCTCCCCAGCGCACTCGAGCTCTTCGTCACCGCCGCAGTCCGAGGTGCCACGTTTACCGGCGTAGAAGACGTGGCTCACTCGCACTCTCTGAAGGAAGGCTGCGGGGAACCCATAACTGCGAGCCAGCAGCCATGCGTGCGCTGCCCTTGCATACTCTGTGCACGCAGTATTTACGCACGGGCCATGTGCCTCTCCCTTGCCGTAGATGCATACGCCCCGAACGGTTATCGTGATTGTGATATACTGAGTTCCCGAAACTTCCGGGCATCGCGAGTACGATGGAACTGCAAGGCGCCTCAACGACGTCCTCGCGACAGTAGGCTGCACGTACCCGCGAAAATTTTAGCTGTGCTTGGGGTAGGCCCCTGGCAGCTAACAATGTAGTATCAACTCCGTGAAGAATCACCTTTTTCTTCTTTTTTTTTATGCAGCGCTGGTATCTCCTCTGTTTTCGGTTTCTTACGCACTCCAATTTTCTAATCCAGAAGCACTGCTCAACAGTATGGCGAGGAAATCGCGATATGGCAATGTATACCTCGGTTCCGTGCTTGTTAGACATGTCGCGTGCGTGAAAATAGTTAGCGTCGTTTAGCCGACCACACGTTTTACGCGCGCACGATATAGGCGGAAGCATCGGATGAATTTCACTGCGTCGCATGGATTGCACTTTAGCGTGTCGCCTTCATAACGAGTCTTTTCCGCCGTGCCGCACTGCGCGACACAAACGATTCCACATTGCAGTAAAAAAAAAAAAAAAGTTCTCCGGCACTGTAGTTCTCTCTCTCGTTTAATAACCGCTGCATCCGCTTATTCGAAGCACGCAGTTTTCACCTTCAAAAATTTATGACCCGGCTAATGCAACGCCTGCTCGCAAGAATAACGAATTGCCAGAAAAGCAAGAACGGGCGACGGAAGTATGTCACGGAAAATGCGGCATTCGGTGGGAACTGCGAGGCTACTCTGATCCCGAAGAGGTGAAACCAGTCTCGTTTTACGTCAGCGTTTGCCAGGAAAGGAGGAAAGAACGAAGACAGTGGGAGGGATGCGGTGTATAAGAGTGCGAGAGGCCGCAGCACGGGAGTGAGAGCCGCGGGGATAGCCCTGGATTTAGGATTAATCGAACGTGGGGAGCGGAGGGGCCGCAGATGGAGCTATCCGCCGGGGTCATTATACAGATGCTCCGGCGCCTGCCCGCCATAAACAGCCACTGCGAACCACTTTCCTTCGGCGCTTGTCAGTGCAGGCCGTGTCAGTGTATGGTGTCAGTGCCTGTGCGCCTTGTGCGCCTTGCGTGTGGCAAGCGCCACAGACAAACTTAGGCGTGTGGGGGCCGCTAATGTATCTGCGTCCTGCTTGCAGGCACAAAAGCGACACTTAGTGCGCGTTTTTTTTTTTTTTTTCTATAGCAGTGCGTTTCTATAGGCACTGTCGCATAGATAAATGCGCGCAGCGGCTCAACGGACGATTTAGAAACAGACGAGTAGAGCGAATACCTTTAACGCTCTATACTCGCTTAGCAGTCGACGACGTCAAGCTTGTCCTTACCTGCATACGCTTTCCGAATATACAAATAACGCGTTATACTTCTCGTGCTCAGATAACACGGGCAGTACACATGCATATGAAGTGCACGATCCTTAGCGAACGGTTGAGTCGCATCGTACGTACAATAACAACTGATGGGATTTTTGCATGAGAAAACCAGCCATGATGATGAGATACGCCCCGTGGCTACGGAGTAACTTTGACCACATACAGCTCTTTAACATCTACCTATATCCAGGTACGCGGCTGCCTTTTTTTTTTTTTTTTTTTTGCATTTCGCCCGCCAAAGAAATGAGGTCCCGCGACCTCGAGCTTCGCAAGCCAACATCTAAGCTACCACGGCGGGTTAGCGTCGTATATGTACTAACACCTCTTCATTTCCTCTTCCTTAGTCACTCTTCATTTTTTTCGTTTCATGCCATCGTTTCCGACCACCAGCAACTGCACGTAATATCAACGAGGTCGCGCACCAGGTCAACTTCGTCGGAATGTCGAAGGTAATTATCAGTTATTTACGAGCCACTGTGGTCTCCGCGTGCGTTTGTCGAGGGAGGCGCTGATGAACGAGGGCGCCGTATTTTCTCCTCGTTCGCGCGACTTCCTCTCGTTGTGAAGCAAGACGGAGCAAGAGCTGGCAAGCGAACCGTCGATGCGCCAGGTTTTTGGCATCCCTCAACTGATCGTCAGCACGCACGCTGCCTTTTTACGACCACCGGCTTTTCGTACACATCGCCCTCTGCAGTCGCCCTCTCTTAATCTCCTTCCGCCCAATGCCGTTTATCCACGCCTTTCTGCGAACCAACACCAAGAGACGGGCAAGCAGGCGGCGTTCATCTTGAACCCGGCGGAGCCAAGAATAAACAGAGACGTTCGTCTCGAAACGAAAAACTTCGCTCCACAAATCGCGTCGGAGAAACAGTGACGGCTCGCTCCAGCAGAAAACCAAGCGCTTTGCCAGCGTGCCAAGCTAAATTATGCGCTTCCCGTGCGTAGTTGCATGCAGCGCCGTGCCACCACCAGCAGAGCTCGCAGAAAGTGTCAGATGGCACTCGGTGACCGCAAATGTTCGCCCATTTGTCAAGGCTCGCGAATTTCGCCTCTGTGGAGAGACAGCGTTACCAAAGCGTATATCGCCCGACAAGCAGACACACATGTACACACACACAAAGAAAGCGTCAGGAGCGTGAAATGGGGAAGAAAGAAAGAGGGGAGGGGGTAGGCTTATGCCACTGCATCAAGGTCGTTCCCGTGCGCTGGTTGTATAATCGTTCGATTATACAACACCAACAGCACCAGCTAAAGGTCGCATCGTTTAAGTCCTTCAGGCAGCAGAATGGTAAGATTAGTTTCCACCGATGTGTATCTCTTGTGCATCGAAATGCGCCGCCAAGCTCAACGAGGAAACACGGCGCAAGCGAATTCTTAGCGAACGATCGACTCAGTGTCAAGGCACTAACAACCACAGGACTGAATACCTTAGATACGATGCCTGGAAAAACATTTGTCCTACTCGGATCTCTTTCTTATTACAGCAGTTATACTGAAAGTGTGCAACTCGCTTTCGGATAACTAATTATCTTCTCCAATAGCAATCGTAAGAGCCTCCCAGGCTAGCATAAAACGGTTGATTTTCAGTGGAAAATAATAGTGGAAAAGATGCGCACCTTACTTGAAGGCCTGACGTGATGTTACATATTATATGCTGTAACATGACATCGTGCCTCGGAGTTGCACATCGACAGAGTTGCCTCAAATTCTTTTCCGATCCATATAAACTGGGGCCTCAGATCTGTTAAGATCACATATTAGCACTATTTGTGTCGAGTTACGACGATTCAGAGCACATTGCTATCACACAATACTTCATCGCCTAAGACTGCCGGTTGCCTATTTAATGTATAAAGCAATGGTCCCGCTTGAGAGCATGCGGCAAACTTCTTTTCGGCAAAAGGGAGGCGACTCAATGCACTGCGCGCACGGGAAACACAGCGGGCACCATAAAACATCACAAGTTATCGCGGTTCCATGGCATTCTTTCTTCCCTAAACACAAAGCAAGCGTTCCCCGATGCTGCACACAATTAGCTCTGCGGCTACGAAAGCGATGCGCGCGCCAGCAGTAAAACAATTGGGTAAGGCCACGGGACCCACGCAAGCGACGCGTGAGCGTTTATGTTCGTAAGCGCGGCCGCTTTACGATTTCGGACGGGGTCCACGGGCCGGTGTTTATTTTCCTGCCGGTCGGATTCGCACCCTGGGGCCACCTGGCGAGGACGGATGGGCTGCGGAGCGAGGGAAAGGAACGCGGACTGTAGGAGTGGTTCTGTGGTGACTGTGCATTCGGCGCTGCCACGAAGCAGCGAGCGCGCCCCGCAGAGGCAGTAGTATACGACGCCGACAGACGTTGGCGCCGACTACTCGCAAACGCTTTGTCTCGACCTTTCGGAGTCGCACGTTGCCAGCACGTGGACTTCGTGCTGAGCCGAAATGCGCAAACAAATGGCCGCACGTGGCTTCCGCAACTCCCGCCCATCGTGAGTGGGCTGTCAAAGTGATTACTAAAGAGTCTACGCAAAGCCGAGTCCCGTACATATGATACGATCGAGTAATGCGAATGGGTCCCTGCGTACCATCTTTAAATTATATTTAGGCCACTAATAACGTTCCATGCACGCAGGTTTCAGAAAAGCATTTCGCTCGTTGAAATGGAATCCTTCAATCGTGAAAATCAGACAGCCATCATTGTTTCAATCATCAGTGCCCAATGATTTTCTGTGAACCCTAGTGTTTTAGCACTTGCACTTAAATGTATTGATGCTTCCGCCGCACATGTTATCTGGACAATGTTCTCTTTGCTTTTTTGTTGACCACTTGTGTATTTTATTTTTTTATTTTTTGTGGTCTATTACTGTAGCAAATCCCACTCCCCCCTGTAATGTTTTACCTTGAGGGTATCAATAAAATAAATAAATAAAATGCCAATAGCACATTATGAAACTGGCCTCTCCCGTTAGACTCCTTGAGTCGAACCATATCATACCTCGCTCGTCTGTAAGAATGATCGTGCACTGCTCGGAATACAGCGAGGTATGAAAGTCAATTTAATTTCATTGAGCGGAGTACTCCTTAGATAAGCGTTAAATGGTGGTATTTTAGCGACAATTGGAGATTGTGCGAACATATCTAACAACGCCGCGTCCTGCGACAGCAGCAGTCGTGGATGTATTGAAACAAGCGATGGCCGCAATGACGGCAAGGATTACTGCTGCGATATGTGTATACTTGCAAATGGCACAGAAGCGAATACGCCTAGTAGCGTGTATACCAAATATCGAATAGCTCTCCCCAGCGTTCGCGAGTGATACATTCGTCTCAGGCTCCATCAGTGGTGTCCCGGAATGAAACATTCCCTCGCATCGTGTTACAAGATTGAAAGCGGCTCCCCTGTGAGGCTATATAGTTGAGCCCTCGGAGCGCTAAAGTCTTCGGGTTCCTTGCGTTTGTAGCGCCCCACGGCCGTGTCGCTGCTATTCTCGACTGCGAACCATGTTTCCACAGTACGTTGCACTCCCGCATATGCCCTTCATACTACGTTCGCGAAGTCTCGTCCACGACGGGCGAGGTATATACTATATCGCGAGATTGCGTCAGCTGCACAGGCGCTGAAGAGTGCAACGCGCACGTATATACTACCTGGCGCGGTTTCAGCCCGAGCGGCGGCTGGCGCACGCGGTTGCAACATCGGATAAGGCGATGTCGACGCGAGATAGAATACCGTCTCGCTCCGGCGCTCGCCGGCGGCCTCGCAGCTCGCGACGCTGGTCATGCACGTGCTGCGTGCGCCCGGCGGCGGCGTCAAGCGCATTTTGTCATCGCGCTCCATTTTTACGCGGTGCGGAATTGCGTGCGCATGGCCGAATATGTTGCTAAAGTGGGCGCCTCGCGCGCCGCTCGGAGCTCGGGTCCCGCGGGTTCTTCTGTATGAGCCGTCGTCGTCGCCCTTCTTCGCCATCGCGCGGGTGGCGCGGATTCTCGGGACGCGAATATTTCGGGTTTCGAGATGCGTTTGGTGAGATAAGACGCGGGGGGCTCAGCGCTCGCATCAGGGCTCGGCCTTTCAGGACGGAGCCGCCGCGGCCCCGGAGATGGAGGCGGCGCGTCCTCGGATCAGCGCGCAAGACGAACGCTCACACGCCACCGCATGAATGTCGTCCGTTTACGTGGGACGAACTGGCGTTGAATGCAGCCTCCCTTACGGTTTTGAATTATAATCTTGAATGTGTGTGTGTGTGTGTGTGTGTGTGTGTGTGTGTGTGTGTGTGTGTGTGTGTGTGTGTGTGTGTGTGTGTGTGTGTGTGTGTGTGTGTGTGTGTGTGTGTGTGTGTGTGTAAAACAGGAAGGATGCGAGTCTGCCGCGCTTGCCTCGGCGATATAAGACTTCGTGGTGTTCTTGTTTTGTTTTTGTTTTTTCGTAGGTGTGTTTTACGGTTTTCGCCTGTTAATCTGGTGGAAACGGAAATAAGTGCTGCTGGCTAAAGAAGCATTATATTTTACGCATTAGCGAATGCGCAACAGCCTGAGGACCGTACTGCAGCGCGGGCGCGTTTAATTCTGGTCACTTTAAGTGCTATTGCTACCAAAATGTGCAAAATCATGGCATATAGATAAATGTTTAGGCGTACCAAGGCCCAGCAGGGGTTGAGCGCGTTTTAGCTACGTAATCACTGATAAGTACGCCTCTGTCGGTGTTAATTATTACCGGAAATTCAACTTGAATTACCCGTGGTATACCACAGTGCCACTACGATACTATGACGGGTATCTGAATTTCGCATCTAAGGGCAGCTATGCCTTGAAAAATAAAATGCGACCGCGGCTCGTTATTGTAAGCTAGGTTTGTTGTGAACCGATGAAGCACTAGTTTCGAGAGAATTCTGTCCAAACTTGATGACATCCTGAGTGCATTTTGCCATAACAAATTTTGTTTTGTTTTCTTAATTTTTTTTTCATGGTTAAAAGAACTTCGCTGACTGACCTTCTGCAGATGTCGCTTAGGTTAGCATTTGTGGAGGCTCATTATTATTATTATTATTATTATTATTATTATTATTATTATTATTATTATTATTATTATTATTATTATTATTATTATTATTATTTAATGTTCCAATGCTGATAGACGTGACACACTGAAGCCCTTTTGTTTCATTTTGGTCAAATGTAGCTTCGTGAAAGGACATCTATATATGTTTTCTCGTGCACCGTGCATGCGCACCTACTTGAGCATTAATCCAAACAATACAGTAACATATATGCGCACTCTCTTAAACTAAATTAGCACAGCGGTACTAAATTTTCACGCGCCTCCAGGGAGTTGTAGTATAAACTATATGCAGAAGACATGCAGGCTATCGAGGTGTATTCACACCGAAGACATCATTTCAATGGCTGCCACTTCGTGAAATATCAGGGCTGTTGCTACCAAACAAGAACATCTTTGAATAATAAAAAGCATTTCATCAGTCCGTGAGCACCACAAATATTCCTGGTCAGCAAACCGAGGTAGTGAAGTACGACAAAAATGAAACCTGGATCTGCTGTTCAGTTTCACCACGGCTGTCGAAATAAAAAGTGAAAAGGAGGATAGACAGAAAGAAAAAAAAAAAACACCTTCATTTAGGAATAAGGAATAAGCACAACTAAAAGCGTTAAATTTAAAGCGTCTCAATTTTCAACAAAGCAGAGAGGAAGGATCGCAAATGGCTGTTTCGACTGTCCGCTTGCTTCACCATTTACTGATCGCACTCGCAAGCAGAGCCGGTCCGAAACTTCTGCTGTCCAGCTATCAACGACCGATCCAACCCACGCCGTATCAAAATAACGTTCCTCCTAGTGCGTGTAGGCATCGCGGCCAGCAACCTTCGCGGACGTTTGCTCTGCCAGACGTGGTGTACCTGCTGGAGCGCGACGAATGCACGCAGTACGTTGGCTGCCACCGCCCGAGTTGCGACGCGGGTACATATTCACTCCGAAGAAATGTTCCCGGGGAGACCGCTCGAGCCATTGCAGTATAAGGGTGAGTATGCGTCGCGCTCCGACGGTCGAAAAGAGGCTCAACACTGAACTACGGCGTCTGATTACAGGCGGCGATGGCGCTGCCAGCCGACCAACAAGGGCGACGCCTTGTGCTCGCGTTCCCCGTCCTCAGAGCCATCTTTACCATGGTGCCTTCACGTTTTATCGTTCTTTTTTATTTTTTTTAATGTGAGCGTACTGGCGTGCGGTTCTCCCCGCGGTTTTTTGCCCTAGCGGTGATGGCGTTTCTTTTCCAGCGTCTGACATTGCACCATGTATACGACGACTCAGCCGGTGCTAATTCACGGCTGAAAACGGCAAGCCCGCAATGATGGGACCAAGCGGCGGCGCGAACTCGCTCTCTGCGAACCTCAGGTCGTGGCTCCCCTGCCGAGCTGAAGCCCTCCGGGGTGTCGCGTACGAGACGGGCGCTCCGTCAGGGCCGCGGTGTCTCTATGAGCCTCCTACATATACTTCTATCTTAACCTCTCCTTTTTTTTTTATTTTCCTTACAGTGACTTAACAGTGAAAGGCCTTGTTCCGGGCTCTAACCTGTCGTGACATGCGCACCACCACCAAGGGACAGTGGCACTTGCCTACGAGCGCCGGTCCTATACTCTACATTGCTTAATGAGATGAAGACACTTCTTCCAGTCATTACAAGATGCGATGATCCGATACGTTCAACAATGTTTTGCAGTTTCGGTCGGTTGTTCAGAATTGAAGCGCACTACGCCATTTCGCGGCTGTTTGTTATAGGGCGATTCTCCGTTGTCGTGAGGAAGAGGATCAAACAGAGTGGATTAAAAAAAATGCCGCGCTAGGCCGCCGACACTGTGGGCCCCTTATAAGCTCCTCGGCAGACAATTGAACGCGCGCTTGCTGTGTTTTAGCACACATACATAAAACAACAACGACGATGACAACAACAACAACAAAATTATCGCGTATGTGGAAACCGCGCCGCATGCTACTTGAGCGCCCTTACATATACGTGTCCTCCTTGCATGCTATGTCAGCTGGTAAAGCAAGAACTTAAACGTATACATGTTCGCAAAGCGCCTCAGCAATAATCGAAAAGCGCAAGGATACGCGATTGAGTGCTCTCAGAAACTGCGTCATTATGTGTGCTATGCAGTAATGGTGCGAACCATTTGTTTTAAAAATGTGCCAACAGATAGGCGAGAACCCTGGAACAATCCGTGCAGAGAGTGTACGCCTAAGAAGCGTTAGAGGCAGAGCTCGGATGCAGGAGTTGAGGGAGCAAGCGACGCGCGAAAAGATTGTAATCCCAGTATGGCGCAGGTATCACTGTGTGGAGCAATTACGAAGAGTGTACGGCTTCACATGGACTTGCCGCAGAGAAGGCTTTGTCTTTTGTTCCGCGCATTCCGCACTCAGTCGCTCCGAGAAGAACGCGAGAAACTCTGGCGTTGCGCAGTTATTTGGTGCGGTATACTGGAACGCGTCTTGGTGCTAAAGTATGCCGCCTCTGCTATGAACAAGAAAAAAAAAGAGCGGAAGAAAGAAAGAAAAGAACGAAATGCGATTTGTCGTTGGCATGGCTCGCGGCATGTAAACCCGCACTCCCGGCGAAACTTTGTGAGCCAAAGGGAGCTACTTTACTTAAGTTCCCGAAATCACTTTTGTTTCATTGTTTTTTGCCGTCAAGCGCAAGCGTAAAAGTACACATTCATTTTTATACAAGCTTTACTATCGATGAACCGTTAGCTAAGATGTTTAAAGAAAAATAACGTGCGTTTAGTATATAATGATTTACGCTTCAACTGCCAACAGACACTTTATGTACTTCATATGGTAAACATACTAAACAATTACCGCATTAATGTACCCGCAACCGCTAGCCTTATGTTAATAGGCATGACTAGCGCAATAACTTAAGCAATTATAACAAAAAATGTGAACTGTCATGAAAGAAAGAAAGAAAGAAAGAAAGAAAGAAAGAAAGAAAGAAAGGAAAGAAAGAAAGAAAGAAAGAAAGAAAGAAAGAAAGAAAGAAAGAAAGAAAGAAAGAAAGAAAGAAAGAAAGAAAGAAAGAAAGAAAGAATTATCTACTGCTTGTAGTCAATGCTATAGGACGAGGAACAAGGACGAACCACTGGTACATCATACCAAGCATAACTAAAAAATTTCCTTTGCTGGAAGCTTCTATAATAATATAACCACAAAACAAATGATCTCAGATGCGCAGCATGAGCACAGTGTTGTTTTATTTTGCGTTACAAGGTCAGACTGACCGAGGCGCTCACAGAAGCGTCAGCGATCGTTGAGCATGTGTGTTATTAAGAAAACGCTACCAAGAGGACACGTTCTGTTTCCCTTTTGTTTCATAGCAGCCGTAGATACCGATGTACTCTGTTACAAGCCCTCTCGTGCTTCGTTTCACAAGTCGCAGGATAAAAGGAATTGATTGATTGATTTGTGGGGTTTAACGTCCCAAAACCAATTCTGATTATGAGAGACGCCGTAGTGGAGGTCTCCGGAAATTTCGACCACCTGGGGTTCTTTAACGTGCACTGACATCGCACAGCACACGGGCCTCAACATTTCGCCTCCATGGAAATGCAGCCGCCGTGGCCGGGATTCGATCCCGCGACCTTCGGATCTGCAGCCGAGTGCCATAACCACTAGACCACCGTGGCGGGGCCAGGATAAAAGGAAAGCGCCCGTTCAACAAGAGAACGTCTTCCGGCCTGACTAGAGCTAAGATGGACTGGCAAATGCTGCAGCACAAAATAAGAAATGAGCAACTTCTGCAAGTGATTGCTAACAGAGAAGACATTGCATAATATGCTGCACTGGCGTCAGCATCAAATTGATCCACGCGTTTTTACTCGATCTCAATCTCTCAGCATGCCACGTGTCAATCAATGCGCGATACCACGATACAAAAGTTTCTTTCGGGCTTGACTGCGTCTGTCCCCAGCAGGCGAACATGATGCTCCTACTTGTATTACTTACGGAGAGATTACGAACGCATGCGGAGATACAGAAGCGCACGCACATTAAAATTACAAACCCAAGTCGCAGCTGTCCATAGCTGTCTTGCTGTTATAATTGGAAACAAAAATACTTTCTTATGGATCTAGCACCTGGTGACCTTATGCTTCTATAGAAGCAAACCAATATCCCCCCGCCTCTCAGTCAACCGGAATTTGAGGCTTTGGCGCCAATCTTTTGATGTTATGAAACCCCAATAAAGACAAAAGAAATCCCGCCTCCTTCGCATTTTATATACCAAAATTGGCATGGAACGACACTAATTCATGACTAACGTGACGAATAGATCGTGGTGCCGATAACATGGCATTCTAGTCAGTTACATCACGATTAACGATAACAAAATCGCGCGCGGCTCCTACTAGCGTATGATACGCATTCGGTTGAATACCCACATTGGGTATGAGCCAGGAACATGCAGGGACGAGCCACACGTGATTGAATTCTCCTGATGTCGACCCAAGTCATCGAAAACGTTCACGAAATGCACCGTACAACAACGGGAGGCCTCGCTGTCCAGCGCCAACTCTCCGGATCAGCTCGATCTAGTCGCGACAACAACGCAGGGCAACAGCGTTGAATGGGGTCTTGGACAGAGTACTCTGCCCACACCTAGGGCCCATCGGAAGACGCTCTGGTCTATCTTGATTTCAATAAATGTTTTGCTACAAGTGGATACTTTACGGGGCATTCCACTAACTATGTCATGCAATAATAAGATGGAGAATAAATGAACAAATAAAGTGCCCCTTAGAGTGAGTACCTCAACTAACCGCCTTCTGTACCGCACGTTGCTGCCATTGTATTGTATCGGAGTGGCGGGGCTTGTCAAGCTGCAGACATTGCAGCTTTTACCTTGCTATCCTCACCATAAATGCTATTTCTTTCTTTCTTCTTGTTCAACCTGTTAATTGTTATAATTGTATCGATTATGGTGAAATAAACCAAATCTCAAATCTCAATGGGGAGGAAAGGGGACATGGTGTATTGTGCGAACTCACCTCGTGATGTGTCCTGTTTCGGTAGCGCAGCCACTTGTGTAGCCCGGGCCTCCAGTACTCCACCATGAACTCTTCAGCGAACTCGCGGCCTTGGCCGTTGCCGAAGCGGCCCTGCGTGGCCAACGAAGTGAGCACGTGCACCGACCGGAGGTTCACCTCCAGGTACTCGTGCGTCTCGGACGAGATCTGCGGCGCCGGACACCAGGCACCGCCGTTCAGCTCTCGAAGGAGCCTGCGTGGAGTGACACACGTGATGAGCATGAAACACAAGCCGTACCTAAGGTGCACGTTTAGAAACCATAGCACAAGGCGCAACGAGCAGACGCGTTGGCACGCGGAACGCATTGTCGTACGCCAATGCGTTTCGTATTAAAACTCTTTTCTACTGCACCCACAAGATTGACCGAGTAACTAGTAGACTGAGCCGGTTTTCCCGCGTGTGGCCCGAGCATGTACGGGAACTAATGAAAATAATAACCCGTATATGTTCGCAGCGGTCATCCACCTTGCTACCGCTGGTGCGCAAGGCCCAAAGGACGTTTCGGAGACTGCTCAGCTCGGCCGTTCACCGAGGAACCTCTTAAAAGAGCGCGGACTAACTGCGTTGTAGCGGCGATTCTTGTAACGTGGTACGATTACTCCGCGGATCAACCTTGCCTTGCAGTCTTACTGGGCCCTATATAGAAGTAAAGAAACCACAGCAAGAGCAGATGCAAAGGAAGTTTTCCGTTTCCCCCTCCAATAACTGCGGCAAGTTTTGGGAGCTGCTGCCCCTATGGAATACGGCATCGGCGCTCAGAGCGTGCGCGTATGCTTCGCACTCCATCATTAGGTGCGCGCCCAGAACCTGCGAGGGAACGCTATCGCGTCTGTCCAGGCGTTTCGCAGACGTTGCACCTGGCTCACTTCCTTCCTCCAGCACATATACACAGCGCAGTGGAATGCGCCCGCCTTGCCACCCCCTTCTTCCCCGCTCCCCTTTTACTAAGCGCGTCTTTCGCGTGCGCGATGCGGGAAAAGCGGCCCCTTGTTCCCGGATTTCGTGTTTCCGGGGAAACCCCATTAGAACGGCGGCGGCTGCTCGACTCGGTCATATCTGGCGGCCAGCGTTCGGCTCCGGCGAGCTTGCCTCGGCTACAGACAATCGGGTTTTAATTAAACCACGCCGCACGACCCAAGATGGAATTCATTAGGTTCAGACTGCACGGCCACGGAGAAGTGCGGGCACGCGCACCTCTCGCGGGCGGAGTGCGCCACAGAAGATCGCCAGTTATTTGACTTGGACCAAGCGGCACCGCGAAGCTGCTATAAATCCGGCTGAACTAAGCGACGCGGTAGGTACTGGCGCAGCAGCAGCACCGCTCGCCTTGGTCGCATCGACGGTGAAAAGTTACGCGGCCGCTGCTGCGAACGGCCGTAACTTTGGCCGCGTTCGTGAGGGCTTCGTGCTATTTCGAAACCTGATTCGGTCCCAATCTCGACGTTGCTGGAAGCAATCAATGCGGAGACTTCGTCGCCGAAGTAGCGGTATCTTGTTGCGTCGGTTTGTCTAAATGCGCGTGTGTACAGCATGGCAACAGTTGTTCGATGACATTTAAAGTTGCATTCTCCGGATTATTGCGAAAGAAATGCCGCTTAAGAAACTCTCGCTTTAATCCTGTGCATACGGTGTATAGTACCTATATAGCTCTACGTGCGGCTCCACCATGCACTAAGGTTTTGAAGAACACGATGTCGCTGAACTAAGGTTCGCATACAGGACGCCTGCACTACTAAATCATGCTGTCATACTTACGCCGAACAGTTATCCGGAGAATGCGCCTCGAAATGTCATCGAACAACTTTTGCGATGCACGTTTTCCGAGTTCGACATGTCTGACAGCGTGATTCGATAGCACACGTGTCCTCTGTGCGAATCTTAGTTGCATAACATTTATGGTATCGTTTCTTCAAAACCTTAGTACATGATGAAGCCGCGCGTAAAGCGATATGTCGAATGCGCACGATATGTCGAATGCGCAGGTTTAAAGCGAGTGTTTCATCTTAAGCGAAATTTCTTTCGCATCTATGTATGACCATCCTTCTTTCATTGTGTCATGTCAATCTTCAAGGAGAGAAAGAAGAAAAAAAGCACACAGGAGAAAACGAGAATTTGTCAAAGTGTCAGCCGACACTCATATCATATATGAGAGTCGGCTAACATAGCTGAAAGAAAAAGCTTTATTTTCTCCCGCCCTCCAAACTTTCTTTTTTTCTGTGTTCCCTTCGCGTCGGCCTCTTCGTTCCTTTTTTCAAGGTGCTTTCTATATACCGCTAAGGTTTCGACGATGATCCTCACACGCACCGAGGCTGGTGTTCACGTGCCTTAGCCATCTGGATGCTTTTAACTGCAACACTGTTTGGTTCATCGCTAAACGGTGAATTTTTATTATTATTCTCCCGTCTTTATGAGCCCGCCCACGCAGAAGATGACCGCTATGCCGAAGCAACTACGGCCCTCCTCCGTCTCGCTTCTTCTTGACATGCGCCACCTTCTGCGCGCCATGCTGCAGCACAGAGCCACACAAGCGCGCAGACCGCGCCGCCGAGACCCGTACAGTATATTCTTGCTCAGTACACGCACGCACACGCGGGTACGGTTCCTCGCACTGGAAATGAACCCTGCAGGCCGCGCAAACCGGCGCCACCGCATGCGTCCACACGGGAGGCCCGCTGGGAAAGTGCGGCAATAACGCGGCCCGGCGGAGATATGAATCACCACGACAGATGTAACTCGGCGGCAGAGCACGCAAAGGAGGCCTAGTGGCAGAGAGGGGGAAAAAAGGGAAAATAATAAAGAAACAAAAAAAAGGTAAGGGGGCGACGGCACCGCAATGAATCCACACACACGCGCGCGCACACACACTCACGTGCTCATGTCCACCGAGGGCGCATAGGCGGCCAGATCAATAGACTGTCTCCGCAGCGGTGCACAGAAAGTGGCGCTTTATGGGTTTTGCTGTATACGCAAAATTGGCTGTTGTGCGTTCGTATTCGAGAGAGTGCCGCCTACTCAGCGTCCGCGCGCTGAATGCTTGTCCCCACGGGTGCAGCGCGATGCCTTTGCAGGTTTTTCCTCTGGGCTACTATGTGCTCACGCTCGCTCACTCGCCTAGCCGCCGCAGACGTTATCGCCATTTCCGATTGAACCGGTACAACCACGCGTTGAGAGCTGCCACGCTTCCTTTGTCACCGTAAAGACGGAGGACAACAGGCAGTCATCCGGGAGCGCTTCTCTTGTCGCATATCCCGTTCGCTGTTACTGTTAGACCGGACAGGTTGACACAGGCCGATATTATAGGATAGATGAAAAGAGACGCCAAGGAGAATTTTTCCAAATGTACAAGCCCTGACGGACATAATTAAAAGCAAGAACTCTTGACGTGAGTGAAGCCAGCCATGGATTGGTGATAATAATAGCTGGAGCCTATGAACCCCCATACCAGCGAAAGCAAGTTCACCTAAAAAATAACTTGATGTACGCTCTGGTGTAATCAGATAGCATGATGTAATAGAAAATAAATGTAATGACTTGAAGGAAGGAAGGAAGGGGAAAAACATAGAGGCAGAGAGGTTAACCAGAAAGGCGTCCACTTGGCTACTCTACACTGGGGGAATGGGAAGGGGGAATAGAAAGATGGGAGAGAGAGAAAGAAGGGGAATAATAAAAAAGATGTAGGACAAGTCCAACTGTCAAAGGCGTTCGCGCAAAACCGTCTTCAAAAAGCGCAAAAGTGTTTTCAGTGCCTTGTGGGCCGACGAGTGATGAGGGCGGGTAATAAAACCAACAAAGGGAATAACATGTTTGATGGGCAGGCCACGTGATGAGAAGGCTAGATAACCGATGGACAGTTAGAACGACGGAATGGATACCAAGAGAGGGTAAGCGCAGCCGTGGGCGGCAGAGAGTAAGATGGGGGGACGAAATCAAGAAATTCGCAGGCATCAAATGGAATCAGCTCGCGCAGGACAGGCAAGGATGGCGAGGATTGGGAGAGGCCTTCGTCCTGCAGTGGACATAAAAAAAACATTGCACGTTGTCCAAAAAAAACTCTTGCTCTAGGTTCTTTCGCAGCAGCAGATTTCAGCCAATTCTGGTGCTGCACATACTACTATTAGTGACGGTGGCCAGCAGACGGCAATAACGCACTTACGAACCGAACGTTCTGCGAATTCGATCACTGGTTCAAACGACGCTTTTTGCCAAAAGCGGCGTTTTTTTTTTTTTTTTTTTTTTCTATCCTAGAGAGCACCTTCAGGAACAGTGCTGAGACTGCGAAGTGTCCGATACGGTGCACGCGCAAATAGCAAATTGCGCGGTAAAAAAAAAAAAAGAAAAAGGAAAGGAGCAGGTTAAGAGCGGAGCCCTGGTCGCAAGCGCAGGCACGACGACGACGACCGTGCAGCGGTCTCGCGTCGCTAGAAGGCACGCCCCCTCGTTCTCCCCAATGTCTATCGGCGGGTCAGCACCGAGGACGGGACCTCGTATTTGCGATTCACCGCTCGGCTTGTTCGGGCTCATTAGGATGGAACGGGTATTGTGTTGTGACGGATTGGCCGCCGCGCGGTGATGGACGAGGTCGCCGACAGGGCACGCGTGCTGCGCGCGCAGCCCTCGACAGCGCGGCAGAGCAACGCGTCTTCGGCCGCTCGCTCGCTCGATCCCCGCGAGCGAAAGCGATGCACGTTTTCTTGCGCGTCGACGCGCTCTGTATACCCCGCGCATGCGCACTTGTGAGCTCCCGTGACGCTCGGTCGCCGTCACTGATTAGTATGATAGGGGAATTAGCGTGCTCAATTGGCGACGCTAAAGGGAGCGGTTCAGCCGTGTTAACGAGACAATGTGAGAAGGTATGTATGTAGTACGTGCATGCCTAGTTCGGTGTACGGAAAGAAGTGCCTCTAGCTTAGTAGAAGGAAATTGAACGCCAAAATTCAACGCAAGAAATACGTACGTCGCTCCTTCTATCACATACCATAGTGCATTTATCAGCTACGATTTCGTACTGCGCCGAAAGTGGAATATCGTCGCACGATTTGTTTGTTTTTTTTTTTTTTTACTGCCGAGACAGGTGCGGACAGGTGCGCGTCTATGCGGACCTTTCATGCACGCTGTAAAGTCCGCATGGACGCGGAATGACAATGAAGCTATATCACACATCAATTTGTTGCAGATAAACTATTCTTCCCATAAACATTGCGTGCACAGCTGATTGATAGCATACTTCTATACAGTACGGCGTAGTCGCACTCCTTTAGCGCAGCTATACAAAACAACAGAGAAGTGCACTAGCTATCCCAACACAATGCGTTGGCGGGCTAGTTGATGCGAATCCATGATACTTTATTAGCATACACAGTCTTGTCCTGTCGTCTCTCTTGTGCGTGTTATATTGCACTAAAATATTTCTTTCCTTTACTTTAGCTACGTTATGGCCAAGGAAGCAAAAGATAAAGGTAAGGACCCCAGCACGTGGCACATGTATAACGGGCTTAAGAGAAAAGTGCAGTTCATGCCGCTTACACGTCAGCATTGTAGGGCCATCCTGTAATGTGGTTCCCGCATACTCATTTCTCTGAGGTCACAAGAATTGCGCGCCAACCTCACCACTTAGCCAGAAATCGCCATGCATCTCACCAAGATGAGCGTCATCCACGCGAGTGGCGAAGAAATATGGTGTATCGTATCGCGCCTTACTCGTGCACTATGCACGATAAGCTCAAGGGGCGTAGTTCAACTGTCTCGATGCTGTCAGTTGTTCATCTGAGGGGCGTTGCTCGGAGTGTGCTATAAATGCGATCCGCTCAATAAAGCGAGCACTAGTTGACCACAGACACACCTGCTGTCATGTTGATTCCTGGTCCGATACAATGGTAACCGAAAAAGTGTTCTTCCTCTAGTCAATGGTATGAGAAAAAGGCGAAATAAAAACATACACGGTGCGGCATCATTATGTACGAGGGAGTGGTGGGCGAATAAGAGACCGAGCCGCTGACTTCCACCGGCGAATTCGCATCTTTCGAGAGCTGCAGTTCGTTCCCGTAATTCGAGATTATGGATGGGAAAATAAAAAAAAAAACAGTCAGCTTCAAGATGTGTGCCCACTGCTTCTTCAAAGATCGAGAAAGCGAGCGTGAAAGAAAATAGAGCAACATTCCTCTAACAAGCCACGGCACTCCCGCCTATGTAGAGAAGCAGCAGCTGCTCGGCAATGAAGCTTGCGGCATTTCTGCCGCATCCAAGTGGCGACGTTGACGACATGAGAAGCCCACTTCGCAGAAGGGCCACGGAGCGGGTCTTGGGCTCTCCTCCGTGTCTTCACCCCGGGCCGTTCGCTCCGCTTCCTCAAGGAGGCAACTGCTTCCCATGACAATCCAAAAGCTAACGTTCCACCGCCGGGTTTGCCCTATGCCGCGGGGAGCACCAGCGTGAGGAGTCTCGGAGCCGAGCACCCTCTCGAAGCGACCCCGACTCGGGGGGCACGTCGACCCTCAGTCGGCACTAGAACACGAACCTCCGAAGACGTGTGTCAGGGGCTGCCGCCAGAACAATGCCTGAGCACGTACTTTTTCCAACTCGCGTCCTGTTTCGTCGCCGCCGCTGTGATGATAGGCGGTGGTACGACAAGCTCCGAAGCGCTCTGCGCGCTTATGCTAGAGCTAATGTTTCGCGGCGTGAGCTGGCTGCCACGAAAGCAAAAGCGCGGAGCGAAGAGATAAAAGTCGAAGAAAAAAAAAGGAAGAAAACGGTGGCTCGTTATACCATCGGAACCAACTGGCGCCTCCTCCCTCTTTCTCCCCGATGTTTCCGCTTTCAATTTTTCAGTGATCGCACGAAGGGTATATTGTGAGAGCGCGCCCGAGTTCGCAGTCAAGAGCGGTACGTATATATACGGAATGTATAGTGCTCGTTGCGGAGGGCAAGGCGGCATGGTGCTTGTTGCGACGCGCTCTAGAACCAAGGCTTAGTCACGTACCATATAGGCCGGGCGTCGTTATATACCTCCTGCGCTACGGTTATTTTTTTAATGAGCTAGAGTGAGCGCCAGATAGAGGAACCGAAAGCACTCAGTTTTGGGGGCCATTGCTGCGGCGATCCGCTTTCTTTTCGAAACTGAAAACAAACAGCAAGAAAAACAAAATGGAAGGCGCCACCTGCATTTGTTCTTACATAAGTTTTGGCCGCGCACCGCAGTAATTCACCACCTCCGAGTGCAGTGACAAAGCCGTTCCTCCGCTCGGTGTGTGCGCCTCAGCATTTAAGAATGAGCAACCGCTTCACATTAAGGGCTCGTTTCACGGCGCATGCATTCGAAGCCGGCTACTCGGGCGTTCAAGGAGCTCATTATTCTTCTGACGACGCCGCCTCTTTCAACACATTTCTCTGTATCCACCGTCTCATATGTTTTGGCATACGCATTCACTGTATGTACTCTGCACGTAAAAATGTGCATAAAAATCTCTACAAATGAACGCCGAGCACAAAATTTTAAGCATGTAGTGAAGTGCGCGCACACTTTCTCAACCGTATGACACATCATTGTGTGCAATATGGATATAATTATGCACCGCATATGGCTCGGGAAAGACCCGAGTGTTACTCAGGGGAGGCACCCAGTACTGGTTTCAGTTCTATACGTAGCTGAACCGGTACGTCGTACAGGAAGCCCGCGAATTACCTGGGAGCACACAAAGTTTCTTCATCGCGTATGCGCTAACGCTAACGACCAGGCGGTGGTTGTAGGCATCTGCCCCCTTCATGATGCAGCCATCTCACCCATTCACTAATCCCCGGGAAGCCTAGATCGGTGTCAGAACGACCCCGCCACCACTTTAACGAGACCGTTGGTGGCCCCTTGATGAACGCTGTCGTTGCTGCGTGCGCACTCACCATTCGCATCCTTGACAGGGTGCGTGCCAAACAACCTTCTTGTTGCTTTTTTTTTATTGGTCCTTTTTTCTCACGAATTCGCGGGACACCGCAAAAACAAAAGAAGTAGACTACTTGAACTTCGTGTCTTCCTTCATGCAGTGCTCGAGTTAGCCAGCTGTTCTGATGAACCCATCAGGTCAAAAGTACCCTAGGTGCGCAGCATGGAGGCTAGCGAACAAGCACGCAAGTGTGTTTGCTCCAGATTACATAAATGATCACGCATTTTCTCCTGTAGGCCAGGATGAAAGTTATATGAATTCCGTAAGTACATTTAAACAATGCTAGAAGTTTACATCGTATACGTATTACGCGACACGCACACATACACACAAACGTTTGTTTTTTAACAAAGGACGCACGCAGTTGGGAAATGGGGTATTCTTAAAGACGAAAGTAGTAACAATCAAAATAAAAAAAGCCCCCCCTCCACTGCTTATCCGCACTGCTATAATGCCAGCCGACCAGTGCGTGGTCCACGTACATGCACAAGTGCGGACATTTGCCAAAACGAAAGAGTTCGCGCAGAGAAAGGGATCACCTCACGGCACGACGCGGATTCAGAAACTGCGTTGTAGAAGCTTTCTCTTGCAACGACGTATCTTAGCGTCATCCCAAAGGTGCGACAGTATTCGAGATAGAGAGAGAAGGGCCGCGCTCCACAAAAGCCTCGTACGATGTGCTGTGCAGGAGAGAGGTATAAAGAAAAAAAAAAAGAGGAGTCTGGCAAATGCACGCTACAGCACGCTGCAAAGTCTGCGGTGAGATGGGAGACACGCGGAAATGAAACTGCGGACGCGCGCGTAAATTCTCGCGAATCCGCACGAAATTTTGGGTCGTAAAGGGGTCAGACAGAGAACGGCCGCAGGGAGGGGCGGGTGGCGCTGGTGTGGGCGTGCTGCGCTTCGCTGCCGACGGCGGCAGGCGTGCGGCAATACGCATGCACGCGAACGACAGCAGCTTTTGCGTCCGGCGCCGATGTTGTTGTATAGTGTGCGCGTGTGCGTACATGGAGGGCTCCCGTAGAAAGGAGGTGGCGCTAATGAGTTGGAGTGCCCTAAACCTGTCGTTATAACGCGCCTGCTCTTGAATGGCCTGCAGGGGCCATAAACGAGAGGGCAGCCTCGTCCGAAACGCGCGCCCCTCGGGCGGCGGTTGTTAAAGTTTTTGAAAAAGTTCGAGAGGGTTTTCGGCATTCGCCCGCTCATCTCGATAGGGCATAGAAAGCGAGAGCCGCGGCTCCGTACAACGCGCCCGGATCGTTCTCCTCGAACGCACTTCCGTGTGCCGTGGAAGCAGTTTCCTCTTTTTTTATTATCATTTTTTTTTTGTTCTGGTCTTAGTCCTGGCGAGCCATCGAGGATTTGAGTTTGGAGGCGGCTCATACACGTCGTGAGAAGGGCGACTCTGCTTCCAAACCCCGCGTCCCCCGGTGATTGTAGAGGAGCTGGCGCTCGCATCTTCAGAAATTAATGACGTGCGCCGTCGTCGGTGAACGTCGGCTGGAGAACATGTGTCGTCAAGGTATATAGCACGCTCCCGTACAGCGCGCGTGCGTGCCGCGATAAAGGCTGCAAAGAGCCGAGCGCTCGGGGGATATGTGCGCACCCTCTTCCTCTGCTGTGGGACACATCGGCGCATACGGAAACACTTCCGAGCACCGAGACGTATGACGCGTACTAGCCGCCCTGACAAAAAGAAAAAAAAAAAAAGTTGTTGCGAGGTTTTCGAATGGGAGCTGTGCTTAACGAGATTCGCATTTATGATAAAGACCAGTCGACGTGGCATACTTGTACGCTTGTTGTTGTTGTTGTTATGTGGGGTTTTGTTGTTGTTTTGTGGGGTTTTACGTCCCAAAACCAGTTCTGATTATGAGAGACGCCGTAGTGGAGGGCTCCGGAAATTTCGACCACCTGGGGTTCTTTAACGTGCACTGACATCGCACAGCACACGGGCCTCAACATTTCGCCTCCATCGAAATGCAGCCGCCGCGGCCGGGATTCGATCCCGCGACCCTCGGATCAGCAGCCGAGTACCTTAGCCACTAGACCACCGTGGCGGGGCATGTGGGGTTTAACGTCCCAAAACCAGCTATGATTATGAGAGACGCCGTAGTGGAGGGCTCCGGAAATTTTGACCACCTGGGGTTCTTTAACGTGCACTGACATCGCACAGCACATGGGCCTCAACATTTCGCCTCCATCGAAATGCAGCCGCCGCAGCCGGGATTCGATCCCGCGACCCTTGGATCAGCAGCCGAGTACCATAGCCACTAGACCACCGTGGCGGGGCCATACTTGTACGCGTTACTGAAAAATTGTAACCGAAGTCAATTGTAAAGGTTACGTCACTCTAAAGAAATAACTGATTGCAATTACAATTAGAGCCTCAAAAAAAATGCGATCGAAAAATTACTCCAGAGTTGTCGATTGCTTCCCTACGTTATCTTTCCGTGCAAGTTCTTTTATTACGGTAGGAATGTCTACACATACACATATAGCATGACACAAATAACGAGGTCACGAGTAAATCCAGTGGGAAAAGCTCGTCTTGCACGTAGGTACCGCAAATGTTCGTCACAAGGTTGTCGGTGGAACGAGCACCGAGAAGAACTCTTGTTTCTTGCGTAGAACTATCGCTTCACCTCAAGGCGTCGGTTTTCGACAATTGTAATAAATCTCGCAAAGAAACTCACTGAACACGAAGGGTTATAGTTCAGTTTGACGAACGGATGTATTAGAGCATGCGGGCTTTACATTAAAGAGACATTTAGCCATCAGGGTATATGTTGTAAATTAATTATTAAAAACTAAAATTACGTGTGGTTCATACGCACATTGTGTGTGTGGTATAGTGTACATAAAGTGACAAAAAGTTCGCAACACCACCGAGGTGCGAGTGGTGCAGCAGCTTATAAGATATGCACCATACATAAAATAGACGATTCGGCAAAAAAAAGACAGAAAGACAAAGGGAAAGGTTTTATGTGATCCAGCGCAACTCAACTAACCCAGTATCGAAAGGGTGGCAAAGTTACTGCGACGTGTTCGAAAAAGCAACAAATAAAACATTCTTCGTAAAAACAAAGTAGAAAATTCCTCGACAGAATTTGGCTCGTACAGCTATGTATACGCTTCGTAATACGCTATAGAACCAGAACTTTGCAATCTAATATTCGCAACAAAAAGCAACTGTAGCACCAATCTCCCTTCGCGCATAGGAGAGCGTCCTCGATGCGTTCGGTGTTATTGATAACGCTTTCAGTCTTCATACTGGAGATTGAAAATGCACCTTCTCTTGCGCGAGGTGCTTTCGAGAATAAATAGGGACGTTTTCTTTATGCACGCACAGCTGCCTTTGCTCCTAGCTCCGCAAGAAAAGGTACTCAATCACCAAGACCCTACATGGAAATGACAAAATTTCACAACTTGTACTCCGATGAACTGTCGAGAGTACAAGGGCTTGAGAATCATACACCCTGTTAAAATCTGGGTTCGCAGCAACTGGCGGAGTTTCTTCGTCATGCGTTGTGCAAGATGCTCACGCTTAAAAAAAAGAAAACACATTTTCGACAGCGCATTTTGAGAGGTGGATTTACTCGATGCATTCGTTTGAGAATAATTACTTTCTTTCCACGCGCACGCGTGCGACAAGTACGGGCATATACATAAGACCTTCCAACATGAGGCATCAAATTCCGAGGCATACGGACAATTAAAGCGGATAACTCGAGCAGAGTCTGGACAAACTTCCGAGCGCTCTCAAGACTGCTTTTCGTAAAGTATGCCTGGAGATAAGCCTTCACTTCAATTTGGAAGGGACCGGCGCTCCACCTCATTAGGATTCATTGTCCGCAATTAGACGCACTAAGAGTATAGCTTGACTGCGCATACACCACGTGCGGGACTTATCCCAAGCCTCTACAATGGCGCAACCGGTGACGTGAAACACCGCGGCACGCTCAATAGGCGTGGTCGAAATCAACCAAAATAATGGTTAAGAAACAATACGCGAACAACACGATCGAACCAACGAACTCGCGTCCGCTTCACCGCCAAGTCTGATTGATTTGTAGGGTTTAACGTCCCAAATCCAGCTCTGATTATGAGAGACGCCGCAGTGAAGGTCTCCGGAAATTTCGACCACCTGCGGTTGAGGCCCGTGTGCTGTGCGACGTCAGTCGCACAGCACACGGGCCCCAACATTTCGCTTCCATTGAAATGCAGCCGCCGCGGCCGGGATTCGATCCCGCGACCTTCGGATCAGCAGCCGAGTGCCATAACAGCTAGGCCACCGTGGGAGGGCCGCCACCCAAGTCTGAATGCCGCTTGTCGTGAATGGCTTCAGCGTAACTAGCAATATCCAAACGAACACGCCTGCTCGGCAACAGGCTTTGCTTGATAGTGGCTAGTTTTTATGGAGTTTCAGTTCGCTGTAGCGAGGCGAAAATTATGGAATGTGTATGTGACCGCTTAAATTCACTCCGTCGTAACGATGAAATGGGATGTTTTTGGACATCGACAAATCCCGTCAAGAAGGCTTTCGCGGACGATGTATGGTAGTTTCTGCATAAATTTTTTCTCGTTCTATCACCGCTTGCAAAGCCAAATTCTTACACTTTCCATAAAGCTAATACTAGAAACTTTTCAAGCAACCTCGATGAGATTTTTACGTTGCGAAAGAGGGTAAGGTAAACCTCATTTCCAAAGAGCAGGTTAGTTGCCTCTGTGCATATTCTCGAAAATCGATTATTTCCAACATAAACTGCGCCTGTGCGCGCAGCTAGGGGCACAGAATGTTCGAGTTCCTAATTTGCGAAATGAAGTTGCGGAAGCTACCGCGTTGTGTTATTGCACACGCTCTCGAGACTTGCAGCAAAGGGGTCCTAACAAAGAGGTACGCGTGCAAATTGTAGAAGTATATATATATATATATATATATATATATATATATATATATATATATATATATATATATATATATATATATATATATATATATATATATATATATATATTCTGCATTTGACCCATGCAGGATTTATATGTAACCGTTGTCACATTTAAGCCTAACGAAAGGCGGCAGTCATGCTTGCTTACCTGGCGAACTGTGGCCCCACACTGGCTGCATTATGAGTGGAACTGGCCGAGATGTCTTCGTCCTTGATTTCGCCACTAGTCATGCCCAGCGTTTGGTTGCAAGAACCTGCGGAAACAAAAGAGACGGCAGATTCCTGCTTGAATATCGAGCAAGAAAATCAGGTGAAAGTTTCGCCGAAGTAACGTCTATGCTCATAGAAAATAACCCTATCACGTGGAAAAACGTTACATGCGTGCAAAAAAAAAAGTAAGAACAAGAAAGGTAGAAAGGGCAGTTAGGCGACAAGACAAAAGGGTGAGTGCGAACTGCGAAATATGGTCCCGACGCCAAGATACTGCTGACGTGTTCTGGCTCATCCAGGAGTACAGTGAAGTATAGTGGAATACAGTGGAGTACATTCATGCGAGTACACAGTGGCGTTGGACTTCCCACAAGGCAACGGCCACAAGGCACACGCCGGACTGGGTTGGAATCGAACCCAGGCACCCAGGTTGCCAAGCAAGCGCGCTGTACCTGTCGTCCGCAGCTGCTTTTGTAGTTGTGGCCGAGCAAACGTATACCCATCACGTGCTTGATTGCACGCGACGCGTCGATGCCGTGTGGCTCACTAAATTCGCTTTTAACACGCACGCACGTAAACAGTCTTGCGTGTTCCTGCCTACTTTTCCTTTTGGACTGCTTTGCCTTCACCAATACAAGGGTAGCTTACCGAATACTCCCTTTACCTATTTGTATTCCCATCTTTCCTGCTTTGCATGACGCTTATCTTTTGATGTGAAACATAACACTACACAACAAACCGGCTTGCTTGACTAAGTTGAAAGATGTCGAATTCCCAAAAATACGGTTGCTAGAGATAAGAGCCCTCGCCCACTGCAATAATCATTTGCGCAATTTTATTTTCGTTCCGAATGGAAGAGAATTTGCATTGCAGAGGTATGAAGCAGGGCGGCATGATGACAAAGGATCCTAGCGTCACCATCATATCTGATGAACGAAAATTGCCAGAAACCCTGAGCAGACAAAACAGGTGAGTAACTAAATCTTTAGCGTTTATTCAAGCAAAGAACAGACCGCACACAGCATAAAAAAATGTGGTTGATCCATCTGTCATAGGAGTCGGTATAACACGAAAGTGAAGCCTGTCTTCGCGAAGTTGTGGAATGCATAACGGCAGTTTGGCGAATCGAGGGGCGCGAGATGGCTTGAGTGCTGTGAACTTGATTGATTGATTGATTGATTTGTGGTGTTTACGTGGTACTTTTGTGGTACCTGGTACCACAAATCCAGGTTTCAAATCCAGGTTCACCTGGATTTGTGGTACTGTCATCATGTGAACAGTTTAAATGTAGACATCAGCGGCACCTCGACACGGCACATGGATCCTCGACAGTTGTACACGAGAGAAAGTTCTCGAACGACTCAAGTGTTCCGGAGACACTGAGCTGTACGTACTCGAGCCCTGCACTAATCTGCCATAAACAAGGAGCGTCCGCAAACGGTGACACTTTGCAAGCGAGACCGAACAGGTTGTCAGCGGATCGTTTTGTGAAAACACAGCGCACTGCAACGAAAAGGCCAATCACTTGCTTGTCGACGGCCGTCCTTGCGTTCCTGGAGTAGTGCGCGTCGCAATTCAACACACCTGGCCACGTAGCGGCCGCGTTCGTACTTCTTCCGAGGAACGCAATGTCACGACGCTGCCACGCCCATAACTTCCGCAGCGGTCGAGGCGCGAAGACTACCGAAGCGCTGACTACCGGCGCGAATTAGCATGACAATCTGTTTCGCTCTATCTATAGTTCGTAGATGGCGGTACCACCGCAGCGAACCTAAGCGAACAAAGAGTGCAGTATAAGGGAGGCAATGGTAAGTTAAGAGTAATTTTGCTTGTTAAACACTATAGTTCACTGTCCTAAGCACCTTTACTTTAACCGGACGACAATGAAATCCAACTTGTCAAGCGCATGAGTGAACATATAAGGCCCATCTGTTCCGTATACGACAGATGTTGCGGTGGTGTAGCAGTACAGTATCCAGCACCTTTTGTCAAATCCCGGTTGGAAGTAGGTTCGAGTGCGACTGAGTGGAACATTTTCATTGCAAATGTGTGTTGATTTTTTTCAGAGATCCACTTCCGTTACGGAAGTACGTCACTGATTTCTTGGTGGACCCCGGCACAAAACACTTTCGTGTTAAAGAAACGAACCATCTGTAAAAACTGAATACGCCATTCTACTTCATTTTGAACGGAAATAGCACGTGCATGTTTAAATAACGCCAGTTTTCGACCCCACGCCGAAACTCCTCAGCCGTTATCCAGCGGGCTATGATGCACACAAGACGCCCCAAAAGCTTTCCGGCATTATGCTCTCCAGTGCGCACCCGCGCGTCTTCCAGAGAAGCCGACACCCTCGCGACCGCACTTCTAGAAAGACAGTGCGTAGACACGCTTAGGAGAAAAAACTGGGAACGAACTGAAAGGGAGAGTGAAAACGGCGGCACACCGGTACCCCGAGTAGTAGCGGTGGCGGCGTCGCACTAATGTCGCGCATTCCAGGCTTTATGGAGAAGCAAGTGTCGAGTGCCGTCGAGTTTCGTCCGTGTTGGCGCAAGAGCGCGCCTGCCGTTGCTGCTGCTCCCCGCGGCTTCAAAAGAGTGCTGATGTCGTCGCGCCTGCCACAGAGGCGCAAACCGTTGCCCGGTGACCGGATGGACAGACGGAGAAGCGCAGCTGGGCGACGCGGACATTCCCGGCGTGCCAGCGGACTCGATCTGCAAAACGTGCCCAAAACATTTTTGGAAGCCGCCGCTCGAGGAATTTGAGCAGCCGCCGAGTTCCGCTCGCCGAGTCGCTCACCAGCTTTCTCTCTCTCTCTCTCTTGCCTCCTCCACTCCTTTCTGGCGTGCTCGTTTCTTTACTCCCATACTCTTCCCTTTCTGGGCAGCAGCAGCAACAACAGCAGCAGCAGCAGCAGCAGGAGCAGTAGCAGCGCGACGCTCGCGCGTCATTTGTCGGCGAGTTCAACTCCCGGGCGCGTCATCTTCGTCCACGCGCATTGTTCGCCCGAGCAGGATTCCGGCCCCGAGCAGAAGGACGCCACTTGGATTGCCTCTCTCTCTCTTTCTCTCTCTTTCTCTCTCTCTTTCTCTCTCTCTCTCTCGGCGATGCTCACCGCGTACTTTCACTTTTCCCCTGCACTACAACTCTTGCACGCAGAAGCACGTGAGCTTGTTCTCTTGCGCCTTTTGTCGGAGACGGAGAGAGAGAGTCACTTTTTCGGGTTGTGCGTCCGACGAGTTCTATAGCTGGATGTTGAGTCAATATCATTGCAGGCATTTCGCTCAGGAGCATAGTCAAGGTCCCTGGTTCCCTTTCCTGGCGTGCGACTAGCCAGGCATTGAGATAGAAACTACATATAAAGACTAAGGACATTGCAGGATTTTGGAAAACGTTCAACTGATGCGCTGTTTTCCCCCATGTCACATACACCACCATATGTTCGCACTTGCTCCTGTATAACACACGCTAGAATTCCGTCCGCTTGACCGCGTGGCCGTATCCGAATGCTCAGTTTATTTCACCGATACCACGATTCCTAAACTGTTTATAGCCGAGTATAAAAGTACGGTTATAAAGCAAATCAGAACACGAAGAGCTGATGAAAACTCCCCCTCCGCGCATCTGTATAGAAATACGGCCTGTAGTCACCCTGCAGTGTGTTTTTAATTGCAGAAAAGTTTAAGTGGGCGTTTTAAATTCCAAATTAGGTCCCTGTTACGAACGCAGCCGAACCTGCAACCGCGATCACTGCTGTTAATTCACTTCTTTTCTCCACAGGGTGGAATTATGCAGAAAAGCATACAGTACTTTATTCATGCATGTGGTTGACTAAGCGCTACATGGAAGCAAATAAATGATGAATAAGATATTCGCAAAGGAGGAAGCTGCTGTTCAATGCGGCGCTATGTGAAAGTTTATAGACCTCCTGCCGGCTTTTAACGCCGCTTTCTACCTAAAACTTTTAGGGCCCACAGCAACGGTGTTTCATAAGTTGTACCTCGGTATGTAGCGGTGACCAAGGCAAGTTACGCGTGCATAACATACTATACCATGGAAAAACGGAATAGTAAGCAGGTTATGGCGAAATATGGTTCTGTCTCTACTCTTCGCCACTCTGTTTACTAACGCCACCTGTATATCTGCAAGCACGCTTAATATGACGCCTGCACCGTCTTTGGTGACGGGATACGTAACGTAAAAAAAAAAATGTACTCTTTAAGTGATTGCTCCAATGATTCGTTTAACTTCACATTTTCCTACTCCCATGTCATTTATCCACGAATCTATCCTTAGCTCTCCATCTGTATTTGTAATTTACAGCTTTAGTACCAAGAAAAGGAGGTTGCGGTCCGCAGTGTATTTCAAACGCTGAAATGTATCACTTGCGGTAAGATTTCTGATCTGTGTCCCACAGGCGGAAAGCTGTTGTTTTTCTTCTTCCACCTTATTTCCTGCTTCAATAATATCACGATTGGCCAAAGGGAAAACCTTTCGTATCATTTCTAGATATATCAGTGCTACTTTGATGTGCAGTAGTTATACTTGACGAGAGACTGATCATCTCGGTTCTTTATAGCCTGTTGACATCATTATTTTTCGAAGACGAAGAGTGTTATACGAAAAGCAAGGTAACCGAGGGCCCCATTGCGCATGAAGCGTCTCGCTCGAGCGTGCGCTCGAAGGATGAGCCTCCCAGTATTTGTCTGAAGTGTCGATATGTCCTTGCACTACTATTTACCCCAAAGACCGGACATTAAATCTTTATAGAAAGAGGCCCTACGCCCTTGTGTACATACATGGCCGCACTCCATCCTTAACAACTCTTACTTACACAGCTCTCCCGTCCGTTCCTTTTACTTACCCTGGTTCCTTTATTTGCCAAAAACATTTACTCGAACCCGACCAAAAACGCCGTGGATGTACTCGCTTTACCAGCCCGGACACAAAGGAGCCGTCCCAATAACTCGATAACCCCACACGACAGTCTACAGGTTGCTGGAGCCCTCAGTATGGTAACGAAACAACGTCAGTCCGGGGCAGACACTAACGAGCTTCCTCTCCACTTGGCTCGCACAGACCCAGTCAAACAAACCCTAACGAATCGGTGGATACAAAAAGGTTCGCGCTACTTCCCCGTCCGCCGCGTATAGGTAGTCATCACCTCCCTCTTGCTCCCACGCAACTTGGCGCCGCCCCCTCATCATTTCTCCGTTCCTCGCGGCGGTGATAGGCGATTGCTGCGCGTCTCCCAGCGCTGCCGCTGCTGCAAAGACGCTGCGGCGGAGAACAACAGCGTAGCTCCGAGACGCCTAGCGCGGCCCAGAAACGAACGCGGCAGCAGCGACGCAGAAATGCCGGAGGGGCGGGAGGGACAGGCAGGGATAGCAAAGTGCATGCCTGCGCGCGTGCGAGCTCCCGTTTTCGCCTTATCTGTGGGACATCGCCAGATGTTGGCGTACACACGGCGGGCTTTGGAGGCGAGATCAGTCGGACCGCTGCTGGGCTCCAATGTACTCTCCTTCTCTCGAGTTGTGCGCGGATTGCGCATACGCGGGGAAAAGATCCGCGCTGCTGCTGATGCGGCTCCTCCGACGAGATGGGCCGAGGACAGCGGTGGAGAAAAAAAAAAAAAATGAGAGACGGCCCGAGACCGCAGAGGTGGAGCGGGCTCCTTCGCATCCGAGGAGCAGAATCGGTCGGGAGACAATGGTGCTAGCTGCTCAAGAGCGCGGCGAGGGAAACAACGCGGGGGTATAAACGGATGGAGTCCCGGCGCAAGAACAAAGGGGAGGGGATGTGCGCGCGGTGCCGACCGCCAGGTAATTGGGGATTCCCCTCGCCCATCAATCTATTTCTGCTGATTTGTGCCGCCGGAAAAAGTTTGCGCGCGGGAGGAGAGCACGGTTCGGGTGATGCCCATAAATCATGCGGTGAGAATCGCAACAGAAGGTTTCCGTGGCCGACGCGTGAATGGCACACGGGTGAAGCTCGTGCGCGACGAACGCCAGGCGGGGAGACGCGCCAGAAGGAATCATCGGCCAGCCTTCGATGAAGGGGCCTGGAAAAGCAGCATCCGCGGGCGCGAGCTGCCTTGTTCCTTTCTCGATCGCTTATTCTTTGTCGCCTCGCTGTGTGCCGGTTCTCCTCGCGCGATTTTTTGCTGGTATTTTCTATTTACTTACACACCATATACACCCGGTCTTCTCCGGTGCAGTGCGAGCGGGTTGCTTCTTGGGGAGATCCCACATAACGCGCCGTTCTCGGGGTTCATTACGTTTTACTTCTTTTTTCTCTATATCTCACCCAAGACGGCACTTTTACTTTTTTGACGGTCTTTCCGAGCTGGCAAGATTGCGCGCTTCTTTATTTTATTCGGGAGCGATTTCGTGCAACGAGTCCGTTTTGTGCAAGGAGAGACCGACACATAAATAAAGGTTTGATGAGAGAAAAAAGAAAAAAGTAATATATCTTAGATCTTCACGTACCGTGCGAGGCATTTCCGCCACATCGGAACAAGAAATGAAATACTTCTGATGGAAGCGACGTTCAAAATGATGGAGTTTTGCTTCGGCACGCTGGTAGCGAACAAAACGAGAGGGGATAAAAAAGCCTGTGAGAGAAACATCTCTCTGCAGCAGCTGGCATGCATGCACGAATATTGCGTGACTTTCAAAACAAAAACCGTAACGCTTGTATCACTTTTGTGTGCCCCCAGCTCAAAGTTCGCATACAAAAATAGAAGCATAAGTACAAAGTATATAGGACTGATGTATGAAGCCTTCAAGAAATGTTCACGCGACTTACGATAATGAACATACATTGTTCTCAGCAAACTTTGCGGACCGATAAATTCAGCAACTACCGGCTGCAAAAATTCAATACAATACAAAACTGTCATGCATATTAACCTTATGTACAAACGGCGCAGCAATAACTTTTCGCACTTATGTTGATAGTGGTGACCATCTGCATGTGCCACAGTGTATATTTAATTCGTGACTTTTCTAGCGTTCCCCAGCGTGAGGCTTCAAATCGTGTTTCCTGTTCAGATTTAGCTATACCTGCATTATTTACCTCTTGTACTGTGGTAGCCTTATGGTCTTAAGATAGGAATAATAATCCACTGAGTTGATCAAAAGCCGTCGGAGAGCGCGCAAACGCAAATGTGCGCGCTCCATGGAAAGCACGACGAAAGATGGAAACGACGAAGGCAGTCAAGTTTTTTTTTTTTTTTTATTGAAGTGGTGAATAGGAGAGGTTGGTGCCTTTAGTATGGCACCGACTACTCCTTCTCGCTTAGCAATCTCAGAAAAATTTCAATAAAGAAGTAAAAAAAAAACAGCAAGAAAGAAAGTTTCACAAGACATACACATTTGTCACACTAAAAAGGTCAGCGCTATATACAGTTCGACAGTGCGTGGATTAGAGTTCCACGTGACTACGCAGCTGACGTCTAAAAATTACGATATGGTTATGACGCGCAATTGAATATCTGTCTCCGGGTTAATTTACACCACCTGGGGTTCTTCAGGTGCAGGTGTTTGTCGGCACGTAAACGAATAAGCGTTAATAAAAATGTTTTGGCTATGGGATATCAACTCCAGACCTTTACAAGAGGCGAATCCTGATGCTCTAACCACACTACGCCACAGGTGCATGCCACATCCGATGCAAAAAAAGAAAAAAGAGTCACTTTAAAAAATAGCCCTTCGTACAAGCAAATCAGACGCTTGGCCCATTTTCCACTGTTCTAACGGCTTCAGTCCAGCAAACGAGCACGTTCAATTTGTCTGTTTGCTTTCACGATGCTGGCGGCTTACCCTAGGTGCCATGCCGTGCATACACCACCGAGGCTATATATATATATATATATATATATATATATATATATATATATATATATATATATATATATATATATATATATATATATATATATATATATATATATATAACAGAATTGACGATGCGCCTCTTAAAGAACGACGGTTTATTAAGTCAACGTATCGGTCGGAGCCCGACCTTTTTCAATATATATATGTGTGTGTGTGTGTGTGTGTGTGTGTGTGTGTGTGTGTGTGTGTGTGTGTGTCGCTTCCACGCCCCCCCCCCCCCCCTTTTTTTTTCTTAAATAAAGATACATGAATTTTCTTTATTTGTTGAATTCAAAACGGAACAAATCCAGCACAACCGGGGATTTGTCCCCGGTCACCAAATTGACGCTATATACACTCGTCTCGTGATCGAAGAAATTCGGCACCTAGAAGCGAGTGGACGAAGCTCCCAAGTGTGTGTATAACTCCTTGCGTCGTCTTCCAGCCACTGCGCTTATATATATATATATATATATATATATATATATATATATATATATATATATGCACGCGTACGTCACAAATAGCCTCCAATACGTTTGTTCCCTGTGTCTGTGCAGTGTTGAATGCTTCCATGTCTTCTTATCCAAGCATAAAAGTATTGGCTGCGGTATTATTTCGCTTTGCGCTGCAGTCCTTGGCCTTCCTTAAAATCACTGAGCGCCTGTATCGTGAGCGTGCTATCTCATCGTCGCACCTCCGGTTAGACGCAGTTATTCCAGTTTGGCTGCTGCTATATATTTCAAGCATACGGCAAAGTGCACTTAGCGTCCTTCTGAATAAGTTAAGCGGGAAACATCAACACGTAAATGCAGTGCTTCAGCAGTATCGTCTCGCGATATGAGATTGTGAGCATGACGGGAAAAAGCAGGCTTTTTTCGCTTGAAGAACACATCTTTTTTTTTTATGTGCATAAAGGAAAATAAACCTTTCCTTTTCACGATCACGCAATTAAGTAATCATGCGAAGAAAGCGATGTGTTGGAGTATTGACGCGTTTACTTAATATAGGCGTGTGTCAAATATCGTGATAGCACTCAAGCGACATGTACAGTGACGTAGCTTGATTAAATGAGTGACGTAACTGTCTTGAGTTTCATGGAACATGGCATACAAGGCCTTTAAACGCAGGTATGCGTGAAAGTGATACAGCGGAGTACACAAGCTGCTACTTCAACTCAATGCGCAGTAAGAGTCCTTTTTTGTTGTTGCTGTTGTAGCCAATAGCGAAAAATGAGCGCGAACACAATACTGAACTCTTTCAGTCGTGTAACAGCAATGCCGAAATTGTAGACAGCAGAGAACTTAGGTATAGTGAAAGAAAAATAGACAGAGAGAACCGCCGAGGAAGTCAAACTGCGAGGCTGGGTGATATCAGTGCCCCGTTGAATGGCATATCACGCTTCTTTCACGTGCAATAAAAGCGTTTTGCGCGCTTCCTGCATTGACGTGAGATTGAGGGACGCATGCATTGCCCTTTGACTGCCAATTAATGTTTTTATTTAGCTAACGAGTGCTTCAAACCGCTCACAACAGAGCGCCGCTGTGTACATTTCAATGCGCGCCGCGGCCTCGCCTATCCGCACTCACGTGGTGACGGTGCTGCTACCTACACGTCGATATCGAGGCCAGTAGTCTACTTCAAAGGACGTAGCCGGTGGCTCATGTGGCGTCATTTGTTCAAAGAAGAGCAGGTGGTTTCCAGTTGTATTTCAAAGCAAATCGCAGGTTGTCTGGCGCGCAGAGTGGGATAATATTTCGATCACACTTTCACAGGAGTCTCCACAACTGATCGGCATTGTTTGCTCACCCCGTTCAACAGGTCTTGCAGGGCCCTTTCAATGATAACGCATTCCTCTGGCAATTATAGCTTTAAATTAACACGGGCTTTTGTCGCATCCCTTCCGCGCCTTCTGCATTTCCCTTCTCTCCCTTACAAGTCTTGATAGGCAGTCTTCATATTACATCGCAGGAGAAGTTTGTACCCAAACTTGGTGGGCACCATGACGTGACAGCATTGTGTTTACCGGCACATACGGGTAAATCTTGATACAAACGCGCACGGAACACCGCTGTTGTCTTGGCGATAATAAGCGCGAAGCTCCGTCAGGTTTTCTTCACTTTCGTATTGTAAATGTCACGTAACAATGGCCGTGACGACGTCACCGTAAAGCGTCTGTCTTCTGCAGTGACAGAGGGACGGGTAAACCGAAGACAGAAATTAGTGGTTAAGCGTAAATGGCGAACATGCACGGAGCACAGGAAAGACATTAACATCAAGAGCCGCATATGACCCAGGACGGTATATGTAAATATATATACCAGGAAGAGCAGTTAGTTAAGTAAGGTGGAGATACAAGATTAGCCAAACCAGTTCTCCTGCCTGGTTTTAAGGAGCGAAGTCGGTGTCAAAACACACCCCCAAAATTTTCTGAGCGCTGCATAACCTCTCTTTGCCCCTACTTTCGACTGTCTTTTCGCCCATGATATTTACGCATCGCATCGTACAACACCTCCTCCCCATCCCCACCCCTAACCCCCCCCCCCCCCCCTTCCCCGTGAATAATATTTGTGGCTAGGCCAGTGGTTTCGGAAGTGTGTAAATATTGAGATCCGGACACGAAACTCAAAACTTACGAAACTGTGTATAGAAACTGTGCATAAAACGATAACTTCAAACGTTCCAGTTAAGAATCTTTCTGTGCGCTGAGGACAGAGCGCCAGCGCACGGAAATTGGATTTCTGGAGAACGTGATGTGAAAACCGTTAAGGCCAGCCTTGACATCATATCATAATTTTGGCACGTAAAACCCTAAAAACTTTTTTTTAAAATAGAAATGAGGCATGACAAAATTCAGGGCACAAGTTAATCGCCCAAGATCACTGGAAAATAATGGTTAGCGACTTATCTTCTGGCTCGCATTGTTAAGCCACTGAACATGAGACACCAGGTGGATGCAGGGAAGGGAATGTAAGCACAGCATTTGAGTACCGCCTTCGCATGAGGCAATTGTAAGTACGCGAGAAGAAAGGAATTCAAGCCAGTTCCACGCCGCGAAAGCCGTCAGAAGAAAGAAGATGTTGTTTTATCGTTAACTGAGTAAGGGCGTCAAGTTTATTGATGTCCCTCACCTGCCACTTACGTTATTCTTGCATGTGCACTCAGTCAAAACGAGCCCCGCCACGGTGGTCTAGTGGCTATCGAGAATATGCTGGGACCTGTATTTTCTATACGCGGTTCTCGGGTGTGCGTTCATCGTAAAACGCACAACGCAACACTTACACCGAAACAGAAAGAAAAAAAAAAAAACAAGCGAGAAGGAAAGGGTGCACACAGCAGAACTGTTCTGACGCGCTATAATTCTTCTTGGTAAGCGATGCAATGTCGGGATACACCGAAGGTGTAAGTCACGCATGCAGTTGTGATTATACACAACATGCTTCTTGTAACTCGCACATGCGGAATATGCCCCCTTGAAAGGCAGTCTGCTGTACGCAAGAACTTTTCGTTCGTCTCCGGTGGTGCAATAAAATTAAAGACGTGTATAAAAAACAAATATGAAAGGAACAAGCATGACGCTGATATGCAAAGAGATAACTCCGATGATTGTTGGAGAACCCGCACGCGAAAATGAAATAATAAAGGCAAAGCTTTGGGCGCCTTGCTTAACCAAATTTAGCTAGAATATGATAAGCTCGTACACAGCTAGACGCTCCTAGAAATCTTGCTGACTGCACTCATCGGCTCGAAGTCTCTACTTTTTACGTCTACTGGGTTTCTTTTTCGGAGGCCAAGATCATCGCGGCGCTTCGAAAGGTGACTAGACGCCGGAGCTAGCGTCTGCCAATCAAATGGGCACTTTGCGACACGCAATACACAAACCAGTCCTGGGCAGTTTTTTTTCTTTGTTTTTTTTTTTCTGCAGACTTCGAAGCGATCCTTATGGGAATCCATCTCATAAGCAAACAGCAGCTACGGTTTGACCATGGCGTCCACAACGTTATTACTCGTAAGAGTCGTAACGGCAAGCCAACTTACAAACCGAATCCAGCTTAAAAGGCTGCGCGAGGGCTTCTGCGAGTTGTACATCAGTTTGTGGAATGGTTTTATCAAACCGTGTAGCCAGCTATTAGCGCACCTGTTTGTGAAACCTACCCAGAATAAATCGCTCAATGCTACGTGCAGAATGCATAGACATAGAGTTGCACAAATAGTCAGCTTTTCAGTTCATATATACTCAAACAATTCTGCAAAGAGTAGAATGTTGAAAATGCCTAGTTGCCGGCAGGACATGCTTTATGCGCAAGTTGAATATTGAAGCGCGGTGGTTTTACAAATGTCACTGGTGGTCTATAGCGCCCCTAATAAATAAATAAATAAATAAATAAATAAATAAATAAATAAATAAATAAATAAATAAATAAATAAACATTCCAATGCGATGCGTTACAATTTCTCTAGTTCCTGTTATGCTGTCTTATTCTGGCTTATAAACTTCGTTGCACGTTTGACTACTTCAGCCAAGGTATTCCTCGCATTTGTAGCTCGTTTCGCAGAAATTCCGGTGTCGGAGTCGGCCTCGTTGGTTGTGAGCGGTAAATCACCGTTGTCCGTGAGCGAAAATTCGAGGTGGATGCAAGTAAAGAAAAAAAAAAAAAACTTCGGATCGTGTGGGCATCGAACGTCGGACCCCTCGCTCCGCAGCGCTACGCGAGCGGCTACGCCACAGGCGTCGTTATGACCGCTTACGCCAAGCCATTTACATTGTGATTATCACCGCCAGAGGGATGCCGAGAAGGCGAAACGATGATGTGGCCATGTTGTGCGTGGCGATCGGCGGTTATCCCATGTCGGAATTGGACTAGGCGCGCTGCTGGGCGTGGCGCGCTTGCGCTGGCTGGCCTTTACTGACTGTGGGCCGAGACGGGGCTATCTCTCCTACAATATACATATTTGCATACCCGCAAATACGCCATGTTGACATGTTTGCCATGGATTCTGTGCTGTGTACAAGGGCCAGGCGAACTGCGGTGTCTTCTTCATCGGCGAGCTCTGATGGCGCATCGCCACTTTGTACATCGCAGTAATTCACAACCGCAACTCCACGAGTAAATACATACAATAACAAGTGTGGTGTCATGACAATTACGTGGCTAGGCGACTCAAGAGCATGGCAAGAGAAATAGCACGATGGCAATGCGGCGACGCATCGCTATCACGTTGAACTCTTAAGGCAAAGCTTGAGGGTCCCACAACATTTTATGTATTAATTATTCTGCTTCCCACGAGTATGCGTAACACCAAACGAGAATACGCATAATTCAAGGTCGAGAAGCAGCGAGGGAGCTGTCCGGTTTTTGGTCTCTCATAAACCCCAAACTCTTCCAGCTCTGCCGTTCAGTTTCTCCCCATGCGAATTTGTAATGCGAGAAAGCCTAACCCAGGCACAAAAACAAAGAAACAATGGCTTAAGGTGCTCCGTCAGCGGTGTCCGCATTATTCATAAACTTCTTGATGTGTTCCTTGCCCACACTGTACTCAGTCCTTCGCGGTGCGAAAAAGGCAGCTCGCAAGAGCACAGGCAACATATGACAGGCGGGATGATAAGAAGCGCGCAGGCGCTCTTCTTATCATCTTGGTGACTGCCGCGCGCATGAACAGTAACGCTTCCACTTTACAAAGAAATTCAAAGCGAAACTCTTTTTTTCTTAATCCTCATACGCCCTCGTTTCACGCTGGAGGCACGTTAGGCCCGAGCAGCAAGCGATGATGGAAAAGGAGGAGGAATAACACCGTCAAACTATAACCATCCGACCAGCTCAGAAAGTACAGTTCAACGTCAAGCCTCGCCGTGGTGTCTGCTATATAGCTTCCCACATAAAACGCTCAACACGTACCCAGTCAGCAATGAGGCGTTAACTGAACAAGGCGAAAGGGGCGCACAGGCGCGATGTTTACGCCTTCAGCGATAGATCCGCTTTTCGCCAATGACGGGGTCGCCCCTTTTGTTTCTTCCTTTGTTTCCCGCCGTTTTGCACCGAGACAGGCGACTAAGCTGCAAAATGACGTTTGAAGCCTCGGCTGGCGGGCGCGGACGACGCGCCCAAATCGCGATAGACAAAAGAAATCAGCCTCCCGAGGGAGGCCAGAACAGCTCCGCCGCAACAAGCGCTGTTCAGAACAACAACCATGACAACAACAGCACAGCACCATATAGGAAAGAAAGAAAGAAAAAAAAGGAAAGATGGAAAGCGGCGCAGCAGTGCCGCTGCCTCGCTCCAAAGTCGGCGGCCTCATCCAAGAAGACGCTTCCCAAGGGAGTGAAAGCGAGCGGCGGCTGCGAAGACTTGGCGCGAGAGCCGCTATTCAGCCGGCACGCCGAGGCAACAGCGAGGCTTCTCTGGCATACACGTTATCTTCCGGCTCCTCCGTGGATTCGACGAGCAAATACGTGCCAAACTGCGCGCAGAAAATCTGAGACGCCTCTTTACATCTTTGTTTTTGCTCTCTCCCTCTCCCTTTTATTTCTTATCCTTCCTCCCAGATGCAAACAAGCAATTTAAACTATCTGCCACCTTCCCTCTAGCTTTCTTCATCTTCGCGCTTGGCATGACGCACCAGCGATGTAGGCGCATAGCGTGTGCTCGCTTCCGGTAAGAAGAGCGTATATGCTTCGGATATGATGGCCGACATCGACAATGCAGAGAGAAGTACGTACAGAAAGGACAACTAGCAGTATATATATATACAAATAGGCGGAGGTCAGCGGTTTTCTTCACGAACGAGAGAGCGTGTGTGCGCGAGCGACCGAGCCGCAATGCACAGCAGTGAAGAACCATAGAAGCGAGAACTGAAACTTCGAGCGTTCTGAAAAAAAGAAAAAGTGTTTCTAGAGCTATTTAGCTTCGGTGGCCGTCAGTGCGGGATGGGGGTTCTCGTGGGCTACCCGTGCATCGAGACCGGGAACGTGCGGCCGCGTCGTCGTCGGGGCATACGGCATTGGCTCGAGAGGCGCCTCTCTCGGAGCGCCGAAATCCCTCCCGAGGGCGCCGCTTTTCCTTATAAATCCCCGAGCAAACGCTGCTGCCCTCACCCTCCCGCGCGCAGGATGGAGAGGCGCAACCATGCAGCGTCGCCGTCAGTGCGCCGTCGTCTTCGTCGTGTATATGCGCAGGGTGGTGAGGGAAACCTTGGGAAGTCAATCGGCCCCTTCTGCACCGTCCTCTAGACCAACGAGAATGTTTCTTTTTTACATCTTACCCTATAGAAAAGAACAAAAAAAAAGTATATATAATAAGATGGAGAGCGAGAGAGAAGCGAGGCGCAGAGCAAGCTCGCGCAGGGATTTATGAGCTGCCCACCGTAGCAGAGGCATCCGCCGCTTCCCTAAAGAGAGGCAAACTCTTATAGCACAGCCAGCAGCCCCTTGGAGCCGGGCCGCCCATTTCTCGGCGCACTCGACTATCCTCACCTCGGTGTTGACTGGCCAGATCCGTGCATTCCTTCCGTATGTTTGCTTTCCGTTTATTTATTGGCCGCGATATTTTTTATGTTCATTTGTATGCCTCATTATTGTGTTTTTCGCACTAAATGTCTTCCAAGCCACGCGGCGGGTATGCGCATATAGGAATGTCGATTTTTTTTTTTTGCTTACTTTTGCCACCAGTTGTTGTTGTTGTTGTTGTTAAGGCGTGCTCCATTGGTCTTCCTCGATTGAAAAACGAGCACCGAGGGAAAGCTGCTTGCTAAGGTCGGGCCCCGCGTCTATTGTTCTGTCTAGCAAAGTTATTCATCGGTTTTCTTATTTTTTTCGTACTTATTTTTTTTTTGCCTGTTTCCCGGTACCAGTGAACAGAAACATAAACGCAAGAAGTTGGAAGCTCCTTGTTGCTTACAGCACTCCGTATGAACGCTTAATCCATGGCAGGCGTACACTGATACCGAAAAAAGATATGCATAAGGTATGAGGAACTGCATCTATGGATGATTGAACCATTAATTCACCGGTATTCCTCCATCACTACCGCTTTCAAATGCTATGCCCGACGTCGCAGTATCAGTATGCAGCCCTGTAATAATAATAATAATAATAATAATAATAATAATAATAATAATAATAATAATAATAATAATAATAAAGCAACAAAAGCTGTAGTACGTCAAGTAGAGTACGTTTACGCCACACTTGGTTGACAACGTGGCCTACCACCACTGTCGGCTGTATCACGTTTCTTGTTCCTGTTTGGAAGCTAGCGGGCGACGTGCTTGCATGAAGTTTTCTTCTGTAACGGAATGGGTCACGTTTCTAGCTACGTTTTATTCCAACTGCAACTTCTATTTACCAGTTATTCTTGAAAGCAAATGTAGATGGACCTATCTAGAGCATCCTACAGGCGCCTTACGATGCTAATACGAACGTATCGACTTAGAAGTCGAGAGAGCTGTCTCAGTGGAGCATTGAACTGCAACCGTTGCTGAAGTTCATCAGGGTGTATAATGAAAGGTGTCAGTATAATACCCCTGTGCTGTTACTGAACTCCGTCCCCCTTTTTTTATCTTTTTTTTTTTCATGCGGTGGTGTTTAGGTTGGTATTCGATTGCTGAGCAAGGTTTGCTCACCGAGGACGCCTTCACATAGCATTTTGCTATCTTTGTAGCAAATATGCAGTTTCAAATAAAAAAGGAGAATTAGAAAAGAAGTTGTGTGTGGTGTGTGTGGGGTGGGGGGGGGGGGGGAGGATGTCTTTTTATTGGCACAGTATTATTTAAATCTTTCGTGAGTTCTTTAACGCGTAATGACATCGAACAGTACACGGGCCTCAACATTTCTCCTCCATTGAAATGCAACTATCGCCGCCGGGATTCGATTCCGCGACCTTCGGATCATCAGCCGAGTACCATAGCCACTAGACCGCCATGGCGGGGCCATCTTCATATGGATTTGCGTAGTAGAAGCACGCTGAGCGTTTCGGAATATCACGTTTTTTACGGAATTAATTACAGTTATTCTTGAGAGCACAGCAACCTTTGGTTTCTAAGCGATTTATCAAATAAAGTTTTCACTCACTCACTCACTTGTAGAGTTAGAGCTGATGATGGAGCCGTGGTTTTGTGTTTAATTTCATGCTTGAAAATGGCTTCACCGCGTGCCACAGAAGTATGGTATTCGTCAGATGTAATTCGACAGACAGCAACATTATGCCACGAATATTCCTCTAAAACATTATTTCGAATAAATGTTGTTTGTTTGAGCTACAAGTTGCACGAGAAATACGGCCTTTGTAAAGGGGGGGGGGGGGGGGGGTCCATGCAGCTATAACGCAGGAAATGGCCCGCCTCGGTAACTAAGCCACTAAGATGTTGGATTGCTATGCTCGAGGACGCGACTACTGGCAGTGGCAACAGTGGCCGCATCGCAGAATAAAAACAAGCCGTGCACTTAAGTCTGTGTGTGCCTTAAAGAAGCTCAGATGGTCGAAATTATTCCAGTGCCGCCCATTACCGCACGCCTCATAATCTGGCACGTAAAACCCCACGAATTATTATACCTAACACCGCACTTCTGTAGCAACGATAAAGTACCGTGCGTTCCTTTTCTTCTCCTTCTTTTTTTGTCAATCATAGCAAGCAACATAACAGTCTAGTTTGTATGTATGTATGTGTGTGTGTGTGTGTGTGTGTGTGTTTTCGTAAATCGTACAACGCTGCCCACCGCCGTGAATTGCCGTGCGTCACCTGACTCGTGTCTGTTTCGCAGCCCGCGACATTTCAAGAATTTTTCATCTACACGCTCTCTACACACGCAGCACAGGGAACGAGCAGGAATGCGTCCCTGCTTATGCACGTTTCCTTAGCGTAAACGGTTTGGTGATTTGTGCAACGTGAGAGAAGAAAAAAAGAAAGAAAAGGTAAGGTAGCTCAAACTGCGCCATATCCAGATAGAGGCATTTCTGGGCCGCGCATAATTGCTATTTATGAGGGCCGGAAAAAGAAGTGCGGGGGCTGAACATCAACAAAAAAAAAAGAAAGAAAAGGGGAGAGAGAGAGAGTACTAGCAGAAGTAAATTCAACGCACAGGTTCTTTTTTCCTTAACTTTTTCTTTCTCGTCTGTCTCATAGCCATGCGCCCTTGCGTGCGTCGCTGCATGAGCCCGACGACGCGACATGTTGCCCCAGAGTCACGAACGGAAGTATCTTTATTCAATTCCCCTTTTGGCGCCGCTTGTTACCCAGTTCCTTTCCAGGAGGCTGAATGTAAACTGCGCTAGCGATACCTGCCCGACGCCATCCTCTCTCTTCCTCCTTTCTTTATCGCTTTGCTTTTTAATTTTTGTTCACCGCTGCTTGTTTCTGCCGCCACCGCCTCCACGGCGGGCGGCTCTGACATTCTTGCCTGGCAGTGCTCCGGATTTCCGATGCCGAAACATGGCTCGATCTCCTATTTTCTGACTCATTGAGAATGCGCGGCGGTCGGGTGGAGCTCGGAATTCGGGAGCCCGAGTAACGCGTTTTAATGATGCCGCGTCAAGCAAACATGAAATCAGCCGCGTACGCAAACGCGAAAGAAAGAAAAAAATAGCGATAAAGAAGTGCCGCCGCCGAGGCATATGACCGTCTGGCGCCTCGAAAATAAGCGTCGCTGTTTTCGTACAAACAAGCACTGAGTGGAAATGCGCATGCGTAGTACTCTAGCTTTTTTTTTTTATCTACATTCAAATCGCACGAAAGAGATTTTAATAAGCGCTATAAATTGGTAAATATAAAGATGCTTTGCATAAAGGAAAAAAAAGAATTAACGAAAAAGTTACGTGCTCCAATCAAAGGCATGCTTCACTGAATGCCCGTGGATGCACGGGTTCACTTTTTTTCGCACATGGAAATGCGAGTGTATTTGTCGTATTTGCCTGAAAAAAAGGTGGTTCATTCCTTCAATATGAAACGAGCAAGCTCGCATACAGGATATGGTCGAGGGACATGAGGGGGGGGGGGGGGGGGGCGTATTTAAAAAAGGCTACAAAAAAGAATTTTTTTTACGCTACACAGTTGCTCGGAAGAGCAAACTCAGACTCAATGGTGACGCTAGACATAGCTTTAGCAGCGACTTCTGGCCAATGGGGAGGGCCCCTTACGGGTGAGAAGCCTTGCAAATCCGGTTTCATAAAACCTGCATTCATAAAAAAATAATAATCATCACAAAAACCGGACAGAAAATACGCTATGACACCGCTCGCAAAGCAAAAAGCGTCGCCCAGTCGTTACGTCGCACACACCAGTAGGTGGGGGAGGCGTCCTTCCTCATATTTCTCACAAACCAAAGGGCTTGTGAATGCAGCTTCTCTTCCCGCTGTGATATATATACGCAATTCAAGATTCAAGCAAGCCTTGCGGTCAAGTGTTTGAAGCAAGATGCAAAAAATGTCAATATACTCACGGCACGTTCGAAGAATTATTCCACAAAGAACTATTTGACGGAATAATTCCTGAGCTTAGATGCGCATACTGTCTGTACATATTAATGAAAGAAAAGTGGCGCAACACAGCACAAGGACGAGATGTGGGAATAGGTACAAGCGCCCTATCCAGCCCTGTCTGCACAAGCGCGCATCATACTCCAAAACCAGAGTAGGCGTGATGTCACAATTCATACACCATTGATTTTTAATTTCTGCCACTTTAACTGGCACGAGTGATGTTCCGCTCGAATTATCTCCGAAGTCGAGTGACTGTGAATTGCAGTAGGGATGGTAAAATCGATGAATGATTAATCGATTAAATGTACACCGTTAATCAATTAATCGTCATCGATTTCCCCTTTTCAATTAAACGATCAATTAAAACTATTTGATTAATCGATTACAGCATCCCCCGCGCTCCGCCAAACCCAACACCGCCCCTTGGCCGGAGCGCATGATTGCGAGGCGCGCGACGTCGAGACGCAGATGTCGAGCGCATATTTCTACTCAAGTAGAAGGAGCCCAGAGCCGCAGGCGGCCATACCCCATAGAGATAGAAATGAACTCGTCCCGATCTCCGTCGCCTACACCGTTTTATTTAACCCCCATATTTCACATGCGTCTTGTGTAAGCGCCACATTGTAATATGCGCTGCGTATTTCTTGACCGGTTTAGTTCTTATTGCCGTTTTATTTTACTCCTTAGCGAATTAAAGATTATTTGTCACCAATGATAGAAAAAGAGATAATGTATTAGAGGGTAGAGAGGGTGGCGCGATCTAGTACGCCCCGGCCTTCTATTCTACTTTGGGGACAACGCAACAGGGGAATAAGAGTGATGAAGCATGATGATGGGGATAAGAACGAGTGATCCGTATATACACAGTAAGACATGACTGCTTGCGCAAAGGGGACATGGACGCTAGTAATCATATTTCATTATGCTTGGTACCAACTAGCCCAAATGTCCGCCTTAACGCCTATATAGCCTTTGATAACTGTAATGCTAGCTTCCATGCAATGCAGTTAGCCCAACTTATAGCAGCTATTCACTTCTGCAAAACAGCGCGGAAAATGTCGACTCAGCTCTCCTGACATAAACAATGATAATAGTCGAACCCCAGCACGTGTAACTGGGACCTCGCCTCCGCTTGAAACGTGACGGGGGCCGCCGTTAGTTGGGCGAATATGCTGTGCAGGAAAACGCACTCGACAATTATGAAAAAGTTTAGAAGATTATGAATAATGGAAAGAAGCCACTTTAGCTGCATTTAATTTAATAGTGGCTTTTCATAATCCGTAGCTTTGGGCATTGGTATACCGAATGTCTAGCATTCAGTCCATTTCTATTGAAAAAAAAAAGAAATTACACCATCTCCCGCTAAAGGGGACCATGAGGCGATGCGAAGCAGCACGGGGGTGCACAACGCGTTTGCATCGGTTTGACTAGGTGTCGCGTTTGCACCGGTTTGACGCTAGCAGACGCTGCCTGCGTCAGCGTTGTCTCTCGAGGGTGAGGGCGCGTTCTCGTTCCTTGCGAGCTGGGAAAGCGCTCATCGAAGATTTCCGTCAGGCGGCAGCTGCGGGCGCTGCGGCGAGCGCGCGGCAGGCGAGGGAGAGAGTGACGTCAGCGCGCACTGCGAGGGGAGCGTGACGTCAACGCGCAGCTGCGGCGTGACCTACTTGGCACCGCTCCAACACCTGCGGCGAGGGGAGCGCGTTGCGGCGCGTTCGTGCGGACGGAGGGACAGCGTTACACAGGCTAGTCAAAGAGCTGCTTCGCATCTAAAATGACCTTGTAGCATATGGTATGGCATTCTGTATGATCGCCTATTTCGGGTAAAATACAGCTTTCATCTATTGCTTATGCTCCCATGTCAGCCAGCCTAGAGACCACCGTCGACTGTTTTGGCCCGAATGGAGGACAGTCGCGAAATACTATGTGTTCTAATCTCTGATACGTTAGACAGCACTCACAGGTTCGAGCTGTACGCGCGACTGAAAAAGATGCGCGTAGCCCTGAGTTAAGTCGGCGGCCAGGTGAAACCTGTGCAGTATACTGGCACAGCTGCCGTTTATTCTAGCCGGGAGGAAAAACTCGTATCACTCTATTCCCGCAGATGCCCGCACTGATGGCCTTTTGAGACCAGTATGTTGCTATGTAATCTCGCATGAGTTACGTCAAGGAAAAGGTGACGTCAGTTCGTGGTTATAGTATTATCGAGGGCTTCTACAATATCTAACGGACAAACGCAGAAATGTTGCCGTCCCTGCAAGAGCGAGCGTCTTTAACTTTGCTTTCCTCCTCATCTCTCTCTTTCTCGGTATTTCCTAACCCTCGGCCACACTGCATGTTTCCGGTGCGACTTTCCAACCAGTGTGGTCGCCGAAAGCGCCTCCGATTTCGGTTCGCTCTAGTATAGGCAGGCTTCGAGAAAATACGACCTGCTGCCGAATTGTCCGTGGATCATGGCCACCCACGGAATTTTGGAACCCAGACAACATCGAAATATAACGGGCGAAAGTGCGAATTTTCATGCAGCCGCTAATGCGCACATGTGATCTCTAGCGCGTCGGATAAATACTTGTGACGATATCAAACACAAGCAACGCCTCTCAAACAACAAGGCATCATTTTTCAAGCGCTTATAAAAAATGTCGATTAATCTATTAAAACATCACAGCGAAAACAATTAATCGATGAAATGCTAAATCGACGAACGATTAACGATTAATCGATTAAAAATTTAATTGACCATCAATTGCAGGCGATAGGCAAGGGATGAAATCGAGAAAAAAATATATTAAGATTGTCCCAAGCCAGGTTGCGTGTGGCTCTATGCTATATTAGCCGCCTAGATGCGGCGTGAATTCTATATGGCAAGTATACTAGCCACTCCATAGAACGTGGCAATAAGCTTCGCATTGTCAAACGCTCTGCATCCATATTTTCGCACTTCACAGTAAACTAATGGCCACAGTGCGACGCTTCTGTCAAAGCAACAGCCATCCATGGCTACGCAAGTTGTTGTTTCCGAATAACTTCACTAACAAATCATTCCACCATCCTCGTTTTCACATAGCCTTGCATTCGATCGGAAGGACCGATAACATCAATGCCGCGGTCTCATCCATTACGTCCGCTCTATACCAATTATTCGAGCTAATAAAATAAGAACGAAAGTGACACCGAGAACAACGGTGTTATCCGAAACGACCGTGTTTCTTTTACAGTCTGCGTCGTATAAATGTGACGGATTATTGCGCCGAGGCGAGCTTCCGTGCCAGACGGAAATACGGCGCTCATAATTCATGCATTTACGACTCGCGTAGGCGGCCGCCGAAATTTTCAGTTAGCGAGTCACACACGAAGCAGAGAGAGAGAGGAAGCACTGGATCGAGGCCAAACAAACAAAGAAACAAACAAGGGGGAGGCTGCAAACAAATCACTTTTACAAGCATCGACCTTGGTCGGGACTTATAGCCGCTTTCTTTCGGCCAGGTGGCGTGAAATAGGCTTCTTTTGTCGACTTGGGGCCCCTGCAGGGCGCAGGGGGCTGGGCCTCTCTTTTCTTTGCATCCAGCGCCGCGCCACGCGGGTTTGGGCTGTAAGGCGGCGGGGGCTTGGCTTTCGGTCGTAAAATGCCGGCTGTTTGCGGACACGCTTCCTTCGGCGAAAGGTATAGTCGACACCCGTTAATGCGACACTCGTTAATCGAATATTCGCGCCGAGCGACCGAAACTGCGGCCACTGGTGCCTCGCCTTCCCTCCTAACCCACACTTTATGGCGGTGGTCCTGCCCCAGACAAACGAACTCGCGCTGAGCCTTAAACGTGACATTCGCCCGAAGAGGCGGCCCGAACGAGCGCCCTGAGCAAGTGACGGAACTCGCCCGAATGCGCCGTGTCGTGTATTCGCACACGGACGCCGGCAACCGACACGTACGCCGTCACGTGTGCTGGACATGGTTATCGCGCCCATTTTCATTGCACAGCACCGAATTCCAGTTTATGCGTTGGCACTTTACGCATAGAGGTCTTCTTTGTTTTTCCCGTTGACTGGCACCTTTCTCGACAATACATAGCGATAGAGCGACCTCTTGCCGAATTATCTTTGTTCCACTTTTTTTTTTTTTGCCTGTTCTTTTGCTTGGGGACACACGCGATGTGCTCCGCTTGGAGACACGACGAGAGGACGGTGCCATTGGCGTTTGTTCAGAGGTGCGGCATACGATGTCCTTATTAATTTGCTCGCTTCTTTGTTCGTTTGGTGGGAAATCGATCAATCTAGCAGGCGAGGTGTTGTCTACATTAACTATCTGCAACAATGATTTATTCGTAGGTTATTGATCGACTTAATATATTAAGCGCTCTTTTTTTTTTTTTTTTTTAGGACGTGAACTACAGGCCGATCTGTCTACTCTCAGCACTATACAAACCATTCACAAAGGTTATCTCAAATAGAATGAGAGCCACACTCGAACTTAAGCAACCAAGAGAGCAAGCATGGTTCCGAAAAGGATACTCCACAATAGACCACCTTCAAGTGATCATTCAAGTAACCGAGAAATCCGCTAATTAAAATAGACCCCTATATGGCTTTCATGCGCTACGGACGTCCTGCCACGGTAATCTAGTGGTTATGGCACTCGGTCGCTGATCCGAAGGTCGTGGGATCGAATCCTGGCCGCAGCGGCTGCATTTCGACGGAGGCAAAATGTTGAGGCCCGTGTGCTGTGCAATGTCAGTGCACGTTAAAGAACCCCAGGTGGTCGAAATTTCCGGAGCCCTCCACTACGGCGTCTCTCATAATCAGAGCTGGTTTTGGGAAACCCCACACAACCACAGAATCACACATACGCTACGAAAAGGCTTCTGACTCGGTAGAGATAACATCAGTTCTGGAGGCACTGCACCGTCAAGGAATATGTGATAGTTAAGTAAATATAATAGCCAACATCCATAAAGACTCTGCAGCCACTCTGCTCTTTCGTAGGAAAAGCAGGAAAATTCCAATACATAAAGGTGCCAGACAATAAGATACAATTTATCCAATGCTATTTACTGCATGTTTGGCAGAGGTCTTCAAAAGACTAGACTGGGACAAAACATGACTAAGGGTTAACGGCAAATGTTTGAGTAACTTACGCTTCGTCGACGACATAGCAATGATGGCGACGAACTACAGAAGATGACCGTAGACTTAAGCCGGGAAGGCGCTAAGATAGGATTAAAGATGAACATGCAGAAAACAAAGGTAATGCTAAGTAGCAGGGCGAAAAAAACACGTCTTCACGATTGAAAAACAGACATTAGAAGTCCTACAAGAATGCACTTATCTAGGACAGCTACTGACAGGAGAACCCACTCGTGTAAAAGGAGTACACGGAAGAACAAGCATGGGATGGCGCGCATATGCAGGAGACACTCCCAACTCATGCACGAAAACCTACAACTATCACTCAAGCGGAAATTATATAACTACTGTATTTTGCCAGTACTGACATATGGGGCAGAAACTTGGAGAATTACAAAGAAGCTAGACAGGAAGTTAAGAACCACACAGCGGCGATTGAACGAAAAATAATAGGCGTTACATTAGGAGACAGGAAGACACCCGATTGGGTCAGGGAACAGACAGGTGTAGCCGACATAATAGTCGAAGTTAAGAAGAAAAAATGGACATGGGCAGGTCACGCGATGAGAAGGCTACACAACCGATGAAAAAACAAAACATATCTGATTGTGAGAGACGCCGTAGTGGAGGTCTCCGGAAATTTCGACCACCTGGAGTTCTTCAACGTGCACTGACATCGCACAGCACACGGACCTCATCATTTCGCCTCCATCGAAATGCAGCCGCCGCGGCCTGGATTCGATACCGCTACCTTCGATGGACAGTTAGCGCGACGGAAAGGATACCAAGAGAGGGTAAGCGCAGCCGTGGACGACAGAGTAAGATGGAGTGACGAAATTAAGAAATTCGCAGGCGTCAAATGGAATCAGCTCTCACAGGACAGGAAAGGATGGAGGGCATTGGGAGTGGCCTTCGTCCTGCAGTGGACGTAAGATGATGATGATGATGATGATGATGATGATGATGACGACGACGACGACGATGGTGGTGGTGGTGATGGTCTAACAGTGCAGTACGTGCTTGACTTGGCTTCGTCAAAACGATGCATGGCCGAAAAATGCTGATTATATCTCCCTGAGTTAGTTTTTTGGCGACTTGATCGTTAATGCGCATCGTAAACTATGAATATACGGGCGCTATTCCATTCCACTTGCATCAGCAACCGACAGCCGCGGCTCAGAACCAAGTCCGTGGCCTTGCACTTGGCACGGGAACTCTGGACACACTAAACTGCCATGCGTGGTAAACGGTTAGTTCAAAGATTGTTATAGACACTTACAAGAGCCGAACACGCCTGAAACAAATGCTGACAAACGACAAGACATGGTTTGCCTGCCCACAAGTCGGGTCACAGTGAGGTGAAAGTGGTGAGCGAAAGGGCCGCTCAGTGCCCATCACGCACTGGCGACGGCAATCTATTTGTGCCTGCGTAAGCAGTGATGGGTAAGTGAGATAGGTGTCCGGCTATTTGTCATGTCCTCATGTATTCGTCCTTTAAGTGTCCGCAGAAGTGAGCGCGGAACTCGGCAGTTGCAGAAAAGCACTGTTCGACACCTGCAACCTGCACTGTCCTCCGAGGACCGTGCTATTCATACAGTGCCAGCACTCCAAGCTGCAAACAGCAATGTGCCCCGCAGACATTTAATGCGAAAGCATTACTTGGCTGATAAGTAGAAAAATCCGGCGATCCGCCATCTGGCTCGAACGCGAATGGCACCAAAGGTCATGTGACCAAGAGGCGACGTCATCGCATGACGTAATTATGACTTTGTGACGTCGTCGTAGCTTCACGTCATCATGTGACGGGACTGACAAAATCTTGTTAACGTAGAAAAAGCTCTAACTGATGAACATCCCACAGAGGTTCCCGCAAACAGTACACTGGCTATCTCGAGAGGAAAATTTCGCGATCTAGCTCGGGATTGAAGCCATTTCCGCGAAGTGCCTTGCCAGCACGTTACCTCTATAGTGCACGGTGGCTTCTAGGCGTGGCACACTACGCGTACGCCTAGTGCTTGCGTAATTGCATGATTGCACACGACGCGTAGTAGCGATATGCCTGGCTGAAGGTGCTTTCGCATTCCAACGAGCACGGAGTCTTACGTGTTTGTGTACACTCTTTAATAGGCGGCCATTTCACAGTGCTGCTGATGTGCGCAGAAGGTTGTAGGCCGTCAGGGGCCCCGGCATTGTAATGTTTAGGCCAGCGGCCAGGCAGGTGACGAGTGCCAATTCTATAACGATGAGCATAAGCATAACTAAAACAATTCGCGGCGTTAGACAATGCCGAGGAAAAAAAAACGCTGACATAATAAAATCTTTGAAAGAAAAGGTATGCATAGTGCTCTGAAAAGTGAAGTAAGGGTTTATAGTGGAAGTTTTGTCTCGAAATACGGGTATGTGCACCAAGCACGTGAACAAAAATGCCTTTCATTAAGTTCGACAAGTTTTGATTGCAGGGGAAGAGCTAGGACAAGTTCACATTGTGCTTAACTTGCAATGTGCGCCCTCCCCAACACAAATTTGCATAACAATCTAAGTTAGGCCTACTATAGGTAGCGCAAGAGTTGCTATCCGCCAGAAATTTAAAAAAAAAAAGAAAGGCAATCTGGTCTCACGATTCACCATGCATGCCCTCTGCGTCGTGTTGTTATTTCCTTTGGCCACCTTAACCTTTGCACGTGTAGAGATGAGGCGCGCTATTTAAATAAAGCAAATAAAGCGGGCCGACATATGCAGCGGAATGCGAAAGAGGATACGCGAGGAAAAAAAAAAAAAAGAACTGGCGGCGCCGCTTCGCCATTCTATGCCGTCATGCTCTGAGCGACGGCGCAGCTTAAATGCGTCTATAGATGCGCCGGCGCGCAGGAGAACGCGCCTTATTTAAAGCCGTTATTTATGGGCCGTATTAGCGCTGACAGTTTATGAGCTTCTTTAGAAGCGCGGGATATTGATATGTAGACGCGGCTTTGTTATAGGCATTGACCCCCGGCATTCGCGGGACCCGAATGTATTCGTTCTTTTTTATCCGTGAATAAGTCATTCCTTTTTTTTTTTCTTTCTTTCGTTCAGCAGCCGCGAACGATAGTTCGCAGAGGTTTGCTCGGAATGATGCCAGAAGCAAGGAGAGAAAAATAAAAATAAACAAACACCAGAAAATTCGAAAAAATGACTGCGCGTTCTGTAAGAGAGATTTGGTTGTGTACACGTCGGCGCTTAGTTCTCAGCATGCCCACAATCGCGGCCCTTGTAGGGTGCTCCGGGCGTTAAGTTGAATTCTACCCCGTCCCACCCCAAATAAAAATACGATCAAATAAATCAACATAGCTTTCCGTGATGCACTGCTCCTGATTTATTCGATTAACATAACATGAACTCAATCAAGGAAACGCCGTGCCACGGAAACGTGTTCACCAGTGAGACTGCTGAGAGACCAGCTTTGGTAACCCTTGCTTCTCGTCCGGACTCGTAACGTAATTTGTGAACACGATAAGTTGCATGCCGGAGCACTAAATGAGAACCGTAAAATAAATGTGGCTTGGGTACGTTAAGCGAACTCAAAGCAAACTTCACATTGGTAATCAGAAATTGAAAACGAAGGAAGGCGTGTGTGTGTGTGTGTGTGTGTGTGTGTGTGTGTGTGTGTGTGTGTGTGTGTGTGTGTGTGCGGGGGGGGGTGGGGGAATGCACACTGATAAAACAGAACGTGATGAGCTGCGCGAACGTGTACCGAAGTTCGACAAAACCGGCATAAATTGACAAAAGAAGGCGAAATCCAGCTAACAACCGAAGTACACCACGTCTGTTTTCCGACGTTCGCTCGTAATCATGAAGCGAGGCATACGCTATGTTGCGCTATTATCGTTTCGTTTAATTTTGTGTTTGATATGGAGGAGGACAAAGGGAAGGCAGGGAGGTCAACCAGACGCGTGTCCTGTTTGCTTCTCTGATCTGGGGGAAAGGGATTAAGGTATCGGAAAAAAGAGTGAAGAAAAAGGAAGGCGTGACTTTCAGGGCAGCGCACGTGCCTGTCCATATGTTGTTTTGTGGGGTTTAACGTCCCAATACCAGTTCTGATTATGAGAGACGCCGTAGTGGAGGGCTCCGGAAATTTCGATCACCTGGGGTTCTTTAACGTGCACTGACATCGCACAGCACACGGGCCTCGACATTTCGCCTCCATCGAAATGCAGCCGCCGCGGCCGGGATTCGATCCCGCGACCCTCGGATCTGCAGCAGAGTACCATAACCACTAGACCACCGTGGCGGGACTATGTGCCACAGTCGATTTTATTATCATTAGTCGTAACGTAAACGCGAAGCATGTCAAGCCATTGCTGTCGTGACCTATCAGTCACTTTAGTCACGCATTCGCACCCTTCCGTGCGAATTCCGGCAAGCAACAAGTGAACTATATGTACGCGAATTGCGTGAATTTTCTATGCTTAATATCGCGGCCACGCCGACGGTCACATTGCACTTCGTACGAGCCAGTTAATGATTTCGCCTTAGATGGGCCCTGAAAGAATGTGCAGTAGTAATTTCAGAAATCTGTGCCGATCAGATGTGGAGGCCACAGTGAATATGCGTAGCCGAATACCACTGCACTGCACGGGCGAGAGAATTTTCGCAGCTTGTTTTCGAGTACAGCTGCATATCGCCTGCTCTTCTCTCAACAAATGACGTCACAAGGAGCACCGACTACATCACTTGAGGCAAAACTAGCACTGGTGGTTTCATGAAGACGGAAACATCCTCGGTAACGATTTACTTGTACGTTCTGAGTCCAACAAATAAATAAAATGCGCGTGTCGTCGTTTAAGAACATCAAAAAAAAAATATTGTCAGGCGACGTATTCGGTGCTGCTAGTGACGTAATTCGTTGAAAGAAAGGCGGGCGATTTCCAGCTGCATATGAAAGAAAATTGCGAATTTCCTGGTGCGTGCAGCGCAATAGCATTTCGATCACATGACCACAGGAGCCTCCACTACTGACCAGCCCCCGTTTACTGTCTGTTTTGAAAATGTGTTCCGGAGCCCCTTCAAATAACCATGGACTGCAATGTGAAAAGGGAATCCAAACTAGAAGAGAAGCTCAGGGGAAGATGGATGCTTGAATTGATGAACAAATCGCAAAACACGATTTAGAACAGGGAATGTCGCAGGAGCCAACGTTTCGACAAGCGGACTTGTCTTCGTCAGGGTGGCAACTGGCGGCAAGGCAACGTCAGTTGCCGCCCTGATGAAGACAAGTCCGCTCGTCGAAACGTTGGCTCCTGCGACATTCCCTGTTCTAAATCGTATTTTGCGATTTGTTCATCAATGTGAAAAGGGGCCATTTACAACCCGTAATGTATCAACGTGCAGAAAAATATCCCAAGAACGGGAGAAATGAATAAAGGCCACATTTAAAAAATTAAGCAGCTCCGTACGTCGAAGGAAAAACTACGTATGAACTGCCTCGAGAGCACCTGTACCACGCACACCTGCGAAACCTGCTTATCACAGGCCACACGTCCAATGTAGAATTTATTTGTGGCGCGGTCGGCTGCGGCTTTCATCTCATATTAACGACGCCCTTTAAGACAATATTAGTTGGGACCACAAGTTTTGTCAGATTTTTCTTTCTTTGAAGCAGCATGCCTGGATGACTTAATTAAGTGATGAAAAACTTCTAAAATATGCCACACCGAATTGTTCGAGGGTAAATGGATCTTCGCAAGATTTTTTTACTGGGGACAGAAGCTGGTCGAATGAAAAACAATTAAATTAATGAGAAGCTGCCTGCTTTTCGCTCTGTCTCAGCGAATGTTTCCGACAGACCCAACAATGGGTTTTTCATATATATATATATATATAAGGAACCTGCCTGATGCATTTAACTGGACCAGAAAATGGACGTCATTATCACTGCTCGCTTTTACAGGATTCACGGCTTTCTGGATGCTGCGTGTGTAATCTGTTTTAGATGAGGACGTTGTAAGTCATAATGCTTCTTTTTCTCATTTTTGTGAACGCAATGTTCATCGGCGCAGCGGCGTTTGGGAAGGGTGAAGAGAGACTATTTGAAATAGCACTGGTGTTCTGTTTAAGCTATGCCTATAGTGTTATACAGTGGAGTACGCGCGTTGCTTTTTATAGTTTTTTGATGTTTTGACATTACCTGCCGTCCCCAATATTTTCTTATTCAGCACTACGGCTACTCCTGAGGTATAATACTCACATGGCCAACGCTGATGTTCCTCTGTTTGCATCTGTCTGTACCTCCGCATACGTAGATCAAAAGGGGGGGGGGGGGGGGAGGGGAAAGGGGAGAGGCAGGGTGAATAACGTTAAACTGAGATAATTTTGCCAAACCGTCTTCCCTTTACAGGAAAGAAACGACGTTATTTTAAACGTTGTGACAACATCCCGTTCTCGAAGGGTTTGTCCGTTCAGATTCATATGATAAAACTTAAGCTGCCTGCTTCCACAAGTGCTTGCAGCCCCGCCACGGTGGTCTAGTGGCTATGGTACTCGGCTGCATGATCTGAGGGATCGCGGGATCGAATCCCGGCCGCGGCGGCTGCATTTCGATGGAGGCGAAACGTTGAGGCCCATGTACGATGTCAGTACACGGTAGAGAACGCCAGGTGGTCGAAGTTTCCGGAGCGCTCCTCTACAGCGTCTCTCATAATCACAGCGTGGTTTTGGGACGTTAAACACCACAAAACAACAGCACAAGTACTTGCACTAGCGTTACGCCGAAAACCAAACCGCTGACCAAACCCAAAAGCCAATTAAATCACTGTCACTCTATATAACGCGAAATACGGTACAACGAGCTAGGTGGCCACATGCTTTCCTCGAAAAGCCCTCCATTTCGACGGAGCTGGCGGAGGCTTTTTGGGGCTGCGTCATCAGCTCATGCCAGATTGATGTAGTTACCGCGAAACTCGCATTAGGCGGTGGATGACGTTTCACTTATAGTGTTTTCCCAACTAACCGGCTACAACCGAGCCGCACGGACGATCCATTGATTATTGCGCTCGTAATCGATTCCCAGAACCGGCCGCAAAGACAATAAAAAAAAAAAAAACGTGCGCGTGCGTGAAAACGGTCGGTGGATAATGTCTCTCTCGAACGTCGAGCGCTTCCGACGAAAAATGCAATACGAAGCAATGCCGCCATTAGAAACATCAGTCCCCGCAGTACTCGTCGCAGACGATGAGCGAGAATCGACACCCGGTCGACCTTTCTGAGCAGCCTGCGTACGTTACTTACTGCTGTGCACTAACTATAATTACAGCGCCGAATTGGTTGTCCGTTCAGATTCATACGATAAAACTTAAGCTGCCTGCTTCCACAGGTGCTTGCAACCCCGCCACGGTGGTCTAGTGGCTATGGCATTCGGCTGCTGATCCGAAGGACGCGGGATCGAATCCTGGCCGCGGTGGCTACATTTCGATGGAGGCGAAATGTTGAGGCCCGTGTGCTGTGCGATGTCGGTGCACGGTAAAGACCCAGTGGGACGAAATTTCCGGAGCCCTCCACTGCGGCGTCTCTCATAATCAGATCGTGGTTTTGGGACGTTAAAACTCCAGAAAGTATTAATATTATCAATTCAACGTAACTTCTTACAGCCCGTCTCGTTCATAATGTGACTGTTTAGGTGTAATTCATTGCTATAAGGCAGTATGTGAAATAAGATGATCGTTATGTATACCTAGTAAAAATGTACACAGTGCAACGGAAACTGGAAGCGGCCATGCCACGATGCTGGATAATTGGTACTACCTTTATAGCCCCAAGCGACAACAGAAGACAGACGGCAGGTTGTTTTGCACTAAAAATGTGGTATAGATTCTCACCAATTAGCCCAACAACGCATTGAGCGACGCTGGATTAATTAGGAAGATTTGTGCGCGTGAGATGATTGGGAATGGATGACATATAAGGAAATGTACGCCGACCTGTCATTTCGGTGCTTTTCGTAATCTGAACTAAGCGTGGAGTAGCTACACATATAGTTCGTTTGGTGCGAGTGTCTTATCAAACTGTCGTATCGCGCTGCGCACTTTGCGCCGTCGCTTCCACGCCGTCTTTATTTTTTGCATTAGTAGGTAAACACATACGAGTACAAACGTTTTACAGCGTAAGCTGTTATGAGATCACAACAAGGGCTGTTTTTGCGCCGTAGTTGTCCGCCGCCGCCGCCGGTGTCCGTAACCGCTATCGCGCAAATTTTAGAAAATATAACCAGGACCGAGGAGGATTCCAACTACGTCCTCTGCATGGATTCGAACCCACCCTCTGCGTGGCAGTCGAGCATTCTACCACTGAGCCACGCCCACGCCTGTGCTTGAAGAATCTTCGCTAAAAGACCTAAACAGCTATAACGTCTGCCGAGGAATCGCATTAACAAATGTAATGTTACGTGGCAGAATAATAATACGCCACTACACGTCGGGGAAAGTGGATTGCATAACGAGCTCGAGGAATCATTTGAAAGAACACAGGGCTGCATGGTTTGTAGCTCTGAACCAATTACAGAGGCATCATTAACCTCATCATTATGAAACAATCTGCTTCAATATTTCCGTCATCATTATTACGAAGCGCTACCTTTTGAAACAGTTTTGCCGTATCGTGTCAGTTTTGCCGACGTGCGCAGCCGCGCCAGCAACCTGACTTGGCTCTTCGATGTACCTGATGGCACCTTCTCGCAAGGTGCTTAAGAAGCGAATCGCAGAGCTACGCGCGCGGCAGCAGCAAGGCAACGTCGGGCACTACAGAGCTGTGCAGAGAGAAGCCCAAGCCGCAGCTCGCCGTCGACGCCGGGCCGAGAGTTCGGTTCGTTCTCAAGAAAACGACGCCAAGAGACTCTCAGAGATGCGCAGTTATACAGATTTGCACGTTACAATACCGCAGTAATTATTGCGTAGTGGGTACTTCCCTACTTGGCGAAATGATAATAATTATGGCGCAGGGGATACCTATCACCTCTACTTGCACTATAGTTTCCTCAAGCGGTTAAAATGGCCTCTAAGAAAGTCGCTCCTCCAGCTTACGCTCTCACTGTCCTGCGGTTCCGCGCAGGCCTGGCTCTTTATTTACAAACAACTCTTTTCTCCGACGTGACATAATATCATATTTGTTCGCTACGCAAATGCTGTCTGCTGCGGCCCCTCCGAAATACACAGGCGTATCAAGAGAGATGTAAGGAAGGAGAGGGGGTCAGATTAACCGGAACACAAATACGGTTTACTAGCCTACACTGAGAACAACTGGAACAATATAGAGCCTATACAAATAGCCATAAAGATATCGATAACATAGCATAGCAAAGCCAGAGTTCTCCATAAATTGAATCGATAAGGCATATTCAACATTTAATAACAATAAATCACGACGCCCAATCGTGTAACAGTCAGTACACGCATGGATATATGGCAGTACAAGAAAAATAAAACACTAACCGTAAATAACCTAGAACACAGCGCAGCATTAAACTAAGCCTTTACATACATGTTCAGTGTGTGACCAGAACGATATTTAGTTCTGTAAATTCGGGCCTAGAATGTTTGCTGGCCTCCGTGCGTAGCGCACTGGCTCGAATATTGTGGAATGTTGGGCGTTTTTTTGGCCTGTATGCGCAGCTGCAGCAAGAATAGCCGGAAGCCAGGAAAGGTTTGACATTTAGGACGTATAGTGCAAGAACATTCGCGGCTTCGTTTGGCAACGAACTCGGATGAGAACGGCCCACTGAGGCGAAAAGCAGGCAGGCAGTCGTGCTATATCTTCCGCGCACGGCGTGATAACATCAAATAAACAGCGAACTCTAGGGCGAGTAAATAATCAATTAGGCTGCAGTAGAGAATGTGAGCCGTCCTACACGGGCTCGTAAACGTGAATCTACAATGGGACATCCTCTGTGCCTTCTTTCGGTCGGGGCCGCACATTCACGAGTCGGTCTTCGCCCCTGCAAGTATTCGCTGGGGGCCCTTCAGCGGCCCTATCGCACTTGTTCGCTGGTTGAACGTCGTTGTACCGTTAAAAGATTAATTTGTGGAGGCCTCCTTCTCTATAATTCAGCGCGCGAGGCAGTATAACTGCGTGGTCCGCCTCAGCTGCTGTTCCTGTTCGCGGAGTTGTTCGAGACACTGGCAGCTCGGCGAAGTTGTGGCGCGGAACGTCTTTCGAACGCGTCCTGTAACGCTCACCACCAGAGCCTGAGGGCCACTCTGGTACATATATTATGGACATTATCACCTAAGTTGCTCCATAAGGAGACGGCACCGGGATTGTGCGAGCTGAAATTTTAATCCTCACGGCGCCGCCGTGGTACAGGGGAACAAAATAACTGCGAACACTGTCTGCGGTGTTGTTGCTCTAATATAACGGGAAAAAACTGGCGGCAGGGGGTATGGACTGTATGGGCTCCGGACGCTTGGCTGCTAGCGAAGCGCGCCAGAAAACTTTCGGCGCTTGTACACGTGCGCTAGTTCTGCATTAAGAATGCATTGGCATACGCTAACCAATGGTATAGTTCAGCGCGCACAACACACGTTGCTCAAGCATTCGGCTGTAGCAAGCCCAGTCTTTAATAGCCGCGGTGAGTTAGGAAGTAGCTATTACGGAGAGAAGGTGGAGCAGGCAGTGGTAGCGATATCCAGGCGTTCGACTGCCGCGCATAAATGTTGCACGAGCCCACTCCCACGGCTCATGAAGTCAGAGAAAGTGCCTCAAAACGAAAAAAAAAAAAAAAGAAGAAGCAAGAAATATGGGAACAGGAACACACGATCACTGTGAAAGCCAAGCCGCAATTAGCACGACGCCGGGCACTGATACGGTGGTATATATGACCATGCCTTAAGCAACTGCATATAGTTAAGCTGCCGCCGACACAAGGAGTGGTGGGTGAAAGAAGAGTGCGTGTAGGAGAGTAGGGCGGAGGTGCCAATGTAGCAAAATGCGAAAGCTCTAATCGCGAACATAGCGATCAGCTCTATCATTTTTTTTTTCTTTAATCGATCTCTATATGCTGAAGTTATCGACCCCCTTGTTGTGCACAGTCGAACTATTCTTCGATAGTTATCACCTTATCCGGCGTGTCAAGAAACTTTTCCCCCAGAGTACACGTCCCTAGACAAGTGTAAGATGCACAGCTTGATGCAGAGCACCATGCGTAGCTTACCTTGCGTTCTGCGCGAGTATTTGATCGTGCGAGTCTACCTATAAGGATCTCGTTCTGTGACGTATATACAAGAGAGCAACCGAAAGATCAGTAAGGGCGGCGAGCGCCCGTTGCCGAAGATAGATTGCTCGGTGCATATCCTCAACTTCATCCAGGCCGGCAGCGGGCAATGAAGCGCCGATAACGGAGCCGTCCGCAGTATGGGGTCCCAAGATGGACGGTGAAAAAGTCGGTGAGGGAAAAGCCGGAAGAACTCATTTAACTCGATCAGATTGCGGCGAAACGGCGCCCGGGAAATTGATGACGCAGCGGAGCAATGAATACGACACTTCTGGGCCCAAGTTATCTCACTGGCTGCGCCCGAGGTAAAACAAAAGAAAGCAGCGCGCCTCTAATAGCCCCTTCCTTCCAGCGTCAAAAGGAATTTCCTATAGGTCGGGTGCTGAGCTCGAGGAATCGTGATAGCTGAAAATCCTATCAGCGGCAAAGTAACGCGCGGGCACTCCGTCGGGCGATGGGACACGAGTCGAGAACACAAATAAACAAACAAAAAGAAAGGGAGGGAGAGCAACACAACGCGCACACTCCGAGCCTCGCCCTCCGCAAATCTGCGCTTGCACCGCGTCGTTTTTCCTACCCGCCGAAAGATGGCTCTACCACACGGGCGGGCGCAGCTGTTTGAACAGTGCCCTTCCTCCAACGGCGCTTAACGCGTATATAGGTGTTCTCTGGGCGCTTCACGAAGGAAATTGACTGTCTGCGAAACTTTGATGCGGCTTTTGTGGGGCCTGTGGAGAAGGGAGGGGGGCAACGTCGAGTTTACTTACCTGTAGCACGATAATTTGCGCACCTGTGCATACCTGTGCTCATTTCGCATAGAATAGAGAAAATAACAGCTTTTTGGCGACGACATGATTTTTGCGCTGGAGCTCGAAGACATCCAAGTAGCGCTTCTGCAAGAGCCCCTTACGATTATTCGAAACCGTGTCTCTTAGCGAGGCCACCTATCTATCGACATTTTTTTCAGACACAGCGGAATTTGTACTGCAACGCTCTTTTCGCGCTAATGTGCATTTGCATATCTGGAGCACGCAGTTCCCTTTAATTTGTTCTTATAGCTTATACCGATCTCATCGTGAAATTGCAGTACAAAGCACACTCGTGCGTCTTGTACCTCTGCAATGATTATCTATATCGAGATAAAGATACTCATTTCTACAGTATGGAACCGGTAGGCAACAGTAATAGTTCCCTTACCTCGCTGCGCCATATGTTCCTCGTGCAGCTAGCGGCATAAGGATATGGGATTTTTTGTGCGTAAAAAGGCATGATAACCAGACAGAACCGATATTCCAGAGTCGAAGGTTTGCTTCAGTAAGACAACTCTTCACAAAATAAATCTGACAGTGACAGCCGCTTACGAAGAAAAAAAAAGAGCAATATTATGTTCCTTCTCACTCTCTTCTCTCTGGTCTATCTAAGCTGGCAAAAGCAGCTTCTACAGCTCGTGACATCTATTCACAAGTTCAAGTTTAGTGCTCTGTACAGGACGAAATGCTAACCAAGCTAGCAATGCCTACTGGCACAGCGACCACCACCATTCGGGAAAAAGCGGAAGTCTGCGAATAGTTAAGCTGAAATGGTTCCTCATGTCGCTATTCAGATATTTCTCACCGGGTCAAAGTCAATCGAACATTGTGCAGCATCCTTGTGCGGAACCATTGAAAACATTCTAAGTGGCTTAAATGTAGTACTACCACCCCATCATATCCATCAAAATATGGCCAAGCCATCCTGCTATATTTCTGCACCTGACGAGCCATCTTTCAGGCGAGGTCAAACTGTTGTATATTCTATTCTTTAATGGGAAAATTCGCACCACTCTCATTTCTGTATCTCTCGATCTTTTCCTATCAGCTTCCGAAAAAGCTGTTGATTGGTGAACTGAATCGAACGCATTGGCGCCGTCATTCGTCAGCAGCACCGGGGGGAAGGAAGCATCTGTCTGAATCACACGGGCCAGTCGACATGTCCGGATAATGGGCGCGTTTAGCGCGTAAGTCAGCACACCGAAAAAAAAAAATTGATTTATCGATTTATTTTTGTGGTTTTACGTCCCAAAGCCACGATGTGACTATGAGAGACGCCATACTGGAGGGCTCCAGAAATTTCGACCACCTGCGGTTTCTTTGACGTCCACTGACATCGCATAGTACACGGGCCTCGACATTTCGCCCGATTTCGCCTCCATCTAAATGCAGCAGCCGCGGCCGGGATCACCGCGAAATATAAATAAATAAATAAATAAATAAATAAATAAATAAATAAATAAATAAATAAATAAAGGTCGGGGGGGAGTGGAGGAGTGTGTGCGTCGTAGAGCACTTATTTAGCTAGGCATACCGAAACCTGTCCCCTGTTAACACCGCAGCAAGAACATGCAAGGCGTCCGGCAGAGCCTCACTCGCAACGCTATACTACGGTCGGTGCTGCGATTGACCCGATTTACCGGCCGGGTCCCGAAAACGCGCCGAAAGGGGCTCCTTTGAGTAAAGACAAAAGAGCAGTTGCCCAATCTCGCCGAGCCTCGAAAGGGAGTCGCGAGCGGCTGCAGCTTCAGCAGAGGGGGCGACAACAACAGAATCGACGGGGCGGCACGAGCTCTATGGCCGTCGACGAGCCCCCCTCTTCCGCCGGCGCCCGGAACGGCAGTCACGGAATCCGTCCGCGATAAGGAGCTGCCGGGGTCGAGCCCCTTAGGTGCGCGAGCCGGCCATTTATCGCGCGCTCGACAACGGGTTGCCTTGTTCGGCCCCGAGTCAGTGCCGTCGCGCGGGACCCATCCTCCCTCTTCTCTCTCGGCGACGGGACCTTTCTCGTCTTTCGGAATCCCCGCTGACGCTGCAGGCGCATTTTTGCCCGTTTAGGCCCATCTCGGAAAAGCCTGACGCGGAATCCGCCAGGCGACTCGGGCTCACTCGATCGACGTGCCCAACGATGTGTGTGTGTGTGTGTGTGTGTGTGTGTGTGTGTGTGTGTGTGTGTGTGTGTGTGTGTGTGTGTGTGTGTGTGTGTGTGTGTGTGTGTGTGTGTGTGTGTGAAGATGTGTATGGCTCAGCGGGACACTGCGCAGCGACACCGAGGCCCGGCAAACAGTGATTCGCCTCGAGCGAATTCTCTGTAGGCGTTGTTATGATTATTATGGTTCGCATTATTGCGATTACCTTCGTAGCATATTTATTTATTCTGAAACGACTTCTCACTGATGTGGCATTACGCATTTATTCACTGATGTATGATTTGCGGTACGACACAAATCAGCACAGCAGCACGAATATATCTACCTGAATGTCTACAGAGTGTCCGGAGTATAAGGGAACACAGAAATAAAAGGAATTACGGCCACATTTCCTGGAGAGCTTGTGCGAGAGAAACTGGCGAAATTCGGAAAAAAGAAATAATAATGTCATGCGCTATATAAATGCTTTGGGTGGGCAGTTAATGGTATTACATGCCCACCCACTATCGGGTAAAATATCTAACGTCAATGTAGCGTGCAGAACACAACAACCATTTAAGTAGGCCAACTCGCACATCTTACCATCCTGAGAGGCTTCCAAAGTTACACAGTGCAGAGGCCAATGGCACCATGCTGCAAACGCAGAACAAATGTCTTCGCTTTGAACCGTTCTCATTCTATGCCTCTCCCCAAGTCTGACTGCGTCTGAAAGGCACTGTTACGCATCGTCGCGTAATTAGAGTCAAGGGGGAAGTAGAAAAGAAATACAATGACAGTATGTATGTAGGGGGCGGAAAAGGGAGGGGGGGGGGGGGCTGACAGGGAGGAATCGCATGGCTCTGCCAGAGGGTGGATCGCGCCCACACACAAGAGCATACAGGCGCGGTTCAAGTGCGACCTCACGCGTCCAGTGCGTCGTTTCACACGGCTTTTCAGTGTCTGTGTCTTTCAAAGATTACGTAACTCTTATGACACTGTCCACACAGACGGCTGGCGGCACTGGTTCGCATCATGCGCCAACAAAATTATAAAAACAAAGTCAGGAAGAAATATGCTGCTAGCATCTCACTACTCATGTCATGCACGTAGCAGTAATGGATGACACTCGCTCGACGTGGCAATGTCATCAGTCTACATACGAGATATAGTGTGTCTACGCAGAGAACACTGGCATTCATAAAACGCTAACATTGTTGCTGTCAGTGGCGAAAATAAATGCATAGCGAAATAAATAACATAACCGTTTACAAGCTCCGCTATGTCGTGGCTAAAATTTTCGGCTCGTTCTTTTCTTTGGCTTACTGCGCTCTTTAGCAACGAATAAACCCAGAAGCAGAAGTGACGTTTCTCGGCAGTTGCTGCGCGCCATCCAAGTGTCAGCAAAGTTTACGTTGCTGAGCTAAAAAAAAAAAGCGCCTACAATAAAGAAAGATTGATGAATCACCTATTTCAAACCACATTTCAGTCTATAGCGTTCATCAGTATTATGGCCTACACGGGGAAGAAAAAAACATAGACATCGGGGGCGCAGCACTTGGAATTTGAACCAATATGCTATGGTCGCCGAGTCAGCCCAGTGCCTCCTCTCAAGCTGCCTGAAGAATCTCTCCATATGCGGCTGCAAACGAGAAGCTTGCGGCAAGGAAATGCTACACAAAGGAGCCGACGGCTTCTGGGAACCTCGAGGCTATGTCTTGAGGTGTGAACGCATTAAGGCTCGCTTCACACCGCGTTACGAGGACCTAATACAACGCCGTGAGGTGAGAGGAGAGACAGAGCGAGAAGTCGAGCGGTCGACGGCTGAAACTCGACAACGCCTGTGGCACACACGGTGCGAGACTAGCCAACAAGGGAGGACAACTAACGTTTTAGCGGCGACAAAAAGCGACGCTGCTTCGAAGGTGGACAGGGGGAAAAAAATGCCAGCGGCTTCTTTTTTGCAACAAAAAGGAAGTGGAAGAGAAAATATGAGCGGCGACGTCCCAGCGAGGATCTGTGGAGAACAAGGACGGCCGTTCAGTCGGCGGAGGAAGAAGGCCATCAGCCAAGTTCGCGCCGGTGTCCTCCCGGTCTCCTCCCATCTTGCTACACCCGGATGCCGAGGGGGCAACGGGTCAGAACCTCCGTGACCCGGCTGCTCTGTGTCCACGTGTGCGCTCGCTCCACGGACGTGCACGAGCACGCTCGCGCAGAGGCGGCCCCGAAAGAATGCCGCCGTGATGTATCGCTGTAGGCCGCCGTGTATAACTTTGCCGCGTAACGAGCTCCGCAGAGAAAGAAGCCCGCTTGTGGAGCGCTACTGAAGCACGTGGCCGAGGCGACCGCAGAGGCGTTCCCCTGCGGCTCCTTCGCGCTGCCTGTGCAACGAGAACACACTTTTGGACCGGCCCCCAACGCTTTGGGATTGAGTTGCGGCCTCGTTTCCGTGACTGGGGCGGTTTCCTCACACTTCTGTCGCTTCCTTTCCCTGCCCCCCATCTCGCTGCTGTTGTTTTTCTATTATTGTCTCTCCTTTTGCGCACGAAGTGAGAGCGGCGCGCATTCCCATTTACACCTCCCAAGACAAACGGTTCCCGCCATCTCGTAATTACCTTTGCCAGGATGGCTGTTCCCACCATGGCTACGCTACAGTGGAGCATGCGCACGTCGAGGTGGTCTCTTACGCTGCAGAAGAATCTTAGGCCCAGGACCCGTGCACATTTATCAACTTATGCCTCCGAAGAAAAAAAAGAAGGAAAAGAGCCCACATCCCGTGAGCAACTTTTAAGGAACAATGTAACTCGGACTCTTCTGCTTCACTGCATTTACGCACCCACCTGCGTACGTGCAGTGCAGCCCAAACGCACTGCGCCATCTCTGAGAACTCTCTCCACGCGCGCATATGCCCTCAAGCACGACAACGGCGGCTGCAAAGCCGTAAGCGTGCATGAGCCTCAAAGGTCTGTGCGTTTGCTATCGCAATACATTCTTGGAGCTTTGCATTTTGCGTGTTTGCGTAACGCCATACACAGCGCACGCTAACCGCCGGCAGTAGGAAAAAAAACTTAAACCGGTTTACAAAAGAATGCAGGCAGGGTTTGGGAAGCTGGTTAGCGCCCTTACGTAACGCTGGGACTCTACAAACCTAATATTCCCTGTTAAGAAAAGCAGTGGCGCGCGCCGACGTTTTCATAGCGTTGTGGTCGAGCAGCGTTCATATCATACTCATTTCAAAATGCATTGAACAATAGAGGTCCTGCGGGGAAGGACTCATACAGAGACAGCATATATTCGCCCGGCTGAATGCCCAAAACAGTCATTAGCCCGCATAAGAGTTCTTTAGGTCACTTTTGCGAGTTGTACGATAAGCACATGTGCAGGCTTTCACGACACGATTTATTAGTTCCCCTCCACTCCGCAGTCCTCTTTCGCATGCTGTCAGAAAAGGCCAGTCGCTCGCTGAAGGCGTCGTGGGTGGCTAATTTTTCCAAAGCAGAACATGTTCTTCGCTTCTAATTCACATGCGGGAGGTTTTCATTCGCGGGGTCATTATCTTCTTCGCTGGACTCAGAGGTCAGGAGCTTGGCGATAAGCGCAACGCACTGCCTTGGACGCGATTCACTGCGGGGGTGTCCTTGTACCTTAGGACAGACGGGTGGGACGGAATATTTCTTTTTCTGTTTTTTTTTTAATCTTGGCCATATTACTCAGGTGAGCTCAACCTCGCATTCTGGGACGGTAATTTCTCTACTTAAGACACACACGTCTGCTTTGAGATACACATGTCGTGCACTTAAAAGGTAGGAAAATGTGAATTCTTTTATCTTTTTCCTTTTCGATGAAGTGGGGCGGTGATATTGAACACAACCTTTCGACGCCTAAATAGCAGAAAACATCAGAACATCTCGGTTGACGAATACAGTTTGCAAGGTATCTGCAAGGCACTGCACGGTACGGCAAGGCAACTTTATGAAAACATATATTTGGTCGTATAATCAGGCAGTTGATCAGAAAACAAGAAATATATCTTCGTCTGGACAAAAATTGGGCGGGCATGCACCCTGCTTGCATTTCGTTGGGATTTGGGCTTGAAGATTCCGTTTCATTACATACCATTTCCGTATTCAACGGGAAAACCCAGTTCGCGCGTCGATCTGGCGCGGTGCAGGTGATTCTTGGCCTCCCATTGTAGTCACAGGAGAGAGGTTGCACACATGCTCTCAACGAAAATGCATGTGTAAATTTAAATTTATCGGAAAAGAATTGGATACGACAACGCTGGCAAGTGGCAGACCGAAGTTCACGCTTTAGACACACACACACACACACACACACACACACACACACACACACACACACACACACACACACATATATATATATATATATATATATATATATATATATATATATATATATATATATATATATAACGTTTGATTTCTTTTATCGATAAAGAGTGCATACACAGTTTCCATCTGTAGCAATACGCGTCTGACATTAAGTGTTTCAAAGTTAGGAGACGGTGCATGCGTATCAAAGTGGGCGTCTAATATGGCAAGGAAATCGACTGATGGCGTGGCACATTGTAAGCTTTCAGTTGTGCAAAATACATTCTTTAAATCGTCGTGTCGCGTTCATTATTTGTTACCAGTATTTTTTAATAATTGCTCTGATATCAAGGAAATCATGAAAATAAATCTGGCCCATACTATACTTATTGCTTTCTTGCTGTTTATTTCACAGCAATATTGGAAAATTTAGACGCATTCTGGTGTTACAAATGGCCTTTAAAACATCACGCATCGTTTATCCGTGAGCAGACCACACAGGTGGAAGTTTGAATCTGTCACTATATCAGAACCGTAAGGCAGGTGTTCGAAAGAACACACACACACACACACACACACACACACACACTTGCGCGCGCAGGCTTTGGAATCCAGGCTATCTTACTGCTGTTCACACGAACCACTGTGGAAAAAAAATAATAATTTTACCGCATTTCACCTGAAACATTACGTCTACCAGCTGCCACCATTGCCCGTACAGAGAATTCAAAGTGACTGGCCCCTACTAGTTCGACGTAAAGCGAACACAAACCGAGGCGAAGAAAAACTCGTGCGGGGCGAATGATTCTATCGGCAGCTGAGACGAGCGCGGTGGAAGCGAGAGCGTGCCGGAAGACGCCGAGCGTTTCTTTTGGTCCGCTGTGCCGGCACTAGTGACTCGGGTTACGCCACCAGGCGAACGGACGGGCGGGGGGATCGGCAAGTGAGAGCGGCTGCTCTTGTCCGTTTCTCGCAACCGTACAGCAGGCGCGCTGCCTGCAACGCACCACTGCTTCGGGCCAGAAGGACGGCAATGGTGCACTCCGGAAGTGGACAAGTGGAAACTGCCGACGCGGTCTGCACCGGGTATTGGGTGACGGCGACAGCTGAGCCGGCCGACGTGCCGCCATGAAAAAGCTATGCGCTGCGTGCAGCCGGTGGGTCGCTCCTTCTGCCCGTGTAGTCCCCGCTGTCCTGCCTCCCCTCCTTAACTTGAGGCCGGAAGCGCACGCGGGACAGAAAAGGAGTCTGCCGCAATGATACTCGCGCGATCTCTGTCACAGCGCCAACAGTTTACGCCCTTGTCAACTCACGTTCTAAAGCTCAAGGCAAGCGCGGCTACAAGAACGTCGCCTGGTGATAACTTCCTCAATCCACTAGTGATCTGGAAGGCGCTCACAGGGTGTTTCATTCCTGAGTTTTCTCTTCCATTGACCGGTTGCCTTCGCTCAGCATCGGCACTGGTCAAAATTTTTTCTCTTACGAAGAATTCTTTCGTAAGTTGCTTTGCTCAGTACCGGTCCCATATAGCACAAAGTGTATATAAAGTATAACATCTTTTCCGTCAGGCCTAAATATTCCGAAATTATGCCATGACAATGCTATAGTGAAACGCTGAGTTTCCGCGTGGCGTCATCTCTACTTATTCCCGTACATATTGCGAATCGAGATCACTGGTCCGGATCTCGCTCAGCGCAGTGCGCATCGGTGAAGACAGGATCAAGCTATAGGGGCCATTGTTTCGTCACTCAGCACAGCGCGTAACCAGCCGAAGGCGCCGCGAGTAGCGTCGTCGCTATTCTGTTTTTTGATTTCTGGGCGCAGAGGAACCGCCGGATCAACCGCATCGTATCCGGGCTGCGTCACCCAGCCCGGCGATCCTCTGTCAAAAGACCGCGGCTCGGTGCCGGCTGCCCGACCAGTGCCATAAAGTAAGTCGCGCGCTGCCTGCGGCTAGATGCCTTAGGGGCCTCCTTCTTCTTACTGTTTGGCACAGCCTGGTGCTGCCTGTCTCCGTGGTGGAAATGGGCGGCCGCTGGCAGCCGGGGATCACGCGGCCTTTTTTCATACTGGCGCGCAAGAATATGAGAGACAGACGGCGCTCCGTCGTGACGCGTATTCCTGGAAGATGAACGGAGCAAGGCGGGCGACAAGAACGGTTATAATCACGTCCACGAGCGCCGCCGATGCTGCCGGTTGCAGCTTTCACCGTGGTGCCCGGAGCGGGCAGGCGCGCTCGCTCGGCTCATTTGCAAGTGCTAGCTCGCGTGCACGCACCGAGGGGTTTGCCAAACAAAACATGCAACACCGCTGACGCCGCCACACTGCGAGGGAGGCACAATGCAGTTGGATAACCGCGGATGTGCGGCTCATTCAAGACGAAACAGTTGAACCCCCTCATATACAGCCTTTCGTGATGCTCTCGTTATTGCATCGCCTTCCTCCATCCCCTTACTGTATATATACGCTGCTTTACGAAGAGGGCTCGTAGATGGTCCTCTGCAATGAGTTTCCTTTAGCGCTGCAACCCGCCTATATAGCGCTCATGTTATATACTGAACATATATAAGCGAAAGCTATGCTAGTAAGTTTTGTTGCTCGTATAAGGCAAGAAGCCCACACAGTTTTCTCTAAGGGGGCGCGTGATACAGACACCACAGATACTGTCTCGTTGAAACGACCAGACCTGTGCCTCAAAGGAATACGTTGAGTATTTCACACCAAACAGAGCACTTATAACGGACACAGTGACTAATTCGCTAAAAATAGAGTAATAAAAGCAGGAATGACAAGTATAGTGTTCGTTTGTAGAAGCTGCCGATTAGTTTGTATTAAGAATATAGTTATGCGTAAACTAAACGCGAAAACTTCAGTTGCCTTCAGTTGCCAATATGCTTAACATGCCCTCCATACTGACAGCAAAGCAGTAGCGGCATAATGGACGGTTACGACGAAACACACACACACACACACACACACACACACACACACACACACACACACACACACACATATATATATATATATATATATATATATATATATATATATATATATATATATATATATATGCGTTGAGAAACGACGGACGAACGTGCGAAAATGTTTATTTGTTCCAACGTTTCGGCAGGAGGGCCTGCCTTTGTCAGGGAATACAGGGCACAGGCGAAAACGCACTTCTTAAATACATGACTCCGGCGGGGGCCCCCAACACGTGCTTAACTATTATCATCATAGATATGGCATATATCATGTCACTATCAATCAACATAGGCACTTGTGCGATATGGTTATTACTGCATGAAAAAATTGCGAGCAAGACACAGTTTTCAACTACAAAGTGTGGGTTGTGCGCAGGGACAGGCAAATGGACAGTGGAGGTGTACAACAAATGTAGTATTAAAATAGAGTACGTTTCAAAAGGCTAACACAAACCGGTGTAAAATAACAATAACAAGTAGCTAAACAGCAACAGCGGTGAAAATGGGCAGTGAACGTGTATAACAAATGAAGTGTGGCAACGGTAACAAGGGTAAACCAACAAGCAAATAAAAGGTAAAATATAAGAACTGAAATATAAAACCGGTGAAAATGTGCAGTGAACGTGTATAACAAATGAAGTGTGGCAAGCGTAAACGAACAAGCATATAAAAGGTAAAATATAAAATATAAAAAATATATATAAAATATATAAAAAATATAAAGACGGTGACAGTGGTGAACATGGACTCAACGAGGTGCGCTACAAAAGCCGGTGGGAACAGGTCTAACACAAGCACAGAAAATGCGAAAATGCGGTAAGTTAGATGTGTGCGAGAATGGCTGATCTATTACGTGGTCAGGAATGTCAGCTTTCCAGCGCTTTCATTGATACCAGATGATACGGCCCTAAATTTATAGATAAGGAAGGATTCGCGTACCTCTCTTTCGTGGTGTGATCGAAAACCAGATTCTAATATCGTTGTTGTTAGTTGGTCAAGCGAATGTCCCGGTATGCTGACGTGCTTTGAAAGGGGCAGGTTAGGATATGTGGTCACGTGTGCCTTGTGGTTATTGAAACGTAATCTGAATGGCGTTTCAGTTTGACCTATATATTGAAATTTGCAAGCTGAGCATTCCAGCAGATAGACGCAGTTGTTGGTATCGCAGTCAAAGCTCCCTTTAATTTTCATTGTGAAATTGGACGCTGAACTTTTAACTGATTCCGCGGTAGCCATGTGAGTGCACACCTTGCATCGTGGCTTATAGCAAGGGCGGCAACCAGAATAAACGGGAGGAACGGAGGGGGTTGTCTTAGATGACGTCAGCATGTCGCGCAGGTTCCTTGATCGGCGGTATGCTACGCGGGGTGGTTCACAAAAAATGCTTTTCAGACGACCACTCTGCATGAGGATGTTGTGATGCTTTCTTAAGATGTAATTGACGTTCGGTATTGATGCAGAATGCGTTAAGACTAGGTTAGTGGATGGTCGCTGTGAAGTGCGCTCTTTCGATTTAAAAAGCTCGCGTCTGTTTACTGCCGTGGCACGATTAATGGCGTCGTCAATTATTTGAGGAGGGTACTTTTGACCTGTAAGTGCATTGCGCAGCTTCTCACAGTTATCGCGAAAGTCCGATTGCGTGGAGCACAACCTCTTAAATCTGAGTGCCTGACTATATGGGATGCTCGTCTTGTTATGCTTGACATGGCTACTTTCGAAATGCAGATAGCGGTGTTTGTCCGTTGGTTTTCTATAAAGATTTGTCGTCAACTTGTTATCAGACAAGGAAACTGTGACATCCAGAAAATTGATCGCAGAATGTGAGTATGTGGGCGAGAACGAGATTGATGGGTGAACGTCATTAAATTTTGAAATGAAAGACAGAAGTTCAGCCTCTCCATGATGCCATATGAGGAAGATGTCATCTATGAAGCGCTTATAGTAGAATGGTTTTAGTGCACACGTGTCAAGGAACCTGTTCTCTAGTTGACCCATAAATATGTTAGCGTAATTCGGTCCAATTTTAGTGCCCATTGAGGTACCACTCACCTGAACGTAGTGCATGCCATTGAATTCAAAGTTGTTCAGTTGCAGGATTAGTTTAAGAAGGCTGGCAAGAGTTGAGCTGTCAACAGGTTTATCAAAGGCTGATTCGTCATAAGCGTTTACTACCGACCGAATGCCGTCGTCGTGAGGAATGTTTGTGTAAAGGGAAGCCACGTCTAATGTGACGAGTATCGAGTTGGCAGGTACGTCGAGTTCCAGAATGTCGGTTAAAAAATCGTTGGTATCCTTGAGATACGATGGAAAAGAATGAGGGATTGTTTTAATGAGGCTATCAACATAACTGGACAGCGGCTCAGTCACAGTGCCGATAGCAGACACTATAGGGCGACCAGGGTTATTTGCCTTGTGTATCTTAGGAAGTAAATAAAACCTTCCTGCTACAGGACTGAGAGGAATTAATGACTGCCTCATCTTTTCACTTATGCAGCCATTTTGGAAAAGCTCCTCGAGTGAATCTGCAACAATGCGTTTGAATTCGCTTGTCGGGTCGTGGTCTAGCCGTTTATAATATCTACCATCACACAACTGCCTCATAGCTTCGGCGATGTATTTAGAGGCGTCCATTATCACAACAGCGCCCCCTTTGTCGGCGGGCTTAATAACGATATCAGAACGGTTCCGCAATGCCTGAATAGCGTATCTTTCGTCTGCGGACAAGTTATGCTTGAAAGTAGCGCTCTGGCTATAGGCATTAAGAATGTCGCGTTGTACTGCCGAAATATACATATCGAGATACTTTTCTCGCTGGACAGGGGGTGTCCAATGCTGAAAAGAGGGTATGTTATTTGACGCGGGTCGATCGTGAAAGTATTCGCGTAGTCGCATGTTGCGCGCAAAGTCATCCAGGTCTTTCACAAGTTGAAACTCATTGTCGCCATATCGCACAAGTGCCTATGTTGATTGATAGTGACATGATATATGCCATATCTATGATGATAATAGTTAAGCACGTGTTGGGGGCCCCCGCCGGAGTCATGTATTTAAGAAGTGCGTTTTCGCCTGTGCCCTGTATTCCCTGACAAAGGCAGGCCCTCCTGCCGAAACGTTGGAACAAATAAACATTTTCGCACGTTCGTCCGTCGTTTCTCAACGCATACAAAGTACTGGATCCGCAGAAACGCTACTTGATATATATATATATATATATATATATATATATATATATATATATATATATATATATTGTCAACCCGTGCTATGAGGTACGGGGCGCGATCGCCGGAAATAATTCCAAGAACCAACGTCTTGGTTCCCCGAAAAAGATCCCACGAAAGCTTGGACAATAAGATTTTTGGTCCCCTTTAGCACACTAGCAAAACGCCAGCAGTGTTTCAAAGACCGAGTCAGAGCCAAGGGTGGTCAAACAAAACAAATATATTTTCATCAAATAGGCAGTCACTCAAACGTACACAACACGGCTTTCACAACTCAAAACACAGATGGGTCGCAAAGTTATACAAGGCCAACCAACACGAACAAGTTCATGCACTGCAACAATGAACAAAACACAAAGAGTCCTATTCACCAAGACACTCGGCGTCTTCTTGCAGGTGGCCTGTCAGCTGGCTCGGCGTCTGAGTCACGCAGACTTCTTGCTTCTTCTTTTACTTGCAGCTCTTCTCTCTCTTCGTCTCCTCTTCGCCCCTCCTGCGCGGCCCGTGTCCGACCGCTTATATAGTCCTGGGAAAGGGTACTAGAAGGTTCCGTAGGGCCACGTGACCCAGAGCACACATACAATTGGGAACCTTCTCGCCCACTCTCGAACCTTCTCCGTTGGGGCGGCACCTCTCTCTCTCTCACTGCGCGGGGAGCGTCGGCGTGTGCTCTCCGCTTCCCTTCTCTCCTTACGTCTGTCCCGCGCGCGCGCTCTCCGCGATAAGAAAGCTTCTACAACATTCTGGCATTTTGTGGGCGCGGCGTGACTTTTGAGCGCCTCTTCCGAGCGCCGTTTTTCTTGCTGTTGTTTCGGCCTTTCGGCACCGGGTTTTACTTCAAAATAGGCACTATTTTGTGACACTGCCCCCCACATTAAGAATATTATGAAATAATATTCAAAATCACACAAAATAGTGCACACACAAATATAACCATACAAAGTTCCACAAGTCTTCTCACAATCAGTAGCACATAAGTCCACTTGAGAGTTCAAACTCATAAGTCCACGCACGGAACGTCGCCACCTTCACAATGAATCACGCACACACACGTCACATAATAATACATCACTTGAAAGCTTCACAACTCATCGCGTACACACGCGTAATACAATAACACTGAATACATGCATTTTCTACAAGTTTACAAAACATCCAAATGCAACACACAGATCGATACAAGAGAACATTGTTTCACTCAACACCAACACTTGTAATGAATCACAGCACATGCAGTTTCACACTTCGAAAGGACAGCTAGATTCAGGATCTCGAGACTGCCTTTCTCTTACGCCGCTGCTTGTTCTTTTTCTTTTTCCTCCGGGTGAATCTTGGCGTTAGCTGTTGTGGTGAACGCACCTTATCCGCTTCTTCGCAACGCTGTGCTGGCTCCGATGCGATTTGCAGTTCTTTCTCGTCTCTGTCGATCTTCGGAGTCTCCTTGCTCGGTGCTTTATTCTCATTCTCCGCACTTGCATCAAAAGTTGCGCTGTTAGTGCACACCCCAGCTGACTGTACTTCAATGCGCGGTGTCACGGGTACAGCAACCTCTCGCCGTTTGCGAGGCTCCTTGGCTTCGAATGAAGCTTGTGCTGAATTCTTCTCGGAGTCCGGCATTACAGAACGCTCAACAGGCTTCTCCTCGAATCGAGTTCGAGCTGCAGCTGCTGGTGGTTCCCGATGAGGTTCATTCTTCGGCTCTTTATATCGAGGCTTCGGATCGTTAGGGCCTCGTGCACCTCTGATATTTCCCACGATCAGATCATAAAGTGGGTTCTCCATACACAGAGCCGTAACCACCCCATTGTAGTAGGGGGTTTCTACCTTGATCCTCGCTTCAGGGAGCCTCCTCGCTGTACCATCAATTAGGCAAACGATACCTTTCGCGCCTGTGAGCTCGTGGTTCCGGACCAAATTCCTTCGCACAATTACTGTGCTGCTACCAGTATCTCGTAGCACGCTTACACGCTTCCCTGCTACTTTTCCAAAAAGTACTGGCATATTCTTGTCCAGTGCTCCGGGACGTGTAGTCGTTATGGCACCAACGATTGGAACTTTCTTTCCGTCCTTAAGTTCCAAGAAGCCCTGAACTTTCTCATCCTCTTCCTGTTTCGGCGGGGCATATACACACGATACCTGCTGAACTTCTTTCGCTTCATTTCGACACGTGTCAGCTTTGTGACCGGTCTGTCCGCATTTAAAGCACTTCGCACTCGGGCGAGAAAAATTAGTTCGGCAATCACTAGCACGATGTCCCAGCCGATTACACAGGAAACACCTCGTAACAGGTTTCGGAGGGCTTTTTCTTTCGTCAGGTGCCGATTGTTTCACATCTTCCACTCCCTCCCTTCTGATCTTGCCAAGATTGGTGCCTCCTTGCGCTTCCAAGAATTGGTCTGCTAATTCCAACATGTCACTGAGAGACTCGGCTTTTCTTTCTTTCAGATAAAGAGACAGGCTCGGGTGGCAACTGACGAGAAATTGCTCCTTAATGAGAAGCTCTCTAAGCGCACCGTACTCCTGTTCAATTCCCGAAAGTTCAGTCCACCGATCAAAATAGTGGCTGAGTCGCGCAGCATACTGCGTAGCAGTCTCTCCATCGGCGGGCTTTCCCGTCCTGAACTTGTCTCGGAAGCCTTCTACAGTAAATCTGAATCGTTTCAGCAAAGCGGCTTTAACCCTTGCATAGTTGGAGGCATCCGCAGGCGTCAACCTGCCATACACACTGAGTGCTTCGCCGCTCAAACAAGTACTCAATGCCGTTGCCCATTGCTCTTCCGGCCAATTCTGACTTCTAGCAACGGTTTCGAATCTGTGCAAGTAGGCATCTAAATCATCTTTTCTCTCATCGAACGCCACAAGCAGCTTGCTTGGATTCAGTCGGAACGAGTACTCTTCTCTTTCCGTGCTGTCGACTCGAACAGCCGCGTCAACGCGCTGTTGCAAACGGAGACGTTCAAGCTCCAACTCATGCTGCCTTTGCCTTTCCCTCTCAGCCATCTCCGCTTCTCTCTGCCTTTCCCTCTCAGCCATTTCAGCTGCGATCTGACGTTCCTTCGCCTCTCTTTCTTCTTTCATTTGTCTCTCCATCGCTTCCCTTTCTCTTTCTTTCGCTTCTCTCTCTTCTTTCGCTCTTTCAGCTGCTAGCCGCTCCTTCTCAATCTCTGCTTGTATTTCTCGTTCTTTCGCTTGTCTTTCTTGTTCTTTAGCTTCTCTCGCTTCTTTTTCTTTCTGGGTAACCCACTTCCGTAACTCAGCTCCGGCCAAACCCATCTTTTCACCAAGGGCAACTAACTTTTCAAGATCCATGGTGCCCTTCCACAAAATCTAGCCGCGTGCACAACCAAATATCTGACTATACCTCAACTCTCAAAGTATTCTCTCCACACAGGTTAGCGAGAACGTGGTGCAACACACAATATCGTATACGCCAACACGTACACAACCCAAGGCTCGTCCTCCGTACTTTGAACACACTTAAGCGCCAAAGAAGTCCTAGTCGCGGACGCCAGAATTATTGTCACCAAACCCGTGCTATGAGGTACGGGGCGCGATCGCCGGAAATAATTCCAAGAACCAACGTCTTGGTTCCCCGAAAAAGATCCCACGAAAGCTTGGACAATAAGATTTTTGGTCCCCTTTAGCACACTAGCAAAACGCCAGCAGTGTTTCAAAGACCGAGTCAGAGCCAAGGGTGGTCAAACAAAACAAATATATTTTCATCAAATAGGCAGTCACTCAAACGTACACAACACGGCTTTCACAACTCAAAACACAGATGGGTCGCAAAGTTATACAAGGCCAACCAACACGAACAAGTTCATGCACTGCAACAATGAACAAAACACAAAGAGTCCTATTCACCAAGACACTCGGCGTCTTCTTGCAGGTGGCCTGTCAGCTGGCTCGGCGTCTGAGTCACGCAGACTTCTTGCTTCTTCTTTTTACTTGCAGCTCTTCTCTCTCTTCGTCTCCTCTTCGCCCCTCCTGCGCGGCCCGTGTCCGACCGCTTATATAGTCCTGGGAAAGGGTACTAGAAGGTTCCGTAGGGCCACGTGACCCAGAGCACACATACAATTGGGAACCTTCTCGCCCACTCTCGAACCTTCTCCGTTGGGGCGGCACCTCTCTCTCTCTCACTGCGCGGGGAGCGTCGGCGTGTGCTCTCCGCTTCCCTTCTCTCCTTACGTCTGTCCCGCGCGCGCGCTCTCCGCGATAAGAAAGCTTCTACAACATTCTGGCATTTTGTGGGCGCGGCGTGACTTTTGAGCGCCTCTTCCGAGCGCCGTTTTTCTTGCTGTTGTTTCGGCCTTTCGGCACCGGGTTTTACTTCAAAATAGGCACTATTTTGTGACATATATATATATATATATATATATATATATATATATATATGTGTGTGTGTGTGTGTGTGTGTGTGTGTGTGTGTGTGTGTGTGTGTGTGTGTGTGTGTGTGTCGGTGGCTCTGACACACATTTCCAACGTTCCCTGTCCTCATATTTATGAGGTTTGCGACAGCATCGCTATCGTATACTATCAGAATGACGCACGCAAAACAAGCACACATGATCGCGCACTTACTTGCGGAGCTATACACTTGTGTTACGAACGCACACCTTATATAGTGGTTTATCCTTCTTTTTCGGTTGCGGCACTCTTCATCGCTATGATCTTACAACTAGCGATCAAATACAGGCGAGAAGGAACTGCATTACTCATGAGCCGGAATATACCAGAGGACGTGTCCACTGATCGCAAAACGCCCGAGAATAATCCCGTTTGGCGAACAGAAACAAACAGCAGCGGAGTAAAAAAAAAAAATGGCTTGCGAAATCGTAAGTCTATATAGCAAAACGGAATGCAGGAGGAACACAGTGCTAAGCAAAACAAAAGCCACAACGGTAAACCTGTGAGAGCAACAAAGCTGCAGCATCCCAATAAAAGGCGCTCGCGCGTGCGATAGTCGACATCTTCGTTTGACCGTTGCCGCGCGCTGTTCGACCAAGGGGCAGCAGGAGCAGAAAGATCCCATTTTCCAGCCGCGTTTATCTCATTTTCCCTCCGTTTGAAAACGATTCAAGGCGGAAGATTGCTGCCTCGGGCGTATGTAGCAGCCCCCATATAGTCTCTTTTTTTTCTTTTCTTCTCTTTTTCGCTTTCTTATTCTCCGTCCCTTTGTTTCATTTTGTTTTACATCGACTTGCTCCTTGTTCTTTCTCTAGCCCTTCTTCCAAAAGGTGTCAACGGCGCCCTTCAACCACACACTGTCGGCGAGCATCTGGCTTGGCCTCTTGCCGCCGCGGGCTGGCCGACTTTCGTTTACGCCTTGCCTGAGCCGGTCCGCTTCAGCTGTAGTCGCCTCCGAATACGCAGTATTCCTTCGTAGAGGATGCGTCCTCGCCTTTTACATGGAAACGCCAGGCTGCCGCGGAGGTCTGCCCAAATTGTCGCCCGTGGTCTGACGTACGACAATTTCGCTCTTCACCTCAATCAATCAATCAATCAATCATCAATCAATCAATCAATCAATCAATCAATCAATCAATTTTTATTGCGACAATAAATAAATAAATCATCCTCGTTGCGAAAGATAGCGAGTGTATGTATTGTGCTGGCCATTGCCGCCTGTGTCGTTCACACCTCTTGGCTGTCAATTTACTCGTCAATCATTACTCATACAAAGTAAAAGAAAAATGTGCAAGAAAAAAAAAAACAAAGAAAAACGTTCCGAGTTGTCAACGCGCCACAAAGCCCCACCTTCCTCTTACGCAATCACCCTCCTGCTGTACGAAGCATCGAAGCGGTCCCCCGCAGGCGAATGCCAACATACGCCGATTTTCAAGCAACAACTGCATATTCACTGCATCTGTAGTGCATATAGAACCGGCAGAGCAGGATATCTTCCGAGCTGTGCCAGTCTTAAATGACGCAAACGTACATGCGCCATTCGCACGAAGCGCGTGTCTGTAATCAGTATTTTACTGTAAACCATGAAGTGCTTCTGCGACAAGCATCTCCTTCAAAATGATACGTCTGTAACTTTACACAAAAAAAAAAGCAAGCAAACAGACAAACACACCACAAAAACAATTAATCAGTAACTTCAATTTTCTTCTCCGTCACCTTGTAGTCAGGTACGCTGTGAATTGTCCATACAGTAAAGCAAAGTAATAGATAGTTGACGATGCGTGCTGAAATCATAATCTTGTGGTTCATGATTACGAGACACACCGTATATATAGAGGGAGCTCGTTGAAGTTGCACGATCCACAATTTAAATATCCTTAGTTCGGCTCATTTATTCACTCGAAATGGTGCAGAAATGTCTAAACGCCTCACATACAGTGCCATCAGGAATAACAATGAGATGAATTACGAGAATTTCCTTCGTATGGCTTTTCATGCGCTATTGAATTTTCCCCGTAAGAGATAGAGAGTAGTCAAAAGCATGCTAGTTCCATCCCCTTCAGTTGGGCATTAGTTCACCCTATACTTATAAACTTATTGTTTCAAGACAACAGCACGATACGAAATCTTACAATGTCCTGCGTCACACTTTACTATCGAAAGCACGACGTGGAGTTGAACGTATATAGGTTTCTATTATCCTATACATTCGCTTACCCACCCCTTATCACCAGGCTCTTGCCATCTATCTCTAAGCGAGGATCATAATGCTAAAGACCCGGTTGCAGCTCAGCTGACTACTGTCGTATAACGACAAGCCACAAGTTACTGCATCGTGTTCACCCCAGCCGTGCTTCTGTTCTCTGGTGGGCCATAAAGCAATTTCTCCCTTTACTAGCGCTGATATTCTCTCAGAATCGCGCGCACGTACGGTGGGGCAGTCGTGCCATCGTCACCCTAGCATTGTGCCTCGTCCCCACTCGGGCGAATGTCGTAAGCATAGCGCACGACCCTTTGGAAAGCCAGCCAAGTGTAACCATTCTTGATAGCAGCGCATAAAAGACCTGGCCGCTTCACGCGCTGTTGCCCCGAGCGCCAGACAAGGCGTTAGATAAGATCCTATAGGCGTACGCTATACGACCACCGCATACGTGTACAGCATGTGTGCGCGCACGCGCGGCGCCTCCGTTTTATAGCTTGCTTTCGGTTTCTAATAGCGCACCTTTCCCATCGAGAGCTCTTGGACGTCATATTCGAACTAACAGCACCATACGGAGCCCGGCGCTGCAACGGGAACTTACGACCTCCGATCTGGGGCACGTGCGTCGGGCCCCCGATAGATGACACGTAATGTCATCAGCGCACTCTTCGACGCTGTGCCGGCGCGTCTCTTTCGCAGCACTTTTGCCATCCTCATAGCGCATGCCCTCGTCCAGCATCAGCGCTGCAGCAGCGCGTCCTCAATCTCCTTCCACAGTCGTTGCGGTCTGTCGAGAGCAATGAGCGCCAACACGTCGACGACTTGGTACTTGCTCACGCGAGCCTTTGTTTACCTTGCGCCTCGTGGCGTTGCTCTATTCAGGGCACAATTATACAAAGAGCTCCCGAGGACCAGCGGGAGAGAGTGTCACTGGCTCAGGCGACAGCGGCAACCAATCTTGGCAGCCCAGGAGCGCAAAGAGCGCGCGCCACTAGAACAGCCGCTCACGGTCACGCGCTGCGGCCGCAGACATCCTGTCAATCGAGCGCGACTACCGCCAATTCGCAACGCAAACAGATCGAGGGCGCGGGCGGACGACGTGTCGCTTGGAGGACGTCCGACGCCCTCGCACCGCACGCGGCGACCGTCGCTCCCCTGCCTGTCCTGCCTCGGAGCGCTTGTCCGGAATCACTCGCGTCTCGTGCAGCCGCCACGCGCGTATGATGCGCGGACTGGAGGCGGGCCACTAAGGGGCTCCACACACGCAAACACGTGCACCCGGCTAGGGTGTCGTCGCGGCTGGTGTTCGCGCGGATGCAGACGAGCGCATTTCGGGACCGCTTTATGGCATCCGCGCTCATAACGTCGCTCACGAAGGCGCCAGGCTCGCTATAGGTTTCGGAGCAGCGCTATCGCGAGCGCACGCATTTATGGCAGAACGGTGCGGATGAAAGGCAGTAGCAGAAGAAAAGATACAGCCAGCCGAGATACATAGCTAGCGAAGAGAAAGGGCCCTAGAAGCATGGTGAGGGGCCAGAAGACGGGGCGCGGAAGTGACGGGGGAGGTCGACTCCGGAGCTCTCGGGCAGTAAAGACGATGGGAAGTAGTTCCACCAAAGGAAGTGCTGCATGTCTCTCCCGGCGCCCCCTCATTCCCCTGCCGCTCCCCCTTTACTTGTTTCTTTAATGTTCGCAGAAAGAACACTAAAGAGGGAGACGCTCTCTCGTGCGGCGTGTGCGCGCGCCCGAGCAACCATGGAGCTGGAAACTCCTTCCCTGAGGCCCGAGGCACACCACGGGCGCATCTCCGAGGCACGTCTTCGCCTTATCGTCCTTTGGACGCCCAATACCGAAGGGGCGCTAAATTTGCTCGCCTCCAGACACGCACCCCGTGCACGCGTGCTATCTCACTGATGGAACAGAAGGCCGCGAGTGTTGCGGCTGCCAGACCTGCTTTGGCGCTCCGTGCTCTTTGGTAACATAAGCGGCGATGCGGGCCGAACGGGTGCGCCGGTGCCGATTAGGCGCCGCCTTGGGGCCCCGCGCGTTCCGCGTTCAATGCAACCCTGCCGCAGGACCTGAGTGCTGGCAGCTGGCCCCCGCGGTGCAGAACGGCCAGATCCTCAGGTCGTACGCACGGGGCGCGTCGCTGTTCCTGCCAATCTCGCCATCGCTCCTCGCCGAGCACTTCCGTCGCGTCCAACGCCACGCGCGGCGCGGATGGTCGCGTGGCGTTCTCCACTTCTGCCGTCACCTTATCTCGCACGCGCTCCCTTATTCTAGCCCCACACTTTTCTCCGGATTTCATCTTTGGCTCTCTTGGCTTCAGGCCCTATGAAATGAGCGAATCCGCTCAAGCCGTAATTCTGCTCTCGGGTGTAGGAATAGGCTGCTATACTAGTGCTTTGCTCGCGCCTGGGACGCTAACCGCTTGTGTCGGATGCCATTTCGTAGTGTACGAAGTCTATTGGCTTTGCTGTATGTACCCAACAAGTCTCTCCGTTACTTTATTGATCACAAGGCTGTGGTCCATGCTAGAGCACCCTTTTCTGAAGATTGCCTGTTCTACGGGCTGATTGAAGTCTAGCCTCGCTCACCTTTTCCAAATGAGCTTAGTGAATATGTTATACAAAACTCAAAGGACGGTACGCTGCAATGGGTCTAGATAGACCCTGCAAGTCTTTACATGTGGCCGTCGGTACACTAATGTAAGTTGGCGTTTTGCCAACTCGCTCGCACTAAGTTTAAGCCTGCAGCCAGGATGGATATATATATATATATATATATATATATATATATATATATATATATATATATATATATATATATATATATATATATATGAACACACAGGAGACACAGTTACAACAGGCAGTCCCCTGTCTCTTTATTTTTTTTTTTTTTCATTTCTTAATAACCTACCGGCACCATACCTGAAGCGCGTCTAGCTGACCTCCCTTCATTTCGGCTTTCTTTCTCCTCTTGACGGGACTTTGATGCAGAAGGCCAGCAGCATGGACAGCTTCCGTCAAAGTGATGATGAAGGTATGGCGCACGAGTAACAAGCACCGAGTGACAGCCACTTCAGGTGGAAACTGAACAACGCCTCCTCCCCCTAACCGGCTGAGCCCCCTATGATTTCCACGACAGAGTGCAATGTGATATCCCATAACACGGCGCATGGTCGTTGTGGTTGAGGGACGTGACGTGATCGCTATTTCTCCAAACGATGGACGATGTCCAGAAAAGCAGACCATTTAAACATATTTTTAAAGGGGCACTAAAGTGAAACGGTAAATCTCCTCATACTGATAGATTGTTCTTTAATAATTTTATTGCCATTTATTTCGCCATCGTGAGTTCAGAATTACGGAAGAGAAAATGAAGATCAAAGTTTTTGTTTTTTTGTTTTTGCTTTCGCGCTGAAACCGCTGCTTCTGAACGCAAGCATGGCGTCACGGATTTCAGAGCCTTTTTCTTTGTATTTTGGTCACATTGACTCCACGAAATTTCTTGAAACTGGCTACGTTTCCTGGGCAACTGAGAACAGAAGGCAATTAATTTTCACCGGCGAGTAATTATGTGTGCCTTATCAGGAGTCTTCGAAATCTATGAGATCACCTCGATTTGGTGCGGGAACTTCAAGGCGGAGTTGCCCGGTGTATTTTCTCTCGGCGTGTTTTTTCGATTACCGAGCACGCCCTCGCTGCAAGGGTGGAACTTTTGGTATTGCGAAGGAGTGACTACCTGATACGAGAGAAATCGTTTTGCTCTTTAGTGTCATGTAGCGAAAGACGCTGTGAATTTCACCTGTTAGAAGGGTGCGAGAACTTCCCTACTTTCCTTATTTATCGTGGTGTTCGACGATGTGCGTCGAAGGAATGACGCCGGTAAAGTTGACTAATGGGAGCAAGTAAAGTTGTGGAGAGCATGGCGGAATCGCGTCTGGCCGGGCTGGTACATTTTAAACAAGAAAAGACACTGAACATTCCAAACAAAACGTCTACGAAACACCTTGCGCAGACTGCAGTGGTGTTTACATCGGGGAATGACGAAACTAGAAGAAACGTCCGCAGCAGCATGCATGCGTGCGCGTGACGTGAAGGATAAGAGCGTCCGCATCAATGCTTTAGCAGATCACGCCGTCTTAAATGAGCACAAGATTGATTGTGACAGGGCAATGATCGTGGCAACAGAAAAAATGAAGTCACCTCGGCTGCATCTGGAACCACTTTTCATACAAAGCACTCCTAGCACAACTAACCGTAACGACGGCAATCTAAACCCTACCATACGCACGCTCTTTATACAGCGATTATTCAATGTGAACAAATGTGATCAAATGTGAACAAGGCTTCCGTGCGGGAAGCCGAAACGTCATAAACGTTTTGTTTGGACTGGTCGGCGTCTCTTGTTGTTTCAAGGGAGGAAGTATGGTTTGAACGAACAACGTTGCCAGAAGTCGGAGGACATGGAAAATCTTCACAGCTCAGCTCATTTAGGCTTTTTACTGGAACGAAGGAAGATTTTGATTGATTTGTGGGGTTTAACGTCCCAAAACCAGCTCTGATTATGAGAGACGCCGTAGTGGAGGTCTCTGGAAATTTCGACCACCTGGGGTTCTTTAACGTGCACTGACATCGCACAGCACACGGGCCTCAACATCTCGCCTCCATCGAAATGCAGCCGTCGTGGCCGGGATTCGATACCGCGACCTTCGGATCAGTAGCCGAGTGCCATAACCACTAGACCACCGTGGCGGGGCGAAGGAAGGTTTTGCGCGACTACAGAACGGATATTGTTAACATCTATAGAACGGAAAACACGAACGTCTTCCCGTCACTAAACTACAGACCCTTTAAGTGGTCAGAAATTCGCAATATGAAAGACTTGAATGAATAAATACCCGCCATTCATGTGCACACGAACATAGATAATCACAAAGAATGGAGGATAAGTATGCTTAACGGCGCAATATATCATTCAGTAAAGTCTGTTAGCATACACCGCTCACCAGGTTCAGATTATGACAGGACAATGCAGGCAACTATACCAACGTTGCGACCATAAATGTATACACATGTACTATTTCGTAAGTGTTCTCTGTTCTCGGAAGACAAAGTCGAGATCATTTATAGAAACACTCGGCACTGAGGGAGAAGCCACTTGCCGCATGGTCCTAATATACCTATAGCATAGCATTGACTTCATAAACGAAGGTACACAGCTCCAATCATAACAATTTCTAAAGTTCCTTTCTCCTAGCTAATTATTATCCGCATCCGCTGCATTATTTCCTCGTGGGGCTACATATAGGGTTGGTGTTTACCACTCACGATACATCGGAATCCCAGACGTTGCTCTAAGAGCACAAGTGCAATGCAGACCGCGAGCGGGTCCGAGTATGCAAATATGCACTCTCCCTACTCACTGTTAGTCTATATGTCGTTTGCAGCCCACTCGAAATGATTGGCGCTTATCCATCTAGACCAGTAGCGCTCCCTTGTAGCGTATAATTGCAGCCATTCGCGGTCCCGTATACCGCGAACCACGGTACAAGGCTGCATCGGCGGCGGAAAGGCTCTGTCGTCCATCCATCATAGGCCACGAAAAACTTCTTTCCCGGGACGCGTGAAGTGGGCCCCAATATAGCCACGGCACAGCGCCAGTCTGATCTCTCGCGGCGACCGGACGCACGCGTTTTAAGATTCCTGCGCCGCTCTCGGGCCTCCTCGGGAGAGCAACAGCGTCGGCGAGCCACGCGCGAAGCGGGAGTTCCTTTGTCGCCCCAGGTCCCGCTGTTTCCTATTTGCGCAGCATGGGGTCTGTGTTGTGCATGCCGATGCTCAAGGGCCGGCCGGCTCAGGACGAACACGTTCGCCCTCCACCGCCTGCGGCGACCGGCCGTCGAGTGCGGAGAGGCCGCAAAGCTGAAACACCCATTTTCCACGCATCACCAGCACCCCGCACTGTCCGCGTCCCCTCGTTTCCCGGCAATGTCCTTTTTATGGAAAAGACCGCTTCGGGAGCAACGTGCCCGATATGAAAGGAGGAAGTGCGAGCCGCGAGGCGGCACTCAGAGCCACGGGTCGCCCTTCGCGCCAGCCCTGCCGCCGTAATTTGTATTGCTAAGGTCAACGCGCGGCTTGAAAGGGAGCAGAGGTTGATGCAAGAAACGGGAACCTCACAGACTGAGTAGCAGCTGTATGGCGGATTACATGTTGTGTGTTCACACGAGTCCACAGACGTACGTTCTTTTAGTTTCTTCCGGTTCAAGCTCTCACGCATTCGATGTTTTTCGGAAAATAATGTGATACATCTCCGCTACATAATAACTCAAGATCTGTTCGCTCAGTCACTGCGAACAGCCATAATGAGTCCCCTGTTCTCTCCACTCAATGTATTCAGATAATTTAATATAGCATATAATATAGCCAAGCGTATGAAGCCATGGCTTCAACTGGAACCTACAATATTCTAACATCGTATACACCGCGGCGATCCCGGACGTGCTGATGGTCGCGCGGCGATTTATGCAGAATGTTTAATAACGCGCCTGCGCATCACTGCCGCCATAGGCGGAATGTATCAAACGTCGCCGCCGCGGATCTTGAAGACGGTCGCGGCCACGCTGGCTGCAACAACCGGAGACAATCGCGTTATCTACGCAGCACCCGGCGCTGCGGCTAACCGCACCACTCGGCGCAGAACGCATCAGCGGACGCCCATAGGCACTCGAGGACCTCCATTCATCACGGCGGTCATTCCGGCGCCGTCGTCACCAAGGTGGCGGCTCCCGGCAGGAGGGATGATGCCATATCTCTTCACCAAGGGGCACTGCTCATCCTTCTCGTTTCTGATCCTGCTGCTGCCGGTGGTGCGTCAAATCTCACGCTGGCTGCTTCCTCCAATAGCTCGCCCACTGAGGCTGGCGCGGGCGAAGATGGCGTCGGCTCATCACTTCTTGCTCGTGGCTTTGGCAGACCCTCCTCCGTGGACGACGACGATCGGCAGAAGAACTTGTCTCGTCGTCAGCCAAGCGCGAAGCCTCTCGGTCAATTCGGCTGCCGAGCCTAGCAGCTCCAGGGACAAGGATCTTTCGGCTGCCACAGGAACGCCTGGCTCGGATCACTACCCCTCCGAGCGCACAAACTCAGCCATCTTCCTACCCTCCCTCCAAGCGAGCTCGTGCGCGCGCTCGGCGCGTTCAACGCGCCAGACAGCGGGGACAACCCGGGGTTCCCGTGCAGACAATGGTTACCACCGCGCGAGCAGAGAGATATTACCGAGGAGATGTTCCAAGACTGGAAGCCTCCGTCGCGCCAGTACAGAAAAGGAGGAGGAAAACGGAGGGAGCAAAAAAAAAAAAAAAAGAAATAAAGGAGGGTGGAATATCTCGGAGTCGTCGGTGACGGTCATTTTGATTTCTTTTTCTGCCCTTGTTCCAGGGTCGTTTACTTTCTCTATGCAGTTTTGATGTATCGCTTGCTGTTTATATGGTTGCTCGTCTCTTTCTCTACGATCCAACCGGGAAAGGGCAGAACGGGACCGGTCGTCATTTGTGTGTGCTGTTGGCAGACTATTATAGCGTGCGTCGGAGGGGTTCCCGAGAAGGGAACGAATGGAAATCATAAGACGAATGCAAGGAAAAGGGGGATCCGCAATGGCGCCGCGCACTGCCTCCCTTTCCGTTGTCGTGGCTCCGCTATTTTCTCCGCCGCTATTCTGAATGGTGAAAAAAAAAAGAGAAAAGGCGCCGCAAAGATTACAAAGTATCGAACCTTTCTCGCCAGCATGTGCCTGAGTCACGGAGACGTATGCATTTTTCCACTTCCGGCCGATCGCTGCTCTCTCAATATAGGCTGCGGTTTCCTCAGGCCGGTGCAAGTTGCTGACATAAGATCAACGTTGCAGAGAACTTGAAAGATATAGTATCTTCACCGGCTAGCTATATGCAGAACAACGTGGAGATTTGGTGAGGCTCGCAGTAAACGCGCTAATAATTCACTAAATGTCAAAAATTTCTTATTGGATACCCGCTCAGCATGGCCTCTCACGGGCCCCGCCACGGTGGTCTAGTGGCTATGGTACTCGGCTGCTGATCTGAGGGTCGCGGGATCGAATCCCGGCCGTGGCGGCTGCATTTCGATGGAGGCGAAATGTTGAGGCCTGTGTGCTGTGCGATGTCAGTGCACGTTAAAGAACCCCAGGTGGTCGAAATTTCCGGAGCCCTCCACTACGGCGTCTCTCATAATCAGAGCTGGTTTTGGGACGTTAAACCCCAGAAATCAATCAATCAATCATGGCCTCTCACGGATATCCAAGGAAAGATTTTAGATTTAGTAGCAAGCGGACTTCTATAATGCGTCCTGTGTGCGCCGAACAGGCTCGATCGACATCTCTGGTTGTAACTGAGTGTCGTCGATCACCTATTTGATCCATTCGAAGTTTTCAGACTGGTCAACATGATCGCTATATGAAACCCAACATGAGCCGCATTTACACAAAAAAGAAAACGCACGCACTTAAGAGAGGACCGAATTTTTCATTAAGTTCACGAATTCGTTCGAGGTTATGCCGCATTATTTCTCAGCCTTGTACTTACAGAACTGACGTCGTTCACCATCCTTGGATGCTGACAACCGACAAAATATAATTACTCATCGAGGACACAATGCGAAAGAGGAGTGTGTTTCAGCCGCGCAGTGATCGGCTGGACGAAATATGCAATTCGAATATTGAACAGACAGGGTGTTCCTGTTAGCTTTCCCCAAGCTTTAAAGATATCCACGAGCGCGTTAACAGAATTCAGCCATCTCAGTATTGCTTACTATCGTCTTGACCATCTCATCTGTTCCTTTTTTTTTTTAAATGAGCTCAGGTAAACAACTGATATGACTTAACTAAACAACTTCTAAGCTGTTACTTTAAATATAAAATGTCCAATGGATAGGTTGTGGAGCATATTAATTATTGTCCTCACAACGTATTGTCATAATAATGGGTGCAGCGGTCACAGAAAGCATTATAGAGCGAAGCTGCAAGTGCTACGGGAAAGTGGTTACGACGGAACATGTCATTGTGTACTACAGTGATCACAAAACAAACGTTCACAAGTAAAGTTACGGACAGCAAATTGTACTCTAGATCTGTGTTTCGCATCTTGCGATGGCACGGCGTTTAACGTCGATGACCAGTCATGTTACCAGGAATGAATGTCAACGAAAGTATTTCAAATGTACGTCTGCGCAGTAACTTGTACTTGGGTACATTGTGTCAAGCACTGTTAAGCCGGTTAAGTAGTTCTTAAGCTTGGGTTACATCTCTTATTGCATAGCTACAGTGGCCCACTCGTCCACGGATACATACATACATACATACATACATACATACATACATACATACATACATACATACATACATACATACATACATACATACATACATACATACATACATACATACATACATACATACAGTCGCGAGCAAAAGCTTGAAGACCAATGGGTGCCACAAATAGCTATTTTTCTTTGCAGTCTGAGTATGTCGGTTTAAATCAAGTCGTTCAGCATAAGTGCACCTGTTCTACCAATGTAATGCACCGGTGAAATTCGGTGTTGTGGAGCTGTGCTACTCGGAATTTAAAGCCTAATTGTGCTGGTGACATGGTATCCAAACTTTGGCTCGTGACTCTACATATGCATACGCGTCTGTGCTTGCTCTCGCAGAGCTTTCCGTGTCCTCTGATTTGTGGGCGGCAACTACACCAGTGTTCAATATTGTTTGTCCTGTTTCAGCTTTCATTTTTATTTCCAGAGATGAGTATTAGTCGGTGCATTCTCACGGTATAGACCTAGGGAATATAACTTCTAATATATATATATATATATATATATATATATATATATAGTAGTATATAGTAGTAGTAGTGTGATAGTGTGTGTGTGTGTGTGTGTGTGTGTGTGTGTGTGTGTGTGTGTGTGTGTGTGTGTGGAAATGTAAGTAGACTAATAACCGAACGTCACACGCTCAACTCTTTCAGGTTAATAATAAGTATACTACGTGCGCCAACAAGTATACATTATTAGGCATATATGCCTGATAACATATACGTGCTGGCGCACGTGGTACTATATCCTATAGGATATACACGGCAGAACAACTGACAGTCGCGCGCCGTACCTCACAGCCCGTGCCTATATATAATACCATTACTATCCTATGATTTTCTCATCAGATAGGAAAGAAAGGTATCTCTGAAATAGCCGCTAGAATCCTAGCAGTACACACGGCAACACTGTCGAAGATACGAGGGAAGTATACCTATACGACAAAAAAGCACAAAAAGCGATAATCTTCGTGGCAGTAACAGGAACCAACGAAAAAAAAAAAAGAGAGAGAAAGAAACGCTATACACGTGTTCACACGCACGCCAAATGGATACTAAACAACCGCACCTACAACCTTCCATCAAATCGAGTGGAGTAACGCTGTTTCCGTGCAGCACACACAGCCGAAGGCAAAAAGAGAAGGCATAAAAATGAAAGACGAAGAGATAGCGTTCAGAGTGGAGCCCTTATGGAGAACGACGTTCCCGCCGCCCAAGATCCATTAGGAAAAGGTTTAATACGAGGGGAGGGGGGGCACCAGGCGTGCACCGCCGGTATAAAATCGATCGGCCGAATCGCAACCTAGCGTTTGCAGAAATTGCCCCGCCGGGCTAACTGGCGTCTCAGGCTGGCGCTGCTGATGTATACACCACCAGCCTAATGGAAGCCTGCGGTGGTAGCCATGCAGCGGCGATATGCCCGAGCACCAGCGCTGGCGCGGCGCCACGGTGGTTGCGGTGCTCGGCACACAGTTCGTTGCCCGAAGGAAAGCCGACCAACACGGCCCATCGTCCAAGCGTATTCCTGCGTTTTGAACCTTCAAGCACAACTTGACTTCCGTCCCTCTATACGAAAAAGAAAGAAAGGGCTTAGCATGCCCTTAAGGATAGGTTCAATTTGTTCCTGCCTCCAAGCTCCAAAACCGCGATGCTAGAGCCACTTGGGAGCTTAAGAAAAATCTTTATTACCTAAAGGTTACAACGTGCAATTGCTTATTGTTCGTTAATAATCTGCAGTGCAGCAATATCGGCCGATTCCGTGTGCTTTGTTGGCAGCAGGCAACCATCTCGAATTCGAAATTTCTTACAAAATGGTTGTGTCTATGCCTGCTGTCGTAAGCTGCAAAGGTGGCGCTATCAAGATAGTAAGCTATATAGTACCGACACAGTTTAATACACATACGCTATATAACCCTCGTGACCCTTATTTTTATTGCCGTGGTAACATACAAGAGGTCGTCACCACTTCTCTTTCTCTCTCGCTCTCTCTTTGTGCCTATCCCTCAAACTGATATCGGTATTTTCTTCAAGGGGCATTAATCCTTAGCCGCCAAATTTCTAGGCTACAATGTGTTCCATTAATTCATTTCTTTAGGACTCAATATCTCCCACTTTACTATGAGAGCTCTTTCACGTTCTAGAAGTCACGTGACTTCCGTACATATTTCTACACGGAAGAGCGAAAGCAATTTCTACTGGACCTTTTCAATAAACGCTGCTGTACTCTTCGCAATATCTTGCTTTTCGCCAAGATAAACCTTCCGCTATTTTTGAAAGGTCTATGTGTTGGTATTTCTCAGCCCGAGTTGCATGCCACTATTGGTATCAACAGCACTCCCCCCCCCCCCCCCCCCGCCGTGCGCGTGCCGTTGTTTTGTTAATTAATTAATTGCAAGCATGTCTAACGAGTAGAACCACATCTGCTGAGATAATTGTACACATTTCAGACCGTAACTTTTTCGTTCTTCGCGATGTATGGTTAACTAGGAATGATGCATGAAGTTAATATCATCATTTTTTTACTTGCTTGCATGCCAATCTTTGGACCTAGTTTTATGTATTGAATTTGTGTAGGATTTGAGGGACTGCATGCTCATGCGTGTCCGTACATGTGTACATTTGTTGTCTTTGCATATATTCCCGCACTCCACTACCCCTGTAAAGCTAACTGAGGTTCATGAATAAATAAATAAATAAATAAATAAATAAATAAATAAATAAATAAATAAATAAATAAATCATGAGGCGCAGAAAGAACACATGGAAGGGAGGAATAAAGTACACATGAATGGAAGCAGCATTAGCTCGCTTCAAAAGCTAAAGCGAACAGTGACTTGTAAAATGCTGAGCCCCAGCAGCTTAATCATAATTAAAACTTCCGATGCTTCTGCGCAGTTTGAGGACCCACAATATCAGAGCCGCTTGGTTACACGTACTACTGAAGTGCCGCAATTATCAGTTATCACTGGACAGATGATTACTAGACCACATACAAGATCAAATACCAGATGTGATGACGCAAAACAACACTCGTTCAAGGGACAAAGTTTTCATTTTGAAGCTGAATAGTAGCGCCCTTGGAGACACCATCAATGTGATGGCTGCCATTGTTCGCGCCATTGTACTAGCTCGACGGCGACGAAACGAAACGCCACCACTGAACCGGCAGCTCTCGCATTTTATGGCAACGTCATTTACCGAGCGATTTTACTCACTTGAGGAACGGAAGCACTATATGGGAAACACGAAAGGCAAAAAACGATGACGGCGAAACCCTGACTTGTTCGAAGCCCGTTGTGGGGCGGGCCACGTTGGGACTCCGACTGCAAGTAACAACGCGATCAAGCGCGCGTACGTACGCTAAAGTTGTAGCGACACGGCGCACTCGGGGTGCGACAAGCGCCGTTATAGTAGAAGCGCACTGTGACAGAGGGAAAATGCGGAGGACGACTGCAGTGCGGTGCAAACCAAGTGGGCACTCCCCGATATTGCCCAGTTGTGGAATGGGCTCGTCGTCCCCTCCCTGTCTTCGCAGTGCTCCCCGCCACGGGGCATAACACCGGGGGTCGACGTCGCTTCGGCGACGGCCCTCTCTTTCTCTGTCGGCATGCTCGCGCGTCTGAAAATTAACGGATCGCGACCGCCCGGCGCTTAGCGACGCTTTTGGCGGACGCGGCGGCTTCGAGGAGACGCGCGCCAGCTCGAGCTAATTGTCGAGGGGTGGCTCGAATCGGCAGATGTGCGGAAATGCATTACATCGAGTCGCCGCCGGCGTGGCTGCGCTTTCCGAGGAGATGGACGCGCACGCCGCGTGCGGCCGCGCGTCTTGCCCTCTCGACTCAAATGTCATAATGCGCGACCAGCGCTCGTGGCTAAGCTTCTGGATGGGAAGGGGGAGAGTATGGGGAGCGGTACATGCATACTCGACGGGGCAAGTTATGCATATTGCATCCGGCCGCTCCAAGCAGTGCGCGATGCAGCGTGGTACGAACGGTGAGGACTCCAATTTACTGCTCGAGATACTGTCCAGTTCCGCTTGTGTGCATCGGAAGTGCGCGACGGTGCGCAGAGCTGGCACACGTTGGGGCGAGAAGCACCTGCCTTCCAGCCCCAAATACGGCCCCTTGCTCTGTTTATACTCGGCCTTCCTACAATCAGAAAACGCATGTGTTACGCTCCCTCAGATAGCGTGCGGGAAAATGTGTGTAATACAGAAGCAGCAGACACACTTGTGTTCTCTGAGCGCAGCAACTTTTAAACTATCGCTCGTGTTAATTACCTAGCTTTTTTGTCCATTCTCGCAACAAATGACCTAAATAAAGTTCTATGCCTGCCTGCCTGACGTCTTCGTACCCAACATGCACGTGCTTTCTCGTTCTCGGAACAAAGAGGAAGACTGACCACATGAGCAATAATAGCAGAGGTCAGTAGCCACCCTCCGATGTAAACATGTGCGCCTCATTGCATTCACGTTTCTCTCATGGATTCTTCAGTGAGCGCTGTCGACAGTTGAGGCCACATGCATGGTGCCAGCGCACACTTAATTGAAAAACGCAGTTGTGCTTGCCCAGTGTCATACATGATTGTTGGACCAGTGTGGCGCTGGGCGTTTGGCACAATGCACAATGCGCGCTGGAATGCGGCACACAGTAGGTAGACTGGTTACGGGTCTTTTGCAAGGTTATTGACGATTTTGATCAAGCACAGATTGTAAATGTAACTATGTCGCGAAAACTGCGGAAACCATTTTTCAAAAAAAGAAAAAGAAAAAGTGCGGCAATTAACGTGCAGGATTCGAAGCGACTCCGCCCACGCACCTCACAATGGAAGCCCGACAGGTTAGCGCATTCAATTAATAAATTGCCTGTACTTGCACACCTTGGTCGATATTGAGATACACAACATACGGAGCACGCGACTTCTACGCACAAGACAAAAGCGTACGTTTTCGAGAAAAAACAAAGAAACACGAAAGTGGTACCGTGCGACCTTCATCGGCCAAGTATCCCACCCCGTGTGCTCTAGTTTTCAGTATGCTTTGGTAAGCCCATTTGGTAAGTACTATAACGCAATTGATCCAATGCACGCTGATTTGTGAAGTTTGGCGCCACATCATCCCGTTTGAGCCGATGAAATGAGATGAAGCCAAATTGTCCGCTTGGCGCTCTGCGATGAACTCGTACACTCAGTCATGTACTGTATCTCTGACTGTCATAAATACGTTGGGCGCCCCTGCACGACCAGCCGGCATACAGCTAGCTTATTCCTTTGTTGGCACCTACGTCTCTGTATTTGATTCGGTGCCCCTTTAGCGTGTTTCTTCTTTCGGAGAAGATAGGCGCATGTGGCTCCATAAGCCCTCGTAAGTTGACAGCCGCATGGAGCCAGTCGTCTTTCTCCTTCGAGAAATGGGATCCGCAATGTTGCCATTTCCCTGTTGCTCCAATTAAAATCGCGCGCGCGGAGTCTTCGCCTGGCGCTCATCCCCCTTCCATTCGAGGGCAGCGAGACACCGGGGGAAGAGACGCGGGTGGCTCGGACCCCGAGGCGGCATTTGTCTGGCGGGGCCTTACTCAAAATAGACCCCCGCGGAGCGTGTCTAATTGGACGTCGGCTTCGCGCCCCAACGCGAACCGCAGAAAGTCTTTCTCTCTTCGTACGGCCGGGCACACACCGAGCTGCTTCTTTCTCGGATATTTTGCGCCGGCGCGCGCTGCTGAATCACATCTGCCGCACCAGAAGCGCCGCCTTTCCTTGAAGAAGGGCCGCGCGCGCGGGAAGAAAGACAGAAAATGAAGACCTTTCTTGTGAGCCGCCTCTGCTGCACCGCGGCGGCGTCGAAAGTCCTCTTTGTGAGGCGCGCAATGCAGAAGCGGCAACAAGAATGTTTCCTCGCACCGAAGCTGGGGGAAAACCCGGAGAAACTGGTGCAAGTTTGTTTGGGGAAGCGAGACGCTGCGAAGCGCGAATCCGTGGGAAAAAAAAAAAGAGCGCGAGCTCGGTTTTGCGGGCGGGCGAAGCGCGTCTGTACGCAGCAGCAGTCGTGCGTTCGCCACCACCGAATGAATTACATCGAGTTTCGAAATAGCCAAGAGGATCACGACGAACGACGAGCTTATGAGGGTCAGCAGAAAACCTCGCGAGAAGCGGGCTCCTAAACAGATTTACGCCTTGCTTCGCTCGACACACTCTGCGTATCCACAGGTAATGGAAAATTAATGCCGAATACGGGCATAATAGATGTCAATCGTACACACAACCTAACGATATGGCTACTTAATTCGTCGGTCCTTGAATGCATTACTTGATCATCTTGTGCGTATAGCGCCTTGGCCCGAGTGAGGCTATACTGTACATAGACCCATGAGCCTTTTCGTGAACACCTCGAATACACTGTGCTGCGCGTAAGCGAGCGCTCGTGTGAACAAAACCGTAACTGCATGGTATGGCTCGCCGCGGAAACATCCATACCTTTTCTTCCTCTGATAAATTTCTTGCTCCTTGTTTCTTTTTCCAGTTGCACAAGGCAACAAGCTGAGTGATTTCCTTCATATGTTTCGCTCTCTACATAGGATAGTCGTTCAGTATACTTCCATACATCGTGGCTCCGTTCGCTTTCGGCGGCAGGCGCTGACATAAGGTTACCCTATAGTCGACTCGGCATTAATACGTATATCAGCGCTTCTTGCAAAGGAAAGCGCATCGCGCACACGTGTTCACAGTATAGTATCTTCCTTTTCGCGAAGATAGTCTTGCTGCAGCATATCCGCACGAAATACATTCCACCACATCTCGACAAGCTGCATTCGGTAAACATTTCCGACCACAAAATAATCCACTGTCTGGCAAGCATGATCTAATATTCGAGGTATAGCTCCATAACAGTGACATGATCGGCATAGACGTCGGCACGATACGAGAGGAAAGTGCGCAGAAGCACCGTACCGGCCCCTGAAGTCCCAGGCGGTTCGCGCGCGCGTTTGTGGTGCGCACAGTATATGTAGCGGCCGTTGTTGTGGGCAGCGTTTTCGCGAGCACGGCGCTCCTTTGTTGGCGCCCGTCGTCGTCGTCGTCTTTTCGTCGTCGTCGGCGAGGGGCGATACGGGCCGCACTGATCATGAACATCCGGAGGGACGGCCGCTTCCGCCGCATGCTCTTGCTCCAGCGCCTGGTCGCGGTTCCTCCCAGGCCGTCAAAGAGAGGGCGGGAGAACGCGTCTCCGCAGAAGGCGCGCCGTGCGGCAACACACGCGTGTCTGTTTGGACGCGAGGGCGCACACGCTTACTCACATCCTGACGTCCCATTGAGCTCGAGAATCGTACTGGGCTTGGCAAGTGCGGTCTTCCCAAAACCAAACCTATATACACCCTCTCTGCTTAGGTTTTTTTTTTTTTTCCTTATTTTCTCGACAGAAGCAGACGTCGTAGCGGGTGAATGTCCCGCACACCATGCAGATGAGCAAGGCTCGCCCCTCCCTGAAACCGACGCCGATCGGCGGGTGCCTCCAGACAGCCACGCAGTCCGCGTCATTAAAACGCTCTCGTCACCGATGAGCCTGGTGGCCCAGTCGGCTGATCAAAATCGCGGTTTCCGTTCAGAGGCGCGGTTCGCTCATTTCTTGCTTAACTTTCACCTCGAGTGTGTGCGCTGAACCGGAATGATTTGTGGCCCGCAGTCGGGGCAGCCGAAGTCGTTACGAGTGCGAAACTCGCCGCAGTATTGACGCTGACGCCGGCAGGTGAACAGGGCGAGTGCGCCATTAATAGGTTACTGAAGAGATCTCGTACGATTGCTCATATATATATATATATATATATATATATATATATATATATATATATATATATATATATATATATATATATATATATATATATATATATATATATATAGTTCTAAGTTCTAACGATTACGATTTCATGAAGTAACTTGCGCGCAGAACTCTGCTTGCACTCGTCTTGGGCAAGGAGAGAGAGAGAGAGATTATGGGCGGAAGGCAGGGAGGTAGACCCACCAGGTATATATGAGTCGTGTGTGGCAAGAGTTTAGGAACGAACTAAAGCTTGTCGACTTGGTTATCAAAGCGGTACAAGATATACGAGGAACACAGAAAATCACTTATAATACTTCAAGTGGTTTCTTTGCGGTCACTAAGTGCTTTTTTTTACCGAATGATGGCTTTTGATACAAGCTATTCATACCTGATGGCAGGTGCGAACTCGTATACATGGCCCGTCTCGAAACTATCGCCACCCTCTACCAAATCTGTTGGAGGTATAAACGAACAAAGACATTAGCACTATCCGATCGCTCTGGGGAGGCGGTGCTTTTCTTTTGTGCATGCCCATACCAATGCAAGGGAAAAAGTGTGGTGTAACTCGTTTCCAGTTAGGAGTAATTTCTCTATGCAAGTACGAAGACACGCTTTACAAAACGCCCAATTACTCCTACTGTTGCAGCTTGGATCTGCACACCTACCACCGTGTAAAGATGTAGACGAAAAGTGCCAGCAGCCACGGCTGTACAGCTATGGCGTTACGTTGTCATTCTACGCAAATATGTTCATGAGTATATTTGAAGCAACTCTGAAAGTATAAAATATAAGAAAAAGGGTAAAGAATTTCAGCTAACTAGGAATAATCCAATTTGATATCCGTTGTCGCTATTGCGTAGTTTTCTGAGAAAGATAGTGACTTTCAAGAGGTAGTGCGCTGGTATCTGCCCCTCGTTTACGGCGTAGTGCCGTCAAAAATAAAAAGAAAGAACGTACATTTTTAGTTTTCAATCTGCCGTAAAACGTAACGGTATATTTGCAAACACTTGAACTAAGAACCGACTGTGCCCGCGCATTATTTTTTATGAACGAATGTCACGGTGCACGCTTCCTGCCGGGCAAACGATCAGAAACGCTTGTGTCTGCAAGAATTTATCTGGCGATGTAAAATCATCCTAAAGTCACTGTTAAGTTGTGGCCGAAATTGCCCCGCCACGGTGGTCTAGTGGCTATGGTACTCGGCTGCTGATCCGAGGGTCGCGGGATCGAATCCCGGCTGCGGCGGCTGCATTTCGATGGAGGCGAAATGTTGAGGCCCGTGTGCTGTGCGTTGTCTGTGCACGTTAAAGAACCCCAGGTGGTCAAAATTTCCGGAGCACTGAAACAGTTCCGCCTGCGTAGGACTGTTTCACATGAAATCCCCCTGGCGCCGCGGTGATCGCTCTATATTTAAACTCGTTGTGTGTACTGGCAGCCACATAGGGCGCGTGTATCCAGCGCCTGAAGCGCCATTCATTCTGCGAGCCACTGGCTTGCTTCTCGGTACAGAGCGTGGGCAGCGCGCCACCAGCGCTCTTTTTCTCACGGGAAGGGGCCGCATCCGTGCGCCCGATGTCCAAAAAGACTCAGCCCATGTGTCCCGATGCGCGCTCGCAAACCCCGGAGCGATCCTATCGGGGGATCCTTCCGAGAACCTAGGCGTCGCGCCGTCTTCTATGACGGCAGGAACGGCGCAAACATCAGCCAACTGCCGCTGCTGATGATCGCCTCTCGATGCTAACAGACGATAACAAAATGACGCACTGACAGAGCGAGAAGGAGGGGCAACATCACGAGCGACGGCGGAGACGGCGAAGTGGAGCGCTGCTTATACAATTAGCTGCGATCAAGTTTCCGCGGAGCAGAGTCGCATGCATATTGTTGTAATCTGCGCGGTGACTAAGACGCTCAGCCAGCGGGGGGCTTCTTCCACGGCGGCGTGCGCGAGAGAGCCGTTGTCACGGGAGTGAAATTTTAAACCGCATCCATGGCCCGACTGCGAGACAGCTGACGTCTGCTAGACCGGTCGTGTAGATAACGGCCTTGGTTGCGAACAGCCGAACTTCTCGACACTTTATCGCAGAAATTTATCGAATTTAACAATGAGCAGCATGGGAATTTCACTTATCTTTAGTCACGTGAACTGCACAGCCGCATAATGGGTCGTATATATGCTAAGGAGATGCTTTGTCGTAAGATGTATATGTATACTTCGAAGAGATTACTCACGTCGAAGCACAACTTACGCTGACACGTTCCAGCCTCAAGTGACGCTCAAGTACTTCGGGCATATATATGTAGTGCTTTGGAGAGGGAGAAGGTGTTGTTATTACGATTATTTGATGCGAAAACAGACAATCACTAATGACAAAGTATAGGAAATATGGCGGAAGCGGCTTCACAAGTGCAACCGCGATTGGACCAATGTCTGCCCGACAGTCTTCAGCAAGGTTAGAATGGACGTAGACGATGAAAATAACAAGAAAGAACGTAAACAGTAAATAAATAACTAGAGGGCATGGATATTTCGTAATTCGAAATTTGATCGCAGCTGTTGAGGTGCTTTGATTTTGCGATATATGGAGCAAGGAGTTTGGAATAGACGTGCATGTACGTCTCGGTGGTGGCGTTGGCGGTTCTGCTTCGACCGTACGGATGGCAGGGTCCTCTCAGCCCCGCGTAGATATTATTGGAATCGGGGTTGGAGTCGGGCCGTCGATCCTAGGATTCCACTCTACCAGGTTGACGGTTCCACCATCCCGACTCCAAGGAGAGGTTGCCGAGGTACGGAGCCGACACGGAGACGATGACGTTAAAGAAGAATAATTGATTGATTTGTGGGATTTAACGTCCCAAAACCAGCTGTGATTATGAGAGACGCCGTAGTGGAGGTCTCCGGAAATTTCGACCACCTGGGGTTCTTTAACGTGCACTGACATCGCACAGTACACGGGCCTCAACATTTCGCCTCCATCGAAATGCAGCCGCCGTGGCCGGGATTCGATCCCGCGACCCTCGGATCTGCAGCCGAGTACCTTAGCCACTAGACCACCGTGGCGGGGCTAAAGAAGAATAGAGAGATGAGGTTTATTTTACATGATTAACGGAGCTGATTGAGCGCGTTTGTGCTCTTATTATATACAACACTATGTATAATAGTGTCCAATCACGACGTCGTCTCCGCCCTCGAAGAGAGGAGGTCACGCCCCGCCTTCGCTGCTTCTCTGCGGCAAGGTGTGACGTGGCCCGAGTGGCAGCCGATGCTGATCCCCGGGGAAGGTACGGTCTGGCGAAGAGGCTTGCTGAAAAGCAACAGCAGCACAAATAAAAGCACTCTTCCCGTCCTTTTGACGACACGCCGCCGTTTTCTCACAATGGGGAAGCCATATGTCACCTGCTGGCAGCAGACCTCAGTGTCGGCCGGTGCTGATGCACCCCTCTCGCTGCGTCGGTGCGGCCGAGAAGTTCATATTTCCAAAAGCGGCACAAATGCGCGCACACACACCGCACGACACACCGACGGTCCATGCGGATTCCGGGAGTTTCACGCGGGCTGGTTTGACGCTCGAGGAAAGCGGCGAACAAGGCCGTCGCTGCAGCGTCCAAACAATGCACTTGTCTCTTCGAGACGGCAGCCCAGCGATGTACATTCGTAGGAACGCAGGCACACGCGCTCCCCACGGTCATTTTCCCCGAAAAGTAGATCCACCGGCCACCGCCAGCAGCCTCCCTCCGCCACATCCATGGGGGGCCCACACCGATCTTAACAATATGTACTGCTTCGGTGGCTAGAAGTCCTGGATACTTGTGTTGGTATGGCTGGGACCACGGTGTTAGATTGGCTGGGACGATGCTGCAGTAGACCGTTTAGCAGCAGCGGCGAACGAAGCACTCCTACCGGTTGCGTGGCTCATTTTTCGCAGAGAACTGGCTGGGACTATTCTAAGCAATAATTAAGAGAAGGCTGCTGTGAGTGGGGTGGCTGGCGCAGACGATGTGTTGTGTGGCACACTGCATTCATTCGTGGGAGCGTTTCACTGCAGTCGCTGCGACCAGCGCTCATTAACCGCTTTGTTTCTCATTATGACATCGGCTGACGCGCTCACGCAACGGTCAAGTCACTGGGAAACGGACGACGGCGCCACCTGTTAGCCGCCGCAGGGAGACCTGCGCTCACGCAACGCGGCTTACTCTCCTCTTCTCGCTGTGTTCGCTATCGTTGTCAGTTATTCAGTTATTCAGTGAGTTATTTAGTTATTGCAGTCTCCGCTTAAGAGACTGCAAACAAAAGCATATCAAAAACTAGCTAGGTCGCGCCAATGTCTCCGCACACATGTATTCGTTTCTGTTATTATATTAGTACTTATTGCTTACGTATGCTACTTTCGCTATTTTTTGTATAAGACTGCTAATTATTACAGCATTTTTTTTTTGTATTGGACCCATCACTAGCCGCTTAAGGATGTGGTATACCGAACGTCTAATGCATTTTCCAAAATTCCCTTTTTGGTTGATTGATTGACTCTCCGCAGGGCGAGTACTGTGGGGAGGTATTCACAAGCCATTTCAAATCCAAAGCTGACCCTATTCTAAACCCCTACTGTACCTTCGAAGGAGCAGTGGAAGGCCACTCTGTTCAGCGAGGACACCGACCACCAGCACTGGCTGGTGGAGAGAGGCAACGCAGCAGCGATAATTACTGAACAGCCGTACGGCAGCCCTCCTAAATGCTTCTCTAAAGATTCTGCGAAAATGAAGACGGTTGCAGTCAAACGGCCTTCTATACCAACCGTTCATTCGGTTATGCCAACGACACGAAACGCACGAAGGGGTGTTCTATAGCTGTGTTCTAAGAAGGAAGACACGCACGCTAATTACCCCAATGTTTTCTTGGCTTCATTATATATATATAATATATATATATATATATATATATATATATATATATATATATATATACATATATATATATAAACCATACAACTGACAGAAAGTAACGATATGCAGGCAAATATGCATGTAGATGAACCACTTGAGGACAACGCAGAGCGCGACGAACTTGCGGGAGAGCCGTGGAGAAACCTGCGCTGCCCAACGCACTCGCATGTTTCTGCCACGCGTCTCCGAGGCCAGGCGCGGAAACACGGCACTGTATCCGGGACTTACCCCAGTCGAAGGCCCTGCTCGGTCGGGCAGGTAGCAGCACGGCGTAGACGCAGAGAGAAAGCAGCCGCAGCAGTGGCCATCGTGCTCGCCGCGGCGACGACGCCATCGCTGTCCCGTTACGCACGCGTCAGCTTCGTCGCGGTCACCTCACGTCATCGGTGGCCGCATAATGGGCAGCGACACTCCATCGTTAAGAGCCTCCTGGAAGAAGAAGAACAATGGCTGAGAATAGTGCTTGATATCTACTTCATGCGAAATGTCGGCAGTGCCATTTACTTTCCTCATTTCATTAAGAAACAAAAACAATAAGAAGAAGGAGAACGCCGTTCTCGAACAGGGGCAATCGTAATTACGCTAATGGAAGCGTATCCACACGGAGGCAGGGCGATTCAGTTGAAACTTCTTTGGGTGTCTATGTTAACATGACGGGGAAAGGTACATCTGTTCACATGGCAGTTTTAAAGGGACACCAAGAAAAATAACGTATTTGAACTAAATTGTCGTATGACTAGTTTTATAGCCCGTACAACACATTGATGTATAATATGTCAAGTAAGTGCACGCACTTGCACACAGCGGATAGAGGAAGATAGATCCACAGTTTTATTGGGAACTTGCAATGATACCTACACCGATGGCAATGGGCTGTAGAATCATAAATGTTAAATACACGCAGTGATCATACGTGCGTTCAAACTGCTCGTGCGACTACAAAGACGCACCGGCGCTGTTCATGAAAACGCAATGGAGCCTGCAAGTGTACTTCCTCGGCGCATCACGCATGTGTCGTTGCAATATGGAAATCCTAGCCCCATCGAATCGAGCAATATTATGCAATGAAGAAGGGGTCGACTCTCACGTTTTATTTGCTCAGTACAGTCGCCTCCGTTGCGCAGCACTATTTCAATGTCGAAAGGTCAAGAAAGGTCTTTTGGTCAAGAAACAACAGAAAAGTTCGAACAGTGCACGGAAAAGACAAAGTAGCAAGCAAGCAAACAAACAAAAAAGCCTGCAAGAAACTCTTACAAGCCAACTAAAGCAGTGTGATTACATTGCACGATGTGGTACCGTACGTGTCAAGTTTTCATGTGGAAGGATTGCAAGGATTGCAAATTCCCACAAAATTTTATCCCGAGCAGGCCAGGATGGGCGCTACGTACATGTACGCCCTTTCTCTTGCACAGGGCAGAATTAAGCATGCCTCGATTTTGTAGAGGTCAGGAAATTAACGGCGCACTTGGCTTGAATATCGAAGAAGCTATAGGAATAGGTACGCAGTCGAAGATCATTTCTCTGCAACTGCTGACACTTGGTAGCGAAACCTCCTCCCTCTCGAACCAGAACTAATCCTGTAGTAAACGTCAGCATTTTTTTTTTCTTTCGAGCAACCCGCCCTATCTTTCTAAATTAGCATCTTGAGACAGCTCGCGTAGGTCGGCCCACGTTTCACACAGTTTACGAGCTAATCGCCGAGACTCGAGTGACCCGCACTTGTGACAAGATCACCGCCGCATCAGTCCGACGTAGTCGTCGTGGGTGATCTGCGCGTACCCCCCCCCCCCCCCCCTTTCTTTTTTTTTCTCTCTCTCTCTTCCAAACGCAGCGAACAACTTTCATCGATGGTGGATCGCTGTAATGCGTCGTCGGCTTCTCGGCCTTCTCGTGACTAGCGCGGAGTCTCGAGCCAGTTTTGTTCCATTCGCTCCTTTATAAATCTCTTTCTCTCCACTGTGCACCACGCTTTGCGTTCGCCGGGAACAAGCAGCGTTCGCTCGTCGCGCCCCCCTGTCTTATCCGCGGATAACACGAGGCGGGGCGCCGGCGGTCGTTTATTACGCGGCTTGAGAAATGCGGGCCCGACTGGAATCCGACGTGTGGGTCCCGGCTACGCGCTCGCTCATTCGCAGGGTGCTGCATCCACGACGCAGAGAAAGAAAGCGCGCCGAAGGGGGCCGAGAGGAAGGGGGAAGCGTACAGTGGCTTCGACATCGGCAAACCGAGTCGCACGACCGCCGAAGGCGACTGTGACGGGACGTCCTGCGATCTGCGGTACCCAGCGATCCCCCTAAATATAGATCTGGAAAAGAAGGTCTCGCGGCTGTACATTCGGCCGGCACCGTCACCATGAGCGTCTGCATGGGTGCGACGGACCTTCTGAAGTTTCACTGCGCTCTCTCTAGCATTTTTTTTTTCTTCTTGGCTCGCCTATAAACATTGGCTCACCCCCGGCGACTCCTTCGGCGCACCCATATATCTACGGCGGTGCGCGCACGGATATCTCGAGTGTCAATAGCCGGCGGGTCGCTTATGAAAATACCCGAGCGCGCGCCACCCGACTCAGAGATGGCGAGCTCCGCGCGGCTGGGTCTGTGAATGACTTCCTCACCCTACGCACCGCGGAGTGACAGACACGCAGACCGTGCACGGTGAAGACGGAGCGAGGGATTCGAGCGCTCTCGACAGCCTTTCATATCGGTTCGCGGTCTCGCACGGTGCTTTTCTGACGGTATATACTCTACCCGAGGTGGCGAAGGAATTAATGCGGCAGCACATACGGGCCCTCCCCCACCTTTTTGTTATTATTATTTTGTGTATTCTCTGAACCAGTGCAGCCTCTCCACGTCACTGTCGTCAATCTGGGATACGGTGATCCAATACGGTGCGATGCGTGACCGTAGGGCTTTATAAAAAAGTACGACTATTCAGTGCAAGAAAAAGGTCACGACTGGTTGCTCGCTTTCTTCTGCTCGGAGGCTACTTACGGACAGGCGCTCATAATCCTCGGAATATTCTTTAAAACAAAGATGATGAAAAATCGTTTTCTGTCACGTTTTGCTTAGGAAGGTCTGTATAATAACGTAATATTCCGCATCAACAGTGAAAAAAAAAATGAAAAGAAAACTCCCATCGAGAGAAAAACGAGGCTGAAATAAACACTGGACTAAGATAACAACAGTAAGAACCGAACACTTCGTTTCCTGCTACGTGTGAATGGGAGAGCACAATGCATTTTGTTCAATAGGTCAGACGATATAAACATAATTATCAAACTTTTGTGCGTCCTTAACCATATGACCGCTAAGGACGCCTATAAATAGGGCGACCTATTTACGTTAATCATGTTGCACCGAAACATGTCAGACGTACACTTGCGACTACAGCGTTTTATTTTTTTTTCTTTATCATGTGGCATAAAATAGGCTGTACAAGAAGTACAGTGTATTTATATCATTAGGTAGCCTTCGAAGCGATCCGCAGAGCATCCGGTAAGAAGCAACCGTATTCTAGCTTGCTTGGTAGCCAAATATCTTTTGAGATAAGAATTAAATAAATGGTCGGCATTAAAGGTGGAGCTGCATTGCAGAGCATCCTAGTTGAATCAGGAATAAACGTGCACAACGTTTCAAACAAACCAAGGTCACTCCACCCATGCGTATGAAAAAAACAACAACAAAGAAATAGAAAAGTCACAGACGTGTGCATACACGTCTTTCAATGATCATATACGAAAGCCCGCTCCCGTTCAACTTTCTCAGGCGAGCGACTCGCACTTAATGAACACCTAGTTCGCTGGCCCGTGGCATGCGCTTCGCATAAAACTGCCCTGCAGCACAAGAAGAAGCGTACCGGGGCGGAGGAACAGAAAAACAATAAACGGAGGGGAATATACGAGCGATGCGCCAATAAGGTAAGAAGTCGTCGACGGTCCAAAGGAAGATCACGAGAGAAAAACGAAAGGAAGGTTGACCTTCATTAGAAAAATAAAATCTCAAACGGCCGACGAGGAGCGCCCATCTGTCGAAACTTGAAGCCACTAACTGGATCGGACAGCAGCGGGCGACGTGAGGCCCCTGCCGAATGTCGCGCGCCGACAGGATCACTGACGGCGACGACGGGAGCCCGGGCGGCCACCGGGGAGGTCCGTACGTGAGAAGGGTCGTCGAGAAGAGCGATTCGTCCCGAGCGGCTCCCGAAGCCGACCGGTCGGCCGACAATTAGACGGCGCTGGTGCAGCCCCGGTCGAGACCGCAACAACCGAAAGGTTCACGCCACCGCACAGGTCCCGGTAGCCTTTACCTTTCCTTCTTTCTTTTTTCTTATTTTTTGGAGGGGGGGGGAGAGCCTTTTTTGCGCGAGAAGACGTTAAGAAGTGGACAGCACGCGCAGCGTCGGGCCGTTTAGGGGGCACGGCGTGGTCGTGCTTCGCCGCGGGCAATCTGCAGATAGCTTCGGTGGTATTGGTGATGGAGAGGCTCGGGGAGGGAAGGCCCGGTGGCCGATTCGATACGATGCTTCGCCTGACTCTTTTTATAAACAGTGAGCTCGCTCAGGTTCTTTGTGCATTATTGTTAGTATTTCATTAGCTTTCTTTCTGTCTGCTTTTGCTGGAGTTGCCCTATACACGCGGCATACGGTGTGGCAATACAGCGGCGCATGAGCCACCGTGAAGCGACGTCGGGGGAGTCGCGGCACGTTAGAACGAGATCCTTTAGCGCCGTGACGGCCGCCAGTATATGAGCCAAATGCACGTCGGAAGGAGCCGCCTGGGGCCCTATCACAACTGACACGCAGCCGTTCACCGATAAGAACTTCGTCTGAGCTATACAGCCGCTCGGTCGAAATGATACGTGGAACAACGTACTACATACCGTGCCAGACAAGAAGATTCAGAATACTAACAGGCGAGCTGACAAATGACAAAAAAATAAAAAACTGAGGAACTGCGACAGTCAGAAGACGGCGACGACCCCAGAGCGTGGGTATCACAAAAGAAGCAACCGCAGAGCGTCTACAAAACCGCCAGGACTCAACGAGAGCCTCGCAACTTAGCTTCCCCTGGACTTGAAATGTCGCCAGCGCTGCCGATACACGTTCGATTGTGATTCGGACTCGCTCGCTCGAGGTATGAGGTTCCTCAGCAGGAACAACTAAGGGAGGAAGAAGATCAAAGAGAAGTGGCGCGTGGGAGGACGGGGTGGCGTTGCCGCTGCAGGCCCGAGCACGCGCGGCATTGAGTTACTAGCTTCTGCAGGCATCTCTCAGAGAACCCCTCCACCCCCACCACGCCCCTAAAAAGAAATAATAATGAAGGGAGACGGCCGAGGAGGGCGAGGCAGGGACGCCGAAGCCCGCGTGTCGAGCCAGCGCGCATGGCGGGGAAGTTTTTAAGCCCCGGTGACATTTGATAGCTGTGCCGCAGAGCGCGGCCCCGCTGAAATATGGCATCGCTCGTCGTCGTCGTCTGGAACCGAGTCGAGGGAGACGTGAAAGGCGAATAAAACACGCCGACATAAATCGGCCACGACCGTCGGGAGAGATACGAGGCCCGCGACTCGAGCGCTGTGCATACCTACTGCTCGAGCGCGGGACATCATCTCGGCTGAAGGGGACGGCGGGGAAAGAGAAGAAATATCAGTTACGAATGGATAGAGAGAGAGATATGAGAGGGAGGGTAAATAGACTCGAAATGCAGAGTTATATACAAAGGTTCGTGATAAGCTGTCTGCCGGGGGAAGGCTTCAGAATGCCTGCAGGTGGCTGTCGCAAAACTGAAGGATACCCATAAACAGGGCGGCTGCGGCGACAGGAATCGTGCGTGTGGCGTCCGGAATGACTTTCGAAACGTCGTTAAGAAAATCTGTCGAAGGGCTCCCGGCACTCGATGCAGTTGACTATGGCCTGGGGGCCACAAACTCTCTGAACGTAACTCATATCTACAATTTGAGGAACGCGTCGTGATGTGCCAAAAGGAAGAAAGCGTAACAGTAGCGGGATGAGAGGAGTGAGCAGGTGGTAGTTCAGAATACGCCGGGGCAGCACGTTTTGTTAATTCTCGTAGCACTGTGGCAGTGATGTATGTATGTTCCTTTTTCGTGACAGCTAGTAACCGAAAGCATGCCGCGTCGTCCTGTTGTGAAGACAATACACATTGATTGGTTTATGGGGTTTTACGTCCCAAAACCACGATATGATTACGAGAGACGCCGTAGTGGAGGGCCCCGAAAATTTTAACTATACCTGGGGTTCTTTAACGTTAGTGCGCTGACATCGCACAGCACACGGGCCTCAGCATCAGCCTCCATGCATCTGCCGCGGCTGGGATTCGATCCCGCGACCTTCGAATTCGCAGCCTGGTACCATTGCCACTAGACCACCGTGGCGGGGAAAGGGAATACAAATTCGCACATACGTCAGACCATAGATAGGTTACGAGGTTCAACAAAAACTTCTCACCGACTGCGGCCAAATGCATGAGCGCACAGAGCACATTGCAGCAGGGCCCTCGCTTTGCGTTTGTTTCAGCAGCATTGGTGAGAGTCACTTAAAAAAATCCATAGGAAAAGCGGCTCTAGAGTAGCTTTTGTTTGCTTTCTCTTGTTACAGTGTTTTCACGACGCATAAACAACTTGAAATGAAATTAAGGAGTACGCAGCGTGCAGTGGAACGAAACACAACAGGTGTAACGTTATGAGAGAGAAAGCAAGCGGAACGGATCAGGGAACAAACAGGAATAGCTGATATTCTTATATCAAAATTATAAGAAAGAAGTGGATCTGGGCAGGACATGTCAGGCGGCGGACAGATAGCAGATGGACCAGCGCTATATACAGTACTATATATGCTACATACAGGTGGACTGTAACTATATACAGAATGTATACAAATAGATGGAGAATGCGGCAGAGGAAGCAAAGAATTAGACGGAGCGATAATAAAATTAAGAAATTCGGAGGCATAAAATGCGAGCAACTCGTTCAGGGCAGGCAAGAGAAATGTGATATTGTTGGGAGAGACCTTCGTCCTGGAGTGCACTTTTAAAAAAAATATGATGATGATGATACTACCGAAATGTATATGGTAGTGCGTCATAACCCTTGTGCAAGGCTCAAATAGTTGATGCTCTATATACTCCAGGATATGGTTCGCCCCTGCGACAGGACTATCCGAATAGTCTCTTATACTGTATACACTCGTTTGCATAAATACCACTGACATGTGCTTCTGCCAGAGGCGGTCTCATACAGTTTTCCGAAGTATCGCAGAAGGGCGGGGGACACTCGACTGTCAGTCAATGATCTTGCAAGTTCTTATACTTCTCCAAGTTTACCGAGTTATTTTCAAGACGCGCGGCCAAGCGACGGGCTATAGTACAGCTAAGCCGAGCAGATGCCGCGCCGGGTGCTCTCCCCGTTAAGTCAGTGCACACCGAGCGACGCGCCTCATCAGCTACAGAACGCGGAGCCCGAAGTTTGGCGCGAAGCATTCGCCGGACCAATCTGCCACGGCCATCTGTCGCTTGTCCGTGGGTCGCTCTCTCTCTCTCTCCTCTAAAGTGGGTTTGGTTTCGGATTCCCGCGCCCCTTCAGCTCGCGTCCGCTTCGAAGCGCCTGCCCGCATGCCGAGGCAACCTTATGGAAATCGGGTCGGGAAGCGAGGAGTGATCTCATTCGTCTGCGGCTGCACGCGCACTTACCGCATTTGCCGCCGTGTAGTGGGCTAACACGGAAATACGACACCGGGAGCATCATGCTGCGACCCGAGGAAGTGCAGCCCGTTCATAAGTGTTCACAGAATTCCCTTCAACTGCCGGAGTCAAACGCACGGCGTCAGCGGTTTGAGGGTCCACTTTCACGGCCGCTGGCTAAACGCAAGGGAAATTTCTGGGCGCCTGCAGATGTTATTCAAGACACCGTGCGTCCGTTCAACTCTAACCCCAATGATACTCAGGATCGTAATGTTCGGTCTTAAGGGTGCGACAGTCGGCGAACATTCCTTTTAAATTGTGTTCATAATGTGTATGCGTCTGTATTAATTTATTTTTACGACATCCCTTCCCGACGGGCAACCAACGGTGAAAGGAGTTGGTTAGTGTCCCCGCTACTTGTTATCTTTCGTCTCCGAGTTACTCTCCTCAAGGCAAGTATATGTCAGCTCAAACAATCGAAACAGTCCACGCTCGAAAAGCGCCACCAACATCAAATATTCTACACATGTCGCTCGCGAGAATGTTGAAGTTGTTCATATATTTTGGATAACAATACATTACCGCTAATCGTTGCGTGATCATCTAAGGCGATGGCCTGATCTCGCCAGCCGCGATTACCCGTCAAAGATGCGGGTGTTTTACTATATAAAACTTTTTTTTTGTAGCCTTCAGCATCCTGTTAAAGATGACCATTAAAGGAAAGAAAGAAATAGAGCGGGGGGCGGAACTATTTCAAGGCATTATATAGGTATAAAGTAGCCGAATATAAAGGTTCCTTAATTATCGTCCAGAGTTTGTTCGTTTCTTTTTATGCTGTCCGGAACGTTCGACCGGTCCATTAATTGATTGATTAACCACCTGACAGGCAATGTGGTTGTTTGAAAAAAGAATCTGAAAACATTGCTTTGACTATAGCATTTACATAATTTCAATAAATGCCTACCGCGTCATAAAAATCAGCATGATACTAGTTACCTTGGTCAATTTGTTATCATTATTATGATGATCATTATTAAAAGCCTCGAAAATCGGCGTTTACACACACGAGGCGTTCGCAGCAGACTAAACACTCAAGAATCTTAGACGATGTGGTAAGTTCCCACTGAGCTTCGTTCAGTGTAGTTTATCTCGAGGGGTTCTTTTTTATATATGCGAAGTAGTTTCAGTGAATCCAACGTTTATTTATTTATTTTTTTCGCTCTTTTTGAATAAACATCTCAAAATGGTAAACAATTGAAGCATGTCACCGTTAGTCCTCGAGCCTTAGGTAGTTGTAGGCCGGAAAACCCAGCATAGGACCACGTCGTCGGGCTTGTGGCGGCGGAAGGGTGCGCTCTACGGAAGGCCCATTTCCGTTTGCGCGAGAGGCCCAGCCCCTCGGCCTTACTGATGGTGCCTCGACCACACGTTGCCAGTTGCACCGGTCGCCATGGTGACTGCCATTCGGACAGGCTCGATGAAAGTGGCAGGCTAAGTCACGGGCAATGACGCCGGCCCCTCGCTTTTGTTTCGAAGACTACCGTCCGTGGGGCGAACGAGCCTTGCAATGCACTGTGGCTGCGCTGAGCACCGAGCGAAAAGCATCAGCTATTTCAGCGAACGCTGTCGGAAAAAAAAAAAAAAATGCCTGCCATGCAATCTTCAAAGCTTACTACGGAGGCTGAACGTCCACCCTTTATTGGTGGCCAGAAAGGCACTCGTTCAAAGTCTATATTTATGTCGCTATTATTAATCCGCGACCCACGTCGGCGACGTTGTCATTGGTTGTTCATTCGAGTTCGCCCGACTTCTCGTAGTTCTTGTTCTCGGCCGTAGGAAGGTCATGTTTACTTTTTTTCATTTCACCGCTCATTACGACACGCAAGAAGAAAGAAGATTGCACGATACAAACGAATCTCATGTGACAAAATAGCTGGATGACACGCCACCGACCACTAATATATATATATATATATATATATATATATATATATATATATATATATATATATATATATATATATATATATATATATATATATATAGTGGTCGGCAGTCTACCCCTTCAACTTCTTTCAGGAACGACCGTTTACGCTTTAGTGGCAGACAAATATGCATGTGCTAATGTGCTAGTGTTTAGCTCTAGTTATTGCGTGAGTTAAAAAGCTCCGAAAGCACGAAAGCCATGGAGAGCGCCTCGGAGTGTCTCTGTACGCAAAAGTGGTGTAAGCACGTCATTTGAGACGTCCTATTATAAACTGTATGCATGTACCCCAGCCCAGCATTACGTTTGGAACAATATAATCGCGCAGTGCGCATTCGCGAACGCGTGTGTTGCGTGAGGGGCTAATACTGCAAAGAAACTTCACGGCGCCTGTCCTCCTGCTGCAATGGCATTACAGCACGAGCGCCCACAGAGCGAGAACCTCGATAATGCGACGCCCACCCGCGCCCTGTCGGAAGCCACACGCTCTTCATCCTTCCTCTACGAAATGTCAGCGATTCGAGTCCCGCGACAACGGCGGCGTTTATCGGTGAATGACTGAATGGTGCCGACACTAAAGCGAGCCCGGTGCCGTCCCGTCGAGAGTGCAAACACGCAGCCCGGGCGCGCGCTTGCTCGTGCCGTCGCGCCTGCTTCTCTTCCTTTGTCCGCCGCCTTTCATTGTCCGAAATGGCGGCGAGGCGAGAGAGAGAGAAAGGCGCGGTTGGCACCTGCGATATCTCACCGGGGGATCGGACGCGCCCGCGGACCGAGGCGCTAATCTGCCCGGCGCTCCGGTAATCCAATAGAGGCGCCGCTGCTCTGACGCGTCCGTGATTCGATGTGACGCTGACGCCGGGCCCCATTTTCGCCCACATCAGAGCTCCTCTGATTGCAAATCAATCACACAAGCTCCGGGCATACGGCGTGCTTAACCTGGCGGCCGAACGCTTGATTGACTTTGTGCTCTCGCACGCTGCTCCTGTCCAGGTAAAGCCGAGAGCTTTTTATTCGAGACCGGCCTCGGGCTAAGCGCGCCGTCCACCGGAGGCAACGCGGTGCGCCTTTTATTCAACGGACGCCCGTCCTCGCCGGCGGCCTGAGAGCGGGCGAGAGGGAGAGAGTAGTGTGTCCATGACAGTGTTAGTAATATTTAGCACAATGGCGGACAACGTATCGTACTACAATAGATGCACCGATCGTGCTATGATAACCTACTCTGAAACGGTGGTATACAATGGCAGGTGCCATCAAAACCGCTCTTTTTGCTTTGCTGCGTGCCGCGCCTTCTCTGGAATACTGAGAATCTGAGCGCGTGGTCCCGAATCATCGATTCTTCATTAAAACTCCTGTGACGTGAGCTAAATTAGTTCATGCAACACGGCGATGCTATAAGCGACAGTATAACGCCAAAGTGTTATTAACCGCACTACAGCGCTCTAGGCGTGTTCCTGAACTATACACCAACCACCTCTTGGAAAAATGAACACAGTATCGCAAATTTCACTACCAGCGCTGCTCCGACCTCATCCCAATTTCACGCGCAAACACGATTGACGTTGATGCATTCTACACGCGACTAAGGGCTGGTGCAAGTGACTGTTTACGGTTCTGCTGTTATATTCCATGCGGCAGATATCTCGAATAAAGACGAAAAATGAAGATTCTGTTGCTACAAAGCGCGTTTCTTGCACGAAGGCAAAGCAGAATCTTTCACAAACCCTTTCAGACTCGTTGAATTACTTGTTTGGTGCGATAGAAAAGCTTTGTACGCGAAGTGGAAGGGCAAGCCTTCTCGGCGAACGCAGCTCGTTGAGTTTTCTTGGTACTCATACCGTCTGCTCTAAAGGTGCCTAGCAGGTATTAGACGCCCTGTGCCTATTCCTCCCACAAATTCAGTGCACTCACAACATCAATGTATACCGGCAAAATGTCAGAAGCCAACGTTTATTGCATCCCATCGTTACATCGGAACTATCAAACGAATGTGCTGCGATCCTGACATACGCTTTAATTGAAAAAAAAAAATGGATACGAATGCCCCCAAGGCGCAGAGATTATCTAGTTTGGTGAACTGTTCAATGTGCGGTGCCCACCGGATGGCTCTTTGCGTGTTCTTCTACCTAGCATGCCTGACATGCCCTCAAGCTCAAGAGCCGATTCCTGCTGACCTCAAAAACAAACCGGCCACAATGTGCGCTCTAGAATGGGGCGGAACTGATAATTTTCTTCTTTGCATTCCCTATTCCCCTCCCGCCTGCGTATACGTATAGTGTTCATTGGTAGATTTTCAGGTAAAAGCCGATTTTTCTTTATTCTTACACCCCGAGTATATTTCAGAAAAAATAGGGCTAAACCCGATTTCTCCCCGGATTCCAAAGCCCCATACTAACCTATCGATATTATTTTAATGCTGCACGGAGTGTGTTGTGTAAATTCTCTAGCTACCACGTCTCCGGACAACGATGTTGGGTCCTGTTGGTTGAAGTGAAGACCACCGGTGTGTTCACCAGGTGCATACTTCATGGCTCGCATTTGTAAACTCAAATTCGTAAATATAACCCCCTCCTCCCATAAAAAACAAAGAAAACAACAACAACAACAACAACAACAACAAAAGAACAGTTACAGCACGGTCCCACGGAAAACCAGATTTCTCCCCGATTATCACGCTGAAAAACAGCACCCAGTTTTTGTCCCCCGACTGTCACAAAATATGAAAGCCGAAAAACCGCAGGCGCATTTGGTTAACCGCTGACCTCCCAGCCATTCCATTTACTTCTTTCTTGCCCCGCCACGGTGGTCTATAGTGGCCATGGTACTCGGCTGCTGATCCGAGGGTCGCGGGATCGAATCCCGGCTGCGGCGGCTGCACTTCGAAGGCGGCTAAATGTTGAGGCCCGTGTGCTGTGCGATGTCAGTGCAAGTTAAAGGACCTCAGGTGGTCAAAATTTCCAGGGAACTCCACTATGGCGTCTCTCATAATCAGAGCTGGTTTTGGGACGTTAAACCCCGCACAACAACAACAATTTACTTCTTTCGTTCTTTCTCTTGACACTGATAGCTTCCACGGTACCTTTACCCGACGATCCTCCCCCCAAAGCACGATTGTTTACAAACTACATTTTATTACTGCGCAATATTTGTTTTCTTGAAACATCTTATTTCTACCGGAATCGATATCATACAGATGCTAAATGAGCGCCATAGTGAAGCCGTTTTATAATTGTTTAAGCATTACGTCGCATCAGTCGGATAGCTCACAATGGTATAACGACGCTACAAAATCCCACGAAGGTCAACCAAGCGTAGAACGTAGAATTTTATTTCGGTGACTGTTGGGACACCCCAACATCCTGTTCAACAGTGGCATGCATATGTCACGAATGCTCATACAGCCAAGCTTAGTCAACGCACGCTAATACGGCGCAGCAAGCATGCAGCACACCGTGCATTTAGGAGGGAGGAGGGTCCCACGCTTACGTATGAAGCCACAACTCGCCTTCAATGTCCTTGGTCGTCGGTGTGCTCTAAGTTGATCCCAAAAGACTCGTATTATGGTGGAGCTCCGACAGACCACCGAACTGGCGCCAGTTCATTACATTCGCGTTTCTTTCTCAACTTGTCGCGTATATCACTTCTACTTCTCCTTCGCTCTCGCCCTCTTTTGAAAATTCAAGACCCCTCCGCGACGTTCGTAAACAGGACTCCCGCAGGCTTTTAGAGGGGGAGTGAGCTACACACAAACTGTCAATGCCCTAGTTACTTTGTATCTGTTCTCGATTTTTTCTCCTTTTTTTTTCCAATCGGGACAACCGCTCACTTTCGCCTTCACAATGCCCATGAGGCGGCGGCTCGCCGCTCTTTCGTACGTGGATGCGGGCGCGCGCGTGGACTTCAGCGCTGACCCACCTCCCCTCACACACACGTATGCACACGGGGGTCGTTTTGAGTTTCGTGTCGTCGCCCAGCGGTGCGGTGCCATGGCCGTGCTGGTTCTCATTGTCCGAGCCGCAGCCTATTGACGGCCGGTGCTCTTTGCCAGTGTCCGGTCTGCGTCTTCATAAGCGCTCACTGTCCCGTCGCCAGATTGATGTCCGGGTCGAATGGCAGATAAAGGACGCCTCGGCGGGCGACTAACGATCACTTTCCACAGTGGGGGGTGGCTGCCATCAATGGCGCCTGCTTATCGGCTTGCAGCATCTCTCGAGAAAAGGATGTCGGCCCATCCCTTCTGGTTTGTACACAGCCACCAGTTCGTAAAGAAATAAATTTAAAAAAAAAGAGGAGCAGGAGGAGAAGCTCGGGCTTTCAATGAAACGAAATGGCCTAGTCCAGAGACTCTCTTTCTCGTTACTGTCCTTCGCAGCTTTAGAATTCGCCAACTGGCGAGAAAAAGCCAAGAGATATCAGAAATAAAGTAAAAAAAACTGGGTGGGAACCCCGCTTGGCCTTACCAGTTCACTATGCGCTCTCCCCAGCCGCGCCAGGATTCGACACGCGTCGCGCGTTCTGGAAGGCGCGGACTGGGCGCGGACTTAGCCCAAGTTCATAGTGCCGGGTTTTTGTCAAGTCAGCGCGAGCTGAGGGTACATTTGAAGCGCATCGTTGCCGCGTTCAAGGGAGTGGGTTTATGGCACCGCAACGTGATCAGAGTAATATGCAGGGACACGGATAGATGTCCTTCTACCCTTTAGGAACGTTACTCAAATACAAAGGGTTGGCCGCATCATCATCAACGTAAATGTTTGTGCACGAAGTAATTATTTCCTCGCGAAACATCCGTCGTGGCTCGCTTTGGGAGATAGTTTTTTGGCACGCGTTATTAGCATCAATAGAGTAGAAAATTTTGGGATTACAAGCCTTGAAATCTCGGCATGTTCTGCTGGTTTTGCGATTGCTTTTACAGATTAAAAAAAAAATGAAATTTTTCCCCTCTGTTTAATACACTTTCGTGGAGACACTGTGAAACTGCAGTAACAACTTCTGTACGTGAGCACTTTTTTTTTTTCTCTTCGAATTATATCGATGTGACAAGATTTGGTCCCTCATACAGCACTCGTGCCGAGAAAGGTCCAGGAGAGCGCTTGAGTATAATGCCACGACATATGAATCCTTACGGAAAAGGGGCCAGCGGATGTCCTCCGCACAACTTCCCATAAGGTCAAGGCGAGCGGGGGACAGTTACGTTCTTTCGCAAGCGTTCACTGACGTTCCAGTGTTTCTCTGTTCCCGAAAGACACGTTCGTCCGCTTCAAGTATTCCGCCGTTTTTTGTTTGTTTTTTTAAGACATTCTTGAAATTTCGCTGCGCCGGACTGCCAGAGCCAAAGGGTTCACATCGTGAGAGACGCGTGGAGTATGCAGGTGTTTGGGTCAAGGCCTTTTGCTGCAGGCTCGGACTAATGTTCAGGTCAAAAATTTCTGACGAGATAAACGAGTGCGATGGAAATCGGGCTCCTGCCGGATACACGTACTCTTCGCGTAGACGCGCCTCAATAACCACGCGCGTTTCTCTTTCATTGCTTGCTGGAATTTTTGTCGCGGCTAAGCTTCTGCGGTCAGCAGTGGACACAAAATGAAAAAGGCGAAGCTCGTTTCCCCTTGCGGTCAAACGTGGGATGGCTTCGTTTCCGCTGATAATTACCGCGAGTGAAATGCCATGTATATGAGAGGGAGAGAGACGGCGACCGAGCAGAGACGGCCGCGGTCGCGTCCGCCAGGATGTGCGCCCTGCCTCGAACATTAAATGTGGACCCGCGAGCGCGCGACGGGACTGGGCGTGACTGCAATTAAGCCGTCATACGCGCGCGGTCGTGCACCTCGAGCGAAGCCGAAATCCGCGTAAATCACGCGAAATGTGGAAGCGACGCCGCCGGTGCGTATACGTATGCCTCTTTGTTTATGTCTCGGCCATTACAGCCAGCAGTTTTCCTCCCGTATATGCCACCGTCTAGCGCGTCATTCTGTCCTTTATTTCGTTTTTTTTTTTTTGTTCCGACGTTTACGCTTCCATTTCGCTCGTGCCGACGCGTAGCACGGTCCTCGAGGAAACACGGGGCTTTCTGCTTCTTTCTGTTGTCTTCACCTTTTACGCAGGGGTGTGTACCAGCATAAGGACACGACGGTTGCCGCGCGCTCCGCGATTTACAGCGGAGAACAAACCTGGCACAAATCACGATGTGCGCCAGTGGTGTCTGCTCAGTCAGGCTATATAGCGAATACACGCCCCCCCCCCCCCCCCCCCTCGCTGACTACGCCGTCTGAATTGGAGGGCCGGCAATAATAGCCTTGTTTGACGACACAGAGACACGAAACATAAACGTAAGCGTCAGTCATGATAAACAAGTCTGCAGAGTTGTTTGCACAAAATTGTACCTCATTGTCCAGTGGTATACATCGCATGAGCTTTGAGGGGCAAAAACAGTGTTACAGGACCATCGGTGAAAAAAGAAGAAGGATGTGATATCATGAGAGCGAGAGCGACAAGACGCAGCATTACCAAGTGCGACAGCTCTCTCTGACGCACATGCACGACGTAGCTGCCCCCCAAAATCTCGACCGTTTGAATTATATCGCAAAGGAGCGAAATGAAGGAACTGCGGATAATCTATGAGGATATCTTTCTAAGATAACATGCCGTGTCAGATGTAGCGCACGAAGCTGTAACGCAGCGTCGACGAAGGACACTGACAAGTACTAATAATTCGCCGCACAACATCCAGAGGTGTCTCGACCCGAGCAGTCCCCCCTCCTTCCCTGCGGCCGGCCTCCCGCGGAGGAAATGGGGCCACTCGTCCATCACGACCTGCGACGACGGCTGGCATCTCAACAACGTGGAAGAGGAGCGCGAAATGCTTGCTGGGCGTCCGTCCGCCGCCGGCGGCCAGCATCAAATCGCGGCCATATGCCAGCGGTATACGCTGCGCCGTGCCGAAAGTCAATAAACACGTCAGAAACACGCGTTCTTCCTTGTTCCGCGGCCCCGTTTCACCTTCCTTTAAATAAAAAAAAAAGACGAAAACGAAAACACGTACTTTTCTTCGTTCCAACAGAGCGACGGACAACGAGCGGCTCGAACACGTGTCCCCGTCATGTCCTGACAACGGTGCGGAGAAATTACGGGTCAACAGAATGAGCCCTCTAGAAGACCCTAGATGAAAAAAAGGAAAAGGAGAAAAGACAGTCGGTGTAGAGGGTGGAGTACATGGTTCGAAATAAACGGCGCTGCAGCGTACAAGAGAAGACATCAGTTAAGCGAATAAACAAAGAAAGGCCGATGCACGGCAGCCCTATATATCGACGGCTCACGAGCGGTGGCTCCTTGCTTGCGCGGCCAGAGTGTATTTGCGGTGGCTGCTCCGGCGAGGTTCCTATTTTATGACGCGGCCGCTCGGCGTACCGGTTGCCGCCGCTGCCGGGGGCTTGGGAGGCGCATTGAACGTCACGGTCAAGGGTGAGCGCATTACTTTTGCCGCCGCCAACATCTCTATATAGGGACGCGCGCGCGCGCTCGGACCGCGGGAAGGAGGAGAGGTCGTAAGCGCACCGCGGCCGATCGCCGGCTCCCACGGAATACCGAGAACGCACCGCTGCAACAAGCGGACGAATGCGGGCCCCGTACGCGGCGTGTCTCAGAATTCGGCACCGCGTTTGAATCGGCCGCCGCCGTATCGCCGCCGGCCGAAGAGAAATGTGCGCCGCTTTCCGGGAAGCCCGAGCGCGCCGCAGAGCAGATCATCAGCGATGGGACGACCGCTTGCGCGCTGATGCGCTTTGTTCGTTGCTGCATGCATCCGCACTCGTCTCTTTCCGCAAGTCAGCTACGACCAGTGTAATTGTACACTCTTTTTATTTATTTACTTATTTCTCCTTTCCGTTCTCGATGCCACTCGCCTCGAGTGATGAGGAGGAATGAAATAGATCAATAAAATAGAGATCAGTGAAGCCACGCCAGTGTCCGGGTTCACGGTCACGGACAAAATTCTGTACTCCGATCGTCTGTATAACCAAACTGAGGGGCGACGTTCACGTGCGTGAGAAGAACATCCTTGCATGCTGCATGCACACGAACAACTGACAAGGCAGCAGCCATTTCCAACAAATGATGAAAAAATAATAACAATAACAATAATAATAATATACGTGTATATACGTAGGAAGGATTGTGTGGATGGCTGTTTTTCCGGGCTTGAATGGCCTATGTCGCGATCTTAAATGTCCCCGGAGCATTGTTAACTCGCCGGAAGAACCATGTTTATTTATCCAGTTATTTATTATTTATTTATCCATGCATATGTCAAGGAGAATACATAGCGGTTGTGATATATGGAAGGAAGAGAGAAAGGAGATAGGCAAATGCGAGAAAGGCAGGTGTGATACGTAGTGAGAGAGAAGACAAAGGAAAGGCAGGGAGGTTAACGAGACGACCGTACGGTTTGCTACCATGCGCTGGGGGTAAGGGAATGGGGAATATAGAAAAAAGGAGAAAAGAGAGTGATACCTAAAAATCTATATACGTACTACTGCATATTCTAACGCCAACAAGCAATACCGCGACACAAATTGGCCCTAAATCAGCTATGACAAAATAATACTGCAGGTTCGCTACAGGGATCCATACATATATGAGCCAACATGATGTAGTACTGCGTAGAAAAGTGGTCTGCAGCAAGGAAACCCTCACGACACTGTCTTATATAGGCTCTTACTGTCGTATATGCCCGATAACGTTGGTACCATAAATGGGACAATTTTGCTGTGAGATGCAGATAAAAGCAGAGGCGGTTTTATAGCTCACGCGAGCTATTTGATGGATAAGGATATTCGACTTATGTACAGCCAAACTATATGTCGGTGTCATATACCCCCATGCAGCACGGAAAGATAATGGGAAAAATGCAGGCAAGTGGGAGTAGGACGATAAAGAAATAACATTAGCAACACTATGACTGATTGCAGCGGCTATTAAATGTGTTCCAAGTACTCGGCGTGCGCCGCGGGATTGTCGCCCGCTGATCTTCGCAAAATCCCACGCCACGGATTTCTGTGCTTTTCTTTTTGTTTCCCCCAATGCGGGATTACGTACCCTCGTAATGAAGGAACTATATCTTTATCAGCCTAGAACGGGGGCCAATGAAAGGATACGCCGAAACCCGAAGGTGCAAGGAAAGGCTGCATGCGCATGAAACATCGCTGCAACGCACGAAAAGGGTTGTCTTCTCAGCAGTACGCGCAAGCAACCCTTCGACCTTCGCACAAACACGCCGCTCGTATCAAAATTCACACGCCGTGGAGTCAAAGTTGAACGCTACTGATACACCGTTACGACCGTGTTGGGTGTCCATTTCGGCGGGCGTGCTTTTCATATACAGCATTCGAGACACGCTCCGAGACACTGTTAAAATTCAGGGGGCGCGATGCTTCCCATTTGTACGGTAGCACTGGCCAGGAGGGATCGGGGGAGGCGGTAGGCAGGCGCGCCGCCGTGAAACACGAAAGAAAGAAAAAAATAATAAAGAGAAACTTAAGAGGCTGAAGCTAGAGAGGATAGGAACCAGAACAGAAAAGAACGAGCGGAGAATCCATTTGGAACTCCAGCAGGTAGATACAGTGGGAGGAACAGAGAGCAAAGAAATGAAGAAAACAAGAAGGTCATAGAAGCAATCGGTGAGCGCTCGTGGAGCAGGGGCCGGAGAAATGCTAATCATTTACATGAGCCCTCTGGTCCGCACGCGTCGCCAACAGAAGGAGCAGCACCGCTGGAGGGAGGGCGGCTTTGGAACTTGCTGCTGCACAGGCGGGTCATCACGCCTTGAGGAAGATGGAGAGCACGGCGCGAGCGGTGTAGCGCCCATTTTTGCCCTCCGGAGACGAGGAGTGCACACTCGTTCGCGGACGAACGCTGAATACCTCATGACCGCTTCGGCTGCCGCCACCATGCCTACCCTATTTGCGGATTCCAGTATCGAAAGGACTGCGTATACGGAGCGGACTGGCCGCAAAGATCATGAACCGACAACCTGCGTGTGTGCATTTCGTATATACCTCTTGAAGAAACTGTATACCTATAGCCGGTTATATAGCATATATAAGCACTACGGGAGTACTGGACACTATAACGTGGTTCCAAAAGAGGGTGCTTTTTATGCGTTGAGAAGATTATGCTCTCCTGTACCTGTCCAATTACCAGTTTGATGATGCATGCCCAATGCATTTCGCTGATGCGGCTGTCTTGCTAGTGATCGATATACGTTAGAAACCTTGCTCCCGAGTATGTATATATACTCTGAGTACAGAGAAAATCTTTGAACGTCCCACACACTTCGAAGTTTGCCGCTTCCTCGTCTGGAAAGGTCAATTAGAACTTCGACTGCACGGTTCCATTTCGAATCTCTCTCATTTCCGATCATAGTTAACTCGCTGTCGAAAATTGCCGATCACGCACCCTGCAATTTAATCCGAAATATCCGCCCAGAAAGTTTCTTGCGAACGTAGCTCATGTCTGGCTTGACGCATACGGGCTTGACGTTTCGCGCACGACCTTCATTGGTATTTGCTGCCCGCCGGCGCCGCTGACATTCCCTTCGCTGTTCTTTTCGTCTCTCCTCGTAGGCACGTTGCTCTTCGACAGACTTTTCTATACGTGGCCTGGCAACTGCCGAACGGAAATGTAATGCGCTACTCGGCAGAAATTTATTAGAGAGATTTAGTATTGCGGAAAATCTTTGCGTTTGCGAGTCACGCACGCTAAATTTTAGCGGAGTGCTATTCGATAGCATTCCATAGCTCTTTAGTACAGCGCGAGACTACGACGCGCCGCAAAACGCAAACCATCGCTGCGCCATCTAAATGCCAACAGTGAAAACGTCAAAGCCGCTCTAACCCTGAGGCGTATCGACCGTTGTTAGTAACTTAAGAACAACGCAAGCGCAAAAGGAATTATTAAAAAGAACATCGTGCAATAGTAATTGCATATAAGTGTTGCCGTGGTTTGACGAGGCAGAGTTTCGCTTTCGTTGTGCATGTGTAATGTGGTCAAACTAGAATCCACAGCGAAAAGATCGCTGTCTTACCGTCGATTGTCTATTAGCGAAGGAAGAATACTCGAAGCGAAAACCAGCAACACGATTTATTGCGAATCAGCTAGTCCCACAATGCAGCACTACGACACGATAGATGCGAAACGGGCAGCTGTCAGTTGTAGGGGGCCGCCATGCTCTCCGCGCTGAACAAACTTAGCGAGCGTTTTGAAACTCCGCTAAATTCGACAAATAGCGAGCTATCGCTAAACGCAAAGCTGGAATAGCGTGCTACGCATGCGCAGTCTGACCCCGCTAAATTTTAGCGTTTAGCGGGGAGCAACTTAAGCTGCACGCTGCCACCTCGCGGAGCAGGGGGAAACTACAGCCACGCACGTGACCAGAGGGTGTACGTTTTTGTTGAAGCACAAGAAAGTCATGGAAGAAGGGGAAAAAAAAATAAACACCGTGCGAAAAATACACGGAACCCTAGCAATATATAGTTTGACTGCGAAACACCGCTAGCGAAGAAAGCAAATCGATTCGTCGTCGGAAGCAACTCGAAACTGCGAGCACCACGTATAGCTGCAGCATCCGCTCACATCCTTTCGCTGCTTATTTTTCTTCTGTGTGCTCTCGTATTTTTCAAGCACACAATCTGCTCAGCGCGGTGATCATCAGGGTTCTTCTTGACGCACCGCCTCCACAGATGCGCCAACACACGCTACTATAAAGCCTCGAACCAGAAATATGTTTTCGATTCCTCGCCTCTATTGAACGACTCCATCACACGAAAACAGATTTAAAGGAGCAAAAAGCTTTTAAAAACGAAAATAAGTAAAAGGGTCCTCGGATGCCATAGATTCAAAGCGAACACACACTCGGTGGCCCTGAGAATAAAAGAAAAGAGCTGGGTGTCGCAGATATAAGAGGCTCGTTCTCTCGCACTCTCGACAACTCATTAGGAGAGGGATGAGCGCACACCGACCAAACTGCCACACGGACTCTGTGCTGTGTGTGTAAATGCCATTTCTTTTCTTCTTGCGTGCGCTTTATTCCATTTTATCCCCATCCCCACTCTCTCGTAGTCTGTTTCTTTTATTTATTTTTTCCCCCATGCACTAACTGCGGTCTCATGAAGTTTTTTTTTTTTTTTTCTCCTCAGCCTTCGCCCGTTTGCGTCGCAAGGGCTTATCGACACACAACAAACACGTGTTTCAAGGAACTCCCTTTCATCACCTATATTTTTTTCCTTTCTCTCTCTCTCTTTTCATGTACACGTCGGCAAAAGCCATTAAAGAATACCGTAAATAGCAAAATGCGACGCAAGATTTCATACGCACGTATGAAATGCGCGGGTGTTCTATTCAAATTTTATGCACACACGAGTCAAACATTTTTTTTTTTTTTTTGCTCTTCATCCGTCTTATAGCTATATGATTCATTAGCTCTCCAAGTAGGCAAAATTATTTTTAAGAAGTGCAACGAAAGATTCCCTAGACACACGTTGTTCCTCGGTTGGTGAAATAAAAAGGAATAGGAACGGACGAATGAATTGGAAAGTTCCAAAATAAGGAACAGCTGACTAGTGCAGGGAGTGAGTGAAACACTCCATTGCAGAATGAAACACGGAAGCTCGGCGTTGCCAAAAAACAAGGAGCGCAGGGAAGCGTACACCCTGCTTGAAAGTGAAAGAAAATGGAAAGGAAAATTACGCGGAGGAGCGATACGCGGCGCGTCTCCTTTTAAAGAATTGGGTCCTTGAGTTCGCAAGACAGTATTCTGATGACGTCGCTCGTCCGGGGCAAAGCAGGGTCTTCTTTTTTCTTTTTCGTCACGCCTTACGCGACCGCCTCGTCGACAGTTTCGTTTCACCAAGCGGCCCGCGGAACGCATTCACTAGAACTTCCTTACAGAAGGTGAAGTAAAGGAATACGACTGTGTGAACGAAAAGAAGGAAGCAAGGCAAATTCCACAAAGTAAGCAACAAGAACGAGCATATTTTCGGGAGTACCGTTTCCACTGAGCGCCGTGCCGCAGAGTGCGCGACGCACAAAAGGTGGCGGCTACGTGTGTGAAGAAATGGAAAACACTATCGCCGGCAGCAGCAGCAGCGCGTATATAGTATACGTGTGACTATGAGAATAAGAAGCTGCAGAAGCTCTGTATCGATCCGTCCAGTTTCCATTTCAATGCTCTCTCCTTCGCCCTCGAGGGCGGCTGGTTTCAGCTGCCTGCGTGGAACACACGCGAGCGCTGCAGAATCTCTTCGTTGTTTCGGCCGCGCCCGAATCGATGGCGTGTCAATAGCGCGGAGAGCGATGTTTCGCGCGCTTAACGAGTGCTTTCATTAGCGGCTTTCGTGGCTGCTTCGAGCCGAGAGCGCGTACGCGTCTCTCACTGCGCACTTTTCGATGCCCGCTGCTATACGAGGGCATCGTTCGTTGTGTTTACACGCTGAAGAGGCTTCGCGAAGCCGCGCTCAGCGTGGCGAGTGAGCGCCTCGCGGCCTCATCCAACATGTTGTCTAGCACGTGGAACGAAACGAGTGCGGAAAAAGAAAAGTGATGCGGAAGAAGGAAGGTGATTTATTTGCCATGCTTCATACATCTTTGTCTTCGAATCACTGACCTACAGACACCCTGATGTAGTGACTACGGAGAAGGAGATAATAGAGTCCAAGCACGGCGCTCCAGACAACGCGGAACGAAACTTGACGCCTGGGCCTGGAGAAGGGGCGTGCGTGCGCGCTCTCTGTCCCCGCCTCGCGGTTTCCATACGCGTGCACGTAGCCGAGGTTCGTTTCTCGCTCTCGGGTGTCTTCGGCGTGGCACCTTGGACCTATCCGCCAAGATGAGCACGCCCTGTCAACGTATACTATACTACACGCTCAGTGTCAAGAGCGAGAACGCACTGCGGTCTCAGCTGCCGCCGAGCTCGTCCGGTGGGAATTTTTTTTTTTCGTCGTCGTTATTTTGTTAATTTTGTCTTTTCTCCTTGGGCGGATGAAAAAGCGTCCCCGCATCGGTGCATGGCTTCGAGAGCGGAGGACGGACCCGGTCGCCTTGTCTCGCGGGCGTCGGGTGACGGAGCCGGAATTGAGCGATGTGCGCCGCGGACGCGCGCGCAGAGTGCTCTATCTTGCGGGCAACACGCGGCGCGGTCTTACACGCATCCACCAGTGCTAATCGAGGAGATGGGGACTCGGCGGTACTGCTTCCCGGCGGGGCTATATCGAAGGAGCCTCGCTCTGGGGCTCCCGAGCACCGGCGCTTCCCCACTCGGCAAGGCGCCCTCCCGCCAGGAGTTGGACGGAGGGGGCGGCACCATGTGTTGACCACGTGCTCGCTGTGGCAAGTGGCGGTGCCGAAACACGCGCAGTACTACACAGCAGCAAAAGCGCGTCGATGCGTGCGAGGCCCCGCCAGTGGCTCGCTCGAGCAACTGCCCCGTTCGCGCCTTGGTTCCCCAAGCGTTGCTCAGACAACGGCGGGGATCCGCGGCCGACCGCTGAGCGCGCCGCGGGTGGTGGGGAGGAAGGCAGGGGAGTGAATGCGGGGCAATTCCTCCTCATTTACGCCCTCGCGCCCCTCACTGCTTTGTTTTCCGTCTCTCGGGCGCAGTTGGTCGGGATACCGAGTCAATCATTGCAAGAGCAGGAAAAGAACTGCTGCCACGACAAATTGCCGGATAAAGCTTGGATGGTGAGGAAAAGTCTCGAAAGTGTTATCGAAAAGATGCGCGTCCGGTGGGCTGCGGTGTGATCTACTTCTCATTATCCGTCTATAACTGTTCTATGCTGTTCAAGTCTTGTCAGGAGCTAACTCCTCCGTATACTGCAATGTTGTTTCCAGACGGTTCTTCGCTGGCGCCCAGGTTTTCTGCACATGTCACACGACAGACGTCCCAGTGCATGTATGCGTGTGCACGCTCGCATCGAACGTTCATTTAGAACTGTAATCAGAGTAGAATCGTCAAAGTGGACCAGGCATAACATGTAACGAAGTGAAGCATACGGACTTGGAAAACGATAACAGCTGAATATATATATATATATATATATATATATATATATATATATATATATATATATATATATATATATACTCAATAATCTTAATAAAAAGTAGTATTAATGGAAATATATGTAAGTGACAACTGATGATTACGTGCCAAAACCAAGGCATCATTGTATGCCACACCGTAGCGGAGGGCCTCGGAACTTCTGACCAGCTGGGTCGCTTAACGCGCAATGCACGGGGCAAGGGACTATACCATTTTCGCCTGCATCGAAAATGCATTAATGGGAGTACCCAACGCACGGCAGTGACGGGAGCGGAATGATTATTTTTGCAGTTCGCGTATGTCCTACTTTTGCCTCGGTACGTAAACAAGCCCAGTTTATTTACTCAAGTATTTGTTTGGCGTCAGATAATATCACAAAACATGAAAGAAAAAAAATTATAATTATTGCGTGACTGCACTTTTCGAGATGAGCCCTTAGAAACAAGAGAGTGAGTTAACCTCAATAATTTGGGTAGTAGCAACTGTTCGTTGGATATATTCCCTCGTCCTATCGAGGAAAAAAAAATTACTATCCTGACAGCTTTGATTTACTCATGCTAGCTTTCCACTAATCTCCATATGATCGATTTCTCTCTTTTTTTCTTCATTTCCTCTATCGGTAATTTTACTTTTTCCTTTCAATTTTCTTGCAACCTTACTTTCGTCCTACGCTGTTATCGTATTAAAATGCTGTCTATATGTGAGCTCATACACTGACACTGAAGTTGACACTGAAGACTACTGTAGACGAACTAATACCCCATTTTGTTTTGTAGATGGACTTACCACGTCCATATCGAAACGATCGGTTTTATTTTTTGGTTGCAGCCGTTGTTCGAATCCGAAATTATCCATGTATTTCCTTCTTTACAGAATAGTGAAAAAAAGTGCGCTCACAGACTGTTGTATAGTCGCATACCGACTTCATATTATTTTTTTCCCTCAACTTCGATTGCTGTGGTCTGCCCTCCCCCCCCCCCCCCCACCGTTTCTCCCGCTTGCACACACACACACACACACACACACACACACACACACACACACACACACACACACACACACACACACACACACACACACACACGTATATATGTAAAAGTGAATTTACTTTCTTTTCGATGTGGGCATTTCAGCGAGAAGAAAGGCGAAATCTATTAGGATTAGTTAAGGTGGAAGCAAAACAAAACGGGGTAGTAAAGGCGCGTTAAATTAAATCATCTTCATAGCAAAATACAAAATTCAGGGCTTGCATAAATATGCACCAATTAGTGAACCCACGGGTAATTCAGCGCAAACGTGGCAAGCGCATATAATATTTTCGTGGCGGAAAGAACTGGGCGTGCTGCGTGCTAACCCTGACAACTTTCAAGGCTAAACGTGGAAAGACTATGAGCAAATTCAAGATGTAGTTCTGTAATTTGTGCTAGTACGTGAATGAATTCAGTTCACTAAAGTATTGACTGGCATTAGCAACAAAGTGCTTATAACTTGCAGCAGCACCCTCATTCCAAGACTGACAATTTGATTAGCACAAGCGTTAGGCCGCCACAATGGCACGCAAAGGTCCAGATAGACAATAGATGAAGCTGCCTGTAAACACTACGAGTCCACTGTACTACTCTAGCGCGCTAAGCACGATGATGCGGGTTCAATTGCAGATTACCAGGATAGCTCCCAAACCCATTCCGCCGTCATCACGCAGGATTTCACGCACCAAAAGACACACCTGGGATGATATGTACCACCATAGAAGAAGCCTCATACTAAGCCTCTACAGTATAATTAGGGCACAAATTGCGACACGGTACTTAATTTCTTTTTTCCCTAGCCCATTCGGCGTAGCCCGCTCGCACACGCTATACAGAACAAGCGCCTGCGTTTTTGAGCAGGCTATTGCGGTGGTCTCATTAATACGGCAAAGCACGAAGACAGGCGGAAGGCGCGCAGTCACCACACGCCCGCAGTGGTGGTGATAATCGACGCAAAAACGAGTCGGCGCGATTCGCAGAACAGCGAATTTTCTGCAGTGTAGCTTTTACGAGGAGAGCGACGCTCCAGACAGGATGACCACCCTCGCCTCCTCCCTGTCAGCGGTTTCACAATCCAACTAAGGAAAAAAAAAAAAGAAAAAGAAACTGACAATGAGCGATAGAAACAAGCGTACGGACCACCACGGAGAGGCCGAACCCGCAACGCCAACCGGCGGCGTCTGCTACGGCGGCCGTCTGTTCTGACATAGTCTCTCGAAGCTTTTTTATTTTTTACCTAGTTTCAACCCTCCCGACGACGCATCTCGCGCACTAGTACATGAAGATATTCCAAACATCGGGAGCGCTAAGCTGGCGAAAAACACAAAACGCGAGAAGCCGGGTCCGCGCGAGAACCGGCTCATCCCTTATTATCTTTAATGAGGTAGGTGCCCCACCCACTTGTCCCGAGGGATAGCCTCCATTCAAAACGCAGAGCGAAGCGATAGCGACAAGCACACGCACAAAAAGAAGAAAGCGATCGTAAAACAAGAGGCCGAACGACAAACAGCACACCAGCCGCGCACACGGACATGTCAAGGGGGGAAAGTCCGAGCTGGCCTCTTCTCGTTCCGCGGAACCGTTTAACAGCCCACATCTGACTATACGTCGCCGGTGCCCAGATAAAGCGTTAGCGGCACGGCTCCTTTTACTCTTCGCACATGTACAGAGTTTCTTCTTCTTCTAAAGAAAAAAAATATATATATTTCTTTACTGGCCATCCCCCTCCGTGCACCTCCTTAAAATTGTTTCGTTTTTCTTTGCGCTCGCGTCTTGTGCATTCTGCGCTGCGCGCTTCCGCCGCGCATGCCGCGACCTCCCGCGGAAAGCGTCGACAAAGGCCACTTTCCCTCGAAACGCGGGAAAATAAGCCGCCCGAGAATGGAGGGAGTGTCGTGAGCACGAATGATGCTCCCAGCTCGACCCAGACTGGCCCGGAAAACGCGGGGTGGCAAGGCCGGCTTCGCGGCCAAGCAAACAGCGCGAAAAGTTCGCGAAACGCACGCATGACAGTCACTGCACCGCGTGAGCGACGTCTGACAGGGTTTCTTTTTCGCGTTCGTTCTTTGTTTGTCTGTCTGTGTGCGTGTTTGTTTTTGTGCTCAAAAATGAAGTTCGGGAGACGGACGGCCTGACTGCGAGTAAATCACCTGCGTTTGAACAGCGGGGCTGGAGCGAAGCGGTCGTGTTAGTTGGGTCGGTACACATATACGGGAGAGACTCGCATGCAAGACCGCAAGCAGGGCGAGAGAAAGAAAGGAAGGCGTTGAGTAGGAGTGGCCAGCGTCGCTCGTCCTGCTAGCTTAGCTTACTTAGCCCAGGTCGCCATGCTTTCTCTCCATTTCCACTTCCTTAGTTATGGCTTTTCTTCCTTTTGCCAGAACGGTAGCCGAGAATATACGTGGAATAAGGGGGGGGAAAAAAATAATTACAGAACGCGCTCACACTGGCCTCTTCGGCTGGGTCTGCGGGTCCGGCTTCGCGGAACTTCGTACACTGATCCCGGTTGCTCGTTAGACGCGTGCGGAAGGAGAGCGAAATGACTTGGTCGACCGCTGCCTACTTCCCCCTTCGTCCTTCGGGACGCCCTCGCAGAAGGCACCGACTTCTCAGACGCGGCAAAACAGTATGAGCTAAGAAGGAAGAAGAATCGCGACGAAGATGCCACTCTCCGATGGCGTCGCGGTTGTATCAGTAGCCTCGCCAAAGTCGAGGCTGCCCACACCGCTTTTTACGCAGACCGCCCGCTGGCCAGGGGATGGCAGAAGGAGAAAGTGGAATGGGAACAGATGAACTGGAAGCCGTTCGGCAGTTTCGGCTTCGGTTTCTTGTTTACGCGAGTTCCCGGAAAATGTTTCGTCTTAAAAGAGCGCCTGCCCGTGCCTGCCTCGCGACGCCTTCACCACTCCTAACGTAAATTAGGTTCGTTTGGCGGCGCGACGCTACCCTTGAGCACAAGCCTGAGAGTGTGCAGCTGGCATCGTGGCAAGTAGAAAGCCTACCCTTGAGCACAAGCCTGAGAGTGTGCAGCTGGCATCGTGGCAAGTAGAAAGCCTGAGCGGCGAGTTTATCAACACCAACGCCTTACGGGTGCACAGTGATGTACAAACTGTTGGCCGGGAAACGAGCTTCCTATGCGAAAATAAAAAAACAAAAAATCGCACACTCGTCGCATCTCAAACGCCACTCTGCGTCTATTAAACTGCTTTTTCGTTGCTTTTATTGAATATTTGCATTTCAGATGCTTATAAACTTCATAACGCGGGGTCTCTCATTGTTGTAAAGTTAAATCGACGGCTACTAATTAGTGTTACGTCACCACACCCGTATGTATATGTAGCATGACGCTAAAGTTGACTACACTACTTACACCATAGGCGCCATAATCGCGAAGCTTTTTGCTTGTACGTACTATTTTCCATTGACCGGCTGTGCTGGCTAACAATATGCTCAAATTAGCCGTCTTATCTTACTTTAAAGGCGCCAGCGCAAGTTGCTGGTTCTAGATTTAGTTAATATAATATAGCGTAGTGACGTCCTTGTGAATATGATCTTACGCGAGTTTAATTTCTGACTTCTATACTTTGCCCAACTACTCGCAGTGATAGCTGGCGGGGGCGGTTATGGAAATCCGGTCACAGCCACTCGTTTCCGATTTATTCCCACCTCACCTATATATTGAAGCACTCCGTTGTTCAATGAACTGAGATTGCAGCATTCAATAAGGGGTCATTCCGCTCAAAAGTCTAAAACGGGTCCCAAAATTGCTTTGCGCATCGGTAAACTCTCCATATATAGGCATTCCTCTATAGTTATCGCGAGGGAGTTATCAAAAGCACATACACAGAGCTTGTGTACAAGCTGTCGATGACCGCAAAGTTCCTAAGTACTTAATGTAATTATTAAAGGTGTATTTCATTAGAGCGATAATAACTGTAGATGGCATGTACTGATAGGAATCTGCCCCGCCACGGTGGTCTTGTGGCTATGGCACTCGCTTGCTGTTCCGAGGGTCGCGGGATCGAATCCCGGCCGCGGTGATTGCATTTCGATGGAGGCGAAATGTTCAGGCCTCCGTACTGTGCGAGGTCAGTGCCCGTTGAAGAACCCCAGGTGGTCAATATTTCCGGAGCCCACCACTATACGGCGTCTCTCATAATCATAGCTGGTTTTGGGACGTGAATCCCCAGAAATCAATCAATCTGATAGGAATCAATAAATGCAGAGAAGCAGCGCCCTTCTTTTTTTTTCTTCTGTACCAGCGTTACACGACTCTTACACGATACACGATACACGACACGATACACGACTTACACGACAGGAATAATAAAACGGTAGAAAAAGACAGTACCAGCCAGAAATGCAATTCAGAAGGGGTTGCACAGCAGGCCTTTCAGATCAATCCACCAATCGCACGAACGCGTATACATGGGAATCAACAGCCTCTATCAGAACGGCATGAATAAGACTCTTGAGCCAGCCAGATACCGAAGTGGTCTGATGGAGGCCCCTTGTAATCTTTTGACCTGTTCTCGGAAATGCGGTAACTGAGGAATGCTGCCGTTTTTTTTTTCTTTTAATTTTTCAAACCAGTGTACCAAGAGACAAGGTATGGCAGCAGAGATGTCCGCTATGGAGGTGTTCGCTTCCTTTAACGGTATATTCCTTTAAAAAAAAAGGAAGAAGAATGTGCAGCAGTGACATACCGCCATAAATCTCCGCTGTGAGTTTCAAACGAGGAAGTCCTTTAAGACCTTATCAATCGGAAGCGATATCGCAGGACCCATCCCAACGCGCCACACTATAGGCGCAAGCACGTTCGCCAAGCTTGGCAAGCGTGTACAAGATGGGACCGTTCATTGTATACCGCGATAATTATTCGACCTACGCCGCGCGAAAACCGGACCGAAATCGCACCGCCAGGTGGTTTAAGGATTCTGTGCGAGAAGTATTAGCCCCCCACCCCCCGACATCATTACGCATACAGCGACACTGTAAGCACCGCGTGCATGCCTGCGCGTCTTTCGAGCGAGTCGGAATCCGAACGGTAACTGGAACGGGCGGCACGCACGTTCTGCATGGCGCTGCTGCCTCTTCCGTCTGGTTCCTGTGGAAGAAACGTCAAAGAAAGCAAGAAGAAAAAAAGCGAGGCGCCTTATACATATACGATTGGACTGGGGAAAATGCTAACGGCCTATAATTGTACGCTTCTTTCTATACTTAACGGCTCCCGCGCCTATCGGTGCCTTCCTATCAGTGCGCTCTCGAGATGAGATGTTTCGGGCTGTAGACGTAGTTCTCGTCGTTTATCAGCGGGAGACGCTCGTGCAGGATGCTGCTAGCCACCCTCTCGACAAGCGGCGTCGGCACTGTATAATTTCTGCACCATGAAAAAGGCAGCTGTGGCAACCGAAGAGCGCCTGCATTTGAGCCTTCGAACTCCATTTGCGTTCATGACGCAGCGGCGTCGACCAAGCCACGCATATTACATTAGCGCCCACGAGTCGACGCCACTTAACATAACGGTCGCTTCACGGGTGCCGTCCCTCTGCGGTGGTCTGCGGCAAGGCAAACACAACGAAATTGACGCACGAAACTGCAATTAATCCGAAGACCTCCGGGTTTTTATTTTTATTTTTCCAGTTCCGGCTTCTTGGGAAGTTATTTTATTTGACGCTCCTCATTTTTTCACTACTCTGTGTGTCCCAGAGCACTCCTTAATTGTCATTGCTGCCCCGCGGCCTTTAAAAGAGCAGCTCACAGCCATGTGACAACCATGTATAGCAATGTCTGACACGGAATCGGCATTCACATCGCCATTGCAGTGACAGGACGAGTATTCACAACAGGTTGCAACAGAAAATTTCAGCCAGAGCGCTGGGCCTATTATTAACGAAGGCGACCAACTAATGGCAAGTAAGAATTTCAAACAAACGTCTTTGGGGGTTGAGCTTCGGACGCGCGTTTGTGTGAATGTCTATGTGTACATGTGTGTATACATGTGTGTGTACATGTGTGTGTCTTTAAATTAAGGCTACTACAATTTTCTTAAATGCAGCAACAAAAGCGTTGCTGCATTTTCTGAACTCTACTGGGCTAATTGACCATCTAGGAAAATGGACAAAGAACATTTATAACGTCAGCGACACCGCAGTATTTTTTGATCGTCCCCCCTCCCCTTCCTTTTTTTTTTTTTTGCTCTCACTATTTTCCACGACTCACCCCCCCCCCCCCCCCCCCCATTTCCTCTTATCCAGTGCAGGGTAGCCTAGCGGGCTCAGCCCAGGTTAACCTCCCTGTCTTTCCTATTCCTTTCTCCTCCTCCTCGTCCTCCTTAAGGCTTGTATAGTACATATATCTCTTTATTGAGCTGTATTACTCGGAGATGGATATTAGGTATCTCAGCACGATATTCATCAATGAATAGTTAACTAAACTGAAATGACCAAGTCCTAAACGAACCGCTTTAGTGCGCACACAGCAATGAACGCATTAAAATCATTGTAAGCATCACGATCCTTCATATTCTTCCCACGAATGCATGTACTCATGATTATCACCGGCTTCCTCGTCCTGAGCGCGCGGCGTCCTACCAACTGAAGCATCGAACCATTGCACAGTTAAGCACATCCACTTAGAACGAATATTATAACTCGGATCACTTCTGAGATAAGCTCTGTTTCAGAATGTAAATGTAGGATGTTATTGCACTTACTTTCAACAAAACCTTTTTTTTTTATGTACAGAAGCTAAATGATTGCTAGAACACAATGTATGCCTACAAATTGATAACACCTTTATAATTAATTTACTCTCCGTGTTAATTTCGCGGCTAGGTGTTGGCTTGCTAAGCTCCAGGTCACGGTGTGGAATCCTGGCCACGGAGACCGCATTTCGTTGCATGCTAAATGCACGAAAACATCGGTGTACATTAAAAGTGCCCCAGATGATCAGAATTACTTCGTCGGAGCCCTCCATTACGGGGCATGCCTCATAATCACAGCTCGTGTTGGCATGTAACACTCCGCCATATACTGCTATTTATAATTCATTTCAAGAGGGCATGACGTTCAGGGAGGTTGGCTACAATTCGTCAAATAGCAATGTATGTGCAGTCAAGTAATTCGTTTGAAAGTTAACGAAACTTCGTCAGTTAGTACAGCGTACATTATCATCTTTTGCGGCGATATGGGCGACATTGAACATTTCATCTGGATATGACCGCAGTTCAGCGACGAAAGAGAAGCGATGGTTGGCGACAAGAGCGGACTTCCGCGCAGGACTGTAGAGGACATTGTTTTCCTCGGAGGGCCTGAAACAGTGAGGAAGGGGGTGTAACGACTGCTGATCGACTTCCTTCGAGACTCTGGGTTGATCGATTCCTGGTGACACATCTCTGGTCAACTCACAGGAGGTAGGTATTGTATACAGCGCGAAAGAAACACGGGACACAAGGGACGCGCGCGCGCGTGTGTGTGTGCGTGTGTGTGTTCCTTGAGTCCCGTGTTTCTTTCGCGCTGCCCATTACCCAGCTCTCAATGTATGCACCAACTAGCCCATGAAAGAACTGTTCTAGATCATAGGAGGCTCGGGCAGAAGAACTTAAGGCCATGAAAATAATCATTTAAAGTGCAAATTGTGCTACGTACTTCCGGTGACGTGGTAAGTGTCTGTTAACAATTCAGAAAGGAAGAAAGAGAGAGAGAGAGTACGCTTATCTACGTCCATGACGTATGTACATTCATGCTTGAAATGTGTCGAGGCTACAATTGTGAACGCACGCGTCTAAAGAAACAGCTTATGCACCAGCCGCCTACATGAATGACATCATTTTCGAGCAGTATAATCGGAAGGAACGCAATGTTAAAGCAACATGTTCCGAAGGTTATAATGCTTGCGCTATATGTTCGTTCGTTTTACGGTCTCATTTATCCTGTGTTGGTTGCGCTGTACACCGCAATCTCTCGCTCTGCTGCATTGACATGCTCAAAGTACAACTTAATGAACCTCAGTTCCTACAGTTCCTGCCGCGTGCCATTTATTTATACTGCGATACATTGTTGCGGTTTTGCTTACTTGTGCCCCGTTAAGCACTTATCCGCAGGCTCACAGAGACCATGCCATTTACACGAGGAAATATTAACTTCCCCTGGACAATTTATTTCGAACCCCCTAAGGATCCCCCTAGGTGGATCCCCCTCCCGCCGAAAGCTTCCCGCGCGAGACTCTGTATCCACACTCGCCTGCGTCCTGGTAACCACGGGTAACACCATAGGTGACAAACCCCAAAAATCGAACTTATGGGTAAACCCCCGCCACAGACAACCTTGCACGTTTCCAATTGAACGAAAGCCCATACGACCAGGTGAAGTAAACTCAGCTCACACGACACGCCTGCCATAATGTGATGAAACGTAGCGCACCAGGGCTCTCATAATTTTACACCCTCACGGAACGTACACATTCCATATAGACATATATGCTATATGTATAAGGGAGAGTTACGAGACAACGGTTTGGTAGTTACTTTACTTTGTCGTTATTATTTTTTTTTTCTCTGGGTGCTTCTGTGTAACTATAGCGCACGGTGTTGGTAGTAAATTCGCCACGCGTACGAGGTAACTGGGAAAACATCGCCTCGTCGGATGACGCCGTCCCTGCAGGCCGTGCCGCTGGTACGCCGCCGCGTCTTTGCCGGTTCCGTCGCGCTGATACACGCGACACGCGCGGCCGTCCTTTCTTTAGCGCGGGAACAGAGCGAGAGCTATGCAGCGGCGCACTTTACGAGCAGCGTTTCAGGCGGCGCCATACGTTTCCACGAAGGCGCCTGGCGCGCTTACATACACACACACACACCCAAAAAGTGTGTGCGCGCCAGCACATTATGCCTCGGCGCGGAACGAACGCGCGTCCTTATCGTGTACCGACCGGTCGCCATGCCCGCGCGAGCCTCTTTGTCGACCATTCGCGGCCGCCTTCGGCGTTATGTGTGCGCAAGGGTCGCGGCGCTATCCGCGATCCGAGGGCGGCGACGTTCGGGACAAAGGACAGGTGCGAACCCCATATCCGACGCAGCCCCTCGTGGTGTTTTTGCGTTTTGTTCGTTTCCTTTCAGTTGTGCCTAGGAGCTTATACTTTTAGCTGCGGCCCGTTCTGCCGTTGTAACTTATTTTATTCATTTCTCTCCTATCTGTCCGTGTGACATAAAAAAGTAACGGCCCCGCCAAGCACAGTCGACGCCGGCGCGGGTGGTAAAAAAAAAAAAAAAGAAGAAGTACCACCCGCTCATTTCTTTATGAAGCGACTGGGGCTGGTTCCGCTGCAGAAAAGCAGACACCGGGCGCTGCCCCGCTTGGGCCAGCAGCACACAATAGGTGCAAACACTGGCGCGGAAAGCGATCGCAAGCGCGCCAGCGTCGTTTCCTGTGTTCGCAGGGCGCGTTATGTACGGCGGGGCGGCGCGTCTCTGGAGGCGACGCCAGGGCGGACGGCACCTGGAGGGGGCTTCGCCGCCAGCGACGCGATATGGAGACGCGACCCGCAAGAGGCGCGCGGACTCCCGGCGCGACATTGCATTAAAACCATCGGGTGCGCGCGTACAATCGCTTATCGTTTTGCGTCCGCACGCCCGCGATGTCCTGTCGGCAATGTACGAAGCCATTTGATAACCGTTGTGGTGTATAACATTTTGTGTCTTCCTCGCGAAGCCTATACTACAGCACGTTTTCGTATATTGACAGCAATAAGGAAGGAGAAAGAGATCTAGAAGTGGCATTGTTTAGGTGGTATATGTATAGTGTCGGCTTACCGCAAGGTTGATCTGGCTAAACTTTCCTGTACATGACTGGCACGTACAAGAATATGTCCTCTCTCTATTTGTCTTCGTCGTAGACATATACAGGTAGTCTACAGCATGATAAGTTGGCAGGAAGAGTACACCCATTCCCCTATATGCCGAACTAACCAAACATGAGACAGTTACTCAATACGCCGCATCCAAACAAATTCATGTGCGTACGTACATGGCCTTGTGACATGACCGGACACATGCATGGCATTGGTGGACCACACATGGTGATGTGTCCCATAAGCCTTCGGAACCGAACCATCATGCAAGTGAGGCTTCCGAAATAACCGAAGGCACAGCGTAATGAAGTGATGTCGCAGAGTAGTGTACAGGAGGCGGATGTGCCCGCCATTCCCGAACTGAAACACCAACGCAACCTGGTAAAAGGAAAATAGCAAAGGGCCAATATAGATACCTCGAGTAAGGAGGCCGTCCAAATTGGGTGCGAGCAGTGCTGCTCACTTGTTCGTATACATACCGTAAACGCTTATTCTATCTCTGTCTTGCAAGAATGCGTTCAAGTTAATACGGTGGCTGCTTATTACGTGTACGTGCGCAGGCGTGTGCTTGTTTGACAGCCAAGCTGTTTATATGCTAGCCTGAAGGTCCGTGTCGGCAAAATAACCATCCATGAAAGACGTACGTGCTCAGTTTCCTTCTCTAGCGCTTCAACTTACCACGGGCTTCAAAGACAGTCGTCATCGAAGAACCGTTGGAGGTACATGTATATGTAAATGTTTAAAGTAACATTACACAGCTTCGCAGATCGAACATCTATTTTCACGGTGTGGAAGGGACGAAAATTTTACAGTGTCATTGTTTCCTTCTCTCACTAATTGTCCATCTGCTGATGATCCGTTGCTGAACTTCCACCTTTGAGCTATAATTGTTAGGGTTTAGACACGTTGTGTTTCCCTTCCTTCGATACGTCTACAAGTTGAAACTGTTTTCAGTAACATGGTAAAATCATGACTGACGGTCTCTTGACAGAACTCATTCCATACCACGTCCTCTATCATCCTGCCACGTATTCGCCAAGGTGTGAACTTTTAGCTCGCAACGTTTGCGCTTCCCCATAGTGAGCATTCCGCACAGACATTTGCTTCGTACCTCACAGTATTCGAGAAATGCTTTTTTATCTCCCTATGCCTGTGTGATGACGTATTAACCACTCTATTTTGAGTATACGCCCTTATATTGTGGATATTTCACTCGTGATATCATGTGTTTGCGTACGGTGCATTGACTTCCCGTATTAGCGCGTCCCATATTTTTCCTGATCATCAAGTCTGTCTGGACTAAGAAATTCTTCCTGTTGATTATCTGGGGAAAACATACGCGGCACAAACATGCGCGTCGCGCCGGATATTTTAGGTTTCTTGGCGCTCATACTTCTACGTGCGCTCACTTCTATAGGTGCGCAATGTCTTTCTGTATAGTCCGGATAGCGGCTGCATAATACCGAGGTTGCGTTAACGTATACACAGGTGCACCTTTCCACGCAAGCGTTACATTGTGCTTCCTTCGAAGTAGGTTTCGAAATGTGGTTGCTTTGGGAATATATAGCGGAGCAGTTTATCGGGCAACGTGCATAGCGTGACTCTTTCACCAAGACTGCGTTGGTAGCTGGCAATGCATACGGTCGGCCAGACTAACGCATAGATTTTGGCCCTGCTTCGCTCAGTATACCTGATAGCAGATATGCGGCCACCGGCGAGCAAAAGAAGGCAAAACGAAGGCCCTGCATGTACACTATGATACCTCCATACAGTGCTCGTCAGCGCACGGTGTTGGCGCAGTAAAAATTGCCAGCCGTCACGCCACTCTTGTTTGTTGTCTGTCCAGTGGCCGTGCTTGACGGTGACACAATCGATGATCTCCGAAATGAGGCCTCAAGTGCGACGCTAGCCGGCGGCGTGTTCCGATATCCTCTGCCATGCATGACACGACGCACTGAGGCGCGGCGGTGAGGACAGCGCGGGTGCACTGTTGAGTCTGAGCCCTCCCTCGCCTTGTGGCTGGACGTCACGTTACGTTTCGTTACCTGCTGCCATTCTCCGGCGTATAGTGTATAGACGTTAAGCACGCTGCCGTTCCAGACAAGCGTTTCATCGTGGATGTGAGCGATGGCCCACAGAAACGCACATTCGTGCCACTTCCTTTTGCGACTTGCGAGTGCCCCGAAAGTTTCAAAGAAGAACAAAAAAAAGAGTTAATGAAAACAGCAGTAGGTTGTCGCTCAATATGTATACCACTGTTTAACGCGTACGAATAAGCAGAGGACACGCGGCTGCGGATGGGGTAAAGGGTATATAGCAGAAGCCTGCAGTCACGAAGACCTCAGCCTCAGCGCTCACACCGTTTAGCAAGTCGTTGTATACTTTCATGCGGAGTGTCGTGGCTGACAAAGCATCGCACGTCAATCCCCCGTACATTGCGGAAAAGGCAGCGCGAAGACGGAGGTGATGACAGAAGCACCCTTGCGATGTCCCCCTCTGCCCTTCTTCGTCGACATCCCCTGCGCAAGGCGAGAATATACGTGCATTTATAACACCGTTCACCGCTTGCGGCCTCTCTATACGCATTAATCGGCAACGGACTTCCATCTCTCACGATTGCACATGACACGGACTCGTCATTAGCCTCGAGAGATGTGCGTGCGAGGCAAGAAAGGAAGCGGGACGTGAGAAAGCTTTCGCTCCCCGATGAAGGAAACAACGGCATCTTCCCGAGTTTCACTTCCGACTCGAGGACGCCTCGTTCTGCGCTCGTCAAGCCCGTGACAAGGGCACGCTCGGTCGCATCTCCGCCCGGTCCCGTGCGGTGCGAAGATGAAACGCGAGCCCTGAGAATCGGTATCCACGCCCCCGCGTCTCCTCGGCCGACAGTCATCCTGTAAGCCGGGAGCGCGCATCTGCTCTCGAAAGCAAACGGCGCAGAAGGCAAAAGAAGCCACGGCGACGGTCACTCGGTGACAAGAAGGTGCAGACCTCCTTGGGCGAGAGTATGCTTGTCGCCAGGGCCTTACGGCGGGGCTCGTCGTGCAGCCGCCATGCGAGAGATCGAGAGTACAGTGTCACAGAAGTACCGGTGACGGGCGACAGCCACCATTACGACGACAGCAGGTTCCGACCACACTGCATTCCCAGGAAGGGACCGCAGGCGAAAAAAAAAAAAGAGAGAGAGAGAAAGAGAGAAAGAAGGACAGAGGAAAAGGACAGAGCGAGAAAGAAGGAACGAGCTACAACATGGGCGCCTGACGCTTCCGTTGCCCTTTGTGGGACGGCTTGATGACCCCTTCCTTAAGCACCCTGGTGCGGCTGAGCCCTGGGCCTGCTCGGAAGCTGGCCAGGGATGTCCTCCCGAAGTGAGTGCGCCGAAGGTGCTTCTTGCGAAGACAAGGGAAAGAAAACTTCGGACTTGTTGCAGCTTCATTGCCAGCTTGTTCGATTTGCCTACAGCAGCTTATATAAGCAGCCCAGCGAAGATAATATGCACACAGACACACACACCTCAGCTGGAAGTCGCTCATTTTACGTCACTACATGATGTAGCTAGTGTCTGGTTATTTCCTTACAATTTTACGCTTGGTTTTCCAAGAACAGTAGATGCGGAGATACAATAAAATATGGCACTGTGAATGACGCGTATGTGGGGACCCGAATGAAAGCACAAGCTTGGGCTTTTAGTTCGCATTGAGCAGTAAATTAAACAATACCCACAAAAATTTATTACGGCGCTCTTTAGATGCACTGGTTCTTCATTAGACGTAACTGCACGTATACGGCCCATTACAGATATTGAGTTTCTGCGCTTTCATTGCTGCGATCTCCGCAATATATATAGCGGGAGAGATATATATATATATAGAGAAAAAAAAAAGACGCTTATGTAATCTACGCGTTGTTGGATACTGATCCACGTTACCAATTCGAGTAAGTATATAAGTGAGCGTGATTTTCTTTTACGCGAGGCTCTTAACACACACACGTTCCCACGCAATGAAAATGCTAATATATATATATATATATATATATATATATATATATATATATATATATATATATATATATATATATATATATATATATATATATATATATATATATATATATATACAAAGAAGACGTTCACGATACAATCGAAACATTATTACGATGGCCTCTGTATACGAGAAATGCAAGCGGGCTGTGGCGCGTTCTTCCAAGACCTAAAATGAAGAATATTTGCACTCACTTCCCTCTCTTTTATGCTTCTGCCGCTCGTTAATTTGAGCGTGTTGCTGCGAGAGATCAGCAGTATACGTAAACGGTCGCGCAAGGACGCAAAATGAGTAGCCCCGGAAAAAGTTGTCTTCCAAGGGCGGAGGAACATTTTCATAGACAATGCATGTTCCTCAGTACGTTGCACACACACACCATCCACATAGCAACGTTCCGTTAGCGGAGCGCGCTGATGTCAAGGGATGCCAGCAGTCCCGCAAGCACACTAAGAAAGATGCTCTCGAGAGCTGTTGCGGACTGTATTCATATGTGGCTTAACGTGCGATGCGCTACAACCATTAGGCTTCCCACGCGTAATGAACATGGCTCGCGATGTGCTCATCCGAAGCGCTTGGCGCTCGTTCAGACACGGCGCATGCCAGGTAAATGCATTCGCATTTCAGAACACCGCAAAAGCGGGTCGCATCATTTTCTTGTTCTTGCGAGCAACCGCAGAGCTGGAACTGAACAGCGGGTTGTAAAGGACAGTGACCTGTATATACTGCCTAAGAAACTGCGGACTTATTACGATTATTCTTTAATCAAGGAAATGAGCCCTTGTTTAAGAAAGTCTCCGTGTTTCTTACGCGGGGGCGGCCGCGTCCTACTTGACAGTGCTTTCATAAGAAATTCATGATTACGCTTCGGATGCCTCGAGACTCCCCAAAAAGCCTGAAGGACCCCCCCCCCCCCCCCGCATCTCATTTTACTGGAATGCACGCTGCGGCGTCAGTACGTGAAACGCGATCAATATATGCCAGGCTGTTATGAAAATGAGCGCCGCAAAACTATTACCGTGAGTACATATTAATATTCCAGAGAGTCTTAAGAACGAGAGCACACGCGAGAAGAATACATTATACTTGATTATTGATCTCAAGAACAGGTCGCCATACAGCAACGCAAAGGCACTGGGAAGTCTCCGAGCGTTGCTCAATACTTATGTTTCATGTATTCCCATAAGTTTGATTAACGTTGGTATTACTGTGAGTTATGAAGAGCTTCTCTCTGGTGATTGCGGCCAGCATCCCCTCAGGAAGCAAGGTATAGAAGTTTAGCACTCGGAGTAAATGCGAACATATATATATATATATATATATATATATATATATATATATATATATATATATATATATATATATATATATATATATATATATATATATATATATATATATATATATCAACGAACACGGCTGTTTAGCGTCCCGCGTGGGCATGCATGCATTCGGCCTCAGGTTGATGCTGACGATGCAGCAACGCCTCGCCCATTCGCGCAGGGTCAATGAATTCTCAGCGTGAGCGCGTCCGCACACTTCCAGAGCCTCGGAGTCCTCGAATTCTGCACCAACACCACGTCCCACCTCGGACACCTCTCTTTGCCAACTTTCTCCTGCCACAAGCAACGGGGCGCGCCGAACACACGGTGATTGCCGACGGACGAATCGGCGCGAAGTGCGGCGTGCGCCTGCAATTATTGGCGGCGGCGACTCTTTCTCCCTCGGCTTGACTTCTTTACGAGACAAATTACGGCTTCGCCTATCGAGGAAGGAAACGGGCGAAATTCCGCCGTGCGGGTCCCCGGTTTTTACACTACAGCGGACGCCCTTGATTTATGGCGACTCCTCGTCCACGACGCCTGAAGCCGACGACGACGCCGATAGGCTGTGGCAACGGAACACTCCGCCGTCTGGACGCACAGCTGAAGAAAGTGCGTGGTGTTGCAGTGGTGACGGATGGCGCGGTCTTGAGAACTGGGTAGCCAGCATAGGGGGATATCGATGTGTATGTGTATCTGTGCCCGTGCGCGCGAGTTCCCAGTGCCTACACCGCACCAGACAAGAAAGAAAGAAAGAAAGAAAGAAAGAAAGAAAGAAATTTGCTGGTCGAAAAATTCAATGAAAATGGGGAGAAATAAAAGTAAACGGCTTCTCAGGGTGTCCAAATGTGGGGCGGTGTAAAACAAAGGAAACAAAATGAAACAAAACAAGAAAGAAAAGAAGACGCATTCGGGAGGTCGGCGAGCAGCGCTGTGCAGCCGCGAACTGCCAGAATAAACGAGCCGTAGACGATAGAAAAACCAATGAACCCCGCTGTCACGCAGAAAAGTCTGCGTAGAGAAGGACGAAGGAATTAAAAACAATAAACATAAAGAAACAGAGGAAGACCGTAAGAGGCATGAACAAGACAGAGAAAAAGAACGAAACAGATCCTCGCCACATATTTTTGACGTTTTCAACATTTTAGCGTCACATCCATAGCGTTGTTTTTACCAGCGAACGGAATATGGAGAGGAATAATTAATTGCGCACTAAGTTTTCTCGCCTTGTCCACGGCTGTACTGCTTATGATTCGCCGAGTGTAGTGCAGTACTTTTCACTCTTTTTTTTTCTCTCCCTTTTCTTTGTGACCGTGTTTGGTGCGGGTGTCACTGAACTCGCCTCGTCTCTTGTAAAGTCTTTAGTCCATGCCTCCTCTTCTGTCTGCGGATTCTCATCTACACGTTCCGAAAAGCAAGAGCTAATAAAATTAATCAAAAAGGAGCCAGTGCACTTGGGCTATCGCGAACAGCTTAATTAAGAAGAAATTAGGTGACGTGTGCCCGGTATCGTGGTTTGTACTTAATTACGCGAATGATGATTACATAGAACAAGGAAGTGGGATAGTGCGTGCTGTGTTTAAGCGGAGCTTTAGCGTATACATGCGGATTTGTACATTGCAAATTTAATTTGTTTCTTCAAAAAGTTTCTCATTAATGCAGCCATATACTTAGATCGAGACACAATGCAAGAGCTAAGGATCGAGGACAGAACGACCCAGCTGTGTATGTTTATTTTAAGTGTCATCATAATTTTTTATACAGTATACGCGTCAAAGATGCTGAACGACAGCAGGCACTATATGAGTCGTCGTCTATAACAGCACCTCCAATCTGCATATTCGCTTCCGTTCTCTCTGTCTTAATCATAATTGCTACCTATCGTGTTGTAAAGCAGACAGCCAGAGCGCGCGCAGCATTTTAACTCCATTCATCACCATTCGGCGCTAGATGCCGAGCTAAAGGTACGTGCGTTTGCGCACACGATGACAAATGTAAGACCATCAGTTGACTTCACTGATAGAACTATATGACGTTTGAAAACAGAGGCTGCGCGGGAGACGTCGTATATATTGGAGAGTTGCGTATTAATTGCCATTAGCCCGTGCATTACTTCTTTGGGACATACGGTCAATACAGTAATAACCCCTGTGTTTTAAACTGGATTCGAGGCTTTTTAACCAACCGTCAGCAATTCGTTCATGCCAACTCCCACTCTTCATCTCTAACACCCGTTCTTTCAGGTGTACCGCAAGGTACCGTCCTTGATCCCCTCCTGTTCTTGATATACATTAATGACCTCCCATCAAATATTTCTTCTCACATCCCTCTATTCGCAGATGATTGTGTTGTCTACCGCGCAATTACTAACCCCTCCGATCATTCCATATTACAGTGTGATCTCACCCGCATACAGAACTGGTGTAAATCTTGGCTCATGTCCTTGAATGTATCTAAAACTGTGTTAATGTCTATCCACCGTCGTCAACATCACGTTGTTCATAACTACAGCATCAATAACAACCAGATTTCTACAGTTGATTCATTTAAATACCTTGGTGTGAATATCTCGCGTGACCTAACTTGGACCTGTCATATTAACCACATCATAAATTCTGCTAATCGTACTCTTGGGTACATACGCCGTAACCTTTCGCTCGCTGCTCCTTCTGTTAAAAAACTTGCCTTCGAAACCTTTGTCCGGCCAAAGCTAGAGTATGCGCATGCGATTTTTGATCCTCACCACAATAACCTCACTAACGCCCTCGAGTCTGTCCAGAACCGTGCGGCGCGATTCATACTAACTATTCATACACCTCAAGCATCTCGGCACTAAAAGCAGAAATTAACTTAACTGATCTGGCTAAGCGCCGAAAAATCGCACGTCTCAACCTTTATCATAAATTCTTCCATTCTTTGCCTTTAGATAACCCATACATCAGAAGAGCCCACCGCATTTCCCGCCACAGTTTCTGCAACGCCGTCTATCCAATCCCAGCCAATACCGTCACCTTTCACCAATCGTTTTTCCAGCGCACAGCCCAAGACCGGAATGACCTGCCCACCGAAGTTGCCACCACCATCAACTCTCAAGCATTCAAGCGGCTCATCGAAACTATCCCATCATAACTACCATTATATTGATAGCCTTTATTTCACCCACTCCCTCATGTAATATCCCCACCGGGACATTTGAGGTAATAAAATGAATGAATGAATGAATGAATGAATGAATGAATGAATGAATGAATGAATGAATGAATGAATGAATGAACAACAACGCAGAAGTGTACTCGCCGCCGCACTTCTTCGAATACGTTTTAATTTTCTCTACGCAGAGCTCAGAAAAGGATGTACTGTTCCCGTACCTCGACCCGTATTCAATCAAGGATGCTCTTAGACCATAGCGATGGACATCTTGAATATAGCGAATGCGGCCGGTGAATGTCGAAGAGCCCCTCTCAAAATGAAAAGCGCGCTCATTTCAGTAGATATAGTAAAGTAAGTCGTTATATACATAGCAGTGCAAGTTCTCTGCATCAGCTTATCGGCCATGTTTCTCTATAAAGACGCAAACTTAACTGGAGCTGCGTTGAGCATTGTTTAATGCAATTTCTCGTCCCGTATTCAGGAGACCTTCGTAGGTCGTAGAAATTTTCGTAAGGGTAAATCGCAGCCAGTCACGATGTCATGGACGCATCGTTAGTGAAGGTGGCCGGCCGAAAGCGGGGAACGACCCGCGGTTCGCGGAATTCGGCCCACTTAAGTATATAATGCCATAGCATAAATGGCTAGCGCGCCATTTATGCTAGAGCGTATAGGTCGTCAAGTTGGTGGTTTGAATACGTCGTCCGACAAACAACACACCAACTTTATTTCGGCTTCTCGTTTACTGCCTTGCAAAAGCTTCTCGTTGACTGCCGTCAAAGTCTGCCAGACCGTACTTTTTTTTTTTTTCCCTGAAGCCTTTCGGTTCTTCCTGGTCTTATGCTGGTCTCTCTAGTGCCATAAAAGATTTCTACAGTGTTTTACATACATTTACGTGTACGATGCCGGAACTGCTGGCCGCACTATTAGAGAATAAACCAAATGGGCCCTATTGATCGCAAGCGGGCGTAGAGACAACGCACTCTCTCTCCCTCCCCCGTCCATGCAGCAGCGTCTCTGAGCGTCTGTCGAAAAGAACACGGTGCATCCTCTTCCATTCGGCACCTTTTAAACAGCGTGGCCGACTTCTGTTGATGCGTCAGGCGTTCTGGGGGAGAGTGCAAGGTCAAAGGCGCCAGAGGAAAACAGCCAGCGGTGAGCATCCCCAATTCCCCAACCCGGCAGCAGGCAATGAAAAAAAAAAAAAAAAGAACGAAAAGAAAGCAACAGAAAAAGAAATATGAAAGGGGGGGAGGTGGTGTTGCAGGGGGGTGACGACACGATGATGCAGCGCGCTAAAAGGCTTCTTCTCCGCTTTTACAACACGACAGAAAATGCGCAGGGCTGTTGTCAAGCGGGCACGCTGATGTACCCATGGCGACTGCCGGGCAAACGGGCTCCTCGTCGGGTCCCGCGCTCGCGGCGTTTATGGCACCGCGTCGCGAGAGCCCGCGGCGCGTGGGCCTCCGCTCGCCCCCCGGGACTATAGCGCTCCGAGCGTGTCGGGAGGCGATGGACGCGTCGGCCCCCAGAGCGAGATGGAAAACGAGCGTCGGTGTGATGCAGAACTGTCAGCGGGTGGGCAGGCCCACTTCCAAAGGGCCGACGAAAAGCAATGGCGGAGACTACGGTGGTGTGCGCACACGCCCGGCACGTTGGGCGTGTGTGGCTCATGCACGAACGGGTTCGGCCGGTGTTCGTGCCAACGGGTAAAAGCGTATACTGTAGGTACACCGAACGAGCATGACGCGCTGTTTGCTCGAATCGCCCGTTGTGCTGTGCGCTGCGGTCGGGGCTGTCAGAGCGGCGCCCTGATTGGCAAGGGGCGCTCGGGCATTCCTGCCGGATGCGATGCCACGTGGCCTCGGCTTTCGACTGCGGCCGCACCCCGCCATCTGAGCTGTGCCGGACTCTGCGGCAACAGTCCACAGACACAACTATATGCTACAAAATTTATAGGGGTGGGGTTGATGCTATATTAGAAAGTTACGGTGATGACGGTCAACCTGAGTTCAAAGCAGCCGGCATTTGACTTATTCCCTGCAATAAGGGTGTTGCCTGAGTTGTGTCCAAAGAAGGCTGTACAAGGAAAAAAAAAAAAAAAACGAAATTCTTGAAATAACAGGTTTATACCCTTTTCTAGAACACGCTGTCTCGTGTTTTTTTTTTGTTTTTTTTTTTGCGCCGGATATCATTTTCCCGAATGCTTATAAAGGACTGAGCAATGTACAATACGCAAACCAGTTAAGAGGCAAGCTAACATAGCTCGCGGCAGATGAGTGCTCTGCGCAATCGTTAGCAACATTATTAACCTGAAGCGCGAGAGGCTGAATCATGTTGCAAATCCCTTGTTCCGCCAAGCAAAGTTTTCTTACGTCGCCGGCCCTCTGATTCAAGTTATCACGGTATTAATGAGACTCTCTTGCTGCCACTGCATACAGCTTTAAAGCACGAAAGAACGCTTACTGCATTGTCAGATAAATGATCTTCGCAACAAGCGCGGACGACGATATAACAAGTCAGAATGAACGCTTACATCTGGAAATATCTTTGTTTGAAAAGCTTAGAGGCATTCTCTGAACGAACGCAGATGATGCAACACGATTAAAATGCGACAAATAAAGCGTAAGCCGCCTCTTTTACCGATCTCAGTCACGGCTCCAGTTTGCACAGCAAACACACGCGCGCACGAAAAGGACAAAACAAAGTGACAATAGTTACAAAGTATTCAAATAACGAAAAGCGCTCACGAAGAGGGCGGGGTCAGAAGGCAGAAAAGGTTTGCAGCGTGGCTGCTTGAAACAAAGTCTGCCACCGAAGCGTCGGTAAAAGAGGCAGCGGAGAAGGAGGTTATAGGGGGGGAGAGAGGGGGGAGCGTTGGGAAGCTGCGGCGAATAAAGAACACGCGCAACAAACTTGCAAAGCGGGCAATCACTGGGAGATGCTACGAGCCAAATCCCTCGAAATCCCCGCCGTCGCGATGGCTTAAGCTCCGAAACAATAAGGTTTCGCATCGTGCACTATTATTACTTCTTTTCCGCCCGGGTAATCAGCGCGCGCGTGAAAAAGGCTTGGATTTCCCAAACGACGGACGGGAACGGCGCTTGTATATACACATGATGAGCGCCGGCGAAGCGGGAAACGCAAGAGTAAACGCGCACACGAAAAGCCGGGGCGCCGAGTTCAGTTTTGCGCGTTCGTCGCGAGGCGCATAGTAGGCAAAGCGCACGCAGTCGAGATGCATATTGCCGGCTTCCTCCACCACAGGGCGCTTTCGCGCCAATTCGGCGGCCTCTATCGAGTTTTGCGCTCATACACGCTTTGCAGGGGCTTACGCGGGTGCACCTCCAAAGGTGGCGGGCACGCAGCCGCCTCGCTAACGCTTTCTCAGGATTTTACAACTTGATTGATTGAGTTCTGGGGTTTTACGTCCCCAAACCGCGATATGATTATGAGAGGCGCCGTAGTTGAGGGCTCGGGAAATTTCGACCCCCTGGGGTTCTTTAACGTGCACTTTAACGTGAACATGAAACGCATATAGTACAATGGCCTCAGCAATTCGCTTCCATCGAAATTCAGCCGCCGCGGCCGGGATTCGATCCCGCGACCTCCAGATCAGCAGCCGAGTGCTATATCACTAGACCACCATAGCGGGGCCTTTTAGGGTCTTAGGGTTTCAGCACATGATATCTGCGTGATCGCCGTCGGCATGAACTAGCCTGCGTTCGTTTAAAGACGAACTTGGCCGTAGAGTATACGATTGCAGACGTGATAGCTTTTCTTTTTTTATCAAAGATCGCCAATCTCTTTACAGCCGAAATCTTGTACAATGTAGAAAAAAAAAAAGGAAAGCTGAATACATGCGCACGCACGAATGTGCCCACATGCGCATACGACGGATATAAGTGGCCTGTTCTTCTGAGAGGGAGAATGTGCAAGTGGCTGCGCTAACCATCGTCACTCACTGGTGTGTCCAAGTCTGTCAGACCAATCGCAGCAACAACCGACACGTCGAATTTCCCGCGCCGCCATGGCAGAGAACAGATGATCAGAATGGCGCGCATGCCTTTCGTCCCTCTGATCGAGTCCAGGCTCTCTCTCCCCCCTCCGCATCACGCTCTGTACATATAGTGCTGTATTTCTGCCTTTTGCACTACATGCTTGTCGTCGGGTCTAATAAGTTTCAAGCGCGCCGTTGGCCTCACAAGGGGCTCGACGCGTCGTCGTAATTCTCGCGGCGACTTAGCGAGGCTCCTCCGTTTGCGAAGCGTTAACGGAAGAATAATTAATTTCCAGCACCAGTCGCCGAGGTTTCATCAAAATATGCAAAATAAATTTAAAAAATGAAGTCACGCGATAACTGAAACGAACCAAGTGAGGAAAACAGAGAGAGAGAGAGGGGAGAAATAGAAGAGAAGATGCGTATGTGAGTTGAGAATAAGAAGAAAAAAAAAAGCCACAAGGAGAGAGAGAGAGAGAGAGAGCACAAGGTCCGCGCGATGAACTGCGATGTTGAAACGCGAGAAAATAGATGTTTTCCGAGCAGTGAGCAGGCGGGCGCAACGAGTGTAAAACAAACAGGCGCGGCGATGACTCGCGTTCCCCATCGCTTCTCTCGGCGCTCGAGCGCGCGTGCAACGGGGCCGCCCGCCGCACCAACTTCGGCCCCGCGTCAGACGACGACGACCTGCTGAAATACGCGTCCTGTCTGTGCAGAGCTCGCGTCTGTAGGAGGCCATTTCGCTCGCCACATCGTCTATATTTCGAGTTTTCTTTTTTCTTTTCTTTTATTCCTCCTCCGTCGGTGGTTCCGCTCAATCTGTGGTCGCCGCTGCCATCAGCCGAGGCCAGGCTCCGCGGCGCTGCCGACAAGAAGGAAACGAGGCGCGGTTGTCGTGGCGCGCGAGCGGTGATTACCGTCGATCGGCCGTCGTTAGCGCGACTCACGCGCGGCGCCATTGCTTGGTTACTCGCTTTATTGGCCCACTCCCTACACTTTGCCTTTCTTTTTTTTTTTTAGCGTCTTACAGCATTTCTTTCCTTGAAGAGTATATTCGGAGCACGTGCTCGGCAAGACGTGAAACGATTATTGCAAATGTGTGGGTTTGTCATCCGCGTGGCCATGAGGGCAGCGAACATGGCGTAGCGCTGTAAAAGAGCTAACAGGCCAACTGTAAGTGCACCAGCCCACGCCTTCGAGAAGAAAGTTGCCTCAGCTGCCGCAGTGCCGAAATGTGTCCAATGCGAGGATCGCGGCGCTGCGGCGAAAGTTGATTACGTTCATTTTATGGAATAATTAAGCAACAATACTGGATATATCTTACTGATGATTACGGAATGGTTACTGGGTATATGAAGCATTATTACAACACTCCTTATAGAGTTCAGTGAGCTGGTGTATGACGCGTCGCCCCCCCCCCCCCCCCCCCGACCAGCGATGAAACGTTACAGGATTTCTGAGTTATAAAATGGGATAATACGCTCCTTATAAACAAAATAGAAGTAAAGGGGAAGGGGGAGTCGACGTTCAAGCTGAAAACGAAGAAACAGAAGGTGTGTGACATCCATGAGATATGGAACGGGGCATCCTGACCGCCCTGTGACGACCGAAAACGTTCTCGTGTAGCAGAGCGCAAAAAAGGGGGAGCGAGGTCCAAGGAAAACAAGAGAAGGAGCAAATCTCGAAGCCCGCAGCAGGAGGGGAAGCGTAACGGTCGCTGACGGCGAGCGCGGCCCACGCGCCCCGCGTGATCAACGGGAGCAGCGCGGGAAGAGGCGACGCTGGCAAAGAGACCCCCAGGTGCAGAAGCTGACGACCTGGAAACCGATTCCATATCTCAGCGGCTGCGCCCCGCCTTCTCCCTGCGGCTGCCACCGATGACACGCCCGGCGCCGCGCGGCTCTTTAAGCCGGCCAGGTTCATTTCAGCTGGGCCCCGCGTGTCTGCTGCCGCGGGGGGGCGCGTTTTCACCGCCGACCACCGCCCGTCCGACCGGGCCCCTCTTCCGCACTCGTCTCTCTATACTTCGCCCCGCGACGGCCCCGCGGCTGCCCCCGCCGAGCGCGTCTGATGTCATTCCTGCCCTGCGCGAGCACCGGCGGTTTCCCATGCTCCGCAACCCCACCCAAGGGCAGCGGCGGCGGCAAACACACGAGCGCCAGGTCTGCGCACCTACGCACCGGGCCCTAAACGACGCCCTTCGCACCGCCCTGGGATGGTAGCCCCGCCAGGGCGGGCCACTCCGTTTACACACGACGAGGCGCACAACGCGGCGTCGCGCACGTGTCGACGGCGCTCACCTACCTGTCTGCGCCAATGCGAGTTAACGCACGGGCAGGACGCACGCGAGGCTCTTGCCGCACATTCATTAACGAATGTTCAAAGAACGGAATGGGTGCGCGACATTTCCGAGAGCCGCACGTTGTTACGCAACTCTACAACGATACATCGGCCCGTATATTGAGTCTGCACTGAGTGACATCATGCGGTCGCGATGCAACCGGCTGCCCGTAGTTTCGATCGCATTTTATTTTTCGTCAAATGTAAGTATACTCATCATTTCTTCTCTATTAAAAACCGTTTGATACAGAGGAAGCAAACACGGCAGGGGGCGGCAGAAAGGTGGGCAGATGAGATAAAGAAGTGTGCGGGGGATAGCGCGGTCGCAGTTAGCAGGGATAATTGGAGAACCTTGAGAGAAGCTTTTCCCAGTGGGTGTAAACAGGCTGGTGATGATGATTACGTTATGAATGCCTGACAGATTGAATCATTCAGTCCAAAGCATTCGCTCTTCTTATCGCCATCTAAGTTTGTCCATCTAAATTTGCGCTCAAAACAGAGGCAGTGAAGTTTTTTGTAAGATGCAGAGGTTCAAGCTACATAAGTGTTGCACGCGTACCATCACGTCATTTTTTTTTTTTTTCGAGAAATGTGCTTGCTTTGTACGTACTGAAGCTGAAGCTGCACGGCGTTCGCGATGTATGCGTGGGACTCGATGCCCTTGCTCGTGCCCGATAGCTTTCAGAGGAAACAAGTTCTACGATTCTTCCAGTACAAATGACATTCACGTATGCATTATTCACGACGTGAGCGTCAACACAGATAAAATGCATGCCGCAACCATTAGATGCAGGTATATGAAATATTGTTCCCTGCTGCCATCGCGGACCGACCCTATTTTGGACCGCCTCGCTTGCGCTCATCTGTATATACGGCCTGTCGCATGTGTTTTGCGAGTATGCCTTTAATTGTAGGTAGGCATGCCTCTTGAGCGGTGAAAGTCTCAATTCATCCGTTTCGTCACGGTACGAGTATTTTGCCCGAGCTTTCATGCAGCGCAGATGTACTTACACAACAGCTAAAGTATTCGTAAGAGCTATATGCATGGGAAGCATACGCATAACTAGAAGGGGTTCAGTCCTCCCACTCCACGATATTCGAAGGCTGACACACAGACACACCCGTTCTTTTTTTTTTTGTGCACTTATGTCATAAAGACTATAATGCAGTTAAACCTATAATTAATGTCCCCTATGAGTTACTTAAGTTGTGTCTAAGAAGTAAACGAGGCCAGCCCCATTACGTATTCCTCTTTTCCTCTTGATACGAGATTATATATATATATATATATATATATATATATATATATATATATATATATATATATATATATATATATATATATACCGAATTAAACTCTTGGCTTTCAAACTGACGGTATAGGGCAATGCGCAGTCTTACTTAAATGCGAAGTAATTAAGGAGAGCGACCTCTAACTATTTTACATCAGCGCTATTTCTTTTTCCTTTTTATTCTAACACCCCTAAGCATCACGACTAAATGTGTACGTCAGCGTCAACAGAACTGTCTAGCCCAGTTCTAATAAGACGGGAACGTCGCAAGAGCACATAACAGCAACAAGAAAGTATAGCAAGATAGCGCCATTTTCCCTGTACCTTTACCTTTGTCCGTGTTTTTAGCGCTGTTCGCGCCTTACTGTAAACAGGTAAGAAGCAGGTGCTTTCCCGATATTTGTCTCGGATGGTATTTGGTGAAACGCTTATTTGCCGACAACTACACACACACATTTACGCACCGCCCGTGTCGTCAATGTGCCTTCCTTTTCATGTGTACACTCTTTGCGGCAAATATGTCGCTAAGTCGGCCTGTTCGGGCTTTCCCGTGGAGAGCTGCTCGCGAGTTGGTTAAAGAGCGGACCCACTTAGGAGAGCGTGAAAGGCGGCGCCTATTGCTGTTTACATTATTTCTTATCACTCCTTATTTGTCTGCATCAGGGTGCTTAAAGAAACCAAATGTCGACAGGACGTATACGGTGCTTGAGTATTTCGAGTGCGCTAGATAATAACCGGGTTCGATTTCATATATGTATGCTTATTCCCCTCGAGTGTGGCTTATGCAATATAAACGCGTGAAGAAAGCTCCAGAAGTTCGCTCTTGTGCTTGGGCGTGGAACCCGGATGACAGGAATGAAAGATGACGCAATGGGAAACAGACGCATGCTCCGCTCGCGTAGTGTATATACACGAAATACACGCTCAAACGCGGCCAGTTTATGTAAGATGAGTGTGGGCCATACTCCTCCGGGGCAAAGGGCGATTCCTCTCTGGTTGCACGCGGCTGAGAGAGTCGGGAAGAAAGGATGCGGGCTCAGCGAGGCGTTGTGCATGCGTATATGTGCACGTGCGTGTCGAAGCCAGTGGCTGCTTCGATGGAGGAGTTTGCTGAGGCGCTTCCTGGGTCGGGCTACAGCGTGCACCCGACTTCCTTGCCGCGGCCCGCGCACTCTTACATGGGGGAGAGGCAGCCGGCGGGGGCGCACCAGCACGACCCCCGGGACCTTAGCGCTATGCCGGAGGAGAAGCAAAGGGAGTACAGGGCGTGCTTGGCTTCTCTCATCTCTGGTTGCTGACAAACGACAAAATTCTCCGCGCTGAAGAGAAATATTGCCGACCGTCGAAGGGCCCCGCGCGCTCAACCCGGTGCGGGCTGTGCCGCTTACCGATAAGATTGCGGCGCCGTTGCTGGCCGACAAGACAAAGAGTCGAGTGTACTTTCTCCCCGCGCGCCGCGACTCGTGTAAACTGTGCGGCTAGCGCGTTTGAAGAGCTCCGGCAACGCGTTTCTGCATAGCCCAAGCCGTGTGTTGCCACTCGGCGTTCAAGTGTGCTGTGTGTACGCGCAGAGAGGCGGCCGTGTTTCTTGCGTAAGCCTCACGCTTCCTCAACGACCCGCGCTTTCCCGTCAGTACCACGATACCCCGCTTGTAGATGCGTGACCACGAGCAACAATTATATCGTATGATACGCATGCATAACTAGAAAGGAAAGAAAGCCGTATAGGTCAATGTGCAGAGAACAGTGAATGACGAAAAAAAAATAATAAAGTCTTGCCTATGGTGACAATGGCAAAGGCAACGAACACATATGAGCGAAAATTTCGGGCCGAGACATTTCTTCGAAGCAAGGTATATACGATGCACAGTATATCACCCTTGGCGGCGCTACATTTGCCGCTTATCCGCATTTTTGTGCGGCTATAGAGATCACGGAAGCCATGTCGAGCATACACACTTTCCATTATTCTTTCGTAGAAATGACTCGCTTCGCCTCTTTCCTGATTATGACCACCACCTGGTCTCGAACTGCAGGCCAAGTTACGTCGTTATTCGCGTCAAAAGTCAGAGTGCGTACATGACCGCCCTCCCTCCCACCCTCCCTTCTCTCTGATTTTGGGGCATCTCGTAAGGAGCGTAGCTACATGTAGGTGAAAGGCATTCCGCCAGGAAAATTGCGCTAATAGCGCAATTAACGCCTCCCGTAGTGCAAATATCACCGCCATCATGCGTTTTGCCGTGCGCGCGTAGCTGCCGGCGCTACCATAACGATTGCCATCTTCTTTAGTAATCAGGTGAGGAACGCCCGGGGTGGTCTCGTGTTGCATTATTATCGCCTCCTGCAGCCATTAGTCAACGCCCGCTCTGCGCCCTGCCGGCACGGCAGCAGGCCTCTGGCAGTGCTGCGAGTCTGTGGCGGTAATCAAAGGGCACCGAGTTCCGACAGCCCCTTGCCGCTACTGCCAACTAGCAGTTGTCACCTTGGGTTGTTCAGAAATGCATTATGACAGAGGGAATCGTATTTTCTTTAAGTGTGAGGCGAGCAACAAGAACAGCATGCAGGCGCCTGCGTGAGTAAAAACGTCTTACGCTGGAATTGTTCGCGAGAAAAAGAAGAAGAAAAAGAAAAAAACTTTATTTCCGCAAGGTAAGTTCCCAGGCGTAGGAGGAGCCCTCAGTCCAGGGCCCCTGTGGCCTTTGCCATCTTGCCAGCTCTGTCGATCAGCTTGAGCTGTTCATCAGGCTTCGAGCAGGATAGCGCAGCGTCCCACTGCTCCGGTGTTGGTGCTTTGTTTACTGGCACTACCTCAGATTTTTGGCAGGCCCACGTAACGTGGTACAGTGTTGGGTGTTCCCCGCATAGAGGACATTTACCGTCATATGTCGTGGGATAAATTTTGCTAAGTAGGCTCAAATTGGGAGAAAAAGCCAACCGAGATGCTGGACGTATCTTAAGCGAACCTCGTCTGCCAATGGCTAAGAGGACTTCCGAAGGAAAATGTTGATTTCAGCCACGAAATCGTCAACGCTTCACGCAAGGCCTACTTATACACCATACAGTTAGGATATACACCCCGAAGTAACTGCTCATCGGTGGAAACACATCTTCCTTTTAAATGAGACGACGCGCTTTTGTACAGTAGAAGTCTGTAAACAAGGCGGACAGCGGCAAGGCGACATGCTTTGACGGGTATTCTTTTTTTTTTTTACGCATGATTTTTGTTTGGGAACAGAGTTTCGTGAGGCGAGGAATGAGAAGAGCGCGACAGAGTAAGTTTGCATCAAGAAACTCACCCGACAAGCACGCTTGTTGGGTGCGTTCCTGTATGCTGTTAGTTCTGTAGAATCTGAGAAAAGTGACTAAAAAAATCAAGCTAGACCTTTTCGATTTTAAATTCTCGTCGACAACTCTGGGAGCAGAATTCTATCGGAGCGTCTAGGCCATCTCTTTTCTCAGGGCCGCTTTTTATTTTTCACAGACACTTGTTATACCGAAAAAGTAATTGGTCGTACAACATTAATAATTCAGGCAACGGCCCACTATAGGTTCGTTCGTGATCATCAAACCAAATAAATAATATTAACTATTCACCGTACAAGCAGGACTTTCGACAATAAATGTCCTCCCTCATCGCACAGCAGTTTGATACGTGTTCCAAGCCTTCTAAACGTGCTGACCAGTCACTCGAAAAGCAAGAATTCTGCGCGCATGCGCGCGGTTGGTTGTCAACGGCAGGGGGACTTACCGGCAGTGTCAGCACCGGGGCCAGTGACGAGACGCTAGCCGCACCTGCGACCACACAACGAGGATGGACAACACGCGACGTCGAAGCCGGCAAAAGTGGCACGCCGCCCGGTATCCACAGGACGCAAGAGGAGGAGTACAACAGGCGTCCCTCGGAGCAACCGAAGCGCACGCGACGACGCTCAAAAGTCTGGCGTCCCAACGCGGCGAGTACGCTCACATGCTGCTGCCGCCGCCAAACACGGCCGTCGCGCGGTGAAGCCTTCTTCGCAGGGCACAAGGCGAACAGTGCGAGCTCGGGGTCCCGACTCCCGTCTCGGCCACGCGCGTTCTGCCCGAAAGCCCACCTCGAGAGCGCGCCAGGCGTTCCCCTCGGCCGCTGCGAGGAGGACGGCATAAACGCGGGAGAGGAGGTGGAAGAGAAAGAGGGGCCCGAGCGCACTGTCTCTCTTCTCGCCTCTTTTCCTGTTTGAATAGGGGAGAGCGTAAGCGGTTCGAGGGAAAGGAGAAAAGCGAGCGCGGGATGGTACGCCGCCTGTACGCGGCTTCGGCAAACTTGGGGGGCCCCCACGAATCGACGACGGTGGGTGGGCAAGCGGGACACCAATTCATTTCTGGCCGTTGCGTGAGCTGCGCGCGGGCGCGCCAAGGTTCGGCGAATAGCGCGGCGAGTTATAAAATATCTGTCTGGGCTGAACTAGGCAACGTTGTGTGAAAGGTGGGATATTTGGCGAGAAGAAAAAAAGTAGAAAGATACTGGAGGATGCAACGCAAATGTCACTCGCAATAGAGGGGCGTGTCACTGTAAACCGTGATTTTGTGGTTGTCTATACTCTCTTCCTTGTTTCCGCTTGCTGCGTCCACAGCCTTACTTTCTTTTCCTGTACCCTTACAAGTGATATGAAATACTCTGAACACAGTATTACATACGTAACACACACGAATAGTAAACAATTCAGTCGGCATCCTTCTCATCTGCCGGCACTCTGTTTATTCCTTGTAATACTGTTGCGATGTGTGTCGTTTTGAAATCGACGGTGTAGTAGTCGATAAGCGCTCATAACTTCAGAAATTAGCGGCACAGGATGATGGATTTTTTTTTTTTGCACGTTTGCCTACGTTATGTCTTCAGATGCATGCCCGGTCTCATTACCTATAAAGATACGCTCACTCTATTTTATCAGTTTGCCGAAACACCGATACGGGATACGCATACATGTTAGATGTCGCGACTCCGTCACAAAGGTAGTTCAGGGCCGCTTAATGCATACTGCGTCATGAAATTCGCACCGAATGATTCCGCGCGTGGCAAGGAAACGTCGTCTATCTATCTATCTATCTATCTATCTATCTATCTATCTATCTATCTATCTATCTATCTATCTATCTATCTATCTATCTATCTATCGTAATTGATCTTTACACCTCTAACATGATATACTCGCCATGTACGTCACGATTAACGATACTGCAACCACGTGTGGCTCACAGCCCCAGTAGTGCTTTGCCCAGGGTATCCGGGTATGCGCCACAGTTGTTTCAATTTTCGACCCCTTACGATTAGATCAACGAGCGACGCTCAAGATATGCACATCACCGCGCTGTATAGTGTGGATTTCTCTTCCATAAAACAGGCGTCTGTGCTGTGCACTAACGCCTGCTCCAATGTTACGTCCTACCATGAGCTACAATTCAGTCGCCACGGGGCCGTCGAGTTTCCTGGTTAGCCCATATGTTAACCATACACCTCCTGCACTGTGCGCAAAGACATTGATCATATTCATAATACTTTTCTGAATGTCACACGATCCTCCATAAGCAATTTCATCGCTGTATGCTTCGCATGACACCGTTTCCACAGTGCGTGGCGTATCTGCAGGATTGTCGTGTTGGTGTTTTCTCATTGATTTTATTTGATTGATTGTTTGTCGTGTTTCCAAGGGAGAAAAAGGAAATCAATACGTTGAATACAAACGCTACTTGTTCAAAGATTATTCTAGTTGTGACGAACTGTTTGTCGGACTTGTGTAAACACGAGAAACGACTTGAATACGTGTATATCCCCTCACAGAACGTCACATTTGCAATGCACGTACAATATTCACAAGATCTGCGTGCCTATTCGTCTCTGCGTGCCTGCTGCAACAGAAATGGCGCGTCAAAGCCCGGTAACTTGTTCCTCTCTCGCGGCCCGTTTTAGCGCTTAAATCTTCGGTGACGTGCACACTTGGCGAGCTTTGACATAGCGAAAGAGCCACTGTTCTAAGCGTGGCCCCGATACAACCTGACGTCTTTCACCAGGTGCCAAATCCCATGCAAGTCACGGATCTCCTTAGGCGTGTGTGTGGTTCTTTCTTTGCGAAGTCGTCCGGATGCCTTGTGCTTCTTAGGTTGGGAACACGAAATAGAAAGCGATCGAACGAAATGTCAGTCTAACTTCCCGGGAAGCCTTCGCGCGAAACGTTTTCTGCCGTAACGTATATTGGACTGCATCTCCGCTGCGTTGACAGCAGAGAACATGCCGAATTCAGCAGCGCGACATATTCGCAGTGTTTATATATATATATATATATATATATATATATATATATATATATATATATATATATATATATATATATATATATATATATATATATATATATATATATATACTTTTGTTTCGTACCGACTTCACCTCGCATTCTTATCCCGGCCGCGGCGGCTGCATTTCGATGGAGGCGAAATGTTGAGGCCCGTGTGCTGTGCGATGTTAGTGCACGTTAAAGAACCCCAGGTGGTCGAAATTTCCGGAGACCTCCACTACGGCGTCTCTCATAATCAGAGCTGGTTTTGGGACGTTAAACCCCACAAATCAATCAATCATCAAACTCGCATTCTTGTATTGTTGAAGAAAAAAAAAAGAAAAGAACCTGGCTCGAGGCATTGTCCACCATTATTTTTTTTTTCATGTGAACCTAAGTTCTTTAGCGCGGCGTCCTTGGTCATTAACTTCATTCGGTAACCAAAATAATAAACAGCGCTGTTTTACTTAAGTTGACCCTACGTATCATGCGGACGTCAAGCCTCATTGTTCAGGATGAAGACAAAAGCAGCGTCCCTCGGGGTTCCATCGCCAATTCAGGACGCGAATGTTGGTTTTACTCGTTTTCCTGTTATATATAACCAGGAAAGAGGCTAAGTAAATATCAAAAGCGTCGTAGTAGTAGAGGGAAAGGCAGCGAGGGCATCGCTTTCTTTACCACTCTTTTGTTAAAGAGTGTAAAGAGTGCAGAGTGTGAGCTCTTGGCATAATCACTCTCAGCGTTCTCGTTTAGATGACATACTCCTGACCAAAAGTAACTCGGGCAGCAAAGATTTATGCGAATATTATTATTTTTGAAAATGTGCATGTAAGAGGAAAACGTGGTTTCTTTTCGTTTTTCTTAATCGTTTAACCGAATGTCACAAGGTTAATCACTGGTTTAACCGTTTGTTGGAATACGTACGTGGTGAAATAAGGAACCGCAAATTTAAAAAGTAGCTTTAGAGCGGTTCTCCAAGCCACGAAACGCCGTCGTGGACTGGCATTTGAATGCAAAATAAATCGAATGCAGAAAAACAAGAGGAGATGAAATGATGGCATCAAGGCGACATGCGCAATACGAGTGTCGCTGAAAGGGGGTGCCTGCAGTGTACTCGAATTTCCAATAACAGCCTGTGTGACGCGAACCTTCAGTCGCATTGAAATTACTGGGCAGGTGAAAAGTGCGCAGAACAAGGCCTGCCCTTCCTTCGTACTGTGTTGTTGCACTGTTTTAATGCGAATCATAATGCAACTCGCGAACTGTCAGTTCTTCTATAAAGGAAGCGTTTACGTTATTCTACTGGCCAGGAGAGGCAAATTTCCTCGCCCCTGCAGGTATGATGCACATCAGCCCACTTAGATTTCCTATGCGCCTCTATAAACGAAGGATTATCTACGACTATACGAGCTTGCTGTTTTCTGGCTAAATAAGCCTCATCTCAAGCATCTTTCGCTGCGCAGTCCTATATTGCACAGAGTATAGTCGCAGAGAGTGTCTGCTCGAACGGGGACGTGAGGCTATAAATGTATCGATACGGAGGAGCGATCGGTCGGAAGCGCGAATTGCGGAACGCACGTCCGTACACTAGCAGCGTGAGCGACGCTAGACACAAAGCGCGTGGGATGGTTCGAGACGCGCAGTATACAGACGACGGTGAGTTTTGCATTCGCCGGGATGGGCCGCTCATATATACGACTTGGCGTTGCATCAGCATCCCTCGTGGCAGACAGTGCTCTCCCGCTGTGCCGTTGGTCCAGGGTGTGGTGGGCGCGCGTATGAAGAGAGGCAACCCCCGCCTACCGGCCAGTCTGCACGCTCGTATCAACAGCAGCGAATATAGAGGGCGGCTCTGACCAGCAGCTTCTCATCCGCGCCGCTGGGAGCGATGCGTGTATACACGCGCCACTCTTCGGAGGGCCCCCCTTCCATTCTCTGCAAGCGGCGCTTGCATCACACGTTACGGGCCACTCCGCTCCGCGCCGGAGAATGGGCGCATCGAGCCGCGATGAACGATTGCCCAGGAGCTTCGGTCAACAGGCTACCCGGCTTTGGTCCCGAGCGCTGCCGGAGAAAATAGCTCGCGCGCACACCTCTTTCGCGATCGCGCCGGGAGGGCAGCGTGCGGCGTTTTTCCGCCGCCTGGTTTTGAATGCGCCCATCCCCCGTCTTTCGCTATCGTCGGAGTTGTTCCCCTCTCCCCGCTGTTTATTCCGAAGGCGCTACAGGTGCGCTGCCCCGACGTTGCTCGACATGCACTCGAAAGAGATATCGCTCGGCGCTTATAGAGGCGGTGCAATATATATGTAATACAAATACTCAAAAATGCGACTCAGTGCGTCTAACGTAGGAGAAAGCGTCTCCATTATGCTCAGCGAAAAGGGCCACTCAATAGCTGAGAAAAAAAGAATGCGTCCATGTTGACCGATGTAGAGTTCATTCGTGCTTCCTCCCGAACAGCATCCATACAGGGGTATGCTTTTCGTTCTCGAAAGGAAGTAGAAAATTGGTGGGGATCATTTTATTCTGTTCGATCTTTCTCGAAGCCACCGAACGCTTTTTGGGACAGATCGTGATGTGTCCTGTGTATCAACGACCTCATTTATGGTCAAAACGTATCGCGGTGAAACGGACCTTAAGGCGTCTATTTCCGACTCCCGTCACCTGGCTTCCGCAGTGCGAAGGGATGACAGCGCTAGGCGAGACTTTACATTGCCACGTGAGCGAATACAAGACAACTTACAAATGTGCTGTCATTATCATGCCTAGTCGCTCCGATGCTATAAGATCCTTTATTTTCTGATAAAAGTACGTGCACCTCGTCTCTGGGAACGTTTATCAGCAGCACTTGCATTTTTTTTTTTTTGGTAAAGACAAAGAAACAAGCAAACCAGCAAATAACACTGTTGTTCGAGCGAAACGCTGAAGAAAGCACAGCTTCTTTAAGCTTTCGGCTGTACAGTTGTATGGTGGCGTAGTGAGTGTGCGCCAGACGCCGCTGACACATTAAACAAATCCCAGTCACAGTTCCTGTAACAGAGCAGTTAGCTCATGTTAGTGGTCACAGATCTCTCTCGATTCTGCATCCGCAAAACAGCGGTCGCCGACATTACCCAGGCGTGCACGTGCGCGCATATTAGCAGGCCTCCATGGACGCGCACCAATACGCGTCAGTGCACATTTGAGAATAGCGGCAGTCCGAGTTGCGGCAAATGCGGTGCGTGTGTGCGATATCTGCCGCCCTGATCGCGAGATGCAATCGCGGCGTCACGGGAACGGCACCCACCCCACTGGCTGGTGGTAATTTGCCTTTCATGAGAGCACATAGCGACTCTCTCGAGTTGATACCGCTGGTCCCGCGTGATCATGTATCCAGTGGTTCTCAGGAGTAATTGTACGTTGGCATAGAGCGCGATTATCTGTCGGCACGGTGCCGATTTTACGCGAAGTGATTGTCGGGCCAGAATAATGGTCGGTCGGCTGTTTGGGCGCGATAAGCGCCCGAGCGTCAACCGCACGAGACGTGTAATTGTGCGCGCAACAAAAACGACGTTTGATTTATAGAGCACTCATTGTTCGCGACCGAAGTCGATGCGGTGAAGAAGCGTCCGCAATGCAGGGCGCGGAGCGCGCCGACGCATCTTTGCGCGCTCGCGATACAAAGTTTTACTTGGTTCGTGTTGTTCAGATAACATGTTCCCAAAGTCGAACAAAGTTTAGCGACAGAAAGAGAAAGCGACATCACTTCATGAATGATGTTAAACTTTAGCAACGAAGTTTGGGGGGGGGGGGTCGGAATAATGAATTTCGTCTCATGCAAATTCATGCAAGCGCCGCGCATACGCTCAAGTCGTCTCTCACTCACAAAACGCCGAAACTGGTCGTAAAAGAACTCAGCCATCGCGAATAATAAACATAGGACAGGAGGGCTAGCCAGTCAAGGATAAGAGCACTTAATTACACACGACTGAGAAGGAGAATCCGGCACGTGTATATTGTGTACGCCTATGACACGTGTTGTGGAACAGGAACGTCCAGGTTGTCGGTTCATTGTTCAATATTGGTCAATGAGCTTCGTCGCTCACGCATACGTTGATTTGACTGATCGACATGGTAACGTGTGAACGTTAAACCTTGGATCTCAGGACGCCGCATATGTAGCAAGTCAAAGACCATCACATATTAGCGCGTGACATCCACAGTGTGAGATTGGACGCTTACAGAGCCCAAGGGGACCTCATGTCGTCACCAGACTCTTCAGCGTATTTATCTGTGGAAAGGAGGCATTCCTTCCAGTGGAGCACCGACCGGGGGGGGGGGGTTCAAAGGTTGTAACCTCCCCCCCCCCCCCCCCTGAAGCCGACCTAACCCCCCTCCCACTCCGTAACTGTTCCTATGTCCTATATAGAAGAATGTAGAGCTAATCTCTGCAAAACGCCGAAAGAAATAATAAAAATAATCATCATCATTGATGTCACTATTATTTGGCATTTTATTTACTTTTTCTTACACACGTAACAATTGTGTAATCGCTTGCACGGCCCTTCGTGAAAAATTTAACCCCCCCTTCCCCCCCCCCCCCCCCCCCCCCTGGTAGATATCCTGGGTGCGCTACTGATTCCTTCTCCAGCGATCTTCGAATGCCCCTGTATTGTGTGTGCCGAGCACATTCGATGTCTGAAAATTTCCCTATCTCATCGCACGCGCTAATCGTGCGCTGTCCTGAGCTGCGTTTTCCTTTCTGCTGGCAACGACTATACATCTATAGCTCTATTAGACCGTCGGTTATCTGTCCCGCGCATGATATGCATGCCCTGCCCAACCCAACCTTATTTACTCGAGGCGTTTCGGGACGCTCCGAAGGCAAAGGAACGCCGGTTGCGACATTTTAGAATTGCATACGCGCATGAACTTCTCGCGTTTCAGCCTCAAAACGTCAGCGCCCACAAACCACCTGCCGAGAGTGCGCGCGAGCGCATTATAACGCAGAGGGCGTGATTTCCGCACGGCGAAAGTTCCGCAACGTTCAGAGGGTAAACACGGCGACTACACAAAGCGGGCACACTGAAAGAGCGATAAGAGAGAAGCATAATTCAGCCCTAAACGGTGACTTCCCGAGTGCGCGCGAGGTGATGGACGCGGCGCCCAGGAGTCGCCCGGCCCGGTTGTGCAAGTGCGGCAGTTCAATCTTCGCGACGTGGTTATGCACTGCGCGCACGCGCTGGCCCTCTCTCTCAATGAGGGCCTCGGCAGAAGCACGCTTTCATTGGCGAGCTATAGCCGCCGCTTTGCGCCAGCGGGCGAGCTCATCAGGTCCGCCAGCTCATCGAGACTGCGCGGCCAGTGGACAAGTTCAAAATTAAGCGCTCCGGGTTCCACGCGGGGCAAACAAACATCATTTTCCCCCTTGGCACGAGCACGCGTTGCGCGTCCCGAGACTGAAGCGGACGTCGCTCCACTTCCACATGTGTCAGAACGTGCAGCTACACCTTGCCAGCTTTTGCAATAGCGAGTGAACCCGAGCAGAAATTTTGCGGTCCTGTGAGAAATCAATTTGCCAAGCGAACTTTTCAGCATATAACAGGCGAATGAAGCACACAGACTACGTAAGTACAGTGATTGACTGATTTCTGGGGTTTTACGTACAAAAACCGTAGTGAAGAGCTCTAGAGATTTCGACCAGTTGGGGTTCTCGTGCGCTGACATCGCACAGCACACGGGCCTGAACATTCCGCCTCCATGGAAATGAGGTTTCAGCAGAAGGAACTCACTGTCTAACTAGCTTGTCAGGTCGTAACTGTATTGATAATATGCCATAGAATAAAGCAAGATATAACAAATATTGAAGGCTATCATGGAGAAATATCAGCTGTTCCACATGGCGAGGGCTCCCCGACGCATGCAGAAGAGCTTTACTGCACAAGGAAGCGGCTGCGAATGGCAGGCCAGCACGTTTTCATCTTTTCATTACCTGTTAAAGGCGTTCGGCACCGCCAGCATGGTTATATGAGCACCAACAGCGTTGCCGAGCGCATATACTCCGTTTCACACATCAGGTGTAACGCTGTGAAGGCTACGCAAGCAGTCCGTAAAGAAAAGAAAATGAGAGGGTGTATCGCTGCGACAAACAAACGAAAAACGTAAAATACAAACTCGTATATTTTGATTGTTTCCCCAGCTATACGAGCGTTTTTTTTTTTTTTTCTTTCACGGTGATGGCAAATCTATTTTGGTTTTATGGCTGCCTATAAAGCATTTATTGTGTCTCGCTCACCGCGAACAACGCACTATTTTTCGGTTGCGGAAGTAAATAGCGCGAACAAGAGCACTAGCTTTGACAGCTTTACCACTCATTTATGAAAAAGGAGTATAGTCATAGACGCTTATCGTGATATACCGCATGTTGGCGCCGACAAGTCGTACACTCGTCGATGGCCGCCATCACGCATTCGTGCAGTTCACCGGTGCTTAACCTTATAGGCGCCACAGGTCTCGGCACCTATATCGCAAACGCTGAAGAACGGTCATTTTCGGCGCGATCACTGCTTAGCATAGTCGATGTTTCCAAATATTCGAAAATTTCGAATGCCCAATTTTCTATTCAAAATACGAATATTTAAAATGTAATATTCGACGAATATTCGGAACATGCCAAGGTCCGCACACCCCTGAAAATACGTTCTTTCGCGAATTAGAAAATGTGCTGGAAGCTATGGAGGAAACACTCGCGTCGACTTATATACATATGCCCATACCGCCCATGCATGACAACAAACCACCGGGTTGCTTTTATTACGTCACCGCACACTACAACTCTATATGCGACTGCGGTCACCAAATGCTGCGATTAGTCAGAGGGAGGGGTTGGGGGGGGGGGGGGCGGAGGGAGACGAAAAAAATCTGCTAGACAGCCCGAAGCGCAAACATTTATGTACTACGTATCTATATCATGTGCATGTACCATAAAACACGCGTTTAGAAAAACTGCGAGGTTAGCAATACTTCATATGTATAGTACCAGGGAGCATACGTGCCCCATAGCAGATTAGCATTTGGCATGAACTCCATGTTGCGCGCCTGCGCAGTAGCCTGCAAACGGAGGACATATTCTTTGAGGCAACGAGACTGCGCCTATGATTAACGAAATTAAGCTACGCAAAAGTAGACGCACTTCTTCGGGAACATTTCACAACACGCGAATCGCGTAAGTACTTTCCAGAGGCTTGTACATAAGCCGTCGAGCTAGCTACTATACTCATCGTCTATTTACCAAACCGAGAGCGCCTTTCGAATACTCGCTGCAAGCACTGAGCCCCTTGTGCCTTTTCACGTAGTGAAAATTTCTGGGAACCACTCGCGTGAAGGCATCACTTATTAATAATCGATGTGGCTTTACGTGCCAAAACGAGCTGTGACTATGAGGCACGCACCGTAAAGACTCCGGAGTAATTTTGAGCACCTGGGTATCTGTAACGTCCACCTAAATCTAAGAATACGAGATTTATTGCACCATATAGTGCGCTACAAACCAAGAAATATCTTTGCTATTGGTCACAACTTCCTAGGTTACCCATCCGTGACGTATTTATTTCGAGAGACAAGCAGAGAGCCGTATCCACATATATGTGTGAGCATGCCCATATACACTGAAGTAAACGTATACGTACTACACACAGTCGTGCTACACGAACTGCGCACGCGCGCAGTGCCAACGCAATAGATGCATCGACAACTTCGAAGGAGTTTGAACAATCGCGGTTAAATGTCGAGCACCCAGGTTTACACAGCGAACGATGACCGACCGGAGGCACGTGCAGGTGCCTTTCTTATCCGTCGACAGGCAAAAGGTGGAGCTTCCGCTCCGTGCGAGGCTGGCGCGCTCAGATCCACGCAGAGTTTTTCTTTTTTTTTTTCTTTCTCTTTGCGAGGCAGTCCATGCAACATCGTGCCCAGCACGAGGGGCGAAATTGCAATCGCTCCTGACCGGCCGCAGCGCCCGACTGCCGCCGCGCCTGCATGCATATAGTCGGTCGTGCGGACGCGTAGGCAGCAAATTGATGTTGAACCGATAAGATGCACCACAGGCGTTGAGTCCTCCTATTTATCTTTCTCGATTTTTGTTTTTCTCTTCGCGCGTACTATTTGTTCTTTTCTTGTTCGTTTTGACTGATACAATTTTTTTTTTTCGCCACGGGATCATCTCCCACTTCCCTCCACATCTCCCTGCCGTGCAGTTTCGGTTGTACAGGCGGCGAACTAAAACGAGATGTCCGCAGAGTTGCTCCATTTTTGAAGAGCTTAAAGGCGCCGCGGGAGCACGTATCTATGCATGCGCAAGTGGGATACGAAAATAACCAATGCGAGAGAAAGAGAAAAAAAGAGAGAAAGAGAGTAGAAACAGGCTTTTACGCCGCTTTCTCCGAGACTCGGCGGATATATTAGAGAAGTCGCCTCGCAGGAAGCAAATTCAGTGAACCGAACGGCAGTCACGTATGAGAGAGCGAAACCTGAAAGCGAGCGGCGCACTGCCCGTTTTATCTCGGGGGCAAATATTAGCGTTCAGTTCACTTGTCGGGGACCACTAACGTGAAAACGCATCCAGCCTTCCTCTAGCTCGACAGGCATAGCACTCTCTTTTTTTTTCTCCTTTTAACTCTTGTTTCTTTCTGTCTTGTTCAATTCAAAACAGGCCGAAATGGAGATGCATAGGCCACCTGGAAATGCTCCCGCGGTTCCCATGCTTCCGGTCAGTTGAGACCGATCGGTCTCAGACCGAAACGAGGCGACGCGCAACGGGTGGAAAAAAAATGCTGCTGGGGATAAAGATTAAAAAAAAAAATAAAAACAGTTTTCTGAAAAACTGGCTGTCGTGTTCGGTAGGGATGTTTCTTTGAAACAAGTAGACCGACTGGTCTGAGCTGGCGGTCGCATACTCTGCGTGTATGGACAAGCAACTCTAAGGATACGCGCGTGCGCGTACGCGTGCACACACACACACACACACACACACACACACACACACACACACACACACACACACACACACACACACACACACACACACACACACACACACACACAGAGAGAGAGAGAGAGAGAGAGAGAGAGAGAGAATTTGGGCCGTTTTGTGTGCATGGAGTAGGAAATCTTTACCTTGTATATCCACAGGTGGTAAATGTGAACATAAGAAGTAATTATGAACATTGAGAGTGCACTGATTATGTGACTCTCTCCAATACGCGAGGTCCGTGAACGTTAATATCCGAAATTCCCGGAAAGATTACCTGAGAAAAGCGTAATAACATAATCTTTCAAAGCAGCCTTTATATGGAAACAGGGGTTAGGAGCTGGGGAATGAACCGATCGCGTTGGTGTCTTTTTTCGGCTGGCTTCGGGTGAGGCGCAGCGTCCATCCTGACCACATATGTCTATATATCGTGTGTAAATAGGTCAAAGAGGAGACAGTCTGAACGTATTCCTGAATGAACTCTAACATTTATGGTAAAACTCGCTGTGTTTGGCGTACCTCACACATTGCCGACACTGTACGTTACTCACAGATATTTCTGTTCCATCGCCCATATATAAAGCTTCCCCGCCACGGTGGTCTGGTCAATAGTGGTTATGGCACTCGGCTGCTGATCCGAAGGTCGCGCGATCGAATCACGGCCGCGGCTGCTGCATTTCGATGGAGGCGAAATGTTGAGGCCCGTGTGTGTGCGATGTCAGTGCACGTTAAAGAACCCTGCAGGTGGTCGAAATTTCCGGAGACCTCCACTGCGATGTCTCTCATAATCAGAACTGGTTTTGCGACGTTAAACCCCACAAATCAATCAATCAATCATATATAAAGCTTAAAAAGCCAAGGCGATGTCGCATCAGTCATGGTTAAACAGCTTGCAAAGAGGAGAATGTAATTATTTTTTTTCGTTCTGCCGTTTGGTTATAGTTTCAAACCTGACAGGTTTCACTGCGTCTCAGTGACATGTTCTCGTTGCCCCATTGTAGGCGCATGTGCGGTAGACATGCCTAAAAGCCTTTATACGGAAGAGCCCTGGAGTTCATATTCAGGACTTCTGTCGTTTCACTCGCTATCGCTCTCGTTGCGATGTTATCCTTCCCTCGAATCCGCACCAGTTTACCTCAATTTATCATATTATCGTCAGCAGATATGACGCTCATGTGCAGATATCGAGCTGTGGGGACAGTGAACATTATGCCATAATGCTCTCTACAGCGGTGCCTCTCACAGCACAGCCGCATTTTTTTTTTACCTTGATACCCAACAAGCTGCTACTGAGAAGGATGTTACAATAATAAAAATAAATCGCCTTACGAAATCAATGCTTTTCTACACATTGCGAAATGGGTAAAAACGAAAAAAAAAGCATTTGTACTTTGCGCTATCTTTCAAATGTATCGTTTCCACTTGTGTTATAGTCCCCCTGGGACAGACAGTATTAATAAGCGACACGAAGAACGAATTGAAATGAAATGAAGGGGCTAGCTGAGCGTGCTGATTATGCCACGCCTTCGGCAGATATTTTTCATTAGAGACAGAAACAGGGTGTTTGTCCATGCGCAACAAAATGTGGACAACGTTGCGACGCGCACACGCACGGAGACATTCGAATTCCGACGTGACGAATCGCAGCAAGTCACCGTCGTGTCTCGCGCTCCTATATTTTGGAAGCGTCGCCATTTATCTAATCTGCGCCAGCACGAAGCTGCTGCAGGTATACGTAGCCCTTATCCTCCACGCGTTAGTGCTTGTGCTCGCGCGTCGCTTCGGAGGAATGCGACAAAAGACAGAGAGAAGACAAATTAAGAAAAAAAAAAAAGAACAGATGAGACAAGGGAAACGCGCCGTAGTATAGGTAGCATGAATGGGAAGGAGGGGGATGCAGTTGCGCTGTCCCGCGCACTTTTGTTTTCTGGACGCCGCAGCTACCGGGTGTGACTCCGCGAGGCCCGATAAGCTATAGCCGGCTGCCGCCTGCGCGCGTCGCGCGTGTAGGTGTCCGCGGGTGTGTCCGGCCTTCTAGTCTTGTATAGGTGGCCGTGCGGGGCACGGGTCCAGATAGGTGGCCGTGTCGAGCAGCGGTGACACGCTGTAAAGGACGCCTGCCGTTCGTGCGAGAGAGCCGTACAGAGAAGCAAGCACCAAAAAGAGAGCGAGGAAGAGGGCGCACTGAGTGGGATGCCGAGTTTGGAGGGAATAACGAAAGGAAGCAACGAAGACACGAGAGAGAACGACGGAAGATGAGAGAAAGAGAGAGAGAAAGAGAGAGCGACCAGCAGCTCGAAGCAAGACAAGATTGCTCCATTTGCGACCGCTTGTAATTAACCGCGAAAAGCGCGTTAAAACGTTTTGGCCCGCATGCAATCTTCACCTGGAGGCGGCAGCAAAACAGCGCGAGCTGTCTCTCTCTCCCTCTTACAAGTGCTCGACGCGGCGGCTGGGCCGGGCGTGCGAAGTGCTGCCACGTATATACGATCCCCGAATGACAAATCGCTTCGCTCTTGCCAAGCGGAATAATTTTTTTATTCTCTGCCTCTCTCCCGCCATCTGTAGCCGGCTTCCAGGAGGCCTGATTAAATATCTTTCTTCTCGAATTGTCTCCGTGCTTTCCATTGCCGAGAAATGTCACCCGAGGCAAAGGCATTTCCTCAGCGGTAGAGGGGAATGAAGTTTATAGGCGGGAAACAGCGAGCGGGCATCGTGATTCTCCGAATCTCAACGAGACGCCCAGATTACAATTAATTTCTCGCTCGCATTTTTTTCCCTTTCCGTCTCTTCTACACCGTTGTCGTGAAATTATTATGGCAATCTTAAAACTTGTTACGTCGTAGTGAAGATTTGGTAAGTTAATTAAAAAGTGTGCACCGGGCTTCCTCTCCAAGCAAGAAATATTGCATCTAGACTGCTGTACAGCTTTCGTTTACGGTATTCAAGGCGGGCTTGACAACACCTGCGCATGCGAAACGTAATTGTATGGCCTGCGTGAGACTCTGCGTACTGTTAGTGCAGACAGAGTTTTAGTAGCTGAACTATTTTTCTTCCTTTTGCCGGCGTTATCACTACTGAAAAACTTGGAGTGATTTATTTAGTACTGCGTTTAAGAGATTAAGAGTCACAACATTTACGTCACAACATTTAATTAGACAGTTGCAGCGCTGAAACGGAGCCTCTACGATTTCACAGTTAGCGGGCAGCTATAGACACCCCACTCTTTAGTAGCGAGGTACTATCTTTGTTATTTTAACGTAATTATGCCCTCCCTCGACGGTCCTTACATGGCTTTTAACGTGTGCCTGCCTGCCTGCCTGCCTGCCTGTCTGTCTGTCTGTCTGTCTGTCTGTCTGTCTGTCTGTCTGTCTGTCTGTCTGTCTGTCTGTCAGTGATGCTAGCGTCGCATATTCATGTGATGCTAGCGTCGCAAGAGTATACATGCGCATGAATCGCCGTAGGAACGCTGGGCAATGTTGGCGTGAAACTACAGCGCTAACTTCGAATCTCCAAGCTCGTTTAAATTGCGCTGCCTCGCATCACTAGTTGCTTCGTAAAGCGTACGCAAAACGTGGATGACGTATGAACGCTCCTCTTGCCGTAATTTACGTCTTGATAGATAGATAGATAGATAGATAGATAGATAGATAGATAGATAGATAGATAGATAGATAGATAGATAGATAGATAGATAGATAGATAGATAAAGCAATTAGCAGAGTTGAGCACTCTGTCACGCAGTTACAGCATTCAAGAAGCATCTTCGAGTCTCTTTCATTGCGCCCATGTGTATAACTAGACGAAATTCTAATCTTAAGAATGGGTATACTTATACCTATACCCATCGGCCACCTCGGAATAGGCTTTGAAGGAAGCTGCAGAACATGGTGGGCTGAATGCCACACGTGCCAGATCCAATCCGGAGCTAAGAACACAACGAACGGAAATATACTAACTAAAACCAGATTCGATTGTTGGCGGCGCGACTTCAGTGTACAAGGCACGTGGCTTCAGGACGTTGCTGAAAACGATAAATGAAAGAAACCCCTGTGGCGACACTGTTTGAGCAGGCTAACAATAGGCTATTCAAACAATAGGGCATGATTGCGCCGTAGGAGGGCGACTGTCAACCTCTCGGTTCCTCCTGGCCACAGCCACCCGTCTGGCCTTTGCCGGTCCAATAGAGCGCTGATTACGAGCTGTCTAATGGGAAGAGGGCCTCTTTGTGTGCTACATGCATCACCCGAAAGCAAAGCCACTTCAATTAAAAGCAGCTCGAGAAAGCCCGTGAGAAGAGTTGTTTACACGAGTGCCGCCCATCGGCCGGTTGCCACATTTTCGACGTGTTTATTGTCGCGAGCATTTTATCTCTACTCCTCGCTTCGTGAATGTTGCCGAAATGCCACTATTTCGTCATTAAGACCTCTTTCATTATGTTTCATTCGAACGTGCTTCCAATAGATCTGAAACTTTAAGAAGTTCTCAGTGACTGCAGATCTGAAACTTTAACAAGTTCTCAGTGACTGCAGGCAGGGGTCTATACACACATTCCCAACATCCCCCCTCCCCCCGTCCAGCTCGATCCTCACACCTCTCCAACAATTCTCCAGATAACCAATGACTTGCTATCCACTCCCCCCTCTCGCGTACTTGTTACACCATGAATAGCAACCCCAGTGTACAGCCAGTGAAGAATATAGTTTGACGATTGCACTGTAGACCCTGCAATCCACTATGTCGCGGCTAGTCTGCCGAACTTTGTAAAAGATATTAGTTATGAAAACGGGAACCACATTCTCCTCTCCGTCTATGAAGTCGGCTATACTGTGCGTTCTCGCGCGCCCGTAGGTGAGTTGAACACAAGCGCCACATCTAGCAGTGCCGAAAATAATGAACTATAAGCATAACTCCCCCCTTTTTTTTTTTTCGCGTACCTCGAAACTATACGTTTGGACACTTGAAATCGAATTGTTCTGTATTATAAAACAGTAAATATTATAAAACAGCTATATATCATACATAAAAGCCTCCGCTAATGATCAACGCAATAAATGAGATATGACACTGAGCCGCTGACCGCTAGGTCAACGTACTTCATCTCGCTGTCGCCTAGCTATGTAAGGTAACTGACTGCCGAGAGAAATGTATCATAAGAATAGAAAATATTCACTAATCTCAGCTAAATAAAATGTTTGTGACACAGTTGGCTATCTTTTTGGGCTATATTTGCCGTTTATGGACATTTTTGTGCTTGATTATTTGTGTTTCAATTAAAATCAATTTGGTGGCCAATTGTTGACACTATCTGGCAACCTTGCGCGTCATCGTGAGTCATTTTACGCACGGAGCGGTCACTTGCCTTCTCTGTTCCGTCAGCAATCGGATCGCAGCAAGGCAACCTCACAGGAATGTGCATACCGCTTGCATGCATCGTAGTCAGCTTGCGAACCGCACCGAGTGCGCACCGAGTGCGCAACGTTTGAATGCATGACACCGGGAGAGACGCTGCGTAGCCACTCAATGGCCTTTTGGCAGCGATTGCGGCCTTCAGGAGCGGAGCGCGTCAAGAGGTATACGTCAGTGCGCGGATGACACCAGCGCGCTTGAAAGACGGATCCTGGACGCCGGGACAACTTGCTTGACATGACGCTCGAGATAAGAAGAGCTGCTGGCACGGAGCAGGCATACGGCAGCCTGACGGCGAAGCCATTTTCTCGCCGGGACTGCATGGTCGTGCCGCCGTGAGGCCGTTCAACAAACCGGTCGGCAGCACGGAGGCGCACGAAGGCGCACGGACGACCGCGCCGCACCCACCGTAAAAAGCGTCATCGATGAATGCCACTCCGAGGCGGACGCCATCGCGCTTGATTTTGTGACGACGTCGTTTGACGTTGACGTACATTTTCTAGCACGTGACACGGCTAGTGCACTTGCGTGAACAATTTCATTTCCCGCCTGTTTGTATCTTCTTGAATTTCGTACCGGTAAATGGCGACCATGCACCGTACGCGGCTGCAGGAAGCGAGAGGGTAAAGCGCGGGAGACACGGCTTTGATGGTGCCTATTCTGGTTCACTGTACCGAAACGAACGCGAAAGGAGTTTAAAAAGAGGACGTTTGCAAGCTACGAACTGGCGACGGTACAGGTGCTCGTGGCACCATCGTGGCGACTCGTACTTGCGTCATGACGACTCGTAGTTGAATTCGCCCCACGATCGCCTTTATAGGAGTCGCCGTGGAGGTATAATAGCGAAGAGGAGCATGATTCCTAATATAACAAAGCTAAGAGAGAGAGAGAGCGAGAAAGAGCTTTGTCTCCTGAATTACCTCCATATACTCGAATTTTATCCTTGATTATGTAAGACAGCGAATAGAGAGCTTTGTCTCCTGAATTACTGCAACATGAATTATATCCGCAATGATACAACAGTGCGAAGAAGACAGAGAGAGAGAATGAGATGTCATCTCACTGACTTCCATACTTGAATATTGCCCCGCCACGGTGGTCTAGTGGCTGTAGTACTCGGCTGCTAATTCGAGGGTCGCGAGATCGAATCCCGGCCGCGGCGGTTACATTTCGATGGAGGCGAAATGTTGAGGCCCGTGTACTGTGTGATGGCAATGCACGTTAAAGAACCCCAGGTGGTCGAAATTTCCGGAGACCTCCACTACGGCGTCTCTCATAATCAATGGTGGTTTTGGGACGTAAAACCATAGAAATCAATGAACCATCATACTTGAATATTGTCTTTAATAATATACAAGAGCGAAGAGAGAGAGAGAGAGGGTGAGCGAGAGGCGTCTCATAAACGATTTCTGCACTTGAATTCTATCCCTAATGATATAATAGAGCGAGAGAGAGGGAGCGCGAAAGCTCTCTCCTGAATAACTCTTACTTGAATCCTATCCTTGAGTGCATAAAATAGTAAAGAAAGAAAAATAAAGAGACGGTTTTTAAGGCGCGTTTCTTACAGTCGCGGCTTGAAGAAGACATGCAGGTTTATTGGGAAGGCCATAAGCTTCTTCTTCGTCATCATCTTTTTTTTTTTACTTTACTACACTAACATGAAAAAAGACGTGAAACTTGACAAAAATATGTTTCTTCGAATGAGACTAACACACATGCTGAACCCCTTTTGAAAGCGGAAGATTTGGCTGCATAGCTGCGTTTCTTTTGCCACAAAAAACTCTTCGCGTATCGCGACTTCTTACTCGCAGCGCTAGCAAATTTCCCTTCATAACGGGCTCACCAGCGCGTAAGGTTCCTCCTGGGCGGCGCGGAAATTATAAAAGGTTTTCAACGCTGACCGAGACGATGGAATTCTGGATCTTGGTTCCTAGACAGAACAATAAAATAAAAGTGTAGACGCGGCTGTCCTCGCGGTGGAAGCACTTCCTGCAGTTAATACACGGAGTGTTCCGAGTCCGGCAAACTTATGCGCCCAGGCGTACGAACCCTTAGTTAAAGCGCAAGACCGAGCTGCCGACCCGTAAGCGCAGATGAACGAAGGAGGCACATTCTAGTGGCTCACTTTTCCCCATGTTGCCTTGTTATACAGAAAAGCACGGGTACCTGCCGTGGCGCATTAGGAGGCAGCGCTTGTAAGTAGACGATGGCGCAGGCTGGATGGCCTGCGACGGCAGTCCCATTTATATGGGGCGAAATGCAAAAACGCCCATGTACTTAAATTTATATGTACGTTAAGTAGCCCCAAACGGACAGAATTAACCTGGAGTTCTCCACTACGGAATTCCTCATAATGATGTCTTACTAATGGCCCGTATTACCATATAATTTAATTTTCTTAGGGCGCAGATCTCTTTTATAAAGTAGGAGATATGACCACGGCAACAGCGTCATCTGACACATACGAGCAAATGGCCATGCTGGAGAATGTGGGTTATTTGCGCGGATGTGCATGCAGTGGACTGTATGAAGCTAAAGAAGAAAGTGCTGTGACGTCAGCAATGAGCGCGACAGTCATATCGCGCTTGGGACGCGCTCATGCAGGCGTGCAGCCACTTGCGGAACTGTGCCAGCGGCGGCGCCTCTAAGTGGTAGGCCAAGCTGCATATACGTAGGGGACAGCATTCCTATCTCTCGATTTGGACAACTCTAAATCTATAGGCGGCTTGCAAGGGCTGCAAATGGACGAAGAGGTGGGTGGGAGAGCCGAGGGCTGCCACGCACACTGCATTAGGAACAGCAGCCCTAAAGCGAGCCTCGACTGCCGGAATGGTTTATCACCTCACACACCTGACAGCCAAACCACTACCTGCACTGAAGAAGCGGCCAGAGTGTGCCGGCTCGCATATGTGTGTGCACACGGGGAACGCGGGGCACTCCTCCCCCTTCCTCCCAAGGACAGTATGCATACGGGCCCAGTGCGGCCTCAACCGAAATTCGGCCACTGGGTCTCCTCGGCACCTATGTTTCTGGGAGGCGTCTAGTGAGGCGACGTAATGCGCGCGCCTTGGAAATTAGAGGCCACGCCCGGGACGAAAAAGTCTCGGGCTTTGTAATTTTCCGCCACCTTTGTCGCAATTTCTTGCAGGCGAAGCGCACACGTTGTGTTGAGAAGAGTAGACAGGCTAACCTGTCCCGGGTGCCAGTACGCGAACAGTGTGCGGCCATTAAGGCCCCCAGTAGCCCTGCACGGGAAGCTTCTTCTGGCTGCGGCACGCGTGTGCACCCATCCCTCTGGCGTACATCAGTGCGCGTTTCTAGAACAGAAAGTCGATAATGACAGTCGATATTGATGGATGTATACACCCCGGTAACGCAGATAAGAGTCTGGGGCAGATAATGACCGCGAGTGGTATAAGAAACTGGCGAATCTCCACACGGCGTCTGGCTGATTCATTGTAATTAAAAGTAGCACCGTAGAAGCCATAAAAATTCTTGTGTCCCGAAACAGATGTGAGATTATCTCTACAGAAGTGTGACATTTCTCATCAATGCATTACAACTAGGCGCCTGTAAATATACAGTCATTTAAGTTTACTCATGCGCAAAGATCATGCAGCTCACAGCGAGGGCAGCCTAAATTAATCGGCAATAGGCTTCACACAGATTGAGCGCTAAACAGCCCTCTGACTCGCCACGTTATCACTCGAGTGATATACAATTGATAGCACTCGTGGAGTTCATCAGTCCGTGATCTATCAGTAGACATTACACTTGAATGAATCTTCAAAACTTCGAACACGCACCGCGACGCTTTTCCAGTGTGAAGATATAAAAAAAATATAATAATGATGGTTTCTCGGCGGTTAGTGATTTTTGCAAACATTGACGAACAGAAGTTCTGTGAATACCAGTAGGTAACGTGGGCAGCAGACGTTGCATAAACTGTTTCCTGCAGACTGACGATCGAATTCATTTGTAGCAGACACATACAATTGGCTGGCATTTTCTCGTCCTTTGTGCCTCTTTGTAGCCAGCAACGTTTCAAGCCTAGCTTGTTGCTGCTCCAAGTCTCGTGTTGACTGCGACCATGTACGGCCGATCCCGAATGACAAAAGCTTCGTGACCTTCTATACCGACATGTTTTCAAAACGGAGCATATTCGACACACGTACGACTTTCATCTCCCCCATCCCATAGCCCCCTCTACAGCCCTCAGCACCTTCCCTCTCTCAACTGTTTTCGATACCAGCCCACAACAACTGGTTGCCGAGAATAATCCGCACTATCACGCAGCGGCATCCGTAGTGTAGTGGCTTAGCTCAACGTCGTTCGCATTCTCACGCTCTTTGGTACTGCCCAGAGCAGCATTATTTTTCAATTTTGAAAAGTGCTTGCGCGAAAGCACCGTATAGTGAACTTGCAAAGCGACAAATTAAAGCGTCGTGATCAGCTCGCCAGTCAAACGAGCACATTCTGATTTTCAGGCAGGTGCAATGAGTACGGGCACGCGCATCACCACGTCCTCTGATTCACAGTGTTAAAATTTGAGTCTTAGATATTTGAGTCTTAGCGAAGCGCATTTAAATACTACGTCAAAGATCCAATCTAGCGAGTGACAAAGAGACAAATTGTTCCTGAGTATTAGAATAGAGGCTTGAGCGAGTAGCTTGAGCAGAACTTGTTCTTGGCGTAGTTAGTGTGTGTTTGACAGCATAATTGCAGCTACAAGGACGCAAGAGGAAGGCGCCTCACCTTCTCCCGTGTGCGTCCTTGTTTAGGAAACGTGTGACCAACGGAAGCAGACGGGACGGGCGAGTTTGTGCCCTTCCTGTCTATACTTCTTTTCGTCCCATTGTGCAGCGCACAAGTTTTCTAATATAATTCCTGAGTATGTTTTGCCCTTTCTGCAGCAGCATGCCTGCACTGCTCAAAATTCAGACGCTGCCACAGCGCAGGCTTCCATTTCACTAGACTTTTCGTGTTTATACTAGAACTAGACAGCTTATGAGGCTGAACTGAGAACGAAATGTGCTTGCCCACTGGTGTTTTTCTCTTGGTATATATATATTCCTACTGATACTACATATGGTTTCTATTGCTGAAATTGCCCGAGTTCTCCCCTCTATCTCCCGAGCTTGCCTGAACGCAGACACCACCGCCGTGGACCTTCCGTGTGTAAGCCCATTTGATAATGAGGAACTGGTTGAACGAACTCGGTTAGCGCTACTAAAGCGCTTTCTGGTTTCCCGTATCAACGCTCGTTGCCGATACCCTTAGGTTATGTCGGGTTCCTTCATTACGGTCCGTGAAGCATAAAAGTGCCAGTATCAGATACCAAACCACTCGAGCCAGCCATCGCGATGCTGACTGCTCCAAATTCTGCGCCAGCACCGGTTCCTATCATTTAGGTGTTCAGCGGTGCCTCCACAGTACGACCGGCGGGATATAAATATAGGCACCGGCCGATAAACATCTCGCGAGCGATTTCGTGCTCGCGCTTACAAGCAGTTTGCGCACATCAGTCTGTACGCCTCAGTAACACACAGAGCGTCGCTCGCGCTGTCGGGTTCTAGAGAACGTATACGCTCTCGCCCACATTGCGTGCGCGTATATGTATAAAGGTTTGCCCACGCATATATATAGTATATACGCAGTCGTGGTTGCGTGCACGTGTCTACACCGGCGCGCACATATACGCAGTCCTTTCGCGGCTGTGCATCGCTCTGCTACTCTCCGAAATATACTTCTCTAGCTGACATTGAGGGCCGACATATCATCTCGCGTCGTCTCTGGAGAGAGTGAGCGGTGCCGAGAAGATCTCCCTTCTGTGACTGTATAAGATCCCGCGCTCGTGTAATCTCGCTCGCCGTCCGTCAATGTATCAATTTCAACGAGGTCCGCGAACGGAGGCCCTCGAAAAGCAAACAGCGCCTCCCGAACGCGCGCGATGAGGGCCATTATACCGGCACTCGGCGCGTCCTGGCGTGACTGGGAGGAGTCACGCGGTGGCGTAGGCGTTCATCCTGGAGCCGCGCTCTTCGTATAATGGGAACGAGTTAAAACAGGAGAGAAGACAACGCGACTAAGAAAAAAAGCAAGAGCAGATTCGTTTCTCTGCCGTAACTTTCTAAGCGAGATTTATGTATGGTATGCGCCTACGTTGGCGTTCCCTTATTTCTGTCTGTTCCTTTTGGTAACCGAAGCATGTTTCCACGATTCTCTTACCTGCAGATGCTCGGCCAAAACATTATCGCTCCGTACTTCCCTACGCCGATTGCTTATTAATGCACCCTACCGAGGGAAGTAAGCATAAAGGCAATGTATCTTTTTTGTTGTTTTTCGCAACTACACGAACACCTCTTAGATAGGCCAGCTCTGATACACGAGAATCGCATGAAATTGTGTGAAAATTGTGTCTTGCTTGTAGTAATATAGCAAAGGTGAATGTCGATCTGTTGCATATACCAGGTAACAAACGGGTGGATGCTTGTGCTACAAACGCGTGGACGATAATTTTCCCTTTCATATACAAATATAACCGCAGTGCATCTAAGCACATCCGCAGCCTATTTCCCATGGGCAAGCGCAGCGTTCTTGTGCATATCGAGGAAACGTTGAGAGCTGTAGTGGCGTTTCCACAGAGCTGTAGTGCTCAGCCCAGCAGAGATGACAAAGGGTTTGAGTGGCCTTTTTGTTCTTCAAGAAATGGGCACAGAAGGACCGTGTATGTCTCTTGTCCATTATCGTATCTAAGAGGCGATGAGTTGAAACAAGTTGAATCGGTTACGTTTAGGTAAGTGTGCATAGTTTTACGTATTAAAAGTAAGCGGATTAACTGTAGTTCTCCATGAGGCTCGCTCTCTAACTAACTAACTAACTAACTAACTAACTAACTAACTAACTAACTAACTAACTAACTAACTAACTAACTAACTAACTAACTAACTAACCAACTAACTAATTTAGTTAGTTAGTTATGGCCCGTCATAGATAGCTCCATCCGGAGAAAATAAATAAACAAAAATATTATCCAGGTTGCCACGCAATCGATTTCTCTCGGAGCATATTCCCTCTTAGAGGTTCTGCCATAACGTGACCTTCCTTGGCCCCTTTCTCCATAGCAAGTGGAAGACCGCTGGCCCTGGCAGTGATCATGACGCCACGTTTTTCGCACAGCTGATACATACTGTATTGTTGTTGTTGTTTTGTGGGGTTTTACGTCCCAAAACCAGTTCTGATTATGAGAGACGCCGTAGTGGTGGGCTCCGGAAATTTCGACCACCTGGGGTTCTTTAACGTGCACTGACATCGCACAGCACACGGGCCTCAACATTTCGCCTCCAACATACTATATTAAGTACAAGCTCATTGCGTATACAAGCTCATTGCGTTTTCTTGTATTACAGACAGTAATACAAGAAAACACATATATGAACGCTATATGACAGTATCCAACGTATTTTGCTGCACATCATACAAATGAATGAGAGCTATATCTCATATTTTAAGTCAGTAATGTAACTTTTTATGTAAATTCTCGCATTTAGCAACCCATTGATTAGTGCTTGTATAGAAAATTTGGCTCTTTCCCACGGGAAATTGCGGACAGTGGTTCATGAGGCGTGTTCATTCTTCCAAATTTCGCACCTCAGTACTGTACAGCGTTCAACTTACATCCACCCAACGCACGCGCGCACCGACACAACTGCTTCTTCCACTCGTCACAAATGTGGCAGCTCGCGAATTCGAAGCGCAGGGCGCGTTGTGACGGCAAGGAGGTACGCCTGTGTACGCGCATACCTCGTGGCAGTGATTGGTGCAGGATGAGAGGGGAGTAAGGGGGGGGGGGGGGTCGACAGCGGCGCAGATCGTGACACGCACCCAGGGCCGCGTTCGATTCCGCGGGGCCGCGTAATTGCGGTCCACCCATCTCCTCACGTGCGCATAAATGGCTCCGCCCGGTGCACCCCACGGTGCCGCGCGCGGGACGGGCCCCAGCTGCCACGGCGACCTCATTAATTGGTCGCCAAATCGATCGTTTTATCTCGCGGGCCCTTATCGATCCGCGTATAAGCGGAGACGAGAAGGGCGCCTATTAAGCGGAGTACTTCCGATATATACGTCCTCCTCGTGAGCGTACTCGAGACGCGAAACGACGCATGAACTCGGGCTTATTTATTTTTACCCTCCTCGCTCCCACCGGGCGGCCCGCTTACTTCTCGCCGTATACCTTATATTTTGCGCGTTCCATAGCGCGGACCGATAATTTATTTCTGTCAAACGCGGCGTGTGTGCGGAATCGCGATACAGCCTGCGCAGGAGCGGCGAGAGGGAAAGACACCGTGGAGAATGCGGCCGCATGTAAAAGGGGACGCACACTTTTAATACACTCCCCAGTTCGAGACGGCGTATCGGCTTGTCAGAAAGTGAAAATTAAATGTGTCACGGTCGGAGCGAGAATGCAAGGAGAGTGAACGACGGCCGGTCATCGACATTTCACGGACGCTCGAGGAAAGCGAGTTGAGTGTGCAAACAAGGTAATTAACGGAAGGTCATACGCTGCGGACAGAAAAAAAAGAGAAAATAAGAATTTTAGACGCACGGGATATACAAAGAGGGCCGGAGGGGGGGGGCACAGAGACGCATAAACATATATGTTTGAACAACTCGATTTGGGCATGTGTCGTTTGGCACAGCGTTATGGGCAAGTGATGTCCCACTCGATGACGGTGCATGCTTTCCCGGCCGCAAAGCCGGTGCTTCGATCGCCCGGCTCGCCCCGCCATGTGACTATCGCACTAGGCTGCTAATCCGAGGGTCGCGGGATCGAATCCCGACTGCGTTTCGATGGAGGCGAAATGTTGAGGCCCGTGTACTGTGCGATGTTAAAGGGACCGACAACTGGCCAGAACGTGTGAGTGGACATTTGTGCATTTCCAAAGAGTTTGAATTATAGTGATGGAATCGAGCACTTTATCGCGATTTGAACAGGAATTGTATTTTTAAATTGAGCTTAAAAATTGCGGCAACTGAAATGTGGCGCGGCCTGGTGGAGACGCCTTGGTACTGCTATTTGGAGTCTTTGAATCGTCGTACGTCGCCTGTTCGTGTTCATACGACCGTAACTCGGCCTTAAAGTTGTAATCGACGCATAAAAACGTATCTTCGCCCTACTATTTCCTTTCTATGCAGTAAAAGGAGTCGACGCTGAGAAGCGGCGCTGCCTTCGTGGCAACCGAAAACCTGTTTTTAACCTCGGCGCATGCGCTCAGTGGCTCCCAGGCGTAGCGCGCATGCGCTCTGTCGAGGCACTGCCTGGCGCGAGCACGTCCGACGGTTGTCGGCCACTGTTTGCAACATGTGTTGCATGTAAGACTCCATAGGCCAAAAATTCCCATCAAAGATGTTTTACGGCGTTTTCCCTGTAGTCATTGCGTGACAGGACACTCTCACCGGTAAGCTTTCCGTTGAAATAAAGAAAACAGGTACGTTAAAAATTGGTTGTCGGTCCCTTTAACGTACGTTGAAGAACCCCAGATGGTCAAAATTTCCGGAACCCTCCGCTACGGAATCTCCCATATTGCTAGCTGGTTTTGGGACGTAAAACCCCAGAAATCAATTAATCGATCGTCCGGCCGCACGCGAGAAAATCATTGAGAACGCTCCAAGTTTTGCGTGATTCCACAGCTGACCCATATCATACACATATGTGTATCTTCGGGTCGTGCGTTAGACTGCACGTGTTAGCAATCATGTGCACGCTACACACAATACATGTCCAGAGCCATTGTACTATATCGATATGGCGTGATTCTGCGGCAGTATAACTGGAACCTCAATAACCAATATGCAGGGTTATGGGCAGTGTTCGAATGCCTCTCACTTTCCACGGGCTCAGTCTATACTTTCCGCCGCGTCATTACAGCCGTTATGTATATAAGCTTCAGTCGCAGGGTGCCTTTATATACATCTCAGCGGTTCTCTCCTGAAGGCAGCGTCTGATCATGCATGTATTTCTTCCTGAGGTTGCCACATTTCTGTGCCACTGTTTTTCATGTGATTGTATATGTTCTAAATTGAAGCACAAGAATGTTTACGAAAGACCGAGTTACGTTTTCATTACAGTAAATTTTTAGGAGACCTTGCTGCGATTTCTTGTAAAGACAGTTCATTTCGTGGCCATGTAAATCTGCATGTAATCTTGGCCGTGCTAATGCCTCCATCAAATCGCAAACCTATTTGCGACTACATGCTTTGCGGATGAACATGGACTGCATTTTACACTGAATGCCGACGTAGTTGAGGAGATCAGAATAGGTGAAATGTCATGAAGGAGGGCGCCGCTGGTTGAAGAAACAAAAATCCAAGCCAGTTCAGCGCCGTGACAACCGTCGGAACAGCCAAGCTGGCCTTTTATAAGTTAATCGTGACTTAACTGGCAAGAGTGTCAAGTTACTGATGTGATGGCCTATCACTTAGGTTAGTCCTACATTTGTACTCCAACAAAACGTCATGTCCTTTATATCTGTCTGGATCTCGATACTGCACCTTTCATTATTATCTACTGAGCGTACTTAATCCCCCGCCATCCTAATTAATTAATTAATCTTTATTTAGCGCTACGGAAACGCAGCCGCGGCTGCGGGGATCGAAGCCGCAGATTTGAGCTGAACCTTTTCCACACTTCATCGCAGATAGGCCTTCGCATAATCACCCTCATGTTCTACAGTTTATTGCACGTTGACGTTCGCATAATTACGATCTTGTAGCAGTGGGTCGAGCGCAAGAGAAGGGAAAAAAATTCGCTCACACACACGCACGCACGCACGCACGCACGCACGCACGCACAATCTTTTTACATATGACCAATGATTTGATATCTACACCACCCGCGTTCTTTTGGTTACCGCATGGTTAACACCCCCCCCCTCCCCCTCACCCAGTTCTAAATCGAAATTCTCGATAAACCACCACCATGTAGTAGTCGTTCGAGGGCAAGAGCCGGTTCGATTTTCCCTCCTGCCTTACCGCGGATGAGAAAGGGCAAACCTCTGCTTAGAATAGCTTCGCCATTAAAAGCAAGCGAAAATGTCATGGACATGTATCCTCCACAGAACGCACTGCGAAATGAGAGAAGAAAACAAGTTTGAAAGAACCGTATAAGGACAGATCACTTCGTCGTTTAATCATTCTCCTGGTCGTTCTTTTTCTCCTCTACTGTGGTGTGTTTAAGGCATTGCCTATATGGCGGAAGTTCTGACGTTTTCTTCCTAATCTTTTTATACCAAGATATTACAAGCTCAGGACATGAGCGCATAATACACTGAATCTGTTTCTTCCTTGCTTTTCAATTTTTATTGCCGCAGTAATAGTAGAATTGCTGGTGCTTTATGTGGCAAAACCAATATAGCGCAACGAGGCGTGCCGTAGTGGAGGACTGGAAGTTACGACCACTTGAGGAGGAGGAGGAGGAGGAGGAGGAGGAGGAGGAGGTGGTGGTGGTGGTGGCGGTACTAGTATTTCACATTATTTTACAGGTAAGCAGGAGAAAAAGAAATGAAACGGAAATTTATAACCGTCTCACTTCACCTGCCGTGGTAGCTTAGAGGTTTCGGCCTGCTGAGGCCGAGGTCGCTGGATCGATTCCCGGCCGCGGCGATCGAACTTAGATATGGGAGAAATGCAGAAAATGGCTTATATCTTGATTCAGATGCGCGTTAAAGAACACCAGGTGGTCAAAACTACTCCGCAGCCCCGAACTAGGGGCGTGCCTCATAGCCATATTGTGTTTTTGGCACTTAAAACCACGTGAATTATTGACTGTCTCACTTCCAGTGCAAAAGTAGTTCGCTCATATGCACGTGAAGCAAATGTGCCCAAGACCAATGCAATTAACCAAGTTGATGCGCAAGGGAACAAATGGATACATTTATCACAATGCACTTCTTCAAATACCACAGGCTTTTCAAGCCCTGAGAGGCCCCAAAACATACGGAAGGAAGGCGTATACAAGAAAGAAAAATAAAATAAGGATGACATGTGAACATCGGAAGTGCCTTCTACAGTGGCAAAATTATCACTTATCAATGCCCAATGGACTAAGTAACTATAGGTTCATTTAATCTTTGCTTCAGTAAACGTGGCAAATTTTAAGGTCGATAAAAAGAAATAAAACTCGCAGCACAGCGTCCGGACTCTTTTTTTCTTCCCTGTTCCAACATTTTGCGCCTTCCACTTAATTTATTTCGCCCCTTTAGAACACTCTTAAGCCATCCGATCGATGTATGCAGCAGTCGGCATAAACATAAGTAAACAATAATAACGAAATCGGAGCCAGACATAGCGGTGTATAAAAACGCCCGGTCAAGGTGCCGTGAAAACAAGCCCGCACGGAAACGCTTTACGACCAGCCTTAATGCTGCAGCATCTTTCTTCCCGACTCGCTAGGCGTCGCTTAATCAGCGAGAAGTTAACCGTGAGTACGAAGAAGCTCCTTGGACGTCGTACACACAAAGAGAAGCACATTGTCGATTACAGGGCCGGCATACGGAAGGGGGTGTTCTCCTCTCATCCTCTTCGTACGATATAGCGGGAAAGCACTCATTCAGGGGGCACTCGTTGTGTACGGGGGGCAACGTTGCGAGGAGCGAATCTGCTCCCGCTGGAAAGAGGGTAGTAGTGCGGGGGCGGCAGTGGTGCTGGGTAAGGGCTTCTTAATTTATTTATTAATTATATTTTTTTCTTTTACTTGAGCGGTACAAAGCAGCTCTCAGCTTTGTGTGAAGGGCGAAAGGCGGCGCGAAGAATGAAGCTGCAGTCCTTAATCGAATCCATTTCCTCGCTGTTTCTCTCTCTTTTTTCGCTCACTCGCAGCTCAATAAACCCCCTCCCCTCTGAGTCTCTCGACGGGTGTATAAGCTGTCTGCCTCTCCTTTGCCTTCGTAACTCGCTCCTCAAACGAAATTAATTATCTAAGTAGCGAGGTTAAATCGATGCAGATTCTTCTGGTGGCTCCGGGGCTCACTTTGACTGCCGCCAGAGAAGTCGATAATGCCGCGCAGGTAAAGCGAAATAACAAGCTATGGGATCCGCGAAGAACCAACGGGTAACGGGCGATCGAGCGAACGTAAGAAATTGAAACTGCTCGTGGGTTAATGGGTGAAGAAAGAAACGCCGGCCTGACGAACCAGCCGTATTGTGTCGCAAGTTCATAAATTTTGGAGTTTCTTATAAGAGACAGCGAGAGCATAGAAATGCAAGAGAGAGAGAGAGATTACCTCGTTTTAATTTCTGAGTCGGGCAGGTAAATGAGCGAGCCTGAGAACAGTTAGTATGCCGTAAATTTCATTCTCCCCCAAGATGTACGCCGAAATAAGAGCAATCTTTACAGTAGATTTCGATTTTTTAATTTTTTTATTTATAACCAGACAGAACAACGCAATAAGACGGTGAAAGTGTCGGGAGTTGAAACGCGTAGGCGGCGGACACCAAAGGCTATTCATTCAGAGCCAGTTATCAGCATTTCTAATAAAATATGCTTTCATTGAATGAACAACGTGAACAAGCCCCTTCTTTCATCACTCGGGAACATTTGTAATACTTCGATGAACGAAGTTTTTCACGGTGCCGGGAGACAATACGACCCTAGGGTAGCTAGAATACTAATGGTACGATGTCCACCGCGCAGTTACGTCGATGCAGGAATATTTTGCCGCTGCTACAATTACAATGAAATGCCCTATTACGAGAAGAAAGCTCGCTAACTTCATAATTACCAAGGTGAAGGCATTTGCTTATATGACAAAGCTGTGGGCCCTCGCAGTTCATGGCGTACCTATATTTTTAACATGAGAGCTGTTGAAGCTTGACTTCCAGAACTTCCAGCCGTGCGAAGCGCCCGCGAAAGTGGCGAAGCGGATGAAAGTGAGTGTGAAACGAGGAGAGGAGGTGAAGATAAAGAAAGACAGACAGGCAAAGAAAGAGGAAGAAGTAAAGACATTTCCTTGGCGAGGCGGGATCCGAACAAGGGAACGCGCGGACCGAAGGCGAGCGCCGTAACATTAGGCCATAGAGTCTTGCTAGCACAACATGTATTTATGGGAACCATATGAGTGCGTTGTGCCGACGATTGTAACACAAACTCCTATGGCCGTGAGAAAAAGAAAGTGAGAGCGAGATAGGGAAGAAAAGAAAGTAGAAATAGTGAAAAAAAAAATAAAGGGTGACAGAGAGAGATGAAGAAAGAAAGAAAGACAAAGACAGACAAAGAAAGAAGACACAGAGAGAGATAAAAACAAAGAAAAAAAAACAAAGTAAACTTTCGTGGCGAGGCTGCCTTTCAACCCCAGTGCTCACGGTCCGAAGGCGAGCGTCATGCCCATTACATATACACCCACGCCTGCTCAGCTCCACTGTTTCATCAGATTTTACAAGTGTGGAGCTTGTTTGATTTCTTTTTGAAGTCCTAAATATCGCAAGTAATTTGAACGACTCATTATGAAATTGTAAGGCTCCGAACCAGGCGCTGTCGAAACCCACGGCTCTGTCAGGTCTGCAAACACGGCCGACCCGTTACGACAGACCAGAACTTCCCGTGGCAAAGAAGTGACGCCTTTGAATGAACGGGCGTCGCGGTGGTAGCTTGTCCTGAAAACGGCCAATGATATCTTGCACCGCGCATCGCCTTATCTTCGCATGCACGACGTTTGTTCTGCGTAATCTCGGAAGGTAGCCTAAGAGCTGGCGCGAATAGGGCGCCTCGATGCCAGCGAAGCACCTGGAGGTGCGAACAGTGTCCTTGGATTTTTTTTTTTTCGCCGGTGACTTTAGGGTCATGACGTTTCTTTCAGACTGTGCGCATTAAAACCTGACCCCCCTCCCCCTATTCTTTTTTTTTTCCTTCACTGTAAGCAGAACTCAGCGGCAGCCATTGCAGGGCTTCTTTTTGCGGAGAGTGTGATAGGCGGGGGAGTGCCTTGAGCCTCACTATAATTTAATAAAATAAATAAATAAGATAAAATAAGCAGGCAAACACCACACATCGTACGTAAACAATAAGCAGCCAACTAGTGCAGTTAAGGTGAGTTGTCGTTTTTCCTGACCACGTTCTCCTGCAACGCGGCTTCATTCGAATTTAGTCATTTCCTCGTTGCGGCTCCCGTCTGACGAATTGGAGAGGACGCTTTCCCGGCGCCCCAGGGATTCGATATCGCCAGGTCTGGGTGTTTGAATTTCGGTAGTGAATTTATCAAACCAGGAGAGATTTTCCGGGTATAAAAAATATGCATGGCGTAAATTGTCACGCCCTACAGCTTTCCCATATGTCCTCAGGTTGAGGATTCTAGATTTAATCAAAATGTTTTCGTTGATTAGTCATTTCAATGTAACTTTAGCAGCGGCAAAGTGTTTCCGCTTCGACGTAGCGTTCGTATGCGAAGATGACTGGTACCTTAGTATAATATATATTCCAATAATAATCAATAGGTATACTTATGAATGATATATTTCAGTAGTATGCGAGAAACGGTGATGGTTCACTTCATTTCTGCCACACCAGCACCGAATGCTGTCATCGGTATAGTCGCAATGTCATGAACGATAAGCATAAAGATCGAAGCTGCATAACTCTCGGTGGTCGGAAATTTCGCGGCGTGAACAGAAGACGCCAGGTTAAGATTTGAAGGCAAACGTCATATATTTCTTTGCAATCAGGCACACAGCAGAGAGCTCAGTATTCGCGAATAATAATTCTGCGCAAACGAGGGTTTTTTTGGTGAAAGCTCATGCATTAGTTGTGCAAAAAGAATATAAATATATTCGCAGCTTACATGACTAGACCAGGAAGATCTTACCATGAAACGTTGTGCGACTTCTATGCCCGAATAGAAAGAGCGCAAAACCATAAAGAAAGAAAACTACGAAACATTCATCGAAACGGCATGATGATAATAGTTCGGTTAAGGAAAGAATGCTATTTCCTGCAGCCCATGTCGGGATCACGGCTCAGCGCCCGTGGTGGTAGAGGAAAGGGACTGAAAAAGACAGAAAGGCGAGAAAAGACGTATATAGTGAAGGGCTCTGAAAATTTTGACCACCTGGCATTTTTTTTTTAACGTGCAGTGACAACGCACAGTAGACGAGCCTCTGACATTTTCGGCTAAAATGAAAGCGCCGCGGTCGGGATCGAACCCGCGTTTTTTGGGGTGCGTCCGAATACCATAATCATTATACCGCCGCATGACGTACGATAAGGCGCCTGTGAACGATGGGCGCACCCTCCCACGCGTTCCTTGCAAAGATAGGTTGCAGCTGCTTTCGAAAGGGCCGTATGACGTCATTCGAAGCCCCCGTGTGAAGTGCAAACCGCATAATCATGCAGCATTTGTGGTGTTTGATACAGCTTCGCTGAACATTCACGCTCGCAGTGTGGGATGGCGGCCAATTATACTTATGCGTTTCATGAACCGAAAATTTCGGCGCCCGGCATCTCGGCATGAGCACGAATGATACGAAAGTCATAGGACAAGTGATGAAGTCATCCCTTGACCTCTTGTGATGGCGTCACAGAGAAGTAAAGAATACGTGATCATAAACCACGAAAAAAAAATGCGGTGACGTCATGTGATAACGTGATGGTACTGAAACATTTTCACCGTCGAAGTGTCTACACGGACGACGTAAGATTCCGCTACCTCGCGCCATCCTACGCACCATACACTTAAGCGTGGCATGAGAAACACCCGTGCGATGGTGTGGCGTCTCGTATGAAACGCATTGAGCAGTGCGCGGCGCCTAACGCTGTGTTTTGCTGAACGCGTCGAGTCGCGTCAACAACGCAATCTATCGAGAATGTCAAAGTAAGTTAATGAGTGTCTGTGAGAGCAGATGCTTTCATCTGCGCGCTAGCGTTGGCTAAAAGGACTGTGACTCTTTGCAGGGGCTGCTAGACAGAAGCCCGTCGCTGAAGCGGCCGTCGAACTACGTTCTCACGTATTTAAGAAACGTAAATTTTGTCGCTGTCAGGCGCAATCACCTTCAACACAGAAGTGACTAATTGGTCAGCCGAAGGTTGAGCAATTGCTTTTCCGCAAGCTTAGACGACAAATGGTGGTCGTGAAAGGGTGTAACTTGTGATTGTCCTTGCTTATTTCCTTCCCTATCGTGAGGTAGCTGAAGGTACAATCTATTGAGAGAGAGAGAGAGAGAGAGAGAGAGAGAGAGAGAGGAATAGACAGCGACAAAGAAGCTGCTTTGTCAGTGTGTTCGTGTCACGGTCCGCGGCAGTGGTGTAGTGGTTACGGTACTCGGCTGCCACCCAAAAAACACGGGTTCGATCCCCGTTACGGCGGTCGCAGTTTCGATGGACGCGGAAATGCCAGAGGCCTGTGTATTGTGCGTTGTCAGTGCACGTTAAAGAACCCCAGGTGGTCTATATTTCCCGAGCCCTTTACTACGGCCTTTCTCTCCCCTCTAGCTCTTTCAATCCCTTTCCCCCGCGGACGCTTAGCCGTGCTCCCTACATGGGCTGCAGAAATTAGCGTCCTTTCCCAACCGAACCACAATCATCATCATCATCACGCCCCTGCACTATGTGCTCAAATTTCACTATTTCAGCAAAATGCGACAGTAATGGTTAATAATTAGGACATCTGGGCGCATAGTTATAAATATTTATTTACCTACGCATACCTCTTCATTGGCCGGCTTCACCCTTCAGAAGCTGCTGTCAAATGTCACACGCATAATCACGAGCATTCTATGCATGAGTGCCGTATATGATGGTTTCCCTACAGTTACAACATCGAAGGTATGCGTCGACTAAGCGCTACGACGTAACCGAAATATTTCGGCACAATTCTGACGTGAGAATAAATCAATGCATTTCAATGTATGCAGAATACACTTTCAAGACAAATGTATCGGAGCTGGCCGCGGAATGTTTTTCAAATGACAACTGGCGGTGCGCGGTGTAACGGTGATCCCATTCTTAACATGACAGGCCAAAGCGGTGGAGCTGCCATCGTGAAAGCTATTTAGTAGAACCCAGTGACACTCTTGTTTCTCGCGCAGCACTTCCAATTCACTTCCTCATACGACCGAGAACAAGAGAAATAATCAGAAATAATTAAAAATAAAAATATATCTTAAAGTTATAAACAATAGATAAAATATAAGAGCACGTCTTTTATGCTAAAGATGCAATGAGCCATCAAGATAATTAATGAATATTAATGATTTAACTCAGGCTCAAATCACAATCACGTGCGGCGCATGCCCGTTTTGGATATGCGGGTGTGAGCCACACGTAAGAAAGAAAGAATAAAGAAGTCGCGTATTGCTGATACCCACGCTGTGGACTGCCAGGATGCCGCGGGTCACGCCAGCGCCGAGGTATACGAGTGCCATCTACGAGACACTTCATCAAAGGATTAAAGTCGCCTACCACCAGTTTCTCTTTTCTTTTCCTTTTTTTTTTCCCTGACACGATGAGCGTTCTCTACTAAACATGATTGGCCGCTATTCCGAAACAATGCTGCTCACTGCACATTTATTGTTTTAAGTTGATGCGGCGATGATTTGTTTATTCATCCGTATACAGATGAGCCGACGAATGGTGGTTTACAGCTCCATGCAGTAGCGCAAGGAAAGCCCGTAACATAGGATTGCTATATGCGCGTACCTTAGATGCATGCTCCGTTCGAGAATCACGTTGGGCACGCGTTGCCTTCCGAACGCAAGTGTGCAGTAAGAAAGAGGGGGGGGGGTGTAAATAGTAAAGCACAGTTATAACTTGCTGGGCTGTCGCTCAGGAAGGTGAGCGACCGCTCGCCGAATGTTAAGAATCGTTCGAATGCTGCCCTTCTTGCGACGGCTGCATGCGCTACTGTTGGCTAGTCGTGTATACACTTAACGGGTGCCGCGTGAGGCGTGTATTGGCGCAGCTGAAGTAAGGTATTCAAACAGATGCTGCGCGAGTTCTGACTGGGCAGCGACAAGGCTTTCGCGAGCGACATGAGCCAGCGGTGCCAATTTGTGAATCTTTTCGTTTGTGCAAGAAGTTTTTCCTATTGGTTGGTAGGTTTTACTTGCGATGTGTTAGCTACCGCGATCGATCGGAGCCAGTCTTAGGAGTCGCTTTGTAATGTACCAAATGCGTGGTGAAGTCATGTCATTTATGTCTCTGAATGGAACTGTTCAGCACGACCAACAAGGAGGTGGCTCCTCACTCGCTCGTCCGAAACTCGATAAAGTGGAAACGAGTTCTCAAATGCGGCGAAAACAATGAAATAGTATGACGCCACAGGCCGATAACGTAGCGTAAATCAGAGAGTAACTAAAGAAAGAAAGAAAGAAAGAAAGAAAGAAAGAAAGAAAGAAAGAAAGAAAGAAAGAAAGAAAGAAAGAAAGAAAGAAAGAAAGAAAGAAAGAAAGAAAGAAAGAAAGAAAGAAAGAAAGAAAGAAAGCATAAACGCATCTAAGTGCGTTCAATACCCCAAAAAGTTCTGAAAGAGTTTCTGAAAGAGTTCATCAGTGTTCGGTGACATTTGCGAGCATACGGCCCCTGTGGGCTCACCCCGGCCTTTTCAATCCAAGCGTAAAGCGCGCTTGGCCGACATTAGAAAGAGAGAGAGAGAGGGAGAGAGAGAAAGAGCGGCATTTTTGGTGTCACAGAGGCCTCCCACCCTCCCGACCGACTGGTGTAAATACTACATTCTGTATAGGCTCTATTTGAGGGCTTCCAAAAACATAATGGCAAAGAACACAAGCAAACGAAGGAGAGAAAGATAATCATGTAACGTGATACCCCAGTTTCCACAAAATTCGCGCACTTCTCTCTCAACGGTGCTTGTGGTTGCCTTCCGAAGCTTCTCTCACTGGACTCTCACTTTCGCATATGTACGCACTTTTCTTTCTCTTCCCCCCCTCGCCTTTTCTTTTTTCTTCTCATTGCATTGCGGCTTATTCCCTCGTGCGCCGAGCTTGGCCATACGTTCTCTGGTTTCCATTATTTTATCGCCGGCGGCCGCGTGATCTCATTAGGCATCCCGACAGGAACCTTTTACTGCGGACTGTCGCGGAAATTTCTGCTCCTACTCCCTCGGGGCGCCTACTATACCGAAATGTACCGCGCACTACGATGGAAAAATAAGGGCATATCAAAACGAAAAGCGGACGGTCTAGAATGCACATCTAGGGCAAGAGCTTCACCGCCCAAACGAGCAAAAGAAACAGTAATAGTGCGATTTAAGTGGCGGCACTCGTTTCCAAGGCACCTGCGGTGGGTGTGAGCGCAGATGCTTTTAAAAAGCACTCAAATGCTCAGCATCTCTGCCTTTCTATGTCCACATTTCTTACATATAAGTAAGCAGCATGTTCATCATAGAAAACAAGAATAAGCTTAGGGTGTCTGATGCTCGGGACCACGAAACTGATCAAATCTTGCATCGATGGGGTTCTTCCATTCGGATGCAAATGCATATTTTAGAACGACCGAAAGCACGACACATATGAAAAGGAGAGAATCATGAATAACGCGCGATCCAGTTCAATTTTCGGCGACCGGTGGGCTTAAGACGTAAAACTCTCTCTATCACACACACACACACACACACACACACACACACACACACACACACACACACACACACACACACACACACACACACACACACACACACACACACACACACACACACACACACACACACATCCGCGCGAAAGCTGTTTTGAGGAGGTAACGATATAAGGCAGCCCTGTATGCATCGATGGTGCGGTGCCTTCCTCGAACCGACTGACATGAAAGTAAAAGAATATTGCGCTCGGATAAATGCATAGAGAGAGAGTACATCATTATAATACACAGCCGAGCGCCATGGAAGAGCGTCTCAGGTGGAAGGCAGACTACAGTCGGCATTAATAGTGTTTCCAGAGCTTTCGGTTCTCGGGTCTTGTCCGGAGCGAGTGAGGGTGCTCCAACGTCCTCCGACACTGGATTCCTCCTGCCGGCGCGTACTCCTGGCGTTTGGTTTATTATAGAAACGCGAAGTCCTCGCGAACTGCAATCAGCCGAAACCGGATTCACACGCGCGCGCTCATATTTAATGCTTATTCGAAATATGACTAGGACGCGGTGCGGTCCTGTTGCTCTGCGCGCGCACAAAGGGGCGCCACAACAAGGGTTACCTGAGAACTCGGAGCTGGCTCAGCGCATGCGTGTTATAGTGCCCATGTTTGCACAAGACGAGCTCAACCAAAGCAAACAGAAAAAAAAACAACAACAAGAATCTGCGGCGAGCACAATTACAGCTCGGACGATTATGGTCAGCACCGCGTCATCCACGAAGGCGAGGCAGAAAAAGTCCTCCGGGCCGGCTCTTCCGTTTTCGCCTGCGAGCACGGACGCGCGTTTCACGTAACAATGCCGGGACACATTGGCCACGCGGTAATAGCAGCCTGTCTCCCGTCGACACACAAGCGTGCCAGCACGTACATCTTTAAATAACGGCGCGCAACAATTTGGGCAAGCAGTCAAGCATTAACGGGGGTTACGCGGTTTCGGGTGAGCAGAAATAACGAGCGCGCGAAATATTGTACTACGCAGGTCGCGTGTTATATAGGGTGGGTACTTGCCACTCCTACGTATTGTTGTTCTTTTTTCTTGCTAGGTTTGGTACAGACGTATTCCTGAAGTAAGGGCTGACGGCAATTGGCGAGCAATATTCCCTTCCCAAATGGATAGCTTTTACTAAACTATCGGGAACCTTCCTTAATTAACGACCTTTGACCTAATTGGAGCAGTACTGTACCTGCGCGTCGACACCTCAGAGCACTCGGCACGGGCGGTGGCATCAATTTTTATAAAGTGAAGCTGTCTATAACTAGCCTGAACGTCCGGTGTAAATAGTCAACTGTGCTCGCAGAAAGCAGCGCGTGAGCACTTCTATCGCAGCGGTATTTGGGCGCGCATCCTTGTTCTCTTTCCCCAACATTTCCGAGCGTGGTTCTGTCTCCTCTCGACCAACTCTTGCCCTCAGGCCACTGCTAACATTGTGGTGATTATGCGAAGGTGAATGTGCGGCATTCTTTTCTTATGTTATCCTTTTGTTATGATCCTGTGCGTACCTAACACAAGACTGTTTGGTCCTTCGTGTATATTATAGGACATTCACAATATTTGCGTCGGCATGCGTACCTGCGTTTTTCTAATTTTTTTTTTGAACTCTTGCACAAAACGCTGTGCTTATGTGGTGACTATATGTATACGCCGCTATACATGCGGTGACACGGCCTGCTATATACACTTTGTGATATCTTTTTTTTTCTTTCGAGCCGCTTTACTTTTCTATAAGCGGGAACACGCTAACTAAAAGCACCAACCCCTCATATTTCATAATTTTCAATTAAAATAACTACAGTGACGTTTCCCTCAATGAACGCGGATTACGCGCAGTTGCATGGGTGCTACCCCGCCCTTGCGCATTGGCAGTAAAATATTTTAATAATACATTCATCACGTGTAAATATGTGCAGTTTATACTCGAAAGCAGGAGGCTCCTGTGTAATGTGCTCGGCTGCTAGCGACAATGCGGGTGCGTGACATAAGGAGGCGTAGCTTAGAAACTCCTCAACAGCACGAAGCCATGTAGAACCCCAGCGCGCATGTCTTGCGCGAAGCCCGCAAGCGCAAGCCCGAGCACAACGCCCAGCTATAAGCGGGACACACGAGGATGTTTTCATTGATAACCCATTTGTGTACTTGCGCTCTTTCGTTCTTTTTCTGCTTATCAATCGTGGCTCACACCCGCCTCCTCAGCGACTCTTCGTCTTCATTCTCCTTGCCCGCTTAGATCAACGCCACCTACACACTATTCTCCGCACCCGTTTCAGTGGCGCCATCTTGTGCTGCTAACATTACCGTTTTGTGTCTGCATTACCTAAACGGATGATGCGAGAGACTATAGAACACATGAAAAGAACCCTACCTATTTGTTCGACTTCTTATTACCTTGTTATAATTTCAGCTAACGGCACACAAAGCTGGGAAATCATTCGTAAATCAGTCCAAGATGGCGTCGTCCACGAGCCTCGTATAGAGTCGTATAAACGTTGATCCAATGGCGTTGTTTTGCCGCGTGCCCATCGTGCTACTTAATTTCAATGGCGCGCGATTCTCTGCACCTCCACGCGCCTTGCTCCTCGGGTGATCGCTTTCCTCGGGGATCAAAAGGGGGGGGGGGGGGGGACACACACATAACATTGCCTTTTTCGTAGGCACGAAACGTAAGCTAAGCTTGTGCGTAAAATAATTAAAAGACAACACGGTTTTTAGATCGTCGAGTAACTGCCGCACAAGTAAAGAGTTCGTTCACAGGTGTGAATGCTCTTGCAACATCTTTAACCGTATAAATTCATACTTGGGCGAAATTCAGACAGAGACACATTGCTTTCGACGAACCAGCATTCAAGAAAACGTACATGACTGAATGTGCCTATGTAGAAACAAAAGCCTACGAAGTCATTTGAAGCTTGAGAACAAGAGACGATATTTCATGCTTCACACGTCGAAAATCACTCACTTCGGAAGAACTTTACGAATATTTCCCTCAAAGTGAACGTTCTCCTTTATCCGTTCTGAACTGCCCCCCCCCCCCCCCCTTCCCCTACATCCTTTAAAGCGGCTTGTGCAAGCAACCGTTGATCTGCCACGGCCACATATTCGACAAGAAAACTCTTGCGAACATCGGAGCTTTCCTATCCCTGCAGTGGTGCCTAGCTATCCGCCGATTTCGAAACCTTCTGCTAACGGCCTCCAAGTCGTCTCGGATGCAAGGATGTAGGTGTCTGCGGGATAAACTTTCGCCCGTCTCCCCGCTGAAGAGACGTTGCTAAACACAGGGTCGTCCGAAGGCGGGACCTTGACTCGACCTTTCTTTCTCGTTACCCAGCCGCGCACCGCGGCCTCACACCCGATTTCGGGGCGAGAGCAACAGGCGGCGTTCGAAGCCTCGTGGTCTGGGATGTCAGGATCAAGGCGGGAGGGAGCCGAGGTTTCGATACGCGAAACAAAGAATGAGTCAGGCGGAGCAGGCGGCCGCGCTGCCTTTCACGGGTCAGGCTTTAAGGCATAGACGAAGTAGCCCCGTGGCTAGACCGCGAGTAATATCGTTTATTATTTTTTCCCTTTTTTCTTCTTTTTGGGGAGTTCCTGCGCAGGGTCGCGGAACTTCACCGAACGGTGGCTGCTCGCCATGGCGCTGTCGGGCGTGCCCGGCGCTTTAGTCCTCCGAGGACAGGTTCTTCACGCTCGTTTCGCAGCCCGCGCGCGCACACACATTTGATTGACAGGCAGAGACGACCTGACGAACCACCTTTTCGTTAAGCTTTCTCCGAAAACTAGAGGAGAGGGCGAGAAAACAATGAAAGAAAGAAAGATGGTGGAACGTGCGGATCAGGCTGGCCCTCATCGTCGTTTATATGAGGCTTTCCTTCCAAGCGACATTACTTATTTATTTTTTGCTTATTTTACCTTTCTTCATCACGGTTCATGCAGCGAGCGGTCCTGGACGTTTTTAGCGTTCTTAGTTATGGTGCTGCCTTGCACAACGGCGAAATTTTGTGCTTTCACGCGCTCTGCGGGAGAGATGGAGGCGGTGCGCCGATAACATCACCCACACGGCCGTATTTCGGGGGCCCTCCTGCTCCTAGAAATTTTCGCGGCATGCCACACGTGACCGATACGCGGGCGTACGAGGAGGAGCGCCGCTCGAGAAATTGTCTCCTCGATCCTGCGCACCTCTTAAGCATCACGCCAGGCTGTGCCTTTGAGATCAGTCGCCGCGGCCGCCGTCATCGACTTCTGCATGTGTACTTGCTCGAAAAACTGACCGGTAGCCCCCGGAGAGGGGCTACCGGTCAGTTTTTCGAACAAGTGATTGCTATCCATATCAAGGGCAGAAAGTCACCCGTGTCTTCCACTCCTAGCGTTTCGAAGGGACCGATTACAATGTCACTCTGAAGGTTGAATATACGGTATATCAACGTAATAAAAACTGCAGATTCGATGGTATGGGCTTTGTTAACGGCAGCGCAAACTTATAGACAAACACACAGTGAGCCACACATCAGCAGACGCTGATGTGTGCATTACTGTGTGTTTGTCCTCGTTTTCTCGAATATGGCGCTGCTGTTAACAAGCTCACGTACAACTAACTATAGCCCACCAGTACCACGTAGGATAGTATAAGTAACTTTTCTTTCAAATATAGACACTCGTCCGGCTGTGGGAGGTGCTGAGTGTACATAAGGCCGGTTTCTCTTTTGTATATGGTTCAAAGAGGCAGAGTCGGTCAATGTGGGCACTGCATGAGAGAACGGCTTTCCCTGCTTTAATTGCCATCGCAATTCAAGTTTATCGTGGAAGGTCATCGGAATATCTATCGCCAGACCGCCGCCATGACGAAGAAAATTATAAACTATTTATTTATACAACATTAAAAGCACACGTATAGCTTATCAGTAGATCATCATAGTGAACCCGTCCGTACACTTTTCTGGCCTTGAAATCCTTCTGTACTTCAAGTTTTAAAGAGGGAAGACTGTTCTGATTCTTCAGAAGCGCACGCATAGCTAGCTTGTAAAAGTGAGGTTATGAAAAAACGAAAATATGCGCAGCATTTATGGGAAATAACTGAGCACGTTTGAGTTGTATTTGTCGTAATAGGCTCTATTTCCAACTACGCGTTCCATAAGCTCACAAATACTTGACGCGATCTGCTAAAAAAAAAAAAAATCTCACCTTGAAATCTCCCGGTACAGGTTTCATTTCATTTTCACGTTTAAGGCTCATAGCTATTCTAATTTCGTTTCCTCGTCCTCTACTTTCGTTTTTCCTTTTTTTGAAGTGCGGAGCGATAAAGATATGGTAACCATGCAGTATGTTGCTAGTCGATCAGGACGTAGAGAAGTTGTTGAAGTGCGCGGTGGGTGAAAGGTCATTTGACATGGTCGTGAAGCCTCGGGCGAAAAGCGGCCCAGAACAAAATGTTGTAAGGGACATAACATCGGTAGGCGAGGGGTGTATGGGACCTGCGATTGAATTAAGCGCAACTGGTCGAGGAAGGGACAAACACCATCAACAAAAAGTCACCGTTTGTAGTAAAAAAGAACAGAACAAAACAAAAGAACGGAACAATTTATTTCACTGAAGGAGAATGACCCTCATCGGCAGTTTGATGTGATGCTTGGAATATAAAGACCACGGCCTTTTACTTTCGTAGTATTAAAATGTGTCACTCCTTTAAAAGAATAAGGAGTCGTCCACAACACTGCAGGAAAGCACGCTTGAACGCGCGAAATCTTTTCGTTTTAAATAGCTTACATCCGCTACATTGTGTAGGAATCAGGGTTATTGCGTGCAAGCCTGTGGTAATTTCACCGTCGAGACGAATATGTAACATATGTATTTTGCACAGTCAGCTGCCTTGTCGCTGGCGCTCGTCGGTGAAGTATTGTGCCAGCGTGAAAGTACGATTTGTGAATGGGCAATTCGTGGTAGCGTGCGCAAATTGGTGCCCCAAGTGCGACACGTTTCGCACTGCAGTCACACGTGTACAACCGCGTGGTACTGATATTGTGATCAAATAAGCAAGGTGTTCTTGAGATTTTCGACAACCTTGTGCAGTGAATTATGTAGCGCATTTAAACAGTGCCAACAGTATAATTAAAGGAGTATGCACCACTCGGTGTCACCTCACGTTCCAAGAAATGCCAAGAAAAAACTCCCAGCCCGTGCAACTAGATGGCTCTGTTACAGTGACCATATTTCTACGCGAAGCCCGCAGTGACAACAACAACAAACACGATGAAGGAGGAAGAAGGAAGAGGGGCGATATATTGTTCTCCTCTTTCCTGTCTCTCGCGTGTAAGTGTTACGCAACGAGCGTCCGGAAAGAAACACATCCGCGCAGGCGGCAAGGTTCCCGCTGACTGCGCATACCGACTTCAGGGAACAGTAGCTCATTAAGAGTAACTAGACAACGCGTGTAGCCGCAAGCGGCCGGCCGCAACAATCCTGGAGGCCCGGGCTGCAAGAGCCCGCAGTCGCTGCCTGAAATAGAACCACACGGCGGCGCTCCTTTCTGCTGCATTGTTTCTGTTCAGTGCGGGCGAACCGCGGTGCGCCTTCGGAGCGTGCATAAATCTCGCACGGGGCAGCGTTACGCCGCGGCGTCTCCCTTCAGCGCCCGTCAGTGCGGCTCTTCTGGCGCGGACGGCGTGACGATCCCGGCGGCTTCCCAGAACTGTCTCGTCGAGAGGCTTCTTATATTACTCACGGCGAGACCTGCGCCTGATTTCCTTCACTCTCTCCCAAGTTTTCGCCCTCTTCACGGACAAGCGTGCGTGATGAGAACTGTGTATTAAGTTCGCTTTCTCTGCTCTTGAAATCTGGGGCGGTGTCGGTAGCGCTTCTTTGCTCAAGTTTGAGCCGAGCAACTGGTATACGGTGAATGCAACGTGGTTACTACTGCCTCGCCGCATGTAGGACACTCAGCTTTAGCTATTCAAAATTAGGAAGTTGTTTTCGCGCTGTACACACACACACACACGTATGTATATATATATATATATATATATATATATATATATATATATATATATATATATATATATATATATATATATATATATATATATATATATATATATATATATATATATATATATATATATATGTTGGGCCTTGAAGTATGCACAATAGCTATCGGTCACAGCGTAGATTTTCACAGTGATTGCACATCGAGTATTCATAACACATTTCAATAGTTTAATTGCTATATTGTTGCCAGTCCAGGGTGTAGAAGATTGCCTCACACATACGCAGTTGGAAAACGGAGCACACAAACACGGACTGTTCCGGAAGCTTCAAAAAGGAAATCCGTCTGCATTGCGGATTTTGTGCTGTGATATATACATATATGATCTTCCACAGCTCCGAAGGTGAGTTCCGATGCAATATCAATACGAACTGTAGTATAAAACGCGGTGATAACAAAAGAAATCTCCCGTGTCTCGGCATCCCAATTCATCGCCCATATTTTAACAAGCCCCGGCTCTCGACAATCTGACAATTTTTGTTTTTATTTCATTTTCTTCGAGATGTACCTTTTCTTTAGATTGCATCCGTCATTCGATTGATGAAACACGAACATTCTGCGGTTGGGCAGTTGAGGCAATCATTTCTGTCCCGCTTTTGCGATACGTGACTTCAGTACACAGCGATCAGTGTTGCCGCTCGTCGTCTTCTTTCATTTTTTTTCCCTTGGCGCAATAGAATCTAGCGCAGTTTCGTGCCTTTTGTGCGAGTGAAGGACGCAGCGGCGTTTCGCGATGAACGCCGAGAGCAGTCGGTCGGGACACCGTGTGGTTGCTGCTGCTGTATTTTCTATGTCTTTTCATTTGCCGGCACTGCCCCTCCGTACCAAAACACTTCTTGAAGTCGAGGAGCACCTAGGCCATGTTGGGATACCTCGGTAGACGACGAACGAACTGCGGCGCGGGGCCGTGCCATAGCGAGTTTTGCGGCGGGGAGCCCCTGCACTCGGCACAACGACGCACCGGAGTTGGCGCGATCAAACACCGCGGTCCTTGAAGTAGTTCCCCTTCGCTACTCTTACCGATTCAGTATATATCTCAAGAAAAAGAGCAGAGAAGTAGAAAAAGGATGGCAAGACGGTTGAAAAGAAGAAAAATAAAAGGAATCTCGAAACAGACGCCAAACCGATGAAAACAGCGGGAGGCCAGCACCGGCGAAGAAAAATTGGGCCGGAGACCGACCGCCGATAGTGGAAGGAAATGACCCAATAGAACGGCGAGAGCGCGCGCCTACGCGCGCTGAAGAAAAGCGCCAGAAAACCTCAAGCTAGGAAGAAGAGACGATCCGAACAGAAAAAAAAAAAAAAAAGAAAGTGAGACAATAAAGAAAGGCCAAAGAAGCAGCCGGCGTTGCGGGCATTCTTGGGACGCCAGCTCAATTAAGAGTGGCGCGGCGCGGTGGCGGCGGGCGTCAGAGGTGGAGCTGCCGCTGCTGCCGCCTTGGCGGAAGCATTCATCAGGGATGCTCGGCTGAGCTGGACCGCGCGCGCGCGCGGGCGCCCGAAAGGCGTGCGCTTCTGCTCCTACTGATGTCTTTCGCCCCTGTGTTTCTGTTTCGGGAGTTTGTTGGGTTGCCTGGGCCGCTGCGAGCAGCTTTGTCTTGATTCTCCACGGTGGCTGGCTGCGGGCTCCACCGCGTGGACGACGACGACGCGTTCGCGCCACCGTCTCCCAAAACAGGAAGTGCGCAAATCGGACGAGGTTGCCAGGTCGAGCAAGCGAGTTCGGCTGCTCGGCTCGTGTAAGCTGCCGCATTCATATCCAGCCAGCAGCGCTCTGTAACGGTGGGGCGCAGGACTGCGACCAGAATGCCACGCGCCGCCAGCGCCTACTCGCTCGCTGAATTACTCTTCCACGGTGGCGTCTTGACTGGCGCTCGCTCGCGTAGAAGTTTCACGCGGAACACGGGCGCGATTCCTACAGCGATGAAAAGTTTGTGCACTATGAACGATGACGGGTGCACACGCACTCACCGCTATCTTGAGCGTGTGTGCGTTCGGCACCGCAAGTTTCACATGTAGGCGGCTGACTCTGACAACCTAACAGTAATTTCCACCATCTGCACTTAAATCTAAGTACACGAGTGTCCTTGCATTTCGCACTAATCGAATTTCTGCCGCCGTGGCTGGGAACCGAATGCGTCATGACATGGGAACGAGGACGTGTCTCGGAAAGCCCAGATGACAACGCCTAGGATTGCCCTTTAGGCAGTTCTAGATATTTGACTCGAGTGTCATGGCGTCTTCATGTACAGAGGCAAAAGTCGGGTGCCTAAGTGTCGAAAAACTCCTGATACGACCAACATGGGAAGACTGGTGCACACGCGAACGAATTCTTTGTCCCCCCGTTTGTCAACATGCGGTAGTCCGAGGAAGGAAGTGGGAAGTACTGCGCAAGAAACAAGAGTGTCATTCGGGACTCGTGCCAGTAAAGATAGCGAAGGGCAGCTAATACATCTGTCCTCACACTTGTCAGTTGACATCGTGTAGTATACTCGCGTACGGTTCAAGAAAAAAGCGGCTTCTGCCTGTCAAAGGACCCCGCTCCAGCCAATGGTGCCGCTCTGTCAACGTGATGTCGTGGAGGACCACCTTCGCGCAGCGCTCAAGAGAGAAATCCGAGCGCGGCGCGAAGAAAGTCTACAGCGACATCGCATTGACAGAGCGGTGCCATTGGCTGAAGGGGGTCCTTTGACAAGCAGAAGCCGCTTTTTTTCTTGACCTGTACGCGAGTTATAGTTTGCTTTTCGCTTCCCATGCGCACAATGCCTCTGCCGTTCAAGGTGGATCGAAGCACGCGCATTGCTCATATACCAAGCCAGCAAGCAAAACGTAAAACTACGCGACTAGCTTCCGTGAGGGCTCATCGAATGCGCGGTAACGCGATGGATGCAGAACAGATCAGCTGCAACTTGCACCACTGTTGAGACGTGTCAAAGTGCTAAGCGCAATGTCCCGCGGTTTCCCAGTTTCGTTCTATCTTACAAATGCAACGGCGAGCTCGGTTAAATCAATTTGAGAGCCTCTCATTAGGGGCATTCAATGACCGCTTTCAATCTAAAATGAGAGTTCTCGTGCAATTTTCGTGGCTCTTTTGGGTATCCTCGACGAAAAAAAAAAAGAGGTCCGAAGCGCGGCAGCAGCGGTGCCTCCGCTAGCAAAAGTGCCCGTTTCGCGCCACATTCTGTCGTCGTCAGGCCTGCCCTCCCTTTACTCGGCGTTCCGATGGAACCAAGCGGCCAGCCATGTGGCATCACCGGGTCCAAGCCCGCGGCGACGACGCTCATTTATCGTGTCCGTTCCGCCGGCTGGCTTCTCCTCGGGGCGTCGGCGCCTTGCGCGTGCGCTCGCTCATCGCGCGCGGGCGAGAGGGGCCATTAGCCTTATCGGGCGCCGGCCAGGGAGACGCGACTACATGGTGCTGCTGCGCGCCAGTGTCCTCGCGTCGCCGCTATGTTCCTCGCCTGAAACAAGTGTGGTCGGCCACGCACACTCCTCGCCGTCGGTGTGCGCGCGAACCGATTCGAGACGAGCAGTCGGTGGCGGACGCTCGCCAGCCGTTGCTTCACCCCCGTCCCCCCACCGCTGGCACTAAAGTCTCCAAAACTTCCCGTGCTGTGTCCCCTCCCTTTTACTGAGCGCCTCTTACGTTTCACTTCTTTTTCTTTTCCGAGCGCACTTTCTCGCTTCTGTGGATCATTGAAAGGGTGCCGCGTGACTACAGTGCCACTTCCCGTCTCCGGAATTGCTCGTATGGCTTGTTTAATTGCCTTGATTAAAGAGGCCATTTACTCCCCGTTTACGTCGCTCTGTTTGCTTCACTGACGCAGGCAATTTGACGCCCGTCTTACTGCTTTGTTTTTCGTTTCTCTCTCTCTCTCTCTTTTTCTGAAACGATAGTAAAGCTGTGCGGAGGACTTACAACGGCATGTATGTTTAGTGTGTGTAGCAGGAATGTTTCCAAAGGGCAAAAACGAAAACAAAAGGGAAAAGAAAAGAAAGTACTGACTGATTTCTGGAGTTTTGCGTCCCAAAACCACGCTATGGTTATGAGAAACGCCGTAGTGGAGGTCTCCAGAAATTTCGACCACCTGGAGTTCTTTAACGTGCACTGACCGCACAGCACACGGGCCTCAACATTTCGCCTTCATCAAAATGCAGCCGCTGCGGCCGGGCTCTGATACAGCGGCCTTCGTATCAAAGAAAGTATCATTGATGTTTCTGCTCAAGATATTTTCAAGCTCAAGAACATGATTCTCCTACGCGGAGTGGTTCGGTACAATCCCGACACACGTACTTGTTTTCTTTTGTTTCATGGGGAGCAACTTGTTCACTGGGCGCTTTCGTACAACTTCGCAAATCTTACCGTTCGTTCTACGAACTTTGCATGCACGATGCGTATATTTGGCCACGCTCCAGATCTTACGCGAGCATCAGAGATCAGGCTGGAATGGGCTATGGCGCACGTATAAATATTTACGCTTTTCGCCACTGAACATTTCTTATCGACAATTGGGCTTGCCCTTATCAGTGTGCAGTGGTAGTTGCTTTCTTTTCTGGGCACAGGTTCGCCCAATAAGAGGATCGACATTTAACGGTTTGTATTCCGTGTCCTTCATCGTCACGACCACGTGACAGCCCGTCTGAGTGTAACATGATGTTAAAGTAGGCAAGCGCGCACGTTCATAAAGATGTAAGTCACGACACTTAAGGAGAATACAATATCAGAGGGGGGAATGCTGTTGCAAGCAGATGTCTCGTAGTTTCTTTTCGAAGAATTCTTCGCGAAAGCAAAAAAAAAAAAAAAAAAAAGCAAGCACATGGAGCGCAGAAAATAAAAGACCGTGGCATATATATGCGATTGTTCGTTAATGGCAGATGCAATTGACTTTACACCTTATATTGCTTCGGTCGTGAATAGATTACAAGCTTTGATTCGTTTCTTACACAGCATTGTACAGAACAATATTGTCAGGTTAAGTCAGAAGCAAACAACATAATCACACACACACACACACACAAAACTCCACAGCATATCCACGGAGTGAATGATGATGAGTGGGCGAAGCTCCGGATGTTCATCGTAGATCGTGCCGAGTTCCGGATTAATTTAGTTAACGCGCACGCTACGAATCCTTATGGTTCAACTACGCACAAGTGAAATCTCCCACCGGCACTTCATTGCAAGTCAAGATCCAGTGGCTATATATATATATATATATATATATATATATATATATATATATATATATATATATATATATATATATATATATATATATATGGGTGGCCGGTGAACGGTTCTCCAGCGCGAGCAGTCGGTATTTTTCAATCAAGAAACTCGCTAGAAGACGCTGCCTGCGCCAACGTTGTCTCTCGCGGGTGAGGGCGCGTTCTCCTTCTTTGCGAGCTGGTAGAGCGTTCATCGAAGAAAGAGCGTTTCCATAGTCAACGCGCGCATATCGCTCTCACTCTCTCTGTCTCTCTCTCTCTCTCACAAGACAGCAGATGGAAGAGTGAGAGAGCTCGCGCGCCGGGAGGCACGCGCCGAGGGCAAGCGCGAGCCTCCCGGCGGAGCGAGGTGGCTACATACATACTACTACAGAGGAGGGAACGACCCACACCCTGAGGAGCTTCGCCCCAAAAAGAAAAGCTACAGAATGCGTTGGCTTCACTGGTACAGTCTTGTGTCATGAGGCAGAGAACTTGGTTTCGTAAAGGCAGGGTGGTCTGATAAAAACGGCTTCGGAAAGCATAATGACAAAGGTTGGTTGTCATTATGTGGTGGACAATACTCACTATGCGGACCGCCGTGTTAGCTTAGCTGTTAGGATATTTGCTTGCTAAGCTCGAGGTCGCGAGATCGAGTCCCGGCCACGGCGGCCGCATTTCCATGAACAAAACGAAAAAAAAAGAAGACCACACACGTAATTAAATTTAGGTGCACGTTAAAGAACCCCAGGTGGTCAAAATTACTCCGGCACCCTTCACTACGGGGCGTGCCTCATATTCATATCGTGGTTTTGGCTCGTGAAACACCACAGATTGTTATTATCCAATGACAGTGTGCAACTACAGTAAGACAATAAAGAACTCCTGAGAGTCCCTAGCTATCGCTTAAGTAGTCGAGCGAAGGACCTAGGGGCTCGAACACGCAACCTTTGCAGCAGAAACTCACTTGAACATAATTTGGCATAGGCTGTGAAGTTTCAGGGTCTATGCCAAATTATGTTTTTTTACGTTTTTTCTTCTTTTACAGTGCTCCGCAGCTAGGTTGACATCGCATCACGTGTGGCTCGTACCCGCATATCCAATACGGGTGCAAGCCACACGCGACTTTATTACCCTTAATCGCGACTCAATTGACGCGGATGTCAAGATCCATCAGTCATGTTAGTCCTACATTCGCACCCTTCCGTTCCGCTTTTGATATATTCCAAGTGAACGAGACACGAGTCAGGGGTGCGCCCCTCTGTTTCACCAACTGGTTGGGCACCTTGTGTCGTCAGCCACGACTCCGGTGTTAGCAGTGATACTTCAGAACAGTACATAATTTTCAGCGTTGACTGCTTGTGCCACATTATTCTAAACAATATTTTTCTGCAACCGTGCTCTTGTTTTTTTTTTTTTAATTTGACACATATAGGGCGTCTACTTAAAAAAGGAGAGGTCTGGCGGTTTCGCATTTATTGTGCAGGCTCAGAACATCACTGCTCCAGCTGCAAGGAAAAAAAAAAAAAGAAGAGCCGGGACTAAAATTCGGCTGAACGCAAGCATTATGAGCATCTACGTCCTGCGAACCAACCAGCGAAAAGCCGAGCTGCTTGGCATTTCAGCCAAATGTTACGACAAGGATCAACATCAGTGTGCAAACTGAGCACTGATGATGGTGCGCCACCACAAGTGCTGATGCGACAGGGTTATTTACGATATATCGCGTGGAAAAAGCCGCCGTGGACTAGCGGTATATAGCGTGATTGCTTGGCATCTCTGTGCTGCGAGTTCGATTCCCTAATGCCAACTCCCTAATGCTTGCTAGGTTGACGCTTGTCTGTGCCTGTCCGCTTGTTGTGTTTGCATTTCACTCCTAAGATACAACAAACGGCGTGTCTTGTTCATGCTTAGTCCACGTAGAGTGGGTTGTTATGAAATCTTCAATGCCTGATTTGGCTGGTTTTTCATTAACATTCAGTCACCTGTGGCGCATAAGCCAGTCCGAGCATTGCGGGCATGAGCAACACGTGATCGCATTGTCGTTAATCGTGGCGTACGAGACGAGCATACCATTTAGTAATATATAGATCAATAATTCATGTTCGTCGCACATTGACACCTTACCATTTCAATTTTGGTATGTCCCAAGTGAACGAGACGAGCAGGAGAACGCCGTGACGTATGCGGCTGGGTAGATGGATAGATACGGTCAAAGTCGCTCAATTTCACCAAGAAATGCTTCGCATTTAACAGCGAAAAGGGATAGCCAATGCGCTATAGGGGGATCTAATCATACCTTCCTTACTGAGCTGCACGCCCTTACACCCTCGTGTCGTAACCATGAAAAGGAGAAAAAAAATTGGCCGCGTATCTGCGTGCTTTGCTGAAAATGTCGTCGAAAGAAGATAGTCTTCTGCCGGCCGTACTACGCTGCGTAAGATATGGACGCCATCTGGAAGCGCCGTCGGGAAACATGAGCTTGTGCAGAATCCCTGGGCAACTGCCAGGTGGCAGCACCAAATCGTTGGCAGAGGCCTTTTTCGTGAACAGCGTCGCATATTTAGCGCAGCCTAAGAAACACTAGGGTCTTTAAACACTATACGATCTTTAGAATTACGTAACTAGTATTTTCTAGTAAAGGAACACACCACCTTATACTTACATATAGATGTTGCGCCTCAGATATGCGTAATATTTGGTTTTTGATCGACAATGTTCACAAGTATGAACGCTGCTACCAGTTCAAGATAGCTGGGCGTTAGGCAGGTGCTTAAACTTTGGCAAGGTGGCTGAATCGTGTGACAGACAGACAAACAGACCAAAATGTCTACGTTCAAGTATCCCAAGAAAAACTCGGCACCTGTGCCCATGGGTTTCGCACTTGCCATGATGTGGTTCATCCGTTTTCGCGAAGTGAAGAGATGGGAAAAAGGTTTTCATGTAGATGGACGCAACACAGGCGCATTCAACACTTCAGAGAGATGCGGAGCGAGACAGAGAGAGAGGGCGTGTGGGCTTTTGGGCAACTAATTTTTCTTCAGCAGTCGGCACCTAAGTGGGCCACGCTACCGAAATCGAGACACTGTGTTGTCGGCACTTTACGAACGGTGCTGCGTTGTCTCTTGTTTCGGGCGTTGGGCAGGCAGGAGAAGGGGAGCAGAAGAAGGGTGGTACGGCCACGCGAGATTTCATTTGTTCGCAGCCTCGGGGCCTGGACGCGCAGCGGAAGGGCGAAGATGGAGAGGGTGGTCTGTTTGTGTACCTTCCTTAGCGAGTGTGTGTATGAAGAAAGGCCAAGGCGACTGAGGAGTTATAGGAGACGGCGGCACGCGTCGTTTCTCGACGCACGCACATGGACAAGCAGTGGCCCGCAAGGCACCCCAACTGCTGCGCCGCTGGGCCCACGCCGTTCGCGAGCGAGCGCGAGATGGGAGGGGAAACCGCCGGGGCTCCGACCCCGACGCGACCAAAGTTTGCCGTTTCGCCCGTGATTGCGGAAGGCCCTGCCCGCAGCGTTTCTCTCGGCCCGTTTTGAACAACCTGAGCAGCTTGAGTGGCGGCTGCTACGCTGCGCGAGTCTGACCGCGGCCTCAACGGTGCAGAGGGGGCCGAGGGGGTCAGCTGTGTTGGCGGTGCCATGCCAGCGACCGCGTTGCGTGTCGTAGTTGCTGAGTCACTAAGGTGGGACAAAATAAAGACACCAAGCGCGCGGGTCTTTTCAGACAGGCGCCTCGGGTCTCGGGGGAGATTTGTCTTTCCTGTTTGCTGCGCTGCATACCCCCGCCGTCGCCCCCGTCGCCAGCGACATCTCCCAAGATGGCAAAGAAAAAGACGGGCTTAGTAAGATGACAAAGAAGCGCAGAGATGCAAGCAGGGAGGGATGCCAGGAATTAGATACGCTGCGGCGTGTCAGACTGTCGCGAAACTCACCGGTGGTCCAGAGTAGCAGCGCTGCTCTTTTCCTCACTCTTCTTTTGTCGCGAGGCCTTTGTGCAGTGGAACCTTCTCGAACGTGGCTTGAGCTGCCGCTTTGGTGTCTTGTTCGGGACAGCCTGATTTTTCAATATGTCGCTGGACGCATTAAAAAAGTACGGGGAGGTGGGTAGGGGAAATGAGATATATTGGAATTTCGTGAGGTTTAGGAACCGAGTTGTAAGAAAAAAAAATATAGAATGACGAGAAAGTTGGGGCTGCTCGAAATCAATTTTCAGAAAGTCGCATCTCAGCTTTTAGCCAGGGCTTACACGCCGGAAATGAATTTTCGTCTTCCCCCGGACAAAAAAAAAAAAATTCTTCAGGGGTGAGGGAACCCAAGGGGCCCTTCTTCGAGCTCTGAGAGCAATTTGTTCAGTTATACGACGAAGGGTAAAAAAGAAAATCGGTCAGCGAATAGCCCCCACGAAGGCTTACGCGAAAACGTAACTTGCATTAGATGTTACATATACAAGGAAGATGCAAATGAGTAAATGAGCTGTAAACAAACGTAATACTTTCGTCGTCTGGGAATGCCGACGAGACGAGCGCGGGTACTGCTACGTACTCAACTGTAGAGCGGCCTAGCATACAGCTGGCTGCGACTTATCTAAACGAAAGTATCTATATATAGAAATAATGTTGCGACAGTAAAAACCCGTAAAAAGAAAACTAGGCCACCAGCTATAGGCCCCTCAGTCTACACCAACGGTTTTAGATTCTTTGGTCTACACTGCAGTAGTTAGTGAGATGTGGGTCTGTTAGATGTCAGCTCGCAAGTATTCACGACCGATCCGCCATGGTAGCCCAGCGGCCAGGTGTTGGCTCGCGAAGGTCGTTGTCACGGGATCGGATCCTGGCGACAGAGCCCACGTTTCGATGGGTGCGAAATGCAAGAAAACACCCATATACTTAGATTTAGGCGCGCTTTAAAGAACCCCCGGTGGTCAAAATTACTGCGAAGCCCTCCATATAGTCGAGCACCTCTCATTTAAGTACACGCACTCACAAAGACATACAAATATGCGCACATGTATGCTTATACGCCTATTTATACGTACACAACAAACCCGCATACCTTAATGTCACGGCGAAAAGGAGAGAGAGAGAGAGAGAGAGAGAGAGAGAGAGAGAGAGAGAGAGAGAGAGAGAGAGAGAGAGAGAGATGGACAACGCAATGACAAAGGTAAGGATGGAATGGTAATCTAAAACAAGAAAAACGCATAGCTCTTGACTTTTAAAGAACGATCGAATGCGCTCATTATAAACTCGTTATGCTGATACGGCCAGATAAGACCGAACAGTTCGCGGAACAGTGTATACATAGCCCGACTGGGCTGACACGCTCTGTTTATGTACGCGATAGACGCTCAGATGCCGCATAATCGACTCGCAGCTCGCGTGAGTGTGCTACGCGCGATGGAGGCCGGCCGCCGCCGCGGCCGAAGAACCGCGGTCCACGCGCGCGCGGCATAATCGACCTGCACGCTGTCCGCTCGAGGAAGATGGATTCGCGCCTGTGCACCCTCCTCCGCCCAGTACCTATACGCTTTCTCTCCCGCGGCTAGCCTTCTTCGCCGCCGAGTTCATTCGTCGGTGAGTACATAAGCGCCCGAATACATTACACGGCCGACTTGCTCCAATGTCATCTGTCTCCCTGTTGCGACGCGCCGGGCCCATCATCTTTTTTTTCGCCGCTGCGCGCGCGTCCTCTTGTGCTCCGCGTCGTTTCTCTGCCGCGTGTATACGTCCCGAACAGATAGAGGAGATCCTTCTTCGGGGCATCGCCTCCGCTCGTTTCGTTCACCGGTGTACACCTTGTTGTGCACCGTTCGGTCCGCGATGGTCTGCGAAAAAAAAAAGGTATCTGCAGGAACTAAGTCTGGAGTGTGGTGCGCGAGAAGGCTATCTCAGACCGAGAAGTAGTAATAGCCGCAGAAACTGAAGCGGCGACACTTGCAGCTTACGTCAAAAGAGGGTAAACAGTAATATAAAACATCATATTTAAAAAAAGAAAGAAGGAAATAACGCTTTCCCGTACACCTAAGTATAACAGAAGCGACCGGCAGTCGTCAAAAACTGTGCAGTAAGGGGAGGTTAAGGCGAGGCTCGAGAAAACCGGCGGAAGAAGACAAACAAACAAAAACAAGCAAAAGAAGGGACCCCAGCAACTGCTTATGTGAACCAGAGGTGCCTGCTTTTCCACCTTCCAGCCACCTCTGCTTTTCCATTTTCCAGCCTGTATTGCAAGTCACCCGAGCTGTCAAAGACCAATTTTCTTTCAGCCAGCATGATGCGTTGCCCACACGTAGTTACATTTACGATTTAGTCGGTCACACACAGATTGACACATACCCAGTGACAAACGAGTCCCCAGCTCTTCTCTTGGGCCGCAGCGCTGATATGCACTATAGCTCGTTCTACTGTTCGGTCTAACGCAATTATGCAACTCCGGCGTTCACGCCAATAGAGCGCATCATACTCCAAGTACTCGAAGGGCAATGTCTCTGCCCATCTTATCGAGTTAACCAAGATGGCATGGAATTACGGTGCATGTGTGTGTGCGTAAACACAAGGTGGCGCGTGCGCGGGTGGTCTGGAGGTAGCAAAGGTTTGCGTCTGCGAAGGGCTTAGGAATTGGTTGAGCGAATTCAGTGGAGGGAGAGGCACGTTCCCACACTCCGCTTTCTTTATTTTCAAATTTTTCTTTGCAGCTTTAAGAACACTAAGAAATGGAACTTCCACTGAAGCACCTGCTTCTTCCTACCCCTTCCTTGCCTTGGTAAACACAGCGGCAAGAAAAACACAGAGGCACAGAGACTTCGAGGCGGCTGAATGACAGCGGGTGAAAATGAAGAGAAAACCACCCAATGACATGAAGAGGGCCCTTGCTTTATTTCTGCTTTTTGCTTTCTTTTCATCCTTTATATACTTTTGAAGCTTTCCGCGTGCCTCAGCACAACCGCCACCTCCTTCCTTGTCTTGCGTGAGGGTATTCACTTTGGCAGCGCCACTTCATAACGCCGCGGCGCTTCTTTGAAACGTCACAGCCACTGGGAAAGGGATAATCACGGCACGAATATAAATCCATATATGCGGGAAGGTAACCTAAAGACGAAAGGAAAAGGGAGAGAGATAAAAGGGGAGGGAGGGCGCAAGGCTTAGGTAGGGGGCGTTGGCAATACAGGCCAGAAGGAAAAGAGCGCCGCAACAAATGATTGGACCAAACGCTTTCGTCTAAAAATAGGGCTTGCGAACGAATCCTTGAGCCGCCTCGGGTGTTTGTATCTGCCTCGCTCTATCACACACACACACACACACACACACACACACACACACACACACACACACACACACACACACACACACACACACACACACACACACACACACACACACACACACACACACACACACACACAAAGCGCGCCTCACGCATCGGGCGCGTAATCGCATAAACAAGAGCAGCCGTGCACTTTCGCGAGAGACGGAGGGAAAGGTCGAGCGGACCTCTCAAGCATCCGTATTTATAAACGGGGCAGCGCTTAGGCAGCTTCAGCGCGCGTTGATATAAAGAGGCAAGTGACGCCGCCGCGTCTTATCCCATCCGCGCCGCCGTCAAAGGCAGGAAAAGCCCGCGCGGGCGAACGAATGCGTCCCAGATGCCGGCGGTCGGAAGCCGCAGGGATGCTTCTCAGTTGGATACGATGCCGTCCGCCTTTCGCGTCGCCTTCATTTTGCCAAACCCCCTCACTTTTTCTTTTATTCTGCGCGTTTCCCGCCGCGACCCAAGTTCACGCTTTCCGAAATCGCCCGTCAGCTGCTCGCGAACGCTCCAACACTCGTCAGCGTTCCCGAACCCCGAGAGGAGTAACCGAAGATGCGTGCAGCATAGGTCTGCCGGTGCGTGGCACAGGGGCGATGCATGCTCGCGGAGTGGCAGTTACCCGATTTGGAGAAGTGTGACCTTTCTTATGTACATTCCTGCTCGCAGGACAATACCAAAAGAAGTGGCCTTCGGTTTGTCTTCTTACGGGGACGGCCAGGTCAATTCTATAGGTATGGAATTCCTAGAACTGCCCCTCTGCGGTCAGCACAGCCGTCATTTTAGCTAGTGTTCATATAGACATTTGAAAGCAAGTACGCAGCTAACGATGCGCTGTTTTTGGTTATCGCGAACCAAGATACGTGATATTGAAGAAGGTTTATGAAGTCAAGCAATACGAAGAAATTAGGTGTTATTTTCTTTTCTATTAACGTGCCTCACAGAGTAAGAGCTGTATAGCATATAGTCATCGTGATGACTTCAACGACATGAGACTTTCTTTTCAGTGTGACGTCACACCGCGCCTTTTGTTTTCGCGTGCACATGTTGCTTTCTTGAAACCTTCAGCCGACGCTAAGACTTGCGTGTCCAGAACTATACAAAAGTTTAATATGCTAACTTACGTATAGTTCTTATGACTCTGGAACAAGACCCAACTTTTCTACGTTAGCATTTTTTTGCATATCTTTTCTGTCTTCGTTTACACATATTTACAAGCATACTATATCTGTCCCGCCACGGTGGTGTAATGGATATGGCACTTGGCTGCTGGTCCGAAGGTCGCGGGATCCGATCCCGGCGGCGGCGGTGGCGGCGGAATGTTGAGGCCCGTGTGCTGTGCGATGTCAGTGCGCGTTAGAGAACCCCAAGTGGTCGAAATTTCCGGAGCTCTCAACTGCGGCGTCTGTCATAGTCATGTCGTAGCTTTGCGACGTAAAACCCCAAAACTTATATTTCTTTCTATCTCGTCAGGCGTTACAATATTCCTGCCTGTCGTAACCGCAAACTGACGCATTAAAGATAAGGCGATCACCTTCATCAAGCTCATCAGACCTCCGTAAAGTTGGCATCGCTCTTTCTTCAGCGAAAGAACGTGACGGAATGGCTTCGGTTATTCACGATGGCCGATCACTACTGACAAGCTCACACGGTCAAATTTCCTATGACAAGAATAAATATAACTGCATAACAACACAGAAACAGACAGCCCGAACAAGAAAGCCTGCGTGGCGAATGTATGTGCACTTTATGGAACTGAGCTCCATTTTGCGCAGAGCTAGCAGCCACCCCGTTTCACATTCGAACCAAGCATCCTCACTGTCAGCAGAGGCGGATCAGTGCAGCTTCGTCATTATTTTGTCATTTTTGAAAGTGCTTGTTTGAATTTTCACACCTTCTGCAGCCGCCTCTTCTTTTGTCGCCGCCTCTAAAATATATTTTTAGACACGCGCTCATCTGGCAACTCGTGTAGTGGGTGCGACTGCTCGGCTCGAAGCGTCAAGGTCCTTCATAGACTCGAGCTTCATTCTGCTTCGCCTGCTGTGTAGTTATTTTGTCTTTTAAAGACCTCCGCGTACAGGGGCTCTCTTCGCGCGTGACCAATTATGGAGAGAGTACAGAGGCGCTGCGTCGGTTCGTCGCTTGTTTCGCTGCTTGAGCCTAGAGATCATTCACCCGCTCACTGAAGGAGGAGAAAAGGAAACAGAAAGGCAGGGAGGTTAACCATAAAGTGGTTTGGTTGGCTACCCTACGCAGGGGCAAAGGAAAAAAGGAACAGAACGATGAGAGTGAAAGGGAGGGAGTGGGAGAGAAAGACGTGTGGGATTGCGCCATCAGACGTATACGCGTTCGCACAAACCTGTCGTCCTCAAGAAGCACAAAAGTTCTTTTAGTTAGGGCACTGCACGGGCCTCATTTCCAGGCCCTGGCCCAGCCCGAGCCCGTAACACCAAGCCCGGGCATAGCCTGGGCTTGGTATTAGCTCAGCACTGGCTAACTTCTTTCGTCTCTTCCTTCCTCCTCAGGGCCCTGCCTGGGCCCGTTGTTTCAAGCCTGAGCCCAGGCCAGGCGCGTGTTCTGGGCCGACCTCGGCCCGGGCGTTCATTCGGCGTTCATTATTCAAGGGACACCAGAGTGAAACACTAAAGTGCTTCAGTCTCATTCACTATTTTTTTTTTCGGGAATTCGGTTATTATTATTGCGCAATTCTGTATTCACTATTAGATGGGCAAATCAAGGTCAAAATTTTTATTGTGAATATTTCGTCCAAACTAGGAGACCATAACGTCGCAATGTCCAGTATTTTTAACAGCGGAGATGTTGAAGCTTGAGTTCCAGCAGTGGGGAGCACCCGCGAAACTGACGAAGCGGACGAGCGCAAAGCGAGAAGAGAGCGTGAAATGAGAGGAGGTGCACACACACACACACACACACACACACACACACACACACACACACACACACACACACACAGAGAGAGAGAGAGAGAGAGAGAGAGAGATTAATAAAACAAAATCTTTCTTTTTTTCTGTGAAGCGGGATTCGACCACCCGGGTTCCCACGTTCCGAAGGCGAGCGTCGTACCACTAGGTAATACAGCGACGTTTGCACAGCATGCATTTACGGGAACTATATGATTGCGTTGCACCGACGATTGTAACACCAGTTGTATGGCCGAGAGAAAAAAAAAATACAGCGAGATAGGGAAAGAAAGGAAGAAAAGAAAGAAAGACAGAGATAGAAAGAAAGAAACACAGAGAAAAAAATTACAGCATACCCACGGAGTGAATGATGATGAGTGGGCGAAGCTCGGGAGGTTCATCGTAGATCGTGCCGAGTTCCGGATTAATTTAGTTAACCCGCACGCTACGAATCCTTATGGTTCAACTATGCACAAGTGAAATCTTCTACCGGCACTTCATTGCAAGTCAAGATCCAGTGCCTATATATATATATATATATATATATATATATATATATGGGTGGCCGGTGAACGGTTCTCCAACGCGAGCAGCCGGTATTTCTCAATCAAGAAACTCGCTAGGAGACGCTGCCTGCGCCAACGTTGTCTCTCGCGGGTGAGGGCGCGTTCTCCTTCTTTGCGAGCTGGTAGAGCGTTCATCTAAGAAAGAGCGTTTCCATAGTCAACGCGCGCTTTTCGCTCTCTCTCTCTCTCTCCGTCTCTCTCTCTATCTCTCACAAGACAGCAGATGGAAGAGTGAGAGAGAGAGGCACGCGCCGGGAGGCACGCGCCGAGGGCGAGCGCGTGCCTCCCGGCACGCCGGTTACGCCTGACGCAGGACAAGTTTAGACTAAGAGGAGCTTCGCCCCTAAAAAGGGAGAGAGAAAGAAAAATGAAAGTTTCTTGGCAACCTGGCGAGGCCGCATTTCAAAGCGAGTGCTCACAGCCGGAAGGCAAGAGTCACACCCACTACGCTAACGCGTGATCAGACGGCAAATTCGGTGTGTATATGCCAGTGCAATATTTCTTTATTGCCGTTGTAGGTTAGATGTTAAGTAAGCGTACCTGTTGGGCTCACGGCAAACCGCGGCTACTTTTGGATGGGGGCGAAATTAAGAAGACTGGTGTGCTTAGAATTATAGTACACGTTAGAGAACTCCAAGTGGTCGTAATTACTCCAGCACCACCTACACTACAGCCTACAGCGTAGTTATAGTACGGATATTTTTCACGTGATACCACAGAATATAAGGTAAGTGCTGCTTATTCCGTGCATCAAAAAGTCGTTCTGGTAAAATATAGTGAAGATCCAAAGAAGCTAAATATGTGTCTTGTTTTTTTTTTTAAATTTTAATAAGGCGCTTTCGAGTTTCCGCGAAACTTAATCTTCGTCTTTCAAACAGAACAATACTCACAGTACATGCTGCCCTTAAAGATGCGACGAAGGAGGACGCAAGCTTCAAGTATCTTTCTTCTTTTTCTTTGCATTGTGCCCCAAGTGTCAGCTTCACCCTCTCCGTGTCTAATCACCTGACATTGACAAAGAATATAGTGAAAGCCTAAAAACATCAACACTCAAGAGCATTGAAAAGCGGTCTTTCGCAAAATTATATATCCTTACATAGAAAGAATGTTCTGTTTTGTGGAAAAAGAAAGCATTAAAACTTCATCAATTTGTGTTTTTTTTTTTCTAAAGTATACTACGATCGAGTACAACTCAATTCCGCAGTGAGGTGTCTCCCCCGCCCTGATAACCGCTAGCCGCTGCTACTCCTCGAAGCTACAAGTGATTCGTACTTCAGACTTCTCAAGTAACCACAACAACGTGGCAACTGGAAAAATAAAATTATTCACTTTTTTGGTGAACTGAAATGAAGCGCTTGCAACGTAAAATCTAAGCGCGAGTCGTAAGGTGTGGCGTGCGCCGCCAGCGGAGCTTCAACTCAATCGGCGTTGAAGCTTCATGCATTTTTACGCACGAAACTTCACCGCTAATTGCAATGAAGGAAAATAAATTGTACCGCGGTCTTTTTAAGAGATAAGCGCTCAGACTAAAGTTTCTCCACGCCCATTTTTGAGACCCCGTCGCTTCTACACACCGAAGTTATCAAGCACGAAGTTATTTTGAAAATTTTGCATTGTGCTAATTTTTTTCGCTTAGATGATTCGGTGGCGGAGCAGCACTAACCCGTGAGGTCCACCCGACCCTCTTGGCAAATTCTGCTTAACTTGTATCTTGCAATGCGAGCCCACTCTACACGTGTAACTTGAGTTTATCGCAGAATGCCTCCGACCATGCAAATTGCAATGCATAACGTTCGTGCGTGTTCTAAGGTCCTACTTAGGTCGTTAATGGACCAGCGCCGGACAACTTTTCAGGCGGGCCGGCCCGGGCCTGTGCAGTGCTCTACACTTGCAGTACTTTGTGCGTCGACGAGCGATGAGGGTGGTGTTGAAGCAGCAGCTGCACGGAACGCGGCCGATCGTCCAGCTGTCGCAGCGTGTGTGTAAACGTTTTCCTTTCCGGGTCAAATCGTGGACAGTGGCATACGTAGCAAATGGTCGAGGGTTTCGTCGGTGCCGCAGACCTAGCATGCTGCCCCGTCGGTACAGTTAACACGGAGTGCGTACTCGTGAAGGCAACTGCTATAGCCAAAGGCGCAAAATGTCCGTGGACGTTTTCATATAAAATCGAAATATAAGTGGACGTTTTCGCATGAAAGAAGGCCTTTTCTATACTTTACCGTATTTCATAAGTGGGTCATTACTGAAAGGGATTAAGGGATTGGGTTTCGGGATTCGCAAAACGCATAAATAATGACTATAATTTGTGCACTGATTCTGACCGAACGAAGACTGTCATGTGCGGGCCGCACGCAGGCCGCGTGTTTGAGGTCCCTGGTTACAAGCTTTGACAGTGTGCGCCCGCTTGTCGCGCATAACTTGCGCGTACACTCCCGCTAGTAAGAAAGCGCACAATCGAACGGAGTTTCCATGCCGTGTAGCGTCCGTGTAGCGTGCCATCGAGAAACGGTAACTTTTTCATTTCCGTTGTCGTGTCGGCTTTCTCAACCCTGGTCAAGCGAAATGGGCATGTACAGAGGAGTGCAGGTGAAGAGCGAGCCTTGTCTCGTTCTCGAGCCCGCCTAATAAGAAAGCCGGCTTCCCCGATGAGCCAGCATTAGGCACTCGGCGCTGGCGGCACGACCAGCTCGCATAGAGGCCGCATGATGCATCTGCCCCGAAACACGCGACGGTGCATCAAAGGAGCCAGTGGCGCTCCTTTGTCTCTGCCTATACTATAAGGCTGCTGTTGATGCTGGCGAGGAATCTTGTTCGGGACGCTCGGTCGCGAGCAAGGATGCTCGACACCCTAATGCTGCCCACTCTTTCTTTCTTTCTTTCTTTCTTTCTTTCTTTCTTTCTTTCTTTCTTTCTTTCTTTCTTTCTTTCTTTCTTTCTTTCTTTCTTTCTTTCTTTCTTTCTTTCTTTCTTTTCTTTTCTTTTCTTTCACTTCCAAACCTGTGGAGGCATGGCGTTGGCGGCTGAATTGACTGAGTTTCTCCGTGTAACTACCGCCTTCGCAGTAGCCGCTGTGGCATTGCGTTGCGCTGAGGTAGGGCCCACAACAGGACGAAATGGAGATCATCGTCCTTCAGTGGACTTAAAGTAGGCTGAAGACGGTGCGGATGACAATGATGATGAGCTTTGGTCGCGGGCTCGATCACGGCCGCGAAGGCCCGTGCTCTAATGCGGGCTTAATAAAAAGTAGAAAAACAGTCACGTACTTATATTTAGGTCCTCTTGTGGTCAGCATAAATCCAGAGTTTAACGCTTTATTAATTCATTTGTGGCGTTTAACGTCCCAAAACCAGCTCTGATTATAAGACACGCCGTAGTGGAGGTCCCCGGAAATTTCGACCACCTGGGGTTCTTTAACGTGCACTCACATCGCACAGCACAGGGACCTCAACATTTCGCCTCCATCGAAATGCAGCCGCCGCGGCCGGGATTCGATCCCACGACCTTCGGATCAGCAGCCGAGTGCCATAACCGCCAGACCACCGTGGCGGGACCAGAGTTTATCGCTGCGGCTTGTCTATAATAATCACACGGTGACTTAGGCACATAAGGTCACAAACTTTAATTACTTAGGTCGGTGCGCCATTGGAACACCCGCGAAGGCTGAAAATGAGCGCGCACCGACGTTATAAGCTGCTTGCAATCCAAATAACACTCGCACTGGTGTGCACTCAGGAATACGTTAAGTTGTTCGGCAGGCCCCATTGCTCATGTTCGGTGCCTCTCTTAATTCCCTCTCCTTTGTCCCCACACAGTTCTTTTCCCAGCCATGCACCTCGCAACAGAATTCTGGGGAGAAGGTGCTAGCTGCCTGTTCATTTGAATGAATCGGGAAGAAATGCTATGCCTGTTTGTCGCGAAGAAAGCGCGGATGCGCGGCGTTCATTCACCCGTATCGAGACAAATTGGAGAAAGTTCGAGGAAAGCAGGGGGAAAGACAGCGATAAGAAAGAAACGATGAAGGCTTTGGAGCTGTTCTGTGTACCGGAGAAGGGACAAAGTAAAAGGAATCGCGATAAAAAAAAAAAAACGGTGATAGTGAAGTTGACTATGGTGACACGTATAACGCGCTCGTCGCGCTGCTCCGTAAACATGCTTGCAGGAAGTGTCGCACTGCGTGCAAAAAGAAGACAGCGCCCTAACTTGGAGAGACAGGATACACAAAGCACGCTGTCATTTCACCCAAGCTCTCTTTCCTTTTTTTCTCGAGACCATTTTAGTATCGCTCTCCATCTAGCTGCTGCTTCGTTCGGCATAATAGGCCGGCAACAAAGCGTCTTACAAGGCAGCCGACGCGTGTCTGCGCAATGCCACCGTGTTGTCCTTACATATAGGCGCTCGTAGTGAGCCCGTCGCTCCTGGCTGTTTTTATTTACCTGTTTTCGCCGAGATCGATCTCTCCTCCCTATCGCCCCCTACCCTTCCCCTTTTCTTTCCCCTTGTTTTTTAATCTGCACTCCACTTGGTGCGGGAAGAAAACTCGATGGCAAGCAAACAGAGGGAGAAAAATCCCCTGGCGGGCAGGGACGAAAAGAGGGGTGTGCGGTCGATCCTTATTCCATTGCGGGCCATACGGTCAGCGTAGAGTACACACGGGTGGCCTCAGACGCAAGTATAGAAAGAAAATACGAACACGCGCACAACGGAAGCGAGGCCTAGGGAAGGGAACTCTTAAAACTGGCTGCCGCTGCTGCTGGGGGACGTAAACTGATTACAAAGACTTCCCGCTCCCTCGCTCTTGGCGTTGGTCCCACCGATTCCTCCCGTGGAGCTCGTTTCCCTGTATTTCCGCTCTCTTGATTCCCTGCCTCGGTGGTCGTTCGCCACTTTCGTTTCTCCAGCACGCAAAGAGGGGAGGGGGGGGCTGGAAAGGCGGTCTGCATCGTTAATGCCAACTCCGCTTACAACGCCGGCTGCTGCTGCTTGCTCCTCTAACGGTGTGACGCGGAGGAATATGCGATTTTGCCCTTCCGCAAAACAAACAGCAGTCCGACAATATCGACACTTGATTGTAATTCTAAAATGTTCTCGCTACAGCTATATACAGAGACAAGCGTACGAGGCGACCAAATCCTGTAAGAGGAGAGAAATAGAAACGTTGCAAGCCAGGATCGAGGAATGCGCGCGAATTGTGGACTGCTTCACGCGATGTATATTCGTCCTGATACGTGGATACGATTATCAGAGCGAAGAGATCTCATTTGTCCAAAGGAGAAATAAAAATACTAAGCCTATGAGGCGCCAGAAGGCTTCCAATTCATAGACAGTGCTATGGCATGGCTACTGTCATCGAACATTGTCTCTGCCTACAGGCATCGCCTCGTTCGGGCTCATAAAATCACTTTTTCTGTACTGTGACGCGCATTTTCACGGCGGCTGTCGTTAATGTGGCTCTCGTTGTTTCTAGTTCTTGCTTCAAGTGAGCGAAACGAAGGGACACGCATCGAGAGGGTATATGAGCGCCTTTGTGAAAGGTTAAAAAAAGGAATAAAGAAAAAAAAGGGGGAGGGTTAGAATCGAAGAGCTACATACATAATAGGACTCATTCGGACTCAGACTCAAGGGTTCGCCTGAGTGCGAGTGAGTCTGAACGAGTCAACTAATGAGTGAGTTTGCCTACTCATGGCGACGTCACCTATCAAAAAGAACGTACATTTGCCAACCCCTTTTTTTTCTCCTTTGATGATTAAGTACGCCAGATTGGGGCCGCGCATATTGTTGCACCGAGTTGCATTTTGTTAGAAAGGCATGGCTATTACGTGAAATTATGTGAGCAGGTGAAAGAATAATCCGCATGAAATTATCATGCTGGAAAAAGCGATTCAGACAAAAAATATAATGCAACTAGAACGCGGTTCTAGATATTAGTTTGTATACTTCGCTGAATCATTGTTTCATATGGCATGAACTTTTTTTTTCTGCGACACGCGCTGCGCTTAAGAAAAATTACTTTTTTTTTTCGAAAAAAGAAAAAGGGAAAAGTCTAGGAAATTTTTCTACTAGGCATGCTCATGCGTAACCGAATTTCGAGTGCAGTATACAGCTGCGGGCGTTGCGGCACCAATGCCGTGCTCGGCGAAAGGAGGCGCATATGTATACTGGCGCGCGAGTGAAGAGCGAGCGCCTCGCGGGCCTCCAGCAGCAGCCTCTCTGCATCGAGGATCGTCGGGCACCATCTGTCAGGAGGGAGGCAAATACAGTTCGCCAGTCACCAATACATGCACAGGCAGGCATCCCAACGATCTCTCTATAGACAAACAGTTCTGCCGGCTTTCTCTGACCCCCTACCTTCGCATCGAATCCCTCCCTTCCTGTCGGTGTCGTCGTACAAAACGCGCCAACTCGCACCGTTCCGGCGGAAGGGATCCATTCTGGCGTAATGATATGCAGATCTCAGTGTCAACAAAGCCCGATGATTTGTACGGCCGTCGCGACTGCTGTTTATTCCTTGCATACAGCGTCGGTCGCTTCGTACTAGGTGTGCTTTCAGCTTTGCGCGTGCCTTGTGTTTTCATCTGCGCGCCGGAGCATGCTCCGCCCGCGGCAGCTACGTCAGAGAATGAAAGCGGGCGCGAACAGAGCTGGCGCCCCGGTGCGTGCGCGGTATATGCAGACACTTTGCCCCAGGGCTCAAAACACGAGCTAGTGATACAGGGGAGAGGGCGGAAGAGACATAATTTCAGGCGGTTAATTCACGAGGCATGTGTTTTTCCGTCCTGTGCGAACTTTGTGCATGTCATTGCAGCTTTCGCTCTATATACACGCACTCGTCTGTGCCGACAGCACATGTCTGGTTCCTCTGAATCTATAATACAACTACATCTTTATTTCTCCTTTTCGCTGCCTTTATTATTATTATTATTATTATTATTATTATTATTATTATTATTATTATTATTATT